>CM021732.1:99772663-100022382 GCA_011075105.1 Heteronetta atricapilla
TTTTTTTTTTTTGCCCACCCCCTAGGAGGGCTAGAGAAAGTCCTGATGCTGTGCCAGCACTGCTCAGCAGCAGACACAACACCAGTGTGATACCACTGCTGTTTTAGCTACAAGTGCAGAGCATAGCACTGTATGGGCTGCTGCAGGGAAAGTTACCATCCCAGCTAGACCCAGTACAATGGAGGAACTGACACCCTTTCCAACAAAATAATAAGGCTTTTTTTTTCTTTTTTTTTCTTCTCTTATTCATATTATAAGGGTTTCCTGTTCCAACATAGTACCCAAACAGATCACATACATGTTTCCACAAGAACAGAATATGTTTTGTGCATGTTTTTATTTTGTAAACCCTGAAAAGGAAAATGATTTTTTTTTTCATGTTTGTTTTTTTCTTTGTTGGTTAGTTTGTTTTTCCTGAAAATTAAGAGCAATGTCTATAATACCTCTGAAGTAAAATTTTGCCAAAGATCAAATTTCCCGTATGGAACCCTGAAATTGCAGACTACTTTTCTGCACAGTCTTTAAGGACTTTCACATCCTTTGAACCATCCTTCACACACATTTTGTTACATACAAAATATTTACACACACATTTACTGTGATGCACATTTGCTTTGACATACAAAATACTTTGTAAAGTTGAGTATAAAAATAAATTTGTGGAAAGTTTCTGTGTGCAGCTGGACTTAATGTTTCCTTCTTCTCTTCTCTGCATGACCTATGTGCAAAAATACTGGGAAAGTGATACCTATGTGTTGGTGAAGTTGACACAGATAAAAGGTGCATATTAGTCTCCTGAGCACTGACACTTTCCAGGATAAAAGGAGAAAAAAATGATTTAATATTATTTTAGGGAATGTTAGACCAGTAGAGACGCAGAAATGCAGGATGACTCAGAAAAGAAATAAAAATAGAAATACAAAAAATAAAGAACATAGCACATCTGTAGAAGAATTTTAATAAAAAATAGCCATTAATTCAGAAATGAAGGTGATATCCGTAATACAGCTGTAGGTTTCAGCCCCACCTGTGTTACGCTGGCCTGAAGTACTTCCTCTGTATTTTGCTTTTACTTCAATACAGGTGGTAGGGGAGGAGGAGAGATAGTGCTAGCACACATCATTTATAGCTTTGGTGGTTCCTTGAGTGATATTATGCCTCTTTCTGCCATGGATTATCATTTCCTCACCCTTAACTAGGCAATGTAAGTGGAAAGCTGAATGCATTATAAAAAGTGGTAAGAAAAAGACAATGAAATCTTAGATGTTTGCTTAGATGCTTTATATAATGAAAGAAACTGACCAAAAAGAAACATGGTCACATAGTTCAGCTAGATCACAGACTCATAGAAAGACATGGGTTGGAAGAGACCTTAAAGATCATATAGTTCTAACCCCCCTGCTGTGGACAGGAATGTGTAGACAGTTTTCACCTTTAGAACAATCTAGAGTAATTGGTTACTAGCATACACCAGCAGGACAGAAGAAATAGCAACAGATAGAAAACTTGATCTGAAATTTCCTTCTAACATTCCTAGCTGATGATGAGAAATACTAACAATTATATCAGTACACACAACAAAAATTAATCCCAGTTATTATCATTTCTAGTAATTTCCTGCAAAATGTCATCTTGTCAACCTCTTACAAAGGTTAGTATTTGAAACAGCTAGTCACTTTGTTGCTCCAAGGAAATAAAATGGAAGAAGTGAAATTTACCAAAAGAGAGTTCAGCCCTAGTATTCAACCAAGACTGTATGTTAGTGGATGGATAAGGAAAATAATATAAAAGATTACAAGTACCATCAAGTACAGTGCTGCATTAAAACATTAAAAAAAATGTTTAAAGTTAATAATGAGAGATTAATTGATTACTTGACAGTATACAAATTATAAGCCATAGTATTATGTGCTTCCTAAAAGGTGTTTCTAGTGTATTATTTGCAGTAAAGACATATTACAATGCATATTGGTAGAAAAGATTCTGATGTAACTTTACCTAGAATTTGCAGACCTGATCAGTCATGTCCAGGAAAGACAAACTCAAAATGGGAGAAGCTCTGGCAATGTCATGCAAACTAAACCATGGTATAGAGTACATCTCTTTCAAGTTAAACTGCTATCAGGTCTCTCCAGAGCTTTCTCTTCTCCAGGCTGAACAACCCCAACTCCCTCAACCTGCTCTCATAAGAGAGGAGCTCCAACCCTCTGATCATCTTCATGGCCCTCCTCTGGACCTGCTTCAACAGGTCCATGTCCTTCTTATATTGGGGACCCATAGAGATGAATACAATACTCCAGGTGGCATGTCACAAGAGCAGAGCAGAGGGGGAAAATCACCACCCTTGACCTGCTAGCCTCAATTCTTTTGATGCAGCCCAGGATATGGTTGACTTTCAGGGCTGTTAGTGCACATTGCCAGATCATGTTGAGCTCTCCTCAGGAATGCTCTCAATCCATTCTCCATTCAGCCCATATTTATGCTTGGGATTGCCCCAGCCCAGATTCAGGACCTAACACTTGGCCTTGATGAACTTCATGAGGTTCACACAGGCCTACTTTTCAAGTCTGTTAAGGTTCCTGTCAAGGGTTAGATGACATTCATTACCTTCAGTGTATTGACTGCACCACAGAACTTGGTGTCATCCTCAAACTTGCTGAGGGTGCATTCAGCCCCACTGTTCATGTCACCAACAAAGATGTAACGTAGAGCCAGTCCCAATACCAACACCTGAGGTCACTGGTCTCCACTTGAACATCACACCATTGACTGCAATACTTTGAGTGCAACCATCCAGGCAATTTCTTATCCACAAAGTGGTCCATCCATCAAATCTTTGTCTCTCCAATTTAGAGATAAGGATGCAAAGACAGTGTCATGCAGGACAGTGTCAAATGCTTTGCACAAATCCAGGTAGGTTATGCTATTGATAGATGCTAATTTACTTTGAATACAGCTTTATTCCTCATAAAAAGGAAGACTGGGCAATTCCAAAGGTTTCATTGTAAATATAAGTACTGGTTTTCATTTTGTGGGAAAACCCATGGTTAACTAAAAACAACATATTCTTCAATATTGAAAAAAAAATAAACATAGATGAATCAATTGATCAATCATTTGAAAAGATGCAGCAAATATTTACTTTTTTTTTTTTTTTTTTTTTTTAATATACCTCATTGGTTTCAGTGCTTTCCCTCAGCAAAATTACCATTACAAATAATATTTTGAATAGGTTGCCAAACTGGGGTAAATCAATTTAATTTAATTGATGACAGTGAAGTTTTTCCATCTCACACAATGATACTATGCTCCATTTTTAAAAATGAACTGGTGTAGCCAAAATCTATCATTTTCGTTAAAGCAATGAATAAATGTTGTAATGATCAGACATTTCTTGTTTGAAATACAGTTCTGCACTTTCAGGAAAAAAGATTTTTCTTTAAGATTTGTCAAATTCAGTGTGATATTAATGGCCTCTAAGCCAACCCTCAGATAGCCATAAGCCTACAGCGTTATCCAAGATGTATTTGAAGAAAAAAAATGCTTGACACTAGAGAAAAGGTTAGCTCTACACTGCAGGGATTCTAATTCTTAGTTTCATTAAAGAATTAAATTAGAGTGAAACTTTTACCCTTTCCTCCTCTCCCCATCACAAAAAGGAATGTTAACCTCAAACGGACTTGCTGCTTATCTTCAGTATTTTGCAACCTTTTCTTCACAGCAAGGGCAAAGGTCTCTGCATTGATATTCTGAAGGGAATCTGCATGACATTGTTACGAATGGGCAAATGATCTGAAAGTCCCTACACGGCCAATAAGATTCTGATTAAAGCTTGGCATTTGTTTTCTTGCTCTTTGGAGCAGACAGCATGCTGCCTGGAATTAGAAATATGAAACGCAGAGGAACTTCTTACTGTGCAGAGAGAGTATTTTGTCTTCCTCATTTTCAAAATGCAACTACGTTTGCAAACTTTTATTATTATTATTATTATTGTTTTGAGTACAGATCATTAAAATCAGGTCATCCCTGTTTTCCCTTTCAGAATAAGGTGTACTGTCACTCATACAATTTCCTCCAGAGTTACTGAGAAAAATCTTGCTCTACTAGCTTCTTAACTGATCTGTAGCATTTAAAACTGGAAAATAATTATTTCATATTTCAATAATAAATGTAACTTAAACATTTATAGTAAAACCCTAGAATTTGGAAGGAAAGCTCTTGTATGAATGTGTGCATACTCATTTACTTGTGCCATATGCATTTGTACCCCCATTTCAAAATCTAACTTAAAAATCTGTTGATTATTGTCCACTTAAATGCACCCATCTAGAACGCTGGATGCAGGTTTATTTTCACCACATTAGAAAGTCCCTAAACAGTGGGGGAAAAAAATATATCTTTGAGTAAAATATTAGTTCCCCTGAAGTCAGTGGCAGAACTAATTGTTAAGAGGTCAGGATTTCATTCTTTGTTTCCATTATATGTGCTATCTACATTATTTAGAATTTTTATATGTAACATTTTTTTCAACGTATTACATTATTACAATTAACTGTAACTTGTAGCATGTGCTTCAATGGCAATATTTACATCACCGTGAGTCATTAACACATATCAGAGGGCAAGTCTCACACAACTGTAAATGTTTTCTTGTTGTTGTTGTTGTTTGTTGTTGTTGTTTCCCAGAAAGTGAAGAACTGTTTTTCAAATAAGAAATAATTACTACATTTTTTTAAACAAAATGATAGACTTTAGCCACATCATTTCATTTATAAAAATGAGCCAGAGTACCGATAGATAAAATGGCATAAATTAATTGGTGTCAGTGATATTAAACTGCAGAAGAAAAATGAATATAAGTGAGGACAGGGGAAGCCAGCCTCCAGAAACACTATTATATGAGTTTCAGAAAATCTCAGACAACCTGGGGTTCTTGAATTGCCCCATGCAAGTGATTCAGGACCTAGGACATTGGATTCTACAGTTTCTTCTCCAGAAATGAGTAAAATTGCTCCTCTTATGGACAGTCTTAGGACATGAACAAAAATTAAAGTAAATCTTAAACTGTTTAGAGATCAAAGAAATAATTGATGGAGGTCATCAGTCTTCTAATAAAACAGTTATTTGAATTTAGTAAACAAGAACTATCTGTTTCATGAAGTAAATCCTTCTTCATCATTAGCTTTCACTAAACTACTACATTTGAGTCAGCAGACAATTACATAAAGAGCATTTTCCTTGACCTCTGCACTGTTAGTGATTCATGCACTATTAAATATAAAAAGTTACACTTCAAATAACACAGTTAAATAAAGAAGCTGTATGAACAAACTGTAAGTACATACATAGATACACATACATGAATAAAACAGCCTGGTAACTTTAGCATGTCTTATTTTTAAGAACAAATATAGTTATCTTGTTTCATACCTTTTTAATTTTTATCAAGTGAACAAGTTTTGTTATCCCAGAATTGTTTCTGAGGAAATTTGTATTATTATTTTTCAACTGAACAAAGTTGAGTTTTTTTGTTTTAGTATTGTTATCATTACAATTATGTCTTTAAAAGAGATAAAAATACCTTCACTTTGAGTTAGAGTGTTAAGAACAGACATTCTTTCTGTTCTGATTAAATTCTACATAAAGAAGGCTATGGTAGTTTATATATTTATGTCTAGGAATAACAATACTAAACTTTACAAAACATATATAATTCCTCTCACTCAGCTGATACATTTTGTCATATGATGACAAATTTATGCTGCTATTATAATACAAACAATATTTAAATTCTTTGCCTTTACGGGCAGAAATATTTTTTCTCTCCCTTATGCCAAAAAGGAGATTCTCCAGATTTTTTATTATTATTATTATTTAATAATAAATGTACTCTGATCACTTGGGATTATTTTGTGTCATTGAAGTTTAAGCAAAATTCTCCATTAATTTTATTAAGATTTTATTTACACATCAATGACAATGTTGTCTGACAACATTAGCAAACATAATGGCATTTTATTTGCCAATGGAAGGCTTCAGAATGCCTAGTTGTCACTATATACACAAATTATTTATAAGACATTCCAACAACATAAAACCAATTCATTGCCAATTGCTTGGGAGACTGACAGGATAAAAGATATTTTCTATAGGAATTGTGCTTAATAGAGACTGTCACATGAAAATGTATGATTGAAGCAGAGTGAGTAAATAAAGCAGGCAATAGCTTTTCTCTGTAAATCTTAGTGTTTCCATACAAAAAGGAAGAACTCTGATACATACTTTAACAGTAAATTAAATAGGAACTATGGAACATCATGAGTAAATTTTCATTGCTTCTTTTCTTCTTGGAAGAAAATACAAGAAAAGAAGCCAAGAATAGGTTACTATAATTAAAAATGCATGTATCCACATACTTAAATGCATTAGCAAGTCCCATTCATTTTTATCCTTCACTGTTACTGATTTGATCTAAAAAATACACAGGTTTTTCCTTTACAGTCTTGTTTGAATTTACTTTCTTGCTCTGTGTGTCATCTAATCTAGTGACACTGCTTACACAGTCTTCACTTGTTTATACATTTTAAAGCAATAAATTTTTAACTTAATATAAAGAAAAGAAGAATCCAAAACCCATGACTTTTCTTGGGTTTAGAAGTAGCAATATATTTATTAAAGTAGATCTATAAACCCTCAATCTGAGATTAATCAAGTCACGGTAAACTGTAGGCAGTTTTTAAATGCCTGTAATTAAATGTTAGATAATAGTCTTTATCATATTATCCTTACCAATATTACATCTTGCATGTACACGTTATGTCGTCATGAAGACACCATGAAAGAAACTACAGATTACTCAAAATGAAAAACAAATTTAACAAGACATCAGCATAACTTTTTCTGTCATAGCAATCTGTATTGTGTTTGACTTTAGTCCCAAAGGAAAAAAAAAAAAAAAAAAAAAAAAGGTTGGGGTGGGGGGAGGAATCACAAGCCATCTGAATTCTTATGAAATAACTGTAAAGGTAGCTAACTTTTACAATGGTGAAAATGGTACTTCAACTAAGTTAAAAGGAATAACTTTGGCTCATACTCAACAAGTATGGTTCTCTTTCTTCAAGCTTCAAGTTTCCAAGTGATTTTAAACAAATGTTTAAACAAACTATTGTTCATTCATACAATTTCTGTGAAATAAAATAGCCAATAACAGAAAAAGTAATATCCTACATTGTAAACAGGACAGATTTAGTGCATGTATGTAATGCCATAACAACAATGGAACACTTTGGAACACTCATCAAACCTTTAATGAATATTTTCCTTGAGATTTTTTTTTTCCTTTTTAACAAACATTTTGCCAAGGAAATGTGATCTCAGCTGAAGATGGTTGCATATAGCTAGAAAAATAAAAGCAGGTGACTGGGGGCCAACATCTCCTCTAAATTACATCTGATAAGAAATTAAATTTGTAATTAAATCCCATATAATGGTTGATGAACATTATTTACATGAAACTAATCTTAGAAAATGATGCCCCAACATGAGGCCAGTACAACTCTGAGGAAATTCTGCTCTCAGGCACAATGAACTGAACTTAGATTTCAGTGTCTGCAAAAGTACAACCCCATGATGCAACAAGATCAAACACTAGTTTCAAAGAATTTTTAACTTAATACACTACAGAAGATAAGGTGGTATGTGTTCCTTTTGCATAACATCTCTGATTTTCTTCATAGTACCTGACATGAACCACATTAGTATCACACTAATTACATTAGAGTTCACATTCTCTCTAACTCAGTTTGTCAGAATTAACCCACCTCCAAAGAAGAGTCATTTTTCCCATTTTCCTTCCTCTTATCTCACTGAAACCATTATTGAATAAGTTTCCAGAAACATAAAAGACTGTTCTTTGTAACAGTTTCAGTTATCTTTACCTGAAGAAAAATAAATTCAAGAGTAATTTTTAACAGAGAAGAAATTATACCCCAAGCCTAAAAACAACTTAGCACTGTCACCATGGAGAAAAAAATATAATGTATAAAAATTGGTATACTTTTTTTTCATACAGTGACAAAAATATTCTGTCAAACGATACATTTAACATTTTTCAGTGCAACTCCTGAGCCACAAAACCACACTTTCTTTTAATTCTTACAGGAAATATGTATCTTCCACTTGACTTAAGAGAAGAAAGTACTTATCAGGAAAGCATATATTCTAGTGGAGCAGAACTTATATGCATCCACAGTGCATGACACACTGGCATGTACAAATCTATTTTCTCAGCAGACAGTCTCCAAGCAGGTGTTTAAATATTTTCTTCTTTTAGAAGAAGAAATATTTTCTTCTATTACTTTTATTCTATCGGGATTTTTTTTTTAAATAAAGTCCCAAACCAATCTATTAGAAGGAATGTGTATTTTGACCCTAATGTCAGAAATGTAGTCTTTATTAACAGTGATTTTTTTCTGATTGTGAACTAAGCCTGGCAAATATCAAAGTATAATTATGTCAAATGATTTTTTTTGAAAGACCAAGACAATATCTTTCATCTCTTATAACAACTTATAAAATAATATCCTGTGATATGATATGATGAGTAGATTATCAAAGAAGCTTTAATCATTGATAGCTGGAAAACAAATTTTATTCAGCTTTGTGATATTTTAATTTTATTCAAAGGAGCAATAGAATACATAAACACTTTGCCAGATGTTCAGTTTAAAAGCAACTCAGTTCAGTTTCAGCTGAGCCTTGCAGTACTTGCAAGACAACCTAGGAGATGTCATCTCTTGCAGGGCATTAGATGAAATCAGGTGTTGAGCACAGAGGGAGCATAGTTTAAACATTTTTATCAATTTCAGCAAAAACTTTGTTTCATAAACTTTTAAAAAAACTTCTTTTACAAAGATGTTAATAACTTTACGTGATAAAAGTTTGCAATCTTCAAGACATTAAGCCTTTTGTTTTAGTTGTTGGTTTGTTTTGTGTATGCAGGTTTTTGCAGAAACTGAAAACTGAATTATAGAAAAATTTGCCATATTTTTGATGTAGTAACTATCAATGAACACTCAAGGATTGCATAGAGTTGCAGGGGAGAAATTAAAATGGCCTGTGTGTAATTGACAAACATATAGACAATCTAGAGGGAAACAGGGTAAAAGGATAAATACTTAGACCTTTTTATTCCCCTCTTCCAGTAGATTGGTTTTACTTGAGTAAGTAGCCGAGCTCCACTGCAACCACTCTCTCACTCCCCCTCCTCTATGGAAAAGAAGGAGAAAACATGATGCAAAGGGCTTAAGAGTTAATGATAATGACAGTGACATCACTCAACAATTATTATGATGGGCAAAACAGACACAGAGTAGGGAGATAAAATTTATTGTCTATTGTTAATAAGCTAGAGAAGTGAGAAACAAATGAAATAGACCAAAAACACCTTCCCCCCATCCACCCTCTTCCACCTCCTCACCCCAAGTGGCACAGGGGAACAGGGTAACTGGGGGCTGCAGTCAGTCTATATCAGTTCTCCTCTTCTGCTCCTTCACGGTCACTTTCTGCCCCTGTTCAAACATGGGGTCCCTCCCACAAGATGCAGTCCTTCCTGAACTGATCCTGCTTGGGCTTCCCACAGGCTGCAGCTCTTCAAGAATTGGTACAATATGGGTCTGTTCCACAGCGTCCACGCATCAGGAGCAAACTACTCTAACTTGGATCCTCCACGGGCTGCAGCTCCAGCCCGGGGCCTGCTCCACAGGCCACGGAGCAGATCTTCCTGCTCCACTGGGGGCTTCTCCACAAGCTGCAGTGTGGAAACCTGTTCTGCTGTGGTACACCATGGGCTGTAGGGGGAGAACCTGCTTCACAATGGTCCTCCCCCCAGGCCGCAGGGGATCTTCAGCTTTGGTGCCTGGAGCACCTCCTCCCCCTCTTTCTTCACTGACCTTGGGGTGTTCAGGGCTGTTTCTCACTCCTCAGTCTCCCAGCTGCTGTAGTGCAGCAGGTTGTTTTCTCTGTCTTAAATATGTTCTCACTGAGACACAAACAACATTGCTAATTGGCTCAGCAGCAGGTCCCTTAGGAGCCAGCAGAAACTGGTGCTAATCTAACACGGGGCAACTGCTGGATTCTTCTCACAGAAGCCACCCTTGCAGTGCCCCACTACCAAAACCTTACCATGTAAACCCCCCACTACATCCCCCCTATCATAGTAGTGATTTTGTTGGTTTATCTTTTTGTTTCATTCTTTTTTCCTAAGGTAAAGAGATGCCTGCTAAGGGTAATAACTGGAAATAAAGTCATCAAACTGAGGAGTCCATAATTACTACAGAAAGTTGCATAAAGTAGAAAATATTTTCACTCTGCCTCTATTCCCCTCTCTTGAGAAGGCACATCAGCAAACATAGAATGTAAAATGGCAAGAAGGAAAAAAGCAAGAAGGCAGCATACGATACTGATTTTAAAACAGTTGTAATTGCTCTCATTTTAATGTAGTTCTAAATGTAGGGTACCCCCTGTTCAGATTCCAGAAATTATTATTTTATGAAGGTGTTTATAATTATATTTTTTTTCTGTTTGCCAAATGCAAAATGTGGTCAAGTCTGTAAGTATTTATGTATCTGAGTAACTTTATGTGCATACATAACCTTGCTGACTGAAAATAGTAGATAGGGATTTCAATGAAATTCTTCATCCTAGGGAAATTAAATTATTCACTCATCCAAATATTTAGGGATTGAATAGATTAATATAGATAAAAATACATTAATAGATAAAAATACATTAATACAGGTAACCATCTACAGACAGAAAGTAAAGACATCCAACACTTTATCTTTTGATATCTTAATTTCATAATTTCATTGTCTGCTTTTTTTCTTTCTTGTGGAATGGGAAATAAATATCAATATTTAATATTTATGATATCGAGTGATCATCAAACATAGTCTGGATCTCACAGTTCCCTGAAGCTCTATTATATGCTATATATATAGCCTAAAATTAAACTCCACTGAAAAAGCTAGCTTAATACTGCATGCTGTCCTAAACTTGATCCGGATTATGATCATTTGGTGAATTTATGCCCAATCTGAAACAGTGTTAAGAAGGACAGACATGCACCCCCCAGACTGGAAAATAATGATATAATGGATGCATATTTCTGAAGAAGATTGGGTGATTTAAAATAAGAAAGTAATTCAGAGATACAAATGCTGAATAGAGTTGTGCTCTATACCAAATGCTGAAGAGAATTATATTCTCTATGGGTTGGGCAAGGACAAGGTAGAGGCAAAGATTTTTATTTTTATTTTTTCCTCCAGGTTGTCTCTTTATATTGTTAACACTGCAATAACTTTATTGCCCATTAAAACTAACCAAATGGCTGCCTTTGAAAGCCTGTGCCTTATAGACACAAGCAACTTGGTTTCAAACATCAATTCAAATATTAATATGTCTGGATTCTACAGAAAAAGAATTAGGAAAATTCCTGACAGTAGTAAAAAATTGTACTTACTATCAGATTATTATTATTATTAATAATAATAATAATAATAATAATAATTTTCTGCTGGCTCAGTCAAGTTAGAAAGTAGAGAGCAAATACTTTCACGGTGTTCCTGTAAGAGAGGGGAAAATGGTTAGTAAGGAAAAAATGTGAAAGATATGGAAGATGTAAGGGAAAAGAGATGGAGAGTAGAGAAAAATGACTGTATGTTCTTCCTGAGACTGACAATGAAACAGAGATGCTAAAGAAGGCAGCAGGACATCACAGAGGGCTCTGAAGGTATATGCTGTTCTGCCAGATTAGAAATAGAAATAAACCATTGATCTGACTCTTACATACCATTTTGGTCTAATAGCTGTCTCCTGTAAGATTTAAGAGCAACAGAAATAAGTGAATAATACATAAATGTGTTGTGTTGTGTCAGTTTTCCAATATTTTAATTAATTTTAATCATATTCTGATCACACACACACACACACAAAAAAAAAAAAAAAAACTTGAAATCAATTTTGTGCTACTAACCATTGATAGCACTTGGAAGATG
This sequence comes from Heteronetta atricapilla, assembly GCA_011075105.1. Taxonomy (NCBI): domain Eukaryota; kingdom Metazoa; phylum Chordata; class Aves; order Anseriformes; family Anatidae; genus Heteronetta; species Heteronetta atricapilla. The sequence goes on from CM021732.1 coordinate 99,784,720, forward strand.
AGAAAGGGATCACAATGGTCTTTTACTGTGCCACATCTGCCTACCCAAAAGTCCTCTCTCCCATTTGGTGACTGTGCCTTTAGCCAGCTGGCAGAGATTAGAACAGCTTGTGGACTTCACTCTCCTGTCTCAGAACCAGAGCAGAAGTCCTTTTTAGAAGACGGTGCTTCTGCTGCTAGGACTGTAATTTGTTAGCTGAACTTCTGTGTTTAAAACCTCTGTTGAAATCATTTTTTAAAATCTTGCCATTTTCTGAGAAGGAAAACAAACACAGGAAAATAAAATCATGATAAACATCTTTCTCTCTCTCTCTCTCTCGCTCCTTCTCTCTCCCAGGTTATGCAAAAGCATTTATCTTCATTATTTGTGTCTTACATATGGTGTTGTGTTTTTTTAAATTTTTTTTGATGTAATAATTGGCTATTGAATTACTTTTTCATGGTTCATTTGAACATATTTAAGGTGCTTTGTGTGGATAGTGTGTTCACATACATAGGGAAGCAGGTGGAACACATTGGTCTCTGCCAGCCCAGTGCCCTTGAATACTCCCACTCCTTGGATTTACTTGGCTTAATAGATCTGATTCTGCATGCATATTTCAGGCCTAGCATCCCGGCTGTGCTGTTGGCTCAATTTTCTTATTTGTTTACAAATGTGAAAGTAAAGTCTATTGTATGGACATTTTTCATTGCCATTTAGAGTAGCTTTTTTTTTTTTTTCTTTATAAAAGTCCTCTATTCATTTCCAACATCCTTGTGGATATTTTATGTAACCAAATGCAGTAGTTAACATAAGAATTTTCCAATATAGTAAGAATGCATTTTTTCAGTAAAATAGTCATAGCCGTCTGGAGAAAGTCAGCTCTGTCTGTCATCATACAAAGGAGCTGGGGGCTCCTTTGAGATGGTCTGTTATCAATTCTGAAAGGGAGCACTTGAGACCTGTGTTTCTTAGAGCTGCTACACAACTACTAGCTCATACTATTGGAGGAGGAGGAGTCTGTTTATCCCTGCCTTAACTTGTGCACTGCAATTATCTTTTCTTGGTTTCTCAGTTGCTGTACAATTCAATTGTGAAGATATGTTATGCCACAAACAGTTCTGCAGTTCTGTTTAAATTGCATTTAGGTCGTGATTCTCCTAATTAAAGCTTTTAGCAACATCAAAATGGTGTCATAGGGATTTTAACTTTCCATATTCCATCCATTCATCAAAATGCTATTTATAAAAATATGCTTATAAACATGAAAAAAAAATAATAATCTTAGAGACTGCCTTTTCAGACTTTGACACTGGAACCCAATTTATTTATTCACTTTCAATCATAGGACAGTCCATATTTAAGACTTCTTCTAAAAAAGCTATTCCGTAGGATTAAGCCTATTAAAGTTTTATTGGTGCCTATGTTTTTTATTAATTGCATGGTATGCCCCCAGGTATTTTCACAAAAGGGCATTTTAGAAAGGTAAATTCAGCTGATGGATGAATTTCTCTGCAGAGGTTTATTAACATTTTTGTCAATTTATCCCATTAAATACAGCGGCATCCCTAGGTGGTGATGAACAGCAGCAGCAGCACAGACTTCACATAATGATGGCAAACTAATTCCAATCATTTTCTCAGTAGCATCCTCAAATCACAAGTGAAATGTTGATCTTTACAAGTATGGCAAGATAGATAAATAATACATAGATAAATAAATATGCATTTGTGAATATTCATTTAAATTAAACCTACCTGATTATGTACTTAAATTTCAGCAGCAGTCTACAACATGGAATTAAGAAGAATTAACACTGTTGGCAACAATATTGTTGGCAACAATATTCTTCCCTTTATGTAAAGCAAACACACCAGAATTTTGTTGATGTAAGTGTATATATAGGTTGTATAACAAGGTATATATCAGTAACATGACATTAAAATCTCACTTTCTCTAAAAGAAGAAAAGTCATATAAAACTACCCAAACCACAATGCTCACAAATGCCAGTGAAATGGTTCCTATTACTTTGGGTATGTAGTGCACCAGGTGCATAGTCCATCAAAAAACTTTGAAATTCAAATTATGATTACTAAATATTTGCAGCAATGTGCTTGTGAATTAGCTGCATTTCTTCACAGGGATTATTCAGCAAACAGCTTCAAATATTCAATTACTTTGAGAAAAGTGCTATTTATCTTTTTCAGGCATACCTCATAAATGGCAAAAAAAATGATAGAATAAAACTTTCTTTGAAAACTGTGACAATGACTCCTTCTCAAAACACAAGGCATTCACTGCATTTACAGCTTATTCTTGTAATTCCAAGTTGGCTGACTACCAGTGGAAAAAATACATTTTCAGTTTCTAAGCACAAAAAGATTTGGTCCAGATTTTTTTTATTAGATATATATTAAGTCATCAAAATCTATACCTGAGTCATCAAATTATTCAGGGTTTGTTATTTGTTGTTGTTTTTGTTTTATTTTTTATTTTATTTTATTCTTTTCATTCAGAACATAATAGTTTCATTTCAGGCTGGATCTTAGCCATGGGTTCCCAATACACTTGTTTCCATAAAAAATAAAAATAAAAAAAAATAGTGTTCATTAGTATCAATTTATATTTTTTCCTGGTTAAAAATTAAATATTAGTTACAGAAAAGTAATTGTTGGGACTTTTCATTATCAGTTTAGAACAATCCAATTTTGTATTTTACTACCAATGATAGCATTATGTCACACAAATTCCCATTGAAGCTATCAAGTACCCAAAGGCATAAATTTAGACCTTTCTTAAATATTTAAATTTGAAAGCAATGTTTTCATACTTGGGCTTAAAGGAAGTATAGTTTTCATGCCTGCAAATTTGTACTCCCTTTTTAGAGGTCAGATGTGCAGCAAATATAAATCCTCTTAAATGCAATTCAAATAATAAAGTCATTTTGCATTACATTGGTTATTAATTTTTGTTTCATCATAAGGTCCTGGATTTCTGATTCAGTTCAAGTGCTTAGATTTATTCATTCATATAGTTCAATAAATACTCCCTTTCTGGAAATCAATTGAATATTTAAGGAAAACAATGAAAACGTGCAAATGAAAACATGAATTAATTGTAACCTTTTGTTTTATTTTATATTGTTTGTTTATATTTAAGATCAGAGACAAAAACAATTAATGTAAACAGACTCTGGATAAATTCCTTTAAGTTTCTGGCCTGGAAAAATCATAATTAGATAGTTAGTAAATGAAAGTCTTAATGTTTTTGCTAGCAATTAAAATGCTAACAGTTCATGAGGTAAACAACATTTTGCATTCAATATATTTATCAGAAGAGCACTTTCAAATAAGCAGATATTTTTTACAGTGAGAAAGACTAATGACTCTTTTGCAATTAATGCATTACCTCTGCATGAGGAAAATGTTGCTCCTATAACACTTAAAAATGTTATATTTTTATTTTACTTAAATGATGTATTTAAACATATTTTTAATTATTTAAAAAAAAAATAAAAAAAAATAAAAACATGAATTCATGAAATAAAGATGATAAACAGAAAATATTTTATTTGTATGAGTTTTATAGATAAACAGTTCATAAAATTATCTGGATAATCATGAGATAGCTGTTAGAATTGGTATTGGAGGAAAAATTGTTCATAAGTCCTTTCCCACTATTTAACGTTTTGTACAAGTCCAGTCAATATACTCTGATCAGCCAGCTCCTGCTTATTTTGAAACAAGAGGCAAACTCTTCACAGATGTAAATCAAACAGTAAAACAAAAATGACTGATAATGTAGTGTAGAATGTAAGGACTGCAAGTTCTAGAAATACAAATAGTCAGATTTGAAATTCAGGAAAACATTTAAGCTCAGAGCACTACACAGCATAAACCTTTTGATTACCTCTTCCCTCTTTAGGAAACTGACTTCTTGACCTACAACTTTTACTTGAAGAAAAATTTATCTGTTCCAAGTGAGATACAAACTCTGAGCAAAAATATTAAAAAGGAGGGAAAAATATATATATATATTATATATATTATAATATATATATATATTATATATTATATATATATGTCTATTAACATCACCATCACTACAACAAATTTATTGGAGGCTGCCACAAATTAAAATTGATTGTAGCTTGCCTGAACATGACTGTTGCTCTTTTCTTTCTTTTCTTATGAAGGCTTTCCTGTAAATCTCACACTGACTAATGACATATGGCAGTAAATTAAAATAACTTTCAAAAATACTGATTTTATCTGCCTTGTATCACATCTGAGTGACACGAGAATCCATTTCTAAATACTATTTTTCCCCTTTTTGCAATACAACTCTCACAAGCATTGCACTTTAGAGACACTATGAACTGCTTCATCTCATTTGAAGATGGATTAAGTTAAAGAGGTCATATGAATCACTCAGAAGCTGCTATTAGTCTCCACCTATGACAAATGGCATTTGATACTAACAACAATGTCATTATAGACTCCAGACATACAAAGACATCTTTCCAGGTCCCTTCATTTTCTGCCACATGTGAAAGAGAGATAAGAATATAAAGAATTTTATAGTAGCCAATTGATAACCAATAGATTTAAGAAACTAACTGGCATGTAGAAAATTTGTTTGGAAATTTTCATAGCTAGAAAATGACAGAGTACAGAAAAGTTTCATAGAATGAATAACATAAAGCTGGAGAGGATGAAGGATAGGTTTCTTGGAAAAAAAACTTGCTCTCTACATTAGCCTGATTTATTGATGCCAGCTGAATCAATCTTCAAGCACAGCAGTGCAAACAGAGAATAAATACACTTGTGTTAAAGATACAGAAAATGGAGAAAAAATTCTCACAATGGCCCTTAGTAGATCAGCCAAATGAGGATATTTATATCAATGAAAAATGAAGCATTTAAACTTCATTCACCTGATATAAAATCCCGTCAAACTGATTACCTTCCTAGATAATAGGACCTATGGGCCTTTAGAACACAGTATAAAAATTATGTTTCCCTTTCATTGCAATTGAGGCAAGAACTTTCACTTAATTTACTGGCTGTGCTGTAGAACACAGCACAAGCACTGGAACTGGCCAAAGACATACCCACCTTTTCCTCTCTACCTCAGTGGAAATAAAGATGAAGATGAAGAGTACACTAGTAACATGGAATCAAGCTTATTTGTTTGTTTGTTTGTTTGTTTTCCTACGTAGCCTCTGGGTAAGGGGCTTAATCATCAGTAACTTTCTCAGTCCTTCTGAAATATGTTAGACTGCCATAGTAAAGGATTTAAATAGTAAAGGATTTAATAGTCCACTTAGTGATATAGTAACACATTTGTAAAATAAGCATTTTGTGGATTCCCCACAGCAACGGAGTGCTGCTGTAAATATCTGACATCCTGAATTGCCAGGTGTATAGAAATGTTGCTGTTTGTCCCACAACATGTCATTGCTGCTCATGCAGTTACTTTCACAATGACTCCAAGCAAGGCTGTTGAGGATATGCTTCTCACTGTGTGCAATCCAACTCAAAATCTGTGGTTTCAACACTAGTCCCAGTGTATGCTTGTTCTGCTCAAATGTTTATATTGTGATGTGGAGCAAAATCTACTCTCATATAAAGACAGATATTTGTCAGTATGTTGGTGCGATTTTGTGTTCATTTCTGCTAGTGAATTTTATACCCCCCCCCAAAAAAAATAAATAAATAAATAAATAAATCTAAGGCTGTGTCATGTTTTCAACAAGTTCAATGGGCTGCCTTAACAGTTTACTGGTCCCTAAAAAGGCAAATCACTCCCCATTTTCTCCAGTCCTGGCTAAGTACTCTCATAACTCACCTGTAGTACTGCTGGCCAGCAATGGAAATAATTATGAATTTTAGAGAAATAAGCCAGAAGACAAAAAGTAGATAATGGACTTCCCAGTTCATGAGTTTTAGTGTGAAACAAACACTGGTCTTTACCACAAGAAAGGTAACAAAATCACCAATCTATGACTAGGAGAGGACAGAGAGAAAAGTGAGAAAGAAGAGGCATAGGAAAGCTCAAGGATAAGAAAGGGAGCTATTAAAGCTGACTATGCATAGTCAGCTGTACATAGAATAGACTGCCTAAGCACTGGTTTATTTCATATAGAAGTGTTGTTTATTCAAGATTTCTTTTGATGAAGAATTTGCCTATATTGAAACCTAGAAAAATTTACACTTGTCCAACACTCAAATCTAACTCACCCTCACTCTCCTGATACCACAGGTAATGAAATTTCAGAAAATGAAATTACATGCTAAAGCACTAAAAAACAAACTTTTTCACCTGTTTTAAATTGAGCTTTAGTAAGCAGCAAAAAATAAGCAGTAGTGTAACTACCCCAGATAGACAAAAGACAATGAATGTTAAGACTTTTCTGACAGCTAAGGTCATGATGTCAGTATCAGCAAATTTTAATCTAATTTTGTTAATGGCCACCTGCTCCCAAAATACCCTGGCCACTTGTTTCAGCCCTCACATTGCCAATTGGCCCAAGCATTCATGAAGTGGAGCAAACAGAGTACCAGATAAAATAAATCAATCCAGTCAAAAAGTTAAGCAGAAAATGACTTTTAGCTGGATCAGTTCCCTCATCTTATTTACCTCCTGACTTTCATTAGTGACATTTACATAGGATGTAAAGAACAAAAAAGCCTTTTATCATATTTCTACACAATGGCTATCTAGTTTTCTTGCTGCCTGAGCTGATGTGTCCAGAGTGAATATCTGTTCCTCTGAATAGCACATGGACTATAAAAACGCCTAGTCAATACATGCTATTGCTAAATCTGACCAAGTGTTAGGGCCAAAAATTGTGAAGAGGGAAAGATGTAAGTTGTGAGGTAGTTTGTTGTTCTGTAGTTTTGGGAAGTAGTTTTGGTGTTTAAGGTGTCGATCATAAACGAACCACAATGAAAAAATCTAGACTTTAATAAATTGCTTTTCCAAATATTCCATTCCTGATACCAAAGCTCATTTTGATTTTCTTTTAGAAAGAGATTGTTGGTTACTAACTAGCTATTTGATGCTTTGGGTAGGAGGGATGAGATAATGTGTGTTTTGAATTAAAAACAAAATAAAATTCTATATATCATTTGCAGTTTGAAATATTTGAGAAAACAACGCAAAGCAAAATAAAAAGTCTCTCCTGCATAATCACTTTAATCCATGCAAAAATAAGACAGAGTTGGAATGAAAGACAACAAAATCGTAATTTTAAAGTGATCTAGTTATAATGATGTAGTGATAATATTTTATGTTCATATTCAAATCATTTTGAAAATAAGTAATATTTGGTATGAAGTGAGTATGCTAAACAGAATATAAGCCTTAAGAAATACAGATTTTAACATTAGTAGAGCCTGTCTCATATACTTAGTTTCTTCTTATTTCCTGAACAATGGATTTCCACTTACTACTGTATTCAGAATATACATTTGAACAAATATTTCATAAAATTGCAGCTCATAGAAGTATTAGAAATGCTTCCCTGAACAAGTTGAGGGAAGAGATGCAGACTGATGACAACATAATGGTCCCAAAATTCAATATTTCACTGCAAAATTATATTGCATTTCTTCTGCACTACAGGTGGTCTTGTAAAAATCCAGATGCCCCTACTGGTTGCTATTTTTGTTCACTGTCTGGAAAACAGTAGAAGTAGTTATAACAATGTAAGGCTTCTTAACTCAAAAGTAAGCTAAGCTGATGACGGTTCTGGAAATTCTTAGCAGAAGTTTTGATAAGTACTTTTACAACAAATGTCAGGCTTTTGTGTGTGTGTACCTAACAAGCTTTTAGCTAGGAGCTTTCATTTGGTCTTACATAAGGAAGTCCAGAAGAAAAATTGAAAACGAATTACAGATTACAGTTTATCAAACAAACACAGTCTGAAACTTTTTGTGTTTGTTAACTAAAAATAATTTTCAAATAATGAGGTTTTACTATAGTTTAAAAATATATATATATAAATAAATAACTGCAAACTCAGATAGGTCCCATGTTTTTGACCTAACTAAATCTGCAGAAGTTTAGTTTACTGTGTTGCCAGTACCTTCTCAAATTAAGTGATTTAATTCTCCTGTCAGCAGGCTATCCTCAAACCCTTCCTTTCTACCAGAAGCTCCAAATATATTAACTTAGTTTTATCTGGGAAGTAAAAAATAAAATATATATTAAAAAAAGGAAGAAAAAATATTGTTATTTTCTGGTGTAGCTACATCAAAATCTTCTGACCTTCACAATTCCTTGCAGAGTTCTGTCAGAGAGCTTCAAAGGAAACAAGAAATTGCCCTCAGCATGGTATTGCTCACATATCACAAACACTTGAGAAACCTGAATGTAGTTTTCTCATGGGCACACCTTCAACTCATTACAGACAGCAAACTGTGAGGACTGTTCACAAAGCAAAGGAGTAAATTAATTATATCTAATATCTTATTTAAAATGAGTAATCCCCAAATATCAATTAAAAGTTTTCCTTAGTGCTGGAGACAGTTTATATCTTAAAGGACAAAGAAAAAAAAATAGCAAAAAGTTACTGTGTGGATAAACTAAAGTATTATTCCATTAAAATATCTAATAAGATTAAAGCTACTCAACATTCTTCAAGCAGACAGCTTCAGTATTGAAAATTATACATTCATATGAATAAGAAGTTTCCATGGGATTTTTTTATTCCCATGAATAAACATCTCTGTCATCATGACAAAAACAACAAAAAAGATTAATATATTTCAATATATTGAAAAATTATAAAAAATACAAAATAAAAATTGGGTGATCTCTTAAACTAGAAGATCTTCAATCCATGCAAAGAAGCAGATCAATATTAGTTCTCCCAAATCCCAAATTGGTGAGATAGAACAAAAATTGGAAGTTTCCCAAATGGGGTCAGTATTTATGTAAGACATATATACATTTTCATACATAGCAAACATGGAAATGGACAAAAAAAAAAAAAAAAAAAAAAAAGTTTTTCACCTTAATAGATATCTCAGTTTGCATTAAAGAAACACTCATTGCAAATTACAACAAAGTAAAAATTTCCATAATTTGCTCAGTATTACTCTTCCATCTAGAAGAACTATGAGCCAACCCTGACTTTTCCATCAGCATACACAACATTAGATGTTGCTGCCCTAGGAAGGGAGAATAAGATTGAGTTGTTCCTGCTACAAGAGATGAAGTACGTGGATGGGTGTCAGTGAGAAACCTACACTGCCAGGCTTTTTAACTGTCTTAGAGGTCATTGTCTTAGAGGTCACCTCCTCCCTTATTCACCATTTCACCACCTCCCCGGTATTCACCATTTCTGCCAATCAACATCTCCCTCCACAGTATCAGTAAATTAGTCCTTTTATGAGTCAGAGAGGTCTCTTAGTGAAATTTAAAAGCTACTGAGATCAGTAAAAATCTAGCAATATTTAGATGGTTATGCAACTCAAAAAAGAAATGCTCATGTGCTACAATTTTAAATCCAAATATTTTCAAGATATTCTTTACAACAGGGTGACTCAAAATCCAATTTGCATTTTTGTGAATGCTTTTAATAATAATACAAAAAAATCATATGATTAGATAGATATCTTTTCAAAAGTTGTCTTTCTTAAAACTTTTGTTGAAGACATTGAAGAAAATTCATATATTTTAAGAATGCAGTGGCAAATTTCAATCTAAATTATTTAGATTTCATAGTCATAGACTCTGAAATAGAAGTTTTGAAGATTCTGCTCAAAATATTTTTATTTTTAACAATATTAAAAATAAAAATTAAAAAAGGCCAGCAATCTAAGCAATCTAGAAATGATTCTTTTATTTCAGTTGGGCAGGTATCTTCATTAAATATTGTGGCCTACGAGAGTTTAGAATTTTAATATCATTATGTTTTTTGCTTAAAATGTGATGTAGTTTAGTCAGTTTACTCATTCTAAAGCACTGATGTGCATTTATATATAATCAGACTGCAAATCCATCTGTTACTCATCTGTTATTCATCTGAAATAATTAGCATACATTTCACAAATGTTCAATATAATTTGTCCAAATTTATATATTGTAAGAAAATGTATTTCCTTTTGAATTCCTTAACTTTTCATCTCATAGGATAATTTCCTTCTTAGCTTAGATAACATTCCTTCTCCCTCCCCCCCCCCCCGCCCCAAACTAAACACATTTTTTTTAGACAATTATAATACTCTGTTCTTGACATTTTTATGTCAAGACATGCTTGTCATTTTTATGTCCTGGTCCTTTTTAAATTAAGTAATTCAAATAATTTTAATTTTTATATTCTTACAAAAGCTTTGATTTTTTAATGCTTATTTACTTTCTTATTGTCTTTCCCTAAACTTGTCTAATTTTAGACAAGTTCACTAATTTTATCGGTAGCCGATATTACAGGCAGGATTCAAAATGAGTCTGTATCACTGATTTACATAAAGACCTTTATGGAGTATTTATTCACATCAGAAAGCAAACACAAAATTAGTGTAAACACAATTAAAGTAAATTCATTTTCCAAATCAATCTCATAGATAGTTTTGCAGCATTAGCAGAGATTTCTGTCTGAGAGCTTCCACTTCTGTTGTGGTTCTGTAATTATATGAAGTAAGGCATTATCTCCCAGAACAGGAAAAGTAGAGGAGTAATCTATCTTATTGAAAAACATTGTTTGTCAAGTGATGTGTAATGCTCAGCTGATATAATACTTAATATTAAACTTAAATATATGTTTTTTTTAAAAAAATAAAAAAAAAAACACCATTTATATGTTTTAAAAGAAAAAACATGATTAGTTAGAAAGCGTATGCATGGTTTCTACTGAAATATTAAGGGTAGATATATATTATAACAAAAAATATATACTTTTATTTAACATTTGGGGATTTTATTTAACACTCAGTTAAGGTATCCATATAAATTTCTACTGAGAAAAAAAATATGTTATCTATAATAATAATAATAATAATGATAAATTCCCATAAAATTCAAAAATCACATAGGGACTTCAGTGGTGATTTCTCTTCTAGTATATACTGCATTAAAAAAATCCACTTTTCCACTCATCACTCAGAACATGATTTTACCTCTGATTAAATTTGCCTTCTCTCAGTATGGGTATCGATGTTGTCACAAGAAACACCTTATTGAAAACACCACTTGAAGACACAATATAAATTCACAGCATCTCACCTCCCAGAAGACATTGCAGCATCCTATTAAAGTAATCTAATCTGACAAAGCCCCCAAACCTGTGAATAAACCTGTGTGATATCTGATGTTAGGACACATTTCATTACTAAACTTATGGATTCAACTTAATTTTAAATCAAGCATAGCAGAGGAAAAGAACTGTCCTCTTTTCTTATTGTGTAAGAATTGTCAGTACTTATGGATTCCATGTGTATTACTATAGGAGCTTCAACAATATTGAAGAAACTTTCTGGGTGAGTTCTCATCAGAGAAGTATGGAAAAGTATGTTGCATTAGGTGTTTTTGCAGTAATCACTACTTTTTTTATATTGGTTGGAGCCTCTCATTATATAAATTGTATTAATATGCATATTTCATGTAATATTACAAGTCCACAAGTATTAATAGTACAAACTATTTAAAATATACAACTTTATATAATATGAGACATATTGGACATACCTTTATGTTACTCGCAGGCAGCAAACCTGACACAGGCCATTCTTCATCTCAGACCAGATTGCTCAGAGTATATCACCGTGTAACATAACTTGTGCTTAACTGCACAATTTATATCTTTTACCTAATTCCAGAAGAAGATGTAACTAAAGAGGATAGCTGAGAGCACCAGGCAGTTGCTATGCTCTTCTAGCACTTGGTTTGCCATCTAGACAACCAATGCACATAGTTGTGACAGGTTAATTTTAAAGTTGTTCTTGTGCAATCCTCCTGCTATTTTTTAACTCTTTATACTCATCAGCTGTTTAATGATAATTGATGTTTTTATATAAGTGACAATATGAAATTTCAACAGACACAATGGACTGTGACAAAGCTCCAAGCAGTCCACATGTAAACTAGAAATAAGAACTTGTATGTTGGTGATTCAACTTTGACTCTTACCTACCAAGCTTTACTAAGTGTATTGTCATGGTTTTGCCTGGAATAAAGCTAATTTTCTTTGTAGAAGCTCATATAATGCCATGTTTTGTATTTTTGATGAAAATACTAGTGATAACATACAAATGTTTTAGTTGTTGCTGAGCAGTGCTTACACAGATCCAAGGCTTTTCCTACTCCTTGTGCTTCCCTGATAGTGAGGAGTCTGGGAGTGCACCAGGAGCTAGGAGGAGACACACAGCCAGGACAGCTGGCCCAGGCTAGCCAAAAGGATGTCCCAGACCATGCGGCATCATGCTCAGCATTAAAACCTGGGGGAAAGGAGGAGGACTGGGAGGACATTTAGAGTGATGATGTTTGTCTTCCCAATAAACTGTTATACGTGATGAGCCCTGCTTTCCCTGGGGGGTGGCTGAACATCTGCCTACTGGTGGGAAGTAGCAAATTAAATCCTTGTTTTGCTTTGCTTGTGTGTGCATATTTTTTGCTTTGCCTGGTAAACAGTCGTTATCTCAACACATGCATTCTCAAACTTTTACCTTTTTGATTCCCTCCCCCATCCCACCTGGGGATGGGATGAGTGAGTGAGTGGATGTGTGGTACTTGGATGCCTGCCAGGGGTACACCTCAATAATGTTAGTCTGGGTTTGTATAACAAATGAAAATGTGTCTTGGAGCTGGTACATACCTGGATACAGAAAACTGAGAAATACTTTGTGGGCATGTTAGGGGTCTGAAAAAAAATCTAAAACTATCAGAGTTAACATCAAAGAAATGAATCTCTAAAGAAATTTAGTCTTAGAACAGAAATATTCTTAGTTTGCTAACTTCAGCTAAAATTTATGTATCAAATACATGAATCCATAAATGAAAACAAACTACTATGGCACGCAGTCATTTTTCAAGACTTCTGTAATAAAACACACAGATAAAACATTTCATTAGTAAGAGAAACCACAGAAGACAAACATTTTTTTGGAGATTAAAGGAATTCTTTTTTTTTTGTTTTGTTGTTTTTTTTTGTTGTTGTGTTTTGTTTGTTTGTTTGTTGTTACAGTTATATTCTGTTTTGTTATTAAAAAAATATCATGCAAATGCATAGGCAAGTTTAGTTCCAAGAACAGTAGAGTCAGGTACACGTTTTGACTAAGTCTGCCAAACAAGTTGTGTTGTGCTGTTTTCCATGGTTTTACCAGCTATAATTGACAGTAGTCTGAAGGCATTTGGCAATGATGAGGATGTGCCAGTTCAGTAGATGGATGAAGAAAAAATTTGGTGAAATCCAAATAGAACTATTTATTTATTTATTTATTTATTTTCTGTTTTCTGTGAATCAAAGGAGGGACTGAAACAAGGGATATTCTACCTGGAATGTTTTTCTGTGGTGTATTCTGTGGACTTGTATATACGTATCTATATATATATATATATAGATAAATATAAGTAAATTGTCATAAGAAAACACAAGTCCAGGTGATTATTAGTATAATTCTGTCTTTTTCTTTAACTGTGCTAATGCAATTTAGATATCTGAATAACTTTCCACATCATAGGATTATAGAACGGCTTTGGTTGGAAGGGACCTTAAATATCATGCAGTTCCAAAACTCCCTACCATGGGCAGGGATGCCACCCACTAGATCAGGTTGACCAGGGCCTCTTCTAACATGGACTTGAAAACCTCCAGGAATGGGGCATCCACAGCTTCCCTGGGCAACCTGTTCCAATGTCTCCCTACCTTCTGAGTGAAGAATTTCCTCCTAACCTTTAATCTATATATTCCTCTTTTAGTTTGAAACCTTTCCCCCTCTCCTGTCATTATCTGACTGAGCAAAAAGTTTTACTCCACCTTTTTTATAAGACCCCTTTATGTATTGAAAAGCTACAGTAAAGTCACCCTGGAGATTTCTATTCTTTAGGCAGAACAGCCCCAGCTCTCTCAGGTGGTAGGTGGCCTTCTGGGCTGCAAGTGCACACTTCTGGTTCATGTCAAGCTTATTGTCCACAGGAACTCCCAAGTCTTTCTCTGCTGCTCTAAATGAGTTCTTCTCCCAGTATGTACTCATGTCTGGGATTGTCCCGACCCAGGTGCAGCACCTTGCACTTTGACTTGTTGAACTTCATTCAGTCTATGTGGGTCCACTTCTCAAGCTTGCCCAGGTCCCTTTTGATGGCATTCCTTCCTTCTGTTGTATCAACTGCACCACTCAGCTTAGTGTCATCTGCAGACTTGCTGAGGATGCACTTGATCCCATTTTCTAGGTCATTGATAAAGAAATTGAACAGTATTGGTCCAAAGGCAGGGACACCCTCCAGGTGCCCCTGAGGGAGATCACTCATCACTAGCCTCCACCTGAACACAGAACCATTGAATGTCATAGTGGTAACTCCTACTATTTTTTCCTTTAAGAGCCTTATGTTTAAAACAAGTCTGTGTTTGTTCTAAGGTAATAAAATTCTTCAAATGAACATAGCAGCCAAGTCTAATGTTATGACTTCAAACCTTGTCTTGGGCATCTCAGATGATTTAGTTGTACCAGTGTAAAATACTGTTTTTTTTTTTTTTTGTTTTTTGTTTTTTTTTAATTTGATTTTTAATGACTTTCTGATATACTTCCTTTTTGGATATTAGCTAGTTGATTTTTAATGCACTCCACAGTACTACCATACATATTTGTCCAACTTCCCTTCCATTGTTGCACACTGGAATTTCTAGAAAGATAACTGAAGAAACTTCACTGTACACACTTTTCTAACACTATTGTGATGAAAAGAAACAATTTTCCCACCCAAACATTTCTTGGGTTGGTTTGATCTATATTGAGGTTATTGAGTCAATGATAATTTCAAGCATTTTAGCTAATATAGGAAAGCTGTAACCTTTAAAAACAGTCAACAAATCATTTTGAACTATTATAATTCTGCAATATTCAGACACATTTCAAAGATATTAAAAAATGAAATTCTGATCTTTTTGTAATTAACAAAGTAAAAAGTATTTTTGAATAGTTACATTACTTCTAGAACACCTTCTGAACATCAAATTTTGTCAAAGGTCAGTATTCTCAGCGGGATCAGTGTGTTTTCACTACCTGAGCATTTTTGCAGCATTCTTGGGGAATATCTACCTCTGTTATCATGAAATTGGTTTTCAACTCTTGTTTTTTTCAATCATTCTATCTTTCTGAAAATTTGTCTCTGAGTTGTTAAGTATACAAAAACACAGTCTTCTGTCTCCTACAGAGGTTAGCAGAAGTAATTAATAGTCCCATAATTCCCTTTTCTTGTGATCTGCAGAATTCAAAATACTGATTTCTGCAATTCCTCAAAAGTATGTCTATTGAAGATATATTGTGAAAAGGAATACTTGTGATAATGCTCACATTTTTTAAAATGTTCAGAATAAATTGTCAGAAATAAAAAAAAAAAAAAAATAAAAACAAAAATGAAAACAAAAATAAAAATAATGCTTGTATAATAGTTAAATTACTATCTTATATGGCAGATATACATGAACTCTAACCAGCAAAAGGGGGAATAAATTCTATCAGACTTTTCTGTAATACATCTAATTGTATTATTAATATTGATTTCACATTTATTATATATCAACAATTCTGTGTTTATTCTTTATAAAATTTAATTGCAAAACTTCAATATAATTTTGACTAAAAAGAGATCTACCTTATGACTTTATGTGAAAGTTGTCTGACATGCAGCAGTATGAAACCAAGCAAAAACAGAAGATTCACAGAAAATGAGAAAAATAGGAAAGAAAATGAGACCTAGTTCCATGCAGAAAAACAAAAGCTGAGTATATCGTCAGCTTTTTTATGTAACCAGTATTAGAAGCTGTCATAATTATTTCCTGAAATTTCAGATTAGTGGTCTCAAGAAGTAAATTATTTCCTTGCTGTAAGATGAATTAGAGGATATTAAGTCCAGGACATTTTTGTCTTAATCTAATGTACTGATAAATCTAATATTCTAAATTACCTACTAATCTAATTTATTAGTGTGCATGCTGAACAAGATTATTATATGGAAAAAAAAAAAAAAAAAGAAAAAAAACTCAGTATCTGATTATGATTATCCAACACAAAGACCAAAGAGAATGATTCATTTGTCTTCAGTTAGAAAGTAGTTTTTCCCTTTCTCTTCTAAAGGGTATGTCTTCACCTCATTGACTTCCGTGATTTAATGATTAAATTATGTGCCTAAGACCATAAAATAGGTTTCTGGAGGACAGCCCAGGTCTTGTAATTCCACAGACCTGTTCTTATCAGAAACCATCCTTCTACTCCTTATCTAGATTTAGAACAATATCCACAGCAGTTGACCCTGTTTTGGGGAAATCTGTGGATTGAAGACTTGCTCAGTGCTGCCTTCATTCAAATCACACCCTGTTGCATTTCATCTCTAATTTCAGCTATGCAATGTATGTTGTCCCCGCTCTTTCCCATGCTAGAGAAGTTAAACTTAAATAAAAAAATGTCAGCTAGATTTATCCATTAATTATTAATCTGCCAACAGATAGATTCCTTCTGTATTTATTTATATATATTATATAAATATTATATATATATAATATATTAATTTATATGTTTATAATATATATATTTAATATATAAATATTATATATATTTATATATACTGCTCTTATTTTCATACATTAGTTCTAGTGAGGTGATTGCTTCTCTGTCTTTTAGTCAAACTGCTGCTCCTGATCCCAAATTCCACTTGGTAGCAGATCAGACTATTTGCATATTTGTAATTGGATTGAAATGTCCGTAGACCAATATAACTGAACTATGGTAAAATACTCGTTCAAACAAAGACTGGAAAAAGGCTAACAAATACATAGTGAAAACTTATTGACAAATAGGCAAAGAAATAATTATCTCCTTCCATCTAGGTGTAATTACCAGGAGCAGAACTAAGAGTTATAAATAATTCTAATTATCCTCTGTTTTGACATTTAAAAACACAAACAAAAGCTTCTCAGTAGACAGTATGTTTAAACAGCTCCTCCTTCCTGGATTATTATCATATATTGTCATAGACTGTCATCTCTGAAAAGAATAGCTGCATGGCAGCAACACTACATTTCTAAATAATATATCAAAGTGGAGTTTGTCATTTACAGCCATTATTGTACTTCTGAGTAGATGAGTTGTAACTTTATCTTCTTACTAATTTAAGATTTCAATAGCCACCTTAGGTAGCAAAAAAGGGTACAGAGGAGACCTGTGAAAGGAAAGATGTCTGAAATAAAGAATTGCTACAGTACAAAATTCAAAACAAGACTAAAGTATTATGGAGTCTGTAGGTAGAAAGAAATATATTTTTTACCTGGTAACAGAATGAATTATGTCTTTCTTGTCTGGATAACTAAGGCAACATAGAGGACATGTAAGTTTATCAATGGTTTTTGTGTCGTGATTTCATGGATTATGGATTATGTAACATAGCATCAAATAAACAAAACAAAATAAAGACCAGATTTGGAAGCTTTTGTCATGAGTTGTAAAAGGAAAATATACAAATACTTCCAAGAATATATTAAAGAAATTATGACAATAAAGTATTAACTAACTTTGAGCAGCTTTCTCAAATATAAAATACACTTACAAGATATCTTCATAGAATCAGAGAATGTTTTGGGTTGGAAGGGACCTTAAAAATCTTTAAAAATGGGATTTTAAAGGGATCTTAAAGATCATCCAGTTCCAACCTTCCCTGCTGTGGGCAGAAACACCTCCCACCAGACCAGGTTGCTAAGCCACATCCAACCAAGCCTTGAACACTTCCAGGGATGGGGCATCCACACTTTTCTGGGCAGCCTGTGCCAGTGCCTCATGACCCTCATAATAATTTCCTTCTTGTATCTAATTTAAACCTACCCTCTTTTAGTTTAAAAACATTACCCTTTGTCCTATCACTACATTCCCTAATGAATACAATGACAGCGAATCTTTCTCTTCGCTTTTTCAAACTGACATTGAAAACTAAGTAACACTTGGTATTTTTGAAAAATTAAAAATTTTATTCCATACTCTTAAATCAATTCTATTAATGACACCACATATGGATCCTTTCAACAGATAAAATTCTCAAAGATAGTAATCATTTACGAGCACACGTCTGTCTCTTTTTCACAAACATTCCTATGGGTCACAGACTTAAACATGTATTCAACACAAACAGAGCAACATGAAATTAAAAAAAAAAAAAAAAAAAAAAAAGTTCAATGATTGTTCCATTTCCATTTTAAATAATTTCCCAAGGAGAACATTTTTTTTTATTTCCTGAAACCGGTATTTGTAGTTCATTCACAAGATTAAGTGTCAGGCTATGTCTACTTTGACAGGAGCAGCTGGGCTATGGAAGGGGTCCTCTGGCTTCTCCTCTGGGAGAAAGAGGAAGCAACAAACCAGGAGACTCCTAAGTCAACTGCTTAAACTTCCACATTACAGGCAGAGAGGCCATGGATGAGGGAACCACCTAAAACAGAAGTTTCAATGATCATGAAGTTATGAGTCAAATCCCAGGGCAGAGCGGATTTCAGATGGGCATGTAAAGAAAGCAAGGTGGGTAAATGATGTGACTTTGGCAAAAGAGACACAACTTAAGACTTGGAAATACTCTGTTAAGTACTGATGACTCCATTCTCTTTGAAACACAGCAGCCAGTGATGGTGCACTGATAAATTCCATTGCCATTCACTACCTATGTCTCAAATTTATTTGAAGGCAAGTGGCTGAGAACAAAGCCCCCTAAGGGATGGAGAGAGAGGGGGGAGGAGAAAGGAAAAAAGCAGGAGAGAATTCAAGGTAGAGGCAGATGGGGATGGAAGGGATGAGGTAGAGAGAAAATAGAAACATTATTGTTTGTTAAGCCATGACTCCAAATAATCCTACTCACAAAAAAAAAAAAAAAAAAAAAAAAAAAAAAAGTATTGGGGAATTGGGAAATAGTTTAAAGCTAGAAATATACTCACAGATAAAGTAATGTTTAAAGGCTTCTTAATCACTTTGTTTTTAACATAAGTGAAAAGGTGAATACATCTGTAGAAACTGTTAGGAAATTCTTTCTTCTCAGCTTTTTCGCTCTAACTCCACTGTAACTCTCATTATACATATGTACAATTTTAATTTTATCTCAGAACAATAAACTGATGATCTAAGATAACTATACATATACTAATCTCAACAGAAAAATGTCATTTTCATTAAAGGTAATATTTCAGGTATGTTACAAAAGCTCAGAGATAAATGGAAGTTTTATGAAGGTTACTGATTTTCCAGATATGAAAGAGCTAGCAGAAAAGCAGATTGTGGACAATTACAGGCATTTTATGATGTATGCATTATTAGATATAGCTCAGCAGAGCTGAGGTTGCCTGTGCAGTGCAATTTTACTGGTGTGAAAGCTAATTTAGGGCTGGGTTCTGAAAGCGTGGTTTCAATTTTAAAGCTCAACAGGGACACAGGGTGTTATTGGCTACTATTCTGCCTACATGACATGAAGAGAACTATACATAATTAAAATATTTCCAGGAAGCATCAGAAGACTACTGAGCACACCATGGATATCTTGAAACTCATAGAGGTTCAAAATATAAAACGTAGAAAACTTGTGACTAAAACATATATTAAAAAGCAAAAGAGAAAACAAACAAACAAAACAAAACAAAACACAAAAAAATAGACACTCAAAACTGTGTCTTTGAAATCTGTTTTAGAGCAGGAAGATAAATTCAATGAAATTACTAATTACCATTGAAATTAGTAGAGTGCAAAGAATTCAAAGTTTGAGTATTTTCTCATTGTAGCTCTTGAGCTTCCCACATCAAGGATGTTTATTCTAGAGTACTCCCATCAATCCTACAGTCATCTGTGTTTCTTCATAATACAGATCTCTGAGTTTTATATTAGAAAAGTTCTTCACTACACTGTCTAATGCATGTGCATGTCCTTATTACAAGATGAAATTTGTACATCTGTATGTAGTAAAAGAATTTAAATAATGAAGTACATATGACTGAACACAGCAAGCCCACTTCAATTTAGAATACTATTTAGGTGTGGGAAACTTTACATACACTTTAAAAAGTTTGTGCTAAAACAGATTGAATTTTGGTGGGAAAAAACATTGTTTATTTCCTGGCAAAGTTCATTAAGATGTCCAAATTAAACAAAAATAATAATAAGAAGAAAAATGCTTATATACTGTTTTTTTTATATATAATTTTCTGTATAAATTCTGAAATAAAATGGGATATTTCACAGAGAGACTGAAGATTCTCTTTCACTCTAATGCAAGTTAGATACTTTCCTGAAATATAAAGATGTGTTCTAGTGACACTCTTGATTTATGAGTTAGCCCTTTAACTTACTGAAATATGAGGGATATAGAACAATAATCTAAAATTAGGTGACACATCACTATATTTCTGTATGAAAACCTGGCCTATAAGCACAGAAAGGTAAAATTTTGAGGATAAAATCTGTACCTGTAGATGCTATTAAAGAGAAAAAAAGCAGCAAGCACAGTAATTGCTGGAGGATGAAGATAGTACAGTTAACAGAAAATCAATGGTAACATATGTACACAAAGTGACTTATATTATATCTTGTCAATGGACCTTAAACCTAATTGACACTCAAAAGGTCTGTCCTTTCCAGTTAATCTTTCTGGTTTATTTCTGTGTTTAAAAAACAACAACCAAAAAAAAAAAAAAAAAAAAACCCTTTCAGATAATATACTATCTGACAGTCTCAAAAGCTTTTATTGCATAGGTCTGTATTTTCTTGTGTTGCAAAGGGCTCTGTGCCTACTCAAGAGAAAGGTGTATCTTAAGTAGGTTAATATGAAGGAAGATTTTGGTGAGGACAAGGCAGACAGTGGACCTAGCAAGTTAGGACCATCACAGTAAAGTCTTATGTTAGCACATTCAGCAACACTGGATGCAGTGTTTGAATCCCCTGTTCCTGTGGCAGTCCTGAGTCCAGCACCAGAACTTCCTGTATGATACATGGAAAGAGTTATGTGCCTGATGATAAAATTGATGGCTACTAGTACAGAAAGAGTAGTACTAACAAATCCAGTCAGTGGGAATAATGAAGAGCAGTTAGCAAGGAAAGCTAAAATGGGTGAAACATAGTCAAGATATGCTGTAGTTTCCATGTAAGCAGCCCAGATTGCTGAGTTTATTCTTCTGCCTGAAGTCTGTACCAACAAGTAGAAAACGTCCCTTAGCATTTTTCATTTTCAAACATGCATCCCATCTCTTGTAGCAGTAAGCTGGAAAACCTTGTTTCCTACCCATACCATAAATGAGGACTTCCTTCTTTCTTTCTTGAAGTCTTTCCTCCAATTTGTTTCCCAATACATACTTAACATTGATCAGCTATCTATCTGTAGTACCAATATCACATCTGACCTAATCATTTGCTTCAGAAATAAAATAATAATAAAATAAATAAAATAAAACAAAATAAATAAAACAAAACAAAATAAAATAAATAAAACAAATAATAATAAGGAAAGAGAGGAAATAAGGAAAGGGCCGGTCCTCTTTAATCTCTTCATCAATGATCTGGATGAGGGCATAGAGTGCACCCTCAGTAAGCTCGCAGATGACACCAAGTTAGGTGCGTGTGTCAATCTGCTCAAGGGTAGGAAGGCTCTGCAGGAGGATCTGGATAGGCTGCACCGATGGGCTGATGTCAGCTGCATGAAGTTTAACAAGGCCAAGTGCTGGGTCCTGCACCTGGGGCGCAATAACCCCAAGCAGAGCTACAGACTGGGAGAGCTGCCAGGCGGAGAAGGACCTGGGAATATTGGTTGATAGCTGGCTGAATATGAGCCAGCAGTGTGCTCAGGTGGCCAAGAAGGCCAATGGCATCCTGGCTTGTATAAGAAGCAGTGTGGACAGCCAGGCTAGGGAAGTGATTGTCCCCCTGTACTTGGCTCTGGTGAGGCCGCACCTCGAGTATTGTGTTCAGTTTTGGGCCCCTCGCTACAAGAAGGACATTGAGGTGCTTGAGTGAGTCCAGAGAAGGGCGACAAAGCTGGTGAGGGGTCTGGAGAACAAGTCCTACAAAGAGCAGCTGAGGGAGCTGGGTTTGTTCAGCCTGGAGAAAAGGAGGCTCAGGGATGAACTTATTGCACTCTACAGGTACCTTAAAGGAGGCTGTAGCGAGGTGGGGGTTGGTCTATTCTCCCACGTGCCTGGTGACAGGATGAAGGGGAATGGGCTAAAGTTGCGCCGGGGGAGTTTTAGGTTGGATGTTAGGAAGAACTTCTTTACTGAAAGGGTTGTTAGACATTGATAGACAGGCTGCCCAGGGAAGTGGTGGAGTCATCATCCCTGGAGGTCTTTAAAAGATGTTTAGATGTACAGCTTAGCTTGGTTTAGTGCTAGGTCAGAGGTTGGACTCGATGATCTTGAGGTCTCTTCCAACCTAGAAATTCTGTGATTCTGTGATTCTGTGAAAATAAACTAAACTAACCAGCATAGGTGACTAACCCACCATTGACATAAAAGAAATATAGACACCTATTGCCAAAAGGTAAATATATTTTCACTCTGATTATAAGAGGATAGCAGAATAAACAGGTCACACATGCATAATAAGCAAGAAAGGGGAATACTGAACCTTAATATTGAGTATGCAGGAGCCACTGAACTTCTCCTACGACCTTCATTACATACAACCTAGCAATTAAGTCTTTTTTTTTTTCTCAGATTTAAGAGGAAAAATATATATCATTTATTTCTCAAATATCTATAATGGATAAGAAAAAATGTAGGACACAACCCTAAAAGGGACGTGAATTGGCTCAGGAAAAGCTTCTTCATTCCTGTTAAAAGCAGACATAGACAAATCATAGAGCAATATTTCAAAATTTCTGTATTGCAAGGTTCTGAGCACATTAGTCAAGAAAGAATTGTTTGAAGGTATTTGGAAATTAAAACAAACTTCTGCTATTAAATGTAACTTTCCATTTAGGAAATATAAAATCAGAATAAATGGAAGGGAAATGTCTCCTTTTTAAACTGCATGATGGAAAACACACTTTTGCACATTTGGTTTTGTCTTAATTTAACAGTACCTACAAGATCACTGAATTAAGTAGCCTACCTCTACTGTATTGATTCTACATGATGCAGAAGAGCTTCTGGGCACGTTTTAAACTTCTGCAACAATCATTGTATTTCTGTGTATGTCAGAGGAACATTCCCACTGCTCTCAGTAGTAATTTGCCTTATCTAACAAATAGGAGTATATAGGTGATTTCAAACTTCACTAAAATTAAATAACGCATGGAGTATATCACTCAACTAACAATATCAGTATGCATTACTCTTAAAGCCTTCAGTTACATTTTGTATGTATCAGATAAATTTGTTTAATACCAATATTAAAGTAGATCTGATGAAGGATTTACTGGGTTCAAGGACTAAAACCTATACTCAGGTTAATTGGTATTGATTTGTAACTAACATCAAATCCAACAACAATGTCACCCATTGTCAGAATGGGTGACAACATAAATTAATTAAATTATTCTGTCAGATCTAATGGCAACACAAGATGTAGCGTTCCATTTGCCTAGAGAGCTTTTTAAAAATATACATATAAAACTATGGCTACAGTCTTCTTGTCATCCTTTCCTGTAGTAATTAAATGATTTTGGAGAATAAAATATGGGAAAATCAATGGGAATTGCTAGAGAAGTTAAGTCTGTTCAATGGATCAAAAATAAGAACTGAAACATGTCTTGATTAGAGTGTAGGAACACATCCAGGAGGACAAATCTGTTGGTCCTAACAACAGATCTAGCAGAGTAGTTTGGTGAAGAAGCAAGGCATTGAAACCAGAAATAAAGTGCTAATTTTGGACAGTGAGTGAGATAACGAGAATTTTGAAGGATATGTGAGAGTCTAGTGATGACTCTGAGTCATGGCTATGTGCCTTTCTGGGAAGCAGGTTTCAACCAAAACCAAATATTAGTCCCAGCATTCTGTGATAGGCTGTCTACTTCATTTTAACAGTATATGCCTGGTATTTCTTCTGCTGTAGTATATTTCTGCTTCAAAGAAGTGAACAAAAATGCGTGGTTTGAAAAACGTGTGGTTTGAAAACACTTCCTGGGCAAATAGAAGCTGAACTTCATGCCAAAGAGCATGAAGTTCTAAGAACAATCTGAGAACACATAAATATCTATGTGTCCACACAGACATAAGAAATGGAGACAAGGAAATTGGAGCAGGATAGAAGCAAAAAGATAATTTAGGAGGCTGACATTTGGAAGACATAGTAAATAAATAAATAAATAAGTAAATAGACTTTTAGAAGCAATTTTTAATTACAAAAACTAGTGAAACATTTAACATTATAAACCCTTAATTCTATCATAAAGTAAAAAAGAAGTTCACCGTTATGTGCGGTTTATGCAATTATAAGAGGAGAACAGACAGTTAATTCCAGGATAAACTGAAATATTCAAATTGTACACTGTGGTACTATACCTTGTAGTGAATATGTATTCAACTGACCTCTAGTAACCTGAATAGTTTAACATAATTGGGATAATCTAATTTACCACCATCTGTATTTTGATATTGGTTTTGATTTTCAGTAAGTAGTCACACATACAAAAGATAATTTCAGGTGTTTCTTCTAACAAGAGAATATAAGGAAAAATATATGTTTTATTTTTAACATGTAGCTAGTCTTCTCTTAGAAGAAGTGCTGTTAGAAACTACTGTTTAAGTACTTGCTGGCTATCCTTTAGGTATACCTACTGCATTCCTTACACAAGAATATAATACCACTGGAGCTCAAGATAAACTCAAAAAGCAAGTTAAGCTCAAGAAGAAACAGAACTTTGTTTTCAAATCAAATGCAAGGCATAACTGTTCTTCAAAGATTTTTGTTTTTCAAATACACAAGTCAAAAAAATAATTTCTCCAAATGATCAAGAAAGAGAACAGAATCAAAAGGCACATGAAAATACAAACTGAGAGCTACAAATATATTACTTTTTATGTTTTTACTCTTCAGATGCAATGATTACAACCCTTTTATAACAACTAGATCACACCTAAGATAAACTACTTACAGTAAATAAAGCTATTTATTAATAATAAATAAATTATGCCAGGTAACAATCAGACTACATTTAATTAAAGTATGTTCTTCCTACAGCTCTCAAATGCAATAATTAGTTCAAAATCTACTCTACCTCAGGATATTTCAGATTCATTTTACTATTAAGCATGCAAAAAAAAAAATCATGAGTGAATTTATCTTTCCCAGTAATAATGGAGAAAGATGGATTTCTTGCACACTGGAATGCCTCCAAAATCATAAGTTTCCAGATAAAATATATTATTTTCCTCCAGGAAAGTAGGAAACTTAAAGCTCAAGATTTGTGTATGCACTATTAAGAGTGACCAGTATGATCAGCATTCCTGAAGTGCCTGTGAATTTGGTGAACAACCTTAGAATCTTTTAGCAAGTATAAATTTGATAATTTTACTTTATGTTCAGACTATTTCCAGTGTGCAGTTAATTTATGTTGTCTTGCAGACAGATTGACTAATTAGCGGATGTTCAAGAAATAAAATATTCACACTTTTTAAGCATCAAATAAATTGTCTGGACGTATACAATTAAACAAATGGAAAGGAGAAGAGAAGCCAAGGGGAAAGGGGGGAGAATTTAAGGTTGCCAGCAGCAACTCAAAAGATAGAAGAGCTCCAGTAAAATAAATAAATAAATAAATAAATAAATAAATAAAGTAAAAATGTCAATTTGAAATTATCAGTTTATGTGGAAAACATGAAAATGTGACATTTTCAGTGACTTTAGGTATAAGATGAAGAAACAGGAGGAATTAATTATATGTTCAATTCTTCACATGTTAGCTTGACTCCAAATAAGACAGTCTTATTAAGGGTAAATTATATTGTTTTGTCATTATGAAACCAATCCATGTTGTTCCAACTCAGGAACCTCAGTCTCTAGCTGCATCTCATGTTGCTGGAATTGCTTTAGGTCAAACCTTTCTAGATCCTAGCAAATGGAGGGAATGTGGCAGCAGCAAGAGTATGGTCAGACCATTTCTTTCTTTCCACATGAAGCAGACTGTAAACTCATACTCAAATGTATCCAGATTGACAATGCAGTCTGTGCAGGACTGAAAAACCTATCTCAGAAGCTATTTAAAGTCCCCTTTGCTATTTGTGTTGTTTATTGCAAGAGCTGGGCAACATAGATCTGGATCCCATGTCTTTACCTGCCACAAGGTAGGTAAAAGCCAGCCTATTCCATTATACTGTTCAGTGAACTGTGGATTGCCACAATAAACAGGAGCAATGAAAAATCTGAACATACTAAGTCTTTCTGAACCTAAGTCTTTTTGAACATGTCTTCTTCATCAGGTCTTTTTGGAGAAAAAAAAAAAAAAAATGGTTACACAGAAAAGATTTTCCAGGTGTTCTAGATTAATTATTCTTATAAAGCAAAGAATAAAGCTTCGCAAAGCATTGCAAACAAGATCATTACTGCCCGAATCTCCTCTACTCAAATACTGCCTACACAGTAGATATTCATATAGCAATATACTTACATATATGTAAATCCAAATTTGGGAGGTATTGAAGATACATCTGTAGATAAGACCAAAGATGCATTCTCTATAAACATATTTTGATGGTGATTTTTTTCTCTTAGTAATTGGGTAGGAATGAATGAAAAGAAAAAACAGAATTACCAAAGTTACAACTACATATGCCACAGGAAATCAAAGCAAGAACAGAAAGCACTCTTGATAATTATCTGACTAATGGAAAGATATAAGGCTAAGTTATTACTCTTGGAAAAGGATGAAAAAATCGTGTATATGTACATAGCTTTGAGAGGCACTGAATCTAAAACTTTTATTACTTTACAGTTTTTTTTTAAAAATAAAGTGCTGAAATTTCTTCTTCATTTGTTTCATATCTTAAAGTCATCCAACAAAGAGAAACTGTTTATTATAAAAATGATTCTTACAAGCATTCCTAAGAAATAGTAAATGTTGGGGAAAAAAAGTTTCTTTTCATACTAGAATTTCAAGTTCTGTTTAGAAAAATGGTTTTGATTGAAAATTGCAAATACTGTGACAACAGAAAGATTTCACAAATATATACATATATACATGTATATTTATAAGCCAAGAAGAAACAACTTCTGTGAGAGAGTTCTGCACTATTTGCAACTTGACCAAAATATGTTTCATCATATTTTCATCATATTTTCATCACAAATCAAAAATATAGCACCATACAATTGATAATAAATAAATATGCAAATAAACAAAGAAACAAAGAAACAAGGAAATAAAAGCTTTATACTATCCAAGCCAGTACAAAATGACAGATACATATGCTATATTAAAGTGGAGGGCCAAGTATTCTGCACCACACAGCTTTCAGTTGTGGCTTCCCAATTATCCAGGTTGAGAACCTGACATAGCACATTAGTTTTCTCTCCCCTCTCATGCAGCCAGACTTTTTACTGAAACAGAAACAGATACAGGTTCTTTCTATATCAAAAATTACAGCAGCAGGGGGAAGGATGGTTCAGATTTCATTTTCATTCTGGCAGGAAGTTAAAAAATGAAAAAAGTTGAAAAACAAATATCACAGTTATGACATCATAAACATTGCACTATGAGATGAATCAGCAAAGCAATATCTTTGCACATTTGACATATTTGTTTTAAAGAATCTACTAGTCTCTTAGAAGAAATTTCTAGATTTTTAATAATAATAATAATAATAATAAAGGAAATTTACCTTTGTTCTGATCTTGCTAAGAGCATCAGCAGAGAAGATATGCTCCCTTTGATTGGACCCTTTCCACCAGTGCTTGGATACATTATTTCTTCCATAAATATAATTTGTATTGTAATCAAGACAAACAAAACTTTTGAGGAAAGGAGTTTTCTTTGTGAATTGTTTCCTCCTTTATATGTGTTTCTTCAGTCTTTAAAATATATTATTAAAAATGAATAAATAATTGAAAAAAAAAAACATAAATATTATACTTTTTGAAAGTCATCTCTTCCTTTCATGTGAAAATTTTAAATGGAAGTAATTGCTCTTTAACTCTCTTTTCCATTTCTGGTGCGGTCGAACTGATTGGGAAGTGTTTTACTGTTATGAGTGCTTAAGAAAGATGAAGGCCTGTGTGGTCTGAGGAGACCATAAATTACATAGACAAAAGGATCCATGTGTTGTCAGTACTATTCTGAAGTGCTCTTTGACAGAAGTGGTTGTAATTGATGAGTAATTGATGTTATAAAAAATTCAATGGATTCTCAAATTAATAAATCAGAAATAAAATATTACTTACTTCATTAAGGAGGAGTGTTATGTTATGTCCTAAGTTACCTACTTCATTCAGAGGTGTTGTCTAGTCCAGAACTAACAAAGTTCAACAGTGCTATTCTCTGTCTAAGTTATGTGACCATTTTGCCTATGTACTACAGAATTCATCATCATTCTCTTAAATCTTTTCTTGATTTTCCCTGTGTAAGGCTTCTGTCATGAAATCATTGACTGGCCTGCACTTTAGAGAGCATTATACATATCTCTGGAAAAGCTTTTACAGGATGCTGTGGAGGCTTACTTGATAAATCACTATTTGAAAGAAGGTCATTGGCAGCAAAGTGCAGACTGATAGATATTTAGATATAGCAAGGCATTGAAATATTAAAGGAATGTGTGCAACCCATGATTTGAAGGCTGGCATTTAAAATGAAGTTCACTAATGCCTTTTCCTTTCCATGTGCAATTTCAACCTGTGACTGAGCTTAGTGTTTATTAAAGCTATCACTCAGTTAAATGTGAGATAACAGAGATAGCAAGAAGGAAGAGGGGGAAAAGGTAGAGCTGGAGGATCTCTGGAGAACTTAAAGCAATTTAGTAAAATTGCTGATTTTGAAATTCTTAAAAGTTAAGGCTGAAAAAGTTATTTATAACACTTATGAAAAAATATCTCTTCTGCATATAAGCTGTGTGAAACCCAAGAAGGTTATACCAAAGCAAGTGCAAAGTATTTAAAGTTGTGGAATAATCTGTCTACTTTCACAGCGATAAGTAAATATTTAAAGTAGTATTTCTCACCATGTTCAGTTTTCACTGTGAATCATCAAGCTCACACACATGAAAAGCATGTACATTTGTATCTATATGTATATGCACACTATTCACACTTATCAAAATGCTGGCAAATTGATCCTATTGCCCAAAGCCATTAAAAGCTAAGGCTCAGTAGAGTTAATAGACAGCAGTCTTTGCTTTCCTTCCTCCACCCTGATGCCCCATGACTGTAACCTCTGATGAATATGAGGGAAACTGTAATCATATTGTATACAAAGAAGTTGTGTAAATGTGATATCTCCTCTAAGCAAGCCTTAGAAACACCAAATTTATAGCCAAGTGAGAACAGGGGAAGGAGAAACATGGCCTGGGTAACACATGTGGAACCATACAGTGAACATGTATAGCCATTATATACTTACTATGTAGTAAAAAGTACGCATGAGTAAACTGGAAAGCATAACTAGGATAATGCTTTGGCCATATGTTGAGATGTTGGACCACACCAGCCAGCTATGAATCTCTATTATTGCACTTCTGTGGAGTTTGCCCACATGTGAAAATATCTATTCTTCCAAAATACCAAGATTTTCAAGGAATAGATATGAATTTTATTGAACATTGAAAATCTTCTTTTTGGTCTGTCATGTATTAAATTTCACAATAGTAATAAAAGATTTGTTCATTGATATGTTATTCTGCCCTGTGGTTTAAAATTAAAATGAATATATACAACATCAGGTATGAATTTATGCAGAGAATGAAGCTGAAAACCATCTACATACTGTATAGATGTTGCATTATATGATTGCATATGTATATTTTCACATCCACTCCTTTGATCATATACAGGCTCTTCACTAAAGAGAATGTGAGAAATTGACCAGCAGGAGAGAAATAAATAGAAACATTAAGAATACAATGAAAAATGTCTCAATATGTAGGTATTAAACGTTGTTATTGCTCTTTTAGGAATGAAATTTTTTATGTCTCCCCAACAATGTGTCAAAATTTGCAGACTTGATTATACCGATTTACAAACTATCTCATATTTGGAAACTACATAGGTTACCCATGTATTCTGGTGAATAAACAAGATCATGCAGTCATATAACAAGATCCTAGAGATTATTACAGCATTGACTTTTCTCATAAAACCCATATTTCATTTTCATATTTGTGGCACTACAATAATTAATATTTACTATCTAAGCATTCATATCAAGCATATGTAAGGTGACAAGATCAGTCTAGCAGGAAGATAAGTTTTAAAGGGAAAAAGGACAGAAATGCTACATAGAAATTACTCCAAGTCACAAAGTATATGCAAACTAGAATACAAAACTAGAAGCTGAATGAAGCGAGGCTAGGATGAATCATAATGGAAATAATTCCTAGATATTTTGAGAGAGACAATTTGAGAGTAGGAAGGGTATATATTTATTTACATACATACATATATATGCAGATCAAGAGGGGCATAAAACTGAAAGTTTGGAACAGACACAAACAAATATGAACAGAAGTATTGCATCTTCTCCACAGTTATGGGAATCAATTTTCTCATCATACAATAAATAAATAAATAAATAAAATTTGCAGCTGTATATCTTGTCTTCAATAGTCATTCTGAAGAGGATATAATAAAACATGCAAACTGAGAATATATGATTACCAAGTACGACATACTATGCCATGATATTTGGACAGGGCAGCTCTCCTTATTCCATTAATTCACTAAGGATTTAAAAAAAAAAACATATTTCAACGAAACATGCACTGATTTTTTATTATTATTTGTGATAATTATAAAAATATAATTTATCTTGATGAATATTCAAGCCATACATTTCTTCATGTATTTTTTAGAGTAACTAATAAATTTTGCCATGTGAGATTTGGTAATTCAAAACAGTAATCAAAGTGCAACCAGTAAATTGTAAGATGTCTTTGAAATGCACAAATATTTGTCTTCACCTCTTCAGTTTTAAAGCCCTACGGACTAGGATATCACCTGGTGATGAGTATGGGTTTTACTGCTGGAAAATAACCTCTTCATTATGGAGACTTCAATGACTGCTGGATACTATTTTGAGACTATATCTATTTTGAGACTGACAATTTTTGTACCATATCAATACTCTCACATCTTTAATTGCTTGGTGAGCTACTAACATACCTATTACAAGCATTGCAGACAACAAATACGTACATCTCTTCTCTGCAATACTGAAAAAGTAAATATATAAAAAAGAGGTATTTCTCAGCTCCTGATGGACAAGTTGTTCTGAAACTCCCAAAGAAACATGATTTATAACTATGCTACTCTCAGAGTTTATTCTGTTTCAGAAAAGGTGAAATAGGGATGTAGTTACCATTCTTATTTCACTAAAACTATTTATTTGTTATGATTTCATTCAATTTCCAGCCTTTGTCTAACAGATCTAACACCAATGCAGTACAATTACATAAGCAATAGCCAATACTGCAACCATCTTCTGTGTGCCTATTTCTGATTTATACACTATTTTAGTGACATGGAGTCCATGAAAGAAACATTTTTGTCTCTGAGTCTCACTCTTCTTTTGATCTGCTTGTAATCAATGTGTGACATCAAATTACTGGAGTCACTTGAATCTACTGCAACTACAAAGTCAAGGTAGATTTGGGAACTCTGTTTTGCTTCCTGGTTGCTGTGACAAAAGTGGACATACATCTATTGTAACTTACAGTTCAACTACAAGGTACACTCTTAACCATTCCTAAAGTAATGAGTAAATTGGGTAGCAGCATGAGCTGACTTTTATAACAGACCTCATTAACAGTGGGGTTCTTTTTCCTGTTTCTAAGCTTAATTGTTTTTTTAAAATGCTAAAACCTGAAAGTCCTTGGAGGATTGGAAAGATCTGATATTTACAGAACTTTACACTATTTATTTATTTATTTATTTATTTAGCTCTGGTGTGAGACACATAAAATCAAGTTTCAATCTCTGGAAACACCACAGGCTTCATTTTTAACACTGAATAAGCCATTTCATTTATACATGTAGACATATCAGCTCCCCATAAATAAAATGAGAAAAATACTTTTCTAGTTACTCTTTCTTTATAGATTTAGTTATTGACCCTCAGCTGGGATCTCTACATTCTTCCATAACAAACCATCTAAGCAATGTAAATTGTTTGTTTTGTTTTGTTTTCCAAATATGTCATTTCTTCATACTGACTTCCACAAGGTTGATTGATATAAATAAGATACACAGTTACCTGATTGGGAACCTTGACCTCCTGTGTATGAACAGACTTTGCGCTGCTCTTGTAGAAAATTTAAAATAAATAAATAAATAAATAAGCATATAATTTTTCTCTTGGGAATATACAATTATTTTTGTTTGACAGTGTAAGTGTTTTATAATAAGTTCTTTTTTGAACATCGATTTATTTTTTTATAGGGGACATTTACATAGACCATTTTCTTCTAAAGCTTGATAACAACATTCATAAAATAGAAAATGAGTATATATATATATTTTTGGTCATTCAGTAACATTTTTGGATTGAGTTCTAAAAGCTTCATCTGCCATTCAGCCTGTTGGGAATGTATCACATACCTGTACACTTTATGAATGAGCCCAGATTCCATTTTTTTCTTGCATTTAGATCTACTAATTTTACCACTCTCTTAGACCAAATGCAAAGAACCAAGCTCTGACCAAAAAAAATTACATTTTCCAATGTACTTATTGAAATTTTGCCAGTCCTTTGTCATCTCCCAGGGTACTGAACTCTAGTTTATTCATTCTTCATATTATAACTGCATCCCCCAATAGGAGCAAGAAATATTGGCTTATTTTTTTAACCTCCTCCCAGGGGTACCAATTAATTCCCTTCTTAAGAGGAAAGATCCTTGACTGTGACCCTCAAAACTGTATTCTGACCTTCAGAAACAAGTCCAAAAGCACAATAAGTTGAGACAGCAGGTTTCTATTGAGCAACAGCAGCAGCTGTGGGAGCTCTGACAGTTCTGAAGAACTGGTTCATTTCTAGGTTGCCATGGTGAGGTTTCTCATTTATAAGCCATTATGTTATGCTTTTGTTCCTCAAAGTCAAAAATAATTGTTTAGCAAATTCCTTCCATATAAGGTGGGTTAATGAAACAAATCAGTTTACAAATACTGCAAAATAAATTAGGAATCCACTCTTTCAAAATTTATTCTTTTAAAATTTCTATTTTTCAAATTCCTTGTTAAAATTATTCATGAGCAGTTAGTTGCCCCTATATTCTTATTTTAGCTAAAATACTTGTTTTTAAAGTATTAGTCAATACTAAAAAAATACTAAAGTATTGACTAATACTAAAGTATAGTATTGACTAATACTAAAGTATTAGTCAATACTGTCTGATTTTTCATTGTAGAGCATGCATCCTGCAACCTATCTTGCATCAACCATATAATTAATATTTTTCTGTTTACCACAGAAGCCCTTTTTGTGATGACTTCCTGAATTTTCACCCTCTCCATTAAGTTCAAAGAAATACTTCTGCATCATAAAACGTATGTTCTATGCAAAACAGTATTTACATTCCACTCTTTTCATTTCTGTTTGGTTTGTTGTTTTTTTTTTTTTGTTTGTTTGTTTGTTTTTGCACAACCTTTCTGTTTTTCTTCACTTTCTGCTTCTTGTAGGTACTTCACTTCCATTCGCTAAACTCTTCTCTACTGACTTCAATACGCTGAAATGTATGACAAACATTTACCAACTTTGTTTCAAAATCTGAAAATAAAGAACTCAATATGTTTCTACTTACTGTTGACCCTTCTTGCATTAAAAGAAAAATAATAGCTTTTTCTCTTCCTCAAATCAGTCATTGATTAATATCAAAAAGGCAAACTGTTGTATTAAATGTGCCCAAAAGCCTACCACAGGTAGGTGTACTAGTCAGTATCATTAATACCACAGGAATATTTTTTTTCATATTTTGGGATTAGTAAGGGTTATGAAATACTCTAGGAGCAGAATTCAGAACACTTTGTTTTCAGCTCCAGAAAATAAAACTTTATCTTCTTCAGAAGATAAAGTGTCTTGACAATTTGTTTTATATCTCATTGTCAAATCAGACATGCACCGCTACAAGTTGGTTTCAAACAATGGAGAAAGGATTGATCCCCAGGTGTTATTAATTCTGCAGAAACTGAATATCTAGCTTCTCAGGAGCAATAAGTTGTTATATCACTGGCTTGGCATAGGATTAAGTTACTGGTGAATTATGATTCTGAAGGCTAATCAGCATAATCTGTATGTAATACGAGAGAGTACTAAATAAGAATGTTTTTCTTGTTCTTATCACCTGGACAATTCATCTGGAATAGTGTTGCTGAAAGAAGAAAGCAAAAACAATGGAGCAATGTGTGTCATGTGACAAAGAGCTTTAATAATAATAATAATAATAATAATAATAATAATAATAATAATAATAATAAAGTTTGCAGAAAACAAATGAACAAAAAAAAAAGAGAGAGAGAAAGAAAGAAAGAAAGAAAGAAAGAAAGAAAATGTAATCAGCAAATTGGCCTGGCATGAAATATCAGTACATGTAAAAGTGATAGGCAGGGAATAATTGAACAGCCATCTGAGGAATCAGAGATGGGACACAGCTGTTGCAAATAAGCAAAGCTTTCAGCCTTCAAAAAAAAAAAAAAAAATGATATTCTGAATATAGAGTGGACAATGTCTCTGATCTAGGAAGAAACAACATTGCTGCTGCTGCTGGGAAACAAGAAAGCAGCAGTTATCTGAAAGGCACATGGGAGGCAAACAAGGTTAAGTTTGGGAACAAGTGCTGTCTTTTCCTTATTTAATTTTACATATTTAACATACTAAAGAAACATTAAATATCCAGAGGAAATTATTCATATATTAGAAATATCTTTTAAAGATATTTTTTGAACTCCTGAAAGAAAAATAGAGTAGACAATCCTTGCAGAAAATAAAATATGAGATTACAATCCCTACCTAAATCCCCCTGAAATCAAATTCAGTTTTAACCATTTTCCTCTAATGTAATTCATAAGTTAGTATTTTAATGCTTTTATTCATTACATAACACAAAACCTGAAGAAGGCTGCTGCAGTAATTATTTGCTCAGTCTCCAGTAATCTCTTCCTTGTCTCTCTCATATACACACTACTGTGACTTCTGATTGAAGATACATCTTACTGTACAGTTTTAGCACAATTACTTCCTGTATTGGATTGTTTTGTCAGACAGAACAACTCTAGGAAGATTCAGAATTCACAGTACTGACTCCAATCTACTTGAAGTTCAGAATCTCCTTACCTGTTTTCAGGAGTGCTTGAGAGCTGAAGTGGTGGTCTCACCAGTCCATTATCTCATATCTTCTGATGCGTTCTTTATTTTCCTGACCTTTTTGGCTGTGAAATTGATCTATACTCTGCTTTACCTCACTTGATTCCATAAATGCTCTAGGCATTTGAAAAGTACTCCAAGAAACTCTCTTTCTTGAAGAAAGTCTAGAAAGCTAACCCTATCCTGGGCTGTATCAAAAGAAGCATGAACAACTTCTTTCATGGCCACGAGGTCAAGGGAAGTGTTTTCCCCATCTACTCTGCTCTGGTAAGACCTAACCTGAAGAATTGCAATCAGCTCTGGGGCCCCCAGCAAAAGAAAGACACAAACATATTAGAACAAGTCCAGAGGAGGGCCACAAAAATGAGCAAAGGGCTAGAGCACCTCTTCTATGGAGACAGTATGAGAGAGTTGGGGATGTTGAGACTGGAGAAGAGAAGGCTCTGGGACCTTCCAGTACCTAAAGGGGCCCTACAAAGAAGCAGGAGAGGGACTCTTTATCAGGAAGTGTAGAGATAGTACAAGGAATAATAATCTTAAACTAAAAAAGGGTAGATTTAGATTAGGTATTAAGAGTAAGTTCTTTACTATGAGGGTGGTGAGGCACTGGAACAGGTTGCCCAGAGAAGCTGTGGCTGCCCCATCACTGGAAGTGTTCAAGGCCAGGTTGGATAGAGCTTTGAGCAACCTCATCTAGTGGAAGGTTTCTCTCTACCCATGGCATGGGTGTTGAAATTAGATGATCTCTAAAGTCCTTTCCAACTCAAACCATTCTGTGATTCTATGATAAGAAAGACGCTGTGGTGAATTAATCTTAGTGAGAAGCCTGCCCAGCCACTCTCTTGCTCTCATTCCCCTGCAGGACAGGGGGAGAAGATGAAAAATCTCATAGGTCAGGATATGTACAGGAAGATCACTTACTGATTACCATGATGGGACAAACAGACTTGATTTGCAGAAAATTAAATTAGTTTAATTTATTGCCAATTAAAAGCAGATTAGGATGGTGAGAAGATAAAGCCAAACTAAAATCACCTGACCCAAATACCCCTCCTCTTGCCTGGCTCAACTTCACTCTTTCATTCCCAACTCCTCTGCCTTCTTCTCCCACCTCCCTAAGTTGCACAGGGGAACAGGGAATGGGTGTTGCAGTCAACCCATAACATTCATCTCTGCTGCTCCTTACTCCTCACACTCTTCACCTACTCCAGTGTGGTTTCCCTCCCACAAAAATAGATAAATAAATAAATAAATAAAACTTCACAAAGTGCTCCAGCATGATTTCCCATGGGCTACAGACCACCAGAAGAGAACATGTAGATCCTGTGTGGGCTCCTCTCCATGGCCTGTAGTTCCTACCAGGAGCCTGCTCCTTCATCGGCTCCAGCTTGGGATTCTCCATGGTACGCCCTGTGGAAATCTTCTCCAATGTGATATACCATAGGCTGCAGGGGGTCAGCCTGCTCCATCATGGTCCTCTCTTATTGGCTGTAAGGGAATTTCAACTCCAGAACCTGGAGCACATCTTCCTTGTCCTTCTTCTCTGACCATGAGTGTTCAGAGAGCTGTTTCTCTCACATTTTCTCACTCCTCTCTTTCACAACACCTGCTGCACAGTAGTTTTTACCCTTTCTTAGATGTTATCACAAAGGCATCACCACTTCATGGATGGGCTGAGCTTTGGCCAGCAGTAGGCCCATTTTGGAGCCCACTGAAACCAACTGTGTCCAGCATGAGGCAGCCTCTTCTCATAAAGGCCATGACTGCAGTGCACCTGCTACCAAAACAGGTAAGGGGGAGTAACTAAGGAGGAGCCCTTAAACTCATGAACCAAATACTTCTAGGATAATTCATCGTATGCAGTAGAAAGTACCCATTGAACTGACCAGGTCTCACAGGTACCAACTACTTTCTAAAGACTTACTGGCAAAATAGCATTTTAATGACAGATTTTGAAGAGCATGAAGCACTGGCTTTGTGAACATCTGTTTGGACCATTCCCAATACATGAATTACAAAGCTAGAGAACACATCTGAGTATTTGCTTGTGAGCCTTGTGAGTGAATCATATAGACTGTCAGCATAAAATTCGTTCTATTTGAATGAACTGCCCACTCCTCATTATGAGTAAAAAAGACATGGAATGCCTACATTTTGCAGCAAAATTTTCTGTATTCTTTTGAAAGACTGAGAAATATCAAATTTGCTGACAGTGCATCAATATCTATGAATAAAGTAGTCTGAGGCAGTTTATGTCACTGTCTCTTTGCATACTGCTGACCTTCTATGGCCTTCTAATATATATTTTTAATCTAATATTTATATTAGATTATTCTCTAATATAAGAATTAGAAATGTTCTGTTCCCCCAGATGAGAGCTTTGATTCTCAAATATAACAGGGCAAAAAGAATGTAACTTGTAAACCAATCCGATGACTGTAAAATACATATTACCTTGTGGTTGCATCAAGAACGGCATTGCTAGCAGGTCATGGGAAGGACCTGCTCTGTGCTGGTGTGGCCTCATCTTGAGTTTTGGGTGCCACAGTATAAGACAGGTATACAACAGTTAGAGAGTATCCAAAGGAGGGCAACAAATATGATAAAGGGTCTAGAGGAATATGAAGAGTGGCTGAAGTCACTGGAATTGTTCAGCTTAGAGAAGAGAAGACTGAGGGTATAGCTCATTTCAGTCTACAACTTCTGCACAAGGCAAAGCGGAGGGGCAGGCGCTGGTCTCTGCTCTCTGGTGACCAGCAACAGGACCCGAAGAAACAGCTTGAAGCTGTGATGGAAGGTTCCGGCTGGATATCAGGGAAAAGTGTTTTTTTTGCCAAGAGGGTGGTCAGGCACTGGAACAGGCTCCTCTGGGACATGGGTCACAGCACTGAGACTGCCAGAGTTCAAGAAGAGTTTGGACAATGCTCTCAGACACATAATCTGATTTTTATTCTTATTTTTTTTAGGAAGTCCTTTGGGGACTTCCCAATAAATAATATTTTATTATTATAGGATTGTAATTTATTATTATATGATTGTGAACTTGTACATTTTATTATTATATGATTGTGACCATATTATTTTTTAAAAAATAAATGTTTTTAAACAAAATACACTAGTATTTGTGGATTTATTAAACATCTTCATTACTTACAGAGTGTTTACACTTTGTGTCAAAGCCTAATGTCAAATGACGAGTGTCAACATAAAATGGAATTTACTCTTTGACAATAATACCAAGCACATAAAGCTACACTGAGTTATTGCATTCCATTCATGTTTGCTATACAATATGTATCTTAATTTTACGTATTACAGTTTACTGTGATCTTTCTATAACAAACACAAAAATAAGGGCAACTGGAAACAGTAGTGAATACATATTTAAAAATATTACTACCTTACTTTTTACAGCAATATGTAAAATGTTCTAATTAGAAAACTTCATGTAAGGCAGGAATAATATCTCCTTCACCTATCTCTTGAAAAATGAAAGGATTTTTTTTCTTTCATTTAGTCATGGATTTTGGTCCTGAAATACTCAATGCATTAATTCAATAGAAGTATTTGCAGTGTTTCAATGCAATTGAAAGGCAAATAGAGTGAAACAGTTTGACGTTTTTGTTCTTTCCCTTAAATACTGGATACATTCAGGAACATCCTGAATTCATGCAAGTGCATTCACATGTATGTACTAATTCTTAAAAACTAGAGTTTCACTATTGCTAGTTATTTCACTATTAATAATAGAATTAATTACCAGAGGGTCAGCTTTATCCTATAAATCCTTTTAAAGTTGAAGCTTTTTACAAGTTACTTTATTTTCCATAGTGCTTTCACAATGCGCAGCTGTAGGTCATAGATTATTTTGCATCCATAAAAAAGAATACATAAATACTTCATCAAATAAAGCATGATAGTGGTTATTATAATGAAATGTCTCCATAATTTTTTTCTTCACCTGAAAACCTGTGCTTTCTTAACCGAAATCAAGACCAACAGAAAAATTACCATTTTTTTATTTTTTATTTTTTTTTTTCGCTAGGGTAGACAAAGAAAAGAGATTTCCTACCCCTTTTGCATGGCTACAACATGAATAAAGACTACGCTGTATGGAACAGGTAGCAGCTGTCATTCTGATATATTAGTCTGTAAGAGCAATGCAAGGCCATGACTGCAATTCTCTTTGAATGTCTGGCTATGCACTCTCCTTCATGTATAATTAACATTCATGGGAAGTTAAAGTCCATGCTTAGCACTCACTGTGCCTTTCTTTCCTGCAGTATGAAATACATAACATAGTGGCCAAATACCAATCAAATTATTTAGGTTATTTTAATTTTTATTTCTTACTGTTATGAAAAAAAAAAAAAAAATCATATTAAAAATATAGTATTTTTTGAGTGAATTGAAATCACAAAATGAAGATCTTTGTTACAGAAAGCTTTGGTTAAAAATATTTAATTAAAAAATGAAATGAAACTGCAGCTCATATATTGAATGTACTATCCGTTTTGTTATTTTATCTTTTTTTTTTTTTTCTTTCAACTCTTTTGGTTTGGCATCTTGGGTATACTTGGAATCCATATCTTAATCTGTGAACTAACAGAGAAACGTGAACTACTGCTTTCAAAATTTAGCATGACTATATGTCAGTATCTACCTCACTTAATAAATCCCACCCACACTGTAAATTATGTATCTTTTATGTGTTTCAGAATCCACAAGAAAAGTGATATCATATTACACACACTGAACTGTTTTCTTTTTAACAAGGCGTTTTTTTTTTAAAGTCAATAACATTATAGGAGATACCAAACTCAGCAACAAAAATAAGAAATTAGGGAAAAAATAATTAAACATTTATTTGAAACACATTTATTTACTTCCATTTCATGTAAGAAATAGTTTCCCAAGTGATTGGTTTTACTAGTGTGATATAAGGATTCTCTGTATAAGTTATATTAAATTAATTATCCATTAAAGCTTTTTTAAAGTCTGGAACCATCTTAATCATAAAAAGGTTTCAGTCAGATTTTATCAAGTAAGCTTGTATCCAAACTTTGAAACAGAAAGTATTTATAATGTGTCCATACTCTTTTCAATTTATTTCTAAGTAAATGTACTTAGAAGTAGAATGAGCCATACAAAAATCCTGCTTGGACACCAGAGTGAACAATATGTGTAACAATTAAATATATGGTTAGTTCAGTCTAATTATAATTAAAATGCTTCTTTTTGGACTTAATTGACACTGCTTTGGACCACTTGCATTCTATTTGTCTTCTTACCTAAAAATGAGCATAAGAAAATTTACATACAAAAAGCAAATGGCAACATTGTTTGGGCTTTTTTTTTTTTTTTTTTTTTTTTCCATAATTCAGCATAAAAATATACATATAAAATAAATATGGGGGGTTTGGTTGATGAGAAGCTCAACACAAGCTGGCAATGTGTGCTTGCAGTACAGAAAGCTAATCATATCCTGGGCTGCATCAAAAGAAACTTCACCAGCAGGTCGAGGGAGGTAATTCTTCCCTTCTACTCTGCTCTTGTAAGACCCCAGCTGGAGTACTGCATTCAGCTCTGCGGTCCCCAGCACAGGAAGGACATGGAAGTATTAGAATGAGTCCAGAGAAGATGATCAAAGGACTGGAGCACCTCTCATATGAAGACAGGCTGAGGGAGTTGGAGTTGTTCAGCCTGGAGAAGACTCTGAGGAGACCTTATAGTGGCCTTCCAGTACCTTTAAGTACTGGCCTACAGGAAAGGTGGGGGGCACTTTTTGTCAGGAAGTATAGTCATAGGACAAAGAGTAATGGATTTAAACTGAAAAAGGATAGATTTAGGTTAGATATTAGGAAGAAGTTCTTTACTGTGATGGTGGTGAGGTGCTGGAACAGGTTGCCCAGAGAAGCTGTGTACATCACATTCTTGAAAGTGTTCAAGGTCATGTTGGATACAGCTTTGAGCAACATGGTCTCATAGAAGGTCTCCCTCCCCATAGTATGGGGAGGTGTAATTAGATGATCTTTAAGGCTTCTTCCAACCCAAACCATCCTACGATCTGTGAAGACTCACATGTTTTCAGAAGCAACTCTTTGCAAACCTTGCCCTTTTTATAATGTTGTCTGTTTCTCTTTAATTAAATAAGAGATATTATTTTATGCATGTGTTCTGTAATATGCATGTTTAAGGTCAAACATATTGGTGGCAAATGCCAAAAAATAAAAAATAAAATAAAAATATTTTCTCCTGGCTCTGAATGCAGCAGGAGTATCATCAAAATCTATAAATATCATGCAATAATAACAGGATATCAAAATTAAAACCAATAGGTTATCTTAATTCTCCTGTATAAAAGTCTGTGACATTTGATTTATGACAATTACATTTTTTGTGTATATTTTGGTAGAAAATATGTTTATATACTATGATTTTGATAGCTGGTTTCATAGAATCACAAAATATGTTGAGTTGGAAAGGACCCAAAGGGATCATCAAGTCCAATCCTGCCTGGAGAGCAACCTAAAAATGAAACCATATATCTGAGAGCAGTGTCCAAATGCTTCTTGAACTTCAGCAGGTTTGGCAAGCCCATTCCAGTGCCCAGCCACCCTTTCCTAACACCTAGCCTGAACCTCTTCTGTCGCATCTCCATGCCATTTCCTTGGGTCCTGTTGCTGTCCCCAGAGAGCAAAGCTCAGCTCCTGCTCCTCTTCCCCCTCATGAGGAAGCTGCAGGCCATGATGTGGCCTCCCCTCTCTCTCTTCTTCTCTGGACTGTACAAATCCAAGTGACCTCATCTGTTCCACATGTTGCCCTCCAGACCCTTTACCATCTTCATTGCCCTCCTTTGGATACTCTAATAGTTTTATGTCTTTCTTATATGGCAGTGCCCAAAACTGCACACAGTACTTGAGGTGAGGCAGCACCAATGAAGAACAGAGTGGGACAATATCTTCCCTTGACCTGCAATCAGTGCCATGTTTCATGCACCCCAGGATATGGCTGGTCCTTTTGGCTGCCAGGGTCCACACACTATTGATTCATGTGCAACTTACCATTGACCAGAAACCCCCAGATCCCTTTCTGTGGAGCTGCTCTCTAGGTTCTTATTCCCCAGTCTCTACATATATATATAGGGTTGCCCCTTCCCAGGTGCAGAATCTAGCACTTGCTCTTGTTGGAATTCATGATTGGTGATTTCCCAGTCTCTAACTTGTCAAGATTTCTCTGCAAGGCCTCTCTACTCTCAAGAGAGTCAACAGTTCTTCCTAATTTAACGTTGTTGTGGTTTAACCTGGCTGGCAGCTAAACACCACACAGCCGTTCGCTCACCCTCCCCTCTCCCTCTCTGGGATCGGGGAGAGAAATGGGAAAGTGAAGCCTGTGGGTTGAGATAAAGGCAGTTTATTAAGATAGAAAATAATAATAATAATATGTACAAACAAGTGATGCACAATGCAAATGCTCACCACCTGCTGACCGATGCCCAGCCAAACCCCGAGCAGCCGGCCCCCCACTCCGGCTAGCCACCCCTATATATTGTT
The DNA here is from genome assembly GCA_011075105.1 of Heteronetta atricapilla. Lineage (NCBI taxonomy): Eukaryota > Metazoa > Chordata > Aves > Anseriformes > Anatidae > Heteronetta > Heteronetta atricapilla. The sequence goes on from CM021732.1 coordinate 99,827,921, forward strand.
CAGCATGACGTCAGATGGTATGGAATACCCCTTTGGCCAGTTTGGGTCAGCTGTCCTGGGGCTGTCCCCTCCCAGCTCTTGCTGCCCCCCAACCTGTCCCACTAGCAGGACAGAGCGAGAAGCTGAAAAGTCCTTGGCTTAGTGTAAGCATTGCTCTGCAGCAATTAAAACATCAGCATGTTATCAGCACTCTTCTCATCCTAATCCAAAACATAGCACCCTACCAGGACTAGGAGGAAAAATAACTCTCTCCTAACTGAAACCAGGACAAGTGTCATTTGCAAATTTACTTGGTATGCATGTGAGTTCTACATCCGAATCATTTATAAAAACATTGAAGAGAATTGGCCCTAAAAAAATACTTTTAAAAGTGTAGTAAAATCATGGTGAAAAATAAGTTGTTACTAACATTGTCTATCTATATGCAAAAATTAAAACATGTCCAAGTATTTTTCTTTACTCATAAAAATTTCAGATCTACTAAGCTATTTATAAGTATTACATAGCTTACTACTTGAGAGTAAATAATACATAAAACCAATGGGAAAATGCTATTGAATAATTGTTTCTAAAGGCTTTTCTTAAAATGATCTTATAATATATATAATATATATTTATATATAGTCTTCTGGAAAAAGTGCTGAATTTCCAGTACCAGTCTTATCATTAAGAATGGAACTCCTATCCAAATTCCAGTGACATTAATGGAAGCATTTATTGGATGGTGTGTGGTAACCGTGTTTGGTATACAGACAGGAAACCATAGCCCCTTCTCCCGCTTGAATGGCCTACATACTCTGCCAAAAAAAAAAAAAAAAATCATTGTTTGATCTTGTCTATCACTATTAAAGATTGGAATGTTATCTCAGAAAGAAATAAATTTAGGAAAAATATTCAAGAAAAAAAAAAAAGACTTTTGTAGTAGCATTTCTCTAGTCATGGATCAAAGTATTGACAAAAGGATCTATGTGAAATTTCAGTCTTTTCAGGGTAAGTGCTACTGTTATATGCTATGAAGCTTTCATTTGATTGTGATTAGTATGTTTCACTGCTAATGTATTATATTTTTTTTAGTATAAAATATTTAAAGATTTCATGTTTTTATAATACCATGTTCTAGTCTAGCTATGAATTGCTGCATTTGAAAAACATGCTGTGCTTGGTATCCTGTTAAAAAGTCAGTCTAGATAATTATCATAGTTCTTTTGCCCTTTAAAAACACTTGGTAGCAAATTTCTGCCATCTCTCAACCAAAAGAGTTCAAATAATTTATTTGATCTAATTACTTAAATTTCAGATTACTGAACCAAATTGAATCTTAAGACTCAAAGGTGAACTTCTAAAAGTACCTAACAATTGTTTTTGAATAAATTTAATACTGTTTGCAGATGATTCTACTCAGTAGAGCCTGAACTTCTTGATGCCATGAAACTGAGTTTCAAATGGTACATTTTCAGAAGACCATTTATCTTCTATATGAAATGTATCCTTTGTTAAAAAGTTGTAAAATGTTGAAGTTAAAAGTTAAAGTTAAAATGTTGAAAAAAAAAAAAAAAAAAAGAAAAAAAAAAAGAAAAAAAGTATAACATTGAAGTTTCTTTATCCTTAATATTAATGTGAAGGATAACATTAAAGTACATTTAAGTATAACGCTGCACAGTTCAAGATGTTCACGTCACTACCTTTGGCAATAGCAAATACTGTTTGGACTGTTTAAATTCTAAGATGATACAATACATATCATCTTAGGATACAAAAGGATATTTTTTCCTGTAGTCCTCATTTTGTAGTATAGACAGAACAGTAATATTCCTGTATCTATATCTAATGTAGGTGATCAAAATTTTTTTTTAAAGATGGCTGCATTTATCTTTTAAAAAGTCATGAGTGTCATCATCACCCCCAGACTTTCCACATTTAACAAGCTTTTTTTTTTTTTTTTTTTTTTTCCCTTGAGGATGTGCTACTTTGCACAGCCTTGGTATGAATTACTAAGGGCTGGAAGGGGAAAACTAGTATTAGATAACAGTGATTCTGTAATAATTTTAATAGTCTACATGACACTATGTTGATGGGTTTTATCTTAATTATAAGAAATACATTTAGCTAAAAATCTCATGCAAATATAATCCACCTGGTCTCAATGTGAACAGTAGTCAGAAATTCAGGTCATTGCTTCTTAATCCAGTGAACACCATTCAAACACTTTAACTAGAAGACAGTATTAAATTATCTACTGTGTGCCAAAACAGATAAAAACTTAATCTTTTTAAAATCAAAAAGTGAAAGCTAAGGATTGTATTTAAAATTAATGGCTGTAGAGCTGCCTCTATCAGTGAGGTAATAAATTATCTTGTGAAAGTGCTCTGCACTGATTCGCACTGAGCTCTGAATACTGGACAAATTATCAAAGCTACTGTACAAGATCCTTTCTACTTCAAATTTCACTACAGCAGAAAGTTGAGGGAGAGGAGAAGAGGAGAAGAAGAGAATGTAGAGATTAGCTGTCAGATATATTAAAAGTTATTTACTGAAGCAAATAAGGACTTCTGTTTCCATTGTCATTAAATGTTAATTTAATGTGTAAATAAGGCTGCCCATAGTGTCAAAAAAAAAAAAATATGTATTTTCCTTCTGTATGCATCAGAATTTAGACCCATCTTTTCAAAGATGTTCTTAACCAGATTAACTAGTCTGCCTGAAGGTACACCTGACATTCATCCTGGCTGCAGCTGTACAACATGCTCTACAGCACTTATTAAAGATGAGAAATTACACATGCAGGCTCTTTAAGGATCTTGCATAATTATTGAAAGCTAAAAATGAGTAAAGTCATCACTGCTTTAAATCCAAAAGTTCTGAGCATCTAGGGTAAGGATCAGTTTTATAGAAGTAAACTGAACACCCCAAAATTCCAATTGTGATGGTAAACTGATGAATTTGAGACTCCACATCAAAGAAAAAGCCTCTCTAAGAGAAATATAGACTTAAACACATAGATCAATAACGTAGAATCATAAAATCATGGAATCATAGAACAGCTTGGGTAGGAAGGGATCTTAAGGAATCCTTAAAAGGGATTTAATTCCAACCCCCCTTCCCTAGACAGGGATGCCACCCACTAGATCAAGCTGGCCAAGGCCCCATTCCACCTGGCTTTGAACACCTTCAGAGATGGGGCATCCACAGCTTCTCTTGGCAACCTGTTATAGTGCCTCTCTACCTTCTGAGTGAAGAATTTCATCCTAATGTCTAATCTAAATCTCTCTTCTTTTATTTTAAGACCATTCCCCCTTGTCCTATCATTATCTACCAGAGTAGAGTCCTTCTCCACCAATATTAACCTTTCTCTATAAAAGCATAACACTTTAAAAATTGTGCTTGAAATACTCCCCTTTTTAAAGACGTAGAGATTAAGCTGATAATAATTTTCAACATTCAAGCTAATAATCATGAATTAATAATTTTATTTTAGGTTTAGGTCCAGATCAGCCTTTATATTTGTGCAATGGTTGTTTTATGCTTAATTATTTTATTTTTTAGTAAGGCGATATTAACATTATGTTCCTAATTCTATCTTGGTTTCATATTGAAGGAATGGACTTGGACTTGGCATGTATTTATACATATTTATAGTAAATTAAACAAGAATTCAGCTTTGTGATAACTATTCTCTGGAACTATTCTCTGATGCTTTTGCTTAAGATTTTTATATATATATATAAAGATAATTATATGAATTATAAAGATCATTCATTCATTCAAATTATGTCATGAAATTGATTTAGAGAGAATTCTGGTCTGTCACTTAAAATGATGTTGGTTCATTTTAAATTAACTGATCTAATTGTAAACTGAATTTTAAGACATTTTCTTTCCTGTGAAATACTGATTTTATTTCAAGAACAGATCAACATGGATGCCTTTATCATATGAGCAAAGATATCAAAATGCAGCAGAACATAACTTGTAGGATAAGTAACTGTCTTCTCACATACTCAGAAAGCTGTTCCTCACTTTTCATCCTGGAGCAAAGTCATCCTAGAAAAATGAAAGTTTTTATTACATGAAAGAAATATTTCATATGGGACTCAAAGACTCTCCAATACCTAGTGGACCAAAGACCACTTCCAGAACAAACAATAAATGCAGGAGTAACTCCAAAAAAATGGCAGCACTATAAATCCTCATCTAGGTTTACATTATTCCTAATTCCTACATCTTTGTTTTCCAATGAAGGAAATTCAGGCTCACAGGTCAAAATAGAATCATAGCTTACTTTGCACAGCTTTCTGATCAGGAGGATTGGACCAACACTGGAGATCGTACTGATAGCTTCTCTACACCTTATATCCAGTCAGAACTGCTTTTTCTAAAATTTAGTGGTTATTATGCTCATTATACTGAAAATAAGTTTTCTTCACAGCTAAGGAATAAAGGTAAACAAAATTTGAAGACAGATACTTGCTGAGACCAAGACAATAAGTCAAAAATCTTTATAAAGTTAACTACTGATGGCATATTATTATTGTTGCTGTTGTTGTTGTTGTTATTTTCCTTTCCTATTCTGTCCTATTGAGATGTCTTTATCTCAATCCACGAGTTTTACTTTTTTTTTCCCAATACTCTGCCCTTCCCCTCTGATGGGGGAAGTGAGCAAACAGCTGTGTGGTGCTTAACTGCCTGCAGGGTTAAAACACAACACTAGATATAGACAACTAAATCCAAATTTGACATCTTCAGATCTTGTATTTCCTTTTTCATATGCTGGATATTTCTATTATAAACTTTCATTTGGAAGAAAAAAGTTGTCAAAATATAATCAAATGATAAAAGAAATACGTTGAAAATATTCTCAAAAATGCACATAGTAGATATAAATACAAGTATATGACGGATGTCAAAGAAACTTATTAATATCAATAGATGTATGTAGATGTCAGTTGTAGAAGTATAATTTATATTTTAAAACTTTTCTCAATAAAGATGATGTACTAAATCAAGGTAAAGAGGTATGGAGAAATTGTCCAAGCTTATCTTATCCTGTGTTTCTTACATGATTTTACAGGTACTTATTTATGGTTTCAAATGGGTGTATTTTGCCACTGGTTCTCCATTTCTCAGTTTTGCATAAATCACTGTATCACCCATATCTCTTTATTTTCTTTTTCCCTGTATGTAATTCAGCTTTACAGGTTCTGTTCTGTTTTATTGTTGTTTTGTTTGTTTGTTTGTTTTTCTTACAGCTGTGTTTCTTTTCATTATTATTTTGTTAAGACTGACACATTTTGATTTTATGTTTGTTAGCTTCAGTCAACCAAAAACATTTTCTCTTTAATTTTTTTATCATCGACACACCTGCCATTTTCCAGGGATCTCTCTGCAGTCTTTTCACAGTCTGCTTTGCAGTCTGCCTGCTACCTTCCTGTGCTGCTTCTTAGTCCTGTTGGCTAACACTGCTCTGTATTTTCAAGTGAAAATATTCTTCATCACGTGAACCTCCAAGATTGCTGAAGACTTTCTTCAACTTAAAGGAAGGAGTTAATCATCATATAAGGCCAAGATACACAGATTTTTGTGAGTCTAGAACAATCTACAGAAACAATTCTCAGCATCTGTATACCAGTGAAGCCATTAGTTCACTAGTGGCTAGATAGGTTTATCCAGTTTTTGCTTCCTATTATGAAAGAAGTGGGCTTAGAACTATATTTATTAAAAATAAAGTCATTTGTTTTTATGTTTGAATCTTTAGGGTCTCCCTTTTTTTTCCACATGAACATCTTAAAAAGTAACACCACGGATTTTCATGTAATTAAATTATTTGAGCACTTTTAGGAAATACTAAAATCAAACCACTTCACAGTTCTCCATTCCACCTCATTAACACATCATCTTTTTCCACTTCCATATCATCAGAATCTCAATATTCCCACTACGCTTCATATCATTTTACTGCTCGATTCTGCCTCACATTCCTAAAAAATTATTTTAATTAGTGTCTTTCTCTCACATTAAGGGCAGAATGGGGACCCAAAAGACAGCTTGACCTTTGCAGGACTACAGAGAGTAATAAAAACTTTGGTGGGTTTATCTTGCTGCACTGCTTCTCAACTCAGTTCAGTGGCCCACAAATTTCTAAAAGACTTTTCACGGGGACTCTCATATATTTCTGAATAATCTAAAAAGCCCAAGCCTGTTATCAGATACTTTAAATTTAACAAATTGGCATCATCATACGTTCCATTGTCAGATATAATGTGCCCCAAAAATCACAAAAGTTTGAATACTACATAGTTTAGGAATGGAAATCATTTTCTGCATATACACAGCATCATATTAATATCTTAAGGAAAATACAGTTTTCTAGTAAGAAAACTGAACCCACAAGCCTGAATCTGGCTAAAGAAGAAGGAAACTGTGTCATCAGATAAACAGAAGAGGAAAAAAATTACATGTTTTTGTCATTCAGATATTGTTATTGACACACTGTGTTTTCAATGATGCACAAGCTGTTATATGTTCCTCTGTGGCACAAGAAGTAAATTTATTAGGTAGTGATCCCAGGCTAGAGTGATAAAAAAGTCATCAAAAACATATAAACAATTTACTAAACAAGGGAATACTGACAATCCTTATATGTTATGATATTAATGATTGTTTCTGACAGGGATGTGGGAACCTATGTAAACACTATTAGCTTTTTTTCCCATGTTCCCCAGAAATCTTATTGATTATAATTTTAGTTTTCATAATGTAGGATAGAAAAGAGGGAGAGGGAGAAAAATGGCTGTCAAGTCTTAGGTGAATTGCTGAGGCGAGAGAGAGAGACAGAGAGAGAAAGAGAGAGTTTTGTTTGTTTGTTTAAAAAAAGTAAATAAATAACATAATGCACACATGGGAAGAAGTGGAGGAATACAATTTACATGGATTAAAACAAAACCAGGAAAAGAAAATGTCCCTAAAATTTTATTAGACTGTTTTCAACTTGTAATAAAAACATACTAACATGTTCCAAACTGCTTTAATATGACAGTCCACAAAAGAATAGAAATATCTGATTAAAACACTGGGTAGAAACTGAAGTGCTGAAGTGCAAAACTTGAAGGTAAAGTTCTGGAACAGAACAGGTTTTCACCAGAAAACACCAGTTTCAGCAGAATTTGACAGCTACATTACTGCCTTTTCTCGTGACAAAGAGGAAATACTCTGCTGAGCTCATGCCAGTGTTCATGCCAGTTTAGGTGTTTGTGTCCAGCCTCATGAGGTCTGTAGGTCTGAGCTTGTTCCTGCCTATATTCTGCCTCAGGGACAGGGACCTGGTGCCTTCAGGGAGCACTGCTCTGGATGGAGCTGCCAGTTGGGCAGCCCAGAGTCACAGGCATGAGTGTGGGAACAATTTTTGGAACAGCTGGTGCCCTTCATTAGCTGACATCTGTGGTGACAGAGATGCGGTTATAGAGCAGACACAGGAAAAGACAATTAATCACATGGTATATCATTGTCTTTCTGTAAAATCCACTTTTAAAAGTTGCAGTTTGAGACAGAACATGTGTAATCAATTTGTCTTCATAGGTTATATCAGATCATTTAGATATTAGGAAGAATTTATTCATGGAAAGAGTTGTTAGGCATTGCAACAGGCTGCCCAGGGAAGTAGTGTAGTAACCATCTCTGGTTACCATCCCTAATAGACATGTGGACTAGGATGTAGACATGGCTTAGTGGTGGACTTCATTGTGCTAAGTGAGGGTTAGATTTGATGACCTTAAGATTTCTTTTTTTTTTTTTTTTCCAACCTAAATGATTCTATGATTCTTAGAATTTTTAACACTTTCAAAATGTGACAAGCCAAAGTCCCCATGAGACTGGGAAATGGCTATTCCAATTCTACACCATCAGCAATTGCCATGCTTCTGTCTCCCTGCAGCACTTTTCAATGCTGTCTACCAAAAGTGCTTCATCTTTCACCAAATGGGCTTTCGATATCCATAGTGCAGAGAGCTATGTGCTTAATTTTCATGCAGACAGTACTACAATACTAATGTGGAAACAAATGCCAGTATAAATTCAACTGCATAAAAATCTCCTAAAAATATGATCACTGAAGTTGGTGGTGTTTCCTTCCACTGGAATTCATGAAGTGTTTTAAATTCTGTTACAGTTAAAAGGTTAAAGCATTAAATCTGAATTTCTTCCAACCATTAAGTAATCATACATGTATTAGCTATTCAGGAAAACCATACACAGACAATGTTATAATTTTACATTACAGCTATTGAGAAACCTTGCGCTCTGACTTTGATTTATAACCCTTTTACCTGTAAAGGGCTACAAATCAAAAACTATAAAACCTTTCCAACCTCTTTAATTTCAATTGTATTTCCAAACCAACGGAATAAATTGAGACCACTTTGTATTAATCAGAACCTCTTTGGGCATAACACAGTATATCCACAACAGTGAAATTGTGTAACACTTGGAAAATTGTTTTCGGAATAATTTTCATGAGTGCCAGATTGTGTGCATGTTTGGTGACAAGCAGAGAGCTAAAAACATAGAAGAAAATAAAAGTTTGCACAGGCAACCTTTGTAAATACACCCATTTCATTCAGTAAAGAGGGACTTGAAAATTCTCAGAGGCATTGGGTACATAAACCTTAGTCACTATTTCTGAAGTCAAAGCAAGCAAATATGTTTTAGGTCTGTAGCATAACAAAACAAGACAATGGCTGTCATGGAATGTTTCCTACCTATCTGTGGAAACTCCTCGTCTCCCCCAATTTCTGATAAGTCAAACTCTACTTTTTTTCAATAAACCTTTAGAACATCTGAAAACATCTTATTTTCTTTGACTATGCATGGACATAATGAGATGTCATTGGGTCTTCAGATGTACTGTTGGGTCATCCAGCATAGTTGGGTCATCTCTTGAAACACAATAAGGTTCCTGTTTGGCATGAATGTACATGTTCAGCACACAAAACAAATGTCAGAAGACTTCAGATCCCATTACAAATGAAAAAGCTTAAAGACAGCACAAATTTTCTCATGACAGAAGCATTCATTATATCCAACATACCTTTAGTGAAATGATGAACATTTTTTTCATATACTGTAGAAGAAAAACTACTAGTAATAGGGCTGTTTCAGTTTTTAATTAAAACTGCTTTTGACTTGACATAACAACTCAAGAAAAATTTGGACTCTACATAATGGTAAACAAACACAAATTTCTGGGTGTGATATCATTTCAGTTGAAAAACAGGAAACATATTTGTCAAAACCCAAAAAGAATCATAGACTCATAGAATGATTAAAATTGGAAAACACCTCCAAGATCATCTGGTCCAACCATCCCCCTACAACCAATATCACTCCAACCATGTTCCTAAGTACCACATCCAATATATACTTGAACACCCCCAGGGATGATGATGCCACCACTTCCCTGGGCAACTGTAATATAGTATTGCAACTGAGCTCCAACTTAGGCATTTGGTTAAAGTCTACTCTAGAGTATAAGGTCATTATCAATGAAAGTAAAAAGTTCCTGGGTATACTGAGTACTTTCTTTTTAACATATATTTTCTGCTAGTCATAGTTGTAAATCTATATAATTACATAATAGAAAACTGAAGTACTATGACTACTAGAACAACTTTTATATGAATAACTTGACATATCATAAAGTACTCAAGCTGAATATTGAAGCTAGCTGTTGGAAGTGTTGAAAAGGCTTATCTGAGGAGAGACAGAAGCGGGCAAATGCTGTGTGACTGAGAGCAGTCTTAACACAGACAGGGCACATAGAATCATTAAGGCTGGAAAAGACCTTCAAGATCATCTGGTCCAGCCATCACCCTACTACCAATGCCACCCACTAAACCATGTCCCTGCGCACCAGGTCCAACCTTTCCTTGAACACCTCCAGGGACAGTGATGCCAGCACTTCCCTGGGCAATCCATTCCAATGCCTGACCACTCCTTTTGAGAAGAAATGTCTCCTAATTGTTTTAATTGTTGAAGAGTAGTGCTTACACCAAGTCAAGGACTTTCAGCTCCTCACACTGCCCTGCCACCGAGGAGGCTGGGGGTGCAGCAGGAGATGGGAGGGGACAGACCCAGGACAGCTGACCCAAACTGGCCAAAGGGGTATTCCATACCATCTGACATCATGCTGAACAATTAATATGGGTTGGCTGGCTGGGGTGAGGGGACCGGCTGCCCAGGGATAGGCATCGGACAGCGGGTGGTGAGAAATTGCATTGTGCATCACTTGTTTTGTACACATTATTAGTAGTAGAACTATTATCATTATTATTATTATTTTCCTTTCTTTTCTGTCCTAATAAACTGTCTTTACCTCAACCCACAGGCTTTCTTTTTCTTCCTGATTCTCTCCCCCATCCCAGAGAGGGAGGGTGAGTGAATGGCTGTATGGTGCTTAGCTGCTGGCCAAGTGTAGTGGGTTTACGTGGCAAGGTTTTGGTAGCAGGGGGCCGTAGTGGTGGCTTCTGTGAGAAGGATCTAGAAGCTGCCCCATGTTTGGTAAGGGCCCCACGGCGGACCAGAGCTGAGCCAGTAAGTGATGTTGTTTTGCGCCTCTGTGAGAGCATGTTTAAGACAGGGAAAAAAACAAACAAACAAACAAAAAATGCTGTGTCACACAGCAGCTGGGAGAGTGAGAGGAGTGAGGAACAGCCTTGCAGGCACCAAGGTCAGTGAAGATGGAGGGGGAGAGGTGCTCCAGGCGCCGGAGCAGAAGTCCCCTGCGGCCTGTGGTGAGGACCATGGTGAAGCAGGCTTTTCCCCTGCAGTCCATGGAGTACCACGGTGGAGCAGGGTTCCACACTGCAGCTTGTGGAGGAGACCACGGTGGAGCAGGTGGACCTGCACTGAAGGAGGCTGTGGCCTCTGGAGAACCCCTGCCGGAGCAGATTCCAGGCTGGACCTGCAGCCCGTGGACAGGAGACCACACAGGAGCAGGTGACCTGGCAGGTGCGGCTGCCCGTTGGAGATCCAGGTTGGAGCATTTTGCTCCCGAGGGATGGACCCCGTGGTACGTACCAATATCTGAAGCAGTTCTTGAAGAGGTGCTGCCTGTAGGAAGCCCATGCTGGATCAGTTTGGCAAAGACTGTACCCCGTGGGAGGGACCCCACAGCACAGGGGACGAGAGTGATCGAGGAGTGGTGGAGAAGAAGTGCTATAGACTGACCATATCCCCCATTCCCCTGTGCCGCTCAGGGGGAGGAGGTGGAAGACGGTGGGTGGGGAGGAAGGTACTTTTGGTTTCTTTCCTTTGTTTCTCACTTCTCTAGCTTGTTAGTAATAAGCAATAAATCTTACTGTCTCCCTATGCTGAGTCTGTTTTGCCCATCACAATAATTACTGTGCGATCTCCCTGTCCTTATCTCAGCCCTTGAGCCCTTTTCATCGTATTTTTTCCCTTTTCCTCTTTGAGGAGGGGGAATGGGAGAGTAGTTGTGGTGGAGCTCGGCCACCCACCTGAGTAAAACCACCACACCGAGTTATAGCACAACAGCCCTTTTGGTACCCAACGTGGGGCTTGGAGTGGCCACTGAGGTTGGAGTGGCCACCAGGCTTGTCACAAGGCTTGGAGAGGCCTCTGGGCCTGTCACTGGGATTATAGAGGCGTCAATTGCAGCTCAGTTAGCAGAGGCCAAGCCCCAGCACATTGCAGTGATTTGTGTCTCCCTGGAACTGTCAGGGTGACGACACACCTTTTTCATGCATTCTGCCAGTTTTTTAGGATTTTGCACCTGTTCAAGGGTGAATTTCCAAAGCACTGGAGGTGCCCACTGCTCTAGATGCCTGCCCATATGTTCCCACACTTCCTGCCACTAATAACTATCCTGCCTCAAAACAGATTTCTGGATGGCATTCCAAAGTAGTTGTTTAACCTTGAACAAAACCTGAAGTACACTCAGGAGACATAACAATAAGAACATGCTGGTCTGAACATCCCAAGGATATTCAAAGACCTGAAGAGCTATCATAACTAGCCTGGAGGAGAAGAGGAGGGTGAAGGAGAAAGGGAGAGTGTACAAGTGGGAAAAACATCTCTCCCTGTCCCCTTCATAGATTGTCTCCCTGAAGAAAAAGGGTCCTTGAAATATCCTCTTCTGAGATAGTCTACGACAAGGATGCGTGGAGCATCCGGGCCAGTCACAATAAGGTGCTTCTGCTACTCATTCCCAGTTAGGCTCACACTGGCATAGGCCTCGGGTAGTTAATGATGCTCTTGTGATATCTTCCTCTTCCTCCTCCTGTTTCTCTGGTGGCCCAGCCACTTCCGAGTAGCCTATCTCATCTTCTTCCTCCCCAGTCTGAGTAGGAGTTCCTCTGCTTTCTGAACAACCTGACTTTCTCATTCCTATTTAAACAGGGGTGTGATGTTTCCCTTTTTCCACTCACCAGGGACTTTGCCCGACTGCCAGGACTTTTCAGCTATGATGGAGAGAGGCTTGGCAACTACATCAGCCAGTTCCCTCAGGACCCTGGGATGCCTGTCATCAGGTCCCATAGACTTGTACCTTTTTAGATTCATCAGGCGGTCTCAAACCTGCTCTTCACTTCCAGTAGGTGGGACTGTATGGCATCTCTTCTGCAAAGGGTCTTGAGTACGAGCACAAGAGAGGACCCACCTCCCTTTGGGCTGCTGTGCTGGGGTGACAGGAGGAGTGAGTCCCTGAGGGCCACCATGCACCTTTAATATTTGTCAAAATAGACTGAGGTGTGAAAATAGTAGTGTGTAAGCAATTTTAGCTGGCTAATTTCTTGTATTAGGAGTGAGCTTCTATATCTGAGTCATTGGTAATGACAGACATGGAGAAGGCTGAGGTACTCAAAATCTTCTTTGCCTCCATCTTCACTGACAGATGAGCTTCCCAAGTCTTTTGTTTCCTTGAACCCATAGGTAGAGGCTGGGGGAGCGAAGTCCCACCCACTGTAAGTGAAGAGCAGGTTTGAGACCACCCATCAGTGATAATTCAGGCTGGCATTGATGAATTTGCTGAGAGAACACTGAGGGCTATCAAAAGTGACTTCAGGGGATTGGGGTGGTTACTGCATGGAGTCGGTGATCAGGTGGTGTTTTCCTCTATCCCTTCAGTGGTAGGGAGGGATGTTGAGTGGACTTTGGAGGTCCAGCTGATTAACACATGGCTGACAGGCTAGATGCGGTCACAGGAATTTTGTTTTCTTGATCACAGGGAGGTTTACTTAACAACTGGCCTGATGGCTGTTGTTGGGACCCACCTGTCCCAAAGGGGGAAACAGACTCTAGCCCAGGAGCTGTTGGGACTCATTGGGAGGGCTTTAAACTAGGTATGAAGGGGGAAAGAGGGGAAATAAGACTCAATAGATTTGAGCCTGAGGGAGCAGTACCAGGGCTGGGGGTGAGGGCAATGGAGCGACTCACATGCATCTACACAACTGCACACAGCATGCACAACAAACACGAGGAGATGGAAACCACTGTGCTGCAGGCAAACTATGACCTAGTCACCATCACTGAAACATGGCTGTGGGATCACTCCCATGACTGAAGTGCTGCAATGGACAGCTCCAAGCTCTTCAGAAGGCATAGGAAGCTAAAGAGGGGCATTGTTGTGGTTCTCTATATTAGAGAATGTTTCAATGCTGTTGAGATCAGAGTTGGGAATGAAAAGGTAGAGTCCTTGTGGATAAGGATCAGGGGGTTGGCCAATGAGGCGGACTTCCTGGTGGGGTTCTGTTATAGACCGCCACACCAGGATGAAGAGACGGATGAGGCGTTCTATAAGCAGATGGCGGAAGTCACTCAATCACCAGCACTTGTCCTTATGGGCAGCTTTAACTTCCCAGACATATACAGCCCTGAGGAAGCAGTCTGGATGGTTCCTGGAGTGCGTGGAAGACAGCTTACTGACTCAGCTGGTCAGTGAGCCTACCAGGAGGGGTACCCCACTAGACCTGCTGTTCATGAACAGAGAAAGACTGGTGGGAGATGTGGTGGTAGAGAGCTGTCTTGGGCATAGTTACCGTGATATGGTAGGGTTCTCCATTCTTGGTGAAGTCAGGAGGGGGACCAGTAAAACTGCTACCTTGGACTTCCGGAGCGCAGACTTTGAATTGTTCAGGATACTGGTAAGGAGGGTCCCTTAGGAATCAGTCTTGAATGGCAGGGGGGTCCAGGAAGGCTGGACACTTCTTAAGAAGGAGGTCCTCAAGGTGCAGAAGCAGGCTGACCCCACGTGCCATAAAATGAGCCAGCAGGGAAGAAGACCAGCATAGATGAAGTGGGAACTTTTGCTGTGTATTCGGGAGAAAAAGTGAGTTTATGACCAGTGGGAGAAGGGGCAGGCAACTCAAGGAGTGTACAAGGAAGTTACCAGGATATGAAGAGAAAAAATCAGGAAGGCCAAAGCCCAGCACAAGCTCAGCCTGTCCACTATGGTCAAGGATAATAAAATATGTTTTTATAAATATATTAATGGAAAGAGAAGGGCCAAAGAGAATCTCCATTCTTTACTGAATGTAGGGGGGAATATGACTACAGAGGATACAAGAAAGGCTGAGGTTCTTAATGCCTTCTCTGCATTTGTCTTTACTAGCCAGACCACTTATCCTTAGGGTACTCATCCTCCTGACCTGGAAGTCTGGGACGGTGGGAGCAAAAGAACCCCCCCGCCCCCCACACACAGTTCAGGTGGAAACAGAGACCTGCTGCTCCCATGGAGGGAGATTCCACATGCAGTGGCAGCAACAGCAAAGCAGGCATCTCTGGCCTGTGTATGTTTCCATGCTTCCACCAGACTGGACAGAACCGTATAGGCAATGCCTGAAAAGAGTTCAATACAAACATCCAAAAAGTGTATCCTCTGACTGAGAGTGGGTTGGCTGACTATCCCTATAAACTTCCACATGTTCTCAGAATTCACAAACACTACTGGGAAAAAAAAAAAAAAAAGAGCTTATTGCCCCTAAATGGGCCTTTCTCAGGTGAAATAGCAATCACAAAATCTTCATAATCTCTCTAATTTTCATTCATTCCAGGCCATCCTTTCAGACCCAATCACATGGGGTGTTCTAAGGTAGTGGACTCCACTTTCTTTCATAACAGCCACATAGATCATCCTATGTTCTCCACTAGTGCTCCTAGGTTTCCTTGCTCCATAGTCAGAACAGTCTGGTCTCAGCAAAATAAAGGCAAAGCTAGAAAACTATAGAAGGGTAGAAAGGAGATCTATCTTGTCACAATCCATATATGGAACGATTTTGGAATCACTCATTTCCTTTGAATCCCAGGACTGAAGGAATTCAAGTCCTTGGACTCAAAGGAAATTCAAGAAAAGAAAGGAAATCTCCACTCAGTGCACAGCAGAGTCTCCTCCTTTCTGAGGCTCCCTCGGTGCTGAGGTAGCTCCTGACATACTTGCTCTTGCATACACGCATACTACCCATACTGAGCAGACTCAAAAGGCAGCAGGGAAATAGCATTATCAAGTGATTTTCTCACAAAATCTTCCTAGTTCTATCCCACCTCTACTTTCATATATCTTTTGTGTGGAATCAGTAGGGAGTTTTTGTAGTCATTCATATTTCTTGAGGCATCAGCTCAACACAATCTCATGAGCACTCTTGGTGATGTTCACCTATTTCCTTCTTTCATATGTCACTCTGTTCAGAGATCCTCTGTACAGTGTCCTTAAAGGTCAGTGGCTAAGAGGAATGATGGTAAATTAGGCTTCTTGAAGAAGTAGCACATTCTGTGGCTGTAGGTTTCAGGTGTCTCTGAGGATGATACTTTAGACAGCAGTAGTACTGTAGTAGTGGTCTTGTACTTTTGATTGTTTCTAGACACTGTCAAAGATGAGCATGTCTCCCTGATTAACTTTTCCTTCCCATACACTTGAAGAAAGAGTAATAGCTGGACAAAACACAGCTAAGTCTGGTACCTGTGTGGGAAAGTGATTGAGTGCAGTAAGGAATCACATCTAACTACTGAGTGTGAGAAATGGACCTTGTGTTAGTAGTAACTGAGTTCCAGGGGAAAGTAATACAAAACTCACCCCATGCCTTACTTGGCGCAGGCACTAGACTGAGTCAGATGAATGTGACTGTATCTTGTAAGACTGGCTTTATTGCCATAAGCTGATAAGAGTGTCTGCAGGGAAAGGGCAATCATTTTTTGACTGCTATCTGTGTAAGGTCAGATGCATCAGTGGAGTGCTGCTCCAATTTTTGTGAAGGATATGATGGAAATAGCCAGATTGATACAGACATTTTTTTCACATTACCTTGTTTTCTTTGGAGGTAGGTACAATGGCAGTGGTTATACCAGGCAAGGCATTAGAGAAAGTAGAGGTCAGATTTTGATGCAATATTTCTGTATGTATACTCTCCACCAATGTTCTCACACAGGTATTGAAGTGTTGCATTCACCAACCAAATGCACACTCCAGGAGGACTCTGTGGATGTTCAGAACTCAGTGGAGGCACCCTGAGGTCAAATTGCAATGGCTGCTTTCGAGAGCAGATCATTCTGATTTGCCCTGAACTAGGGCAGAGTCAGCCTTAATGTTGACTCTGTGGTTGGGAAGAGGCTGTTGGGTAGGTCCAGTCTGAAGCCTGAATACATGCAGTTGTTTTAGCTTCTGAGACATTCAGTATATTTCTTGGTAGTCTGTTACAGGTTGGGAAGGAGGCAGGGCAATGAAAGGGGGAAATAAGACATTCAGAGGTTGTCTGCCATAAATGGAAGAATAACAATAAATGCAAAACCAATAGAAGTCTTAGGAATGAAAGAAGTCAAGCACAATGATGAATACATGTTGTGTCAAAAAGAAACAAAATTATCTGGTACTGTAAATTGGTAGTGCAGCATGGTAATAATTCCTGCAAAGCGTTGACTGATGAGTTGCTCTTTGAGTACTAGAAGAACTTGTGGTTATCATGTGCAAAAGTAAGACATCAATTGACATTAAGATTATGCTCCTAAATGCTATACATTATGTAAATGATGACTTCTGTAAAAGATAAGATTAGCCTGAAGTAGTGTAATCTCCACTGGATGACCCTTCATGTGAGGTTCTTTCTCCATGCTGACTAGATATAGAAAGGTGAGTTCTGGCCTGTGGTGGCTATACTTATGCCAACAAGCAGCGTTGGATGGGGTGATTTGCATTGAAATGCACCCATTCATGACAAGCTCATTTATAGAACTTATACAGAAGCATTTTTATCAAATCACCATTTGTTTTTTCCATTTAATCTTTTCATCTCTTCTAAGCAGCAGGAGTAATATTAACGCAGACTTCAAAGAGAGTTTTCCAGGAAAAACTTAAAATGTCAGAAAGAGATATTTCATTTGAGGGGAAAAAAAAAAAAAAAGTATTTTTCACATTAATTTTAATTCCATTAGTCCATTACAATATCCCATCTCATTTATGCATAAAATGGATCATAGGACATGCTTTAATCAAGACTGTATCTTGTTCCTGAGATCCTATATGCTATAAGGATTAATATCCCTAGGCAAAGGCAAACCTACTCTTAGAATTATAGTTACTTATATGTCTCAGAATTTAAAATATAGGTCTTAAAAGTTGTAAGTAGTAAGTAGTAATTCTTGTAATTAAGATGTGCTTCCCTTCATAAGAATTCCAAATAAGAAAGCTTCCACTGTATGAAGCTTATATTTTGCCTAGTGTTTAATATTTACTTTTTAACTTAAATATTTCCCCTTTCAAGCTTTTAGCTGGTAGCTAATCTAGTTAAAAGCTAGGAATATCATTCATTGTCCAATACAATTTGTTGCTTTTTCTTTACTGTAAATATTCTGACATTCATATTTTTTGACATCTATATAATATACATAAGAGCTGGTGCTCTCTTCCTATTTTCCCATACTTTTCTACACTCTCCCTCAGACAATTACTTTTTTATTGTTTAAACCTTACTAAATAATAGTTGTTACTAATCTTGTAATTATTTTTTATTATTTAATTCTCTGTGTATCTTGGACTGAAAAATACTTTATTGTAATGACACCTGTAACTGCCTTCATAATTTGTGGTGCACATGAACAGCAAACCCCATTTTAATGACTCACAGAAGTGAATCATAAGTTCAAGACCCCCATCTTTATTTTTTTTTGTTGTTGTGATAATGTAATTTTCAGACAATGATTGCCATTCGTGTAGTTAATAAACAAAGTTATTTGTGTTACTTAATTTTGTTTATTTTATATTATCCAATGTTCTTGTTCTTTATGTGCATAAAGTGGCTTAATGTTGGAATTATACCAGCAATATTATTTTTGATGTTAATTCTTGTTCCAGTACAAGAGTTCTTGTAGCACCCATCCTTTCTCATGAAAGATGGACCTCATCCTGCTGATGCTGCACTTGAAATATAGCAGGTTTAAATCAGCTGTATATATATGCAGCAAGAGATAGCAAACCAGCACAAAATAAAATACTGCAATTTTTGAACAAGTTATAGATCCATAGCTATGGATAGTTGCCATAAATCTAATGCCAAATGCCACACACCAAAAGCCAAGTTATGGCTTTACCAACACATCATATTTTTCAACATCAAAATGATGGGAATATTTGCAAATTGTAGCTTACTTACTCACTGAAACATTGGATACTCTACCAGGAGTTACTTCATTCTTATCTCCTAGAAAGGTTATAATTTCAAACTCTCAATTTCAGTGTAACTTGTCATCACTAGTACTGGAATTCTGAAACTTTTAAAAATCTGCTAATCCTATTCATATTCCATGAAGGAGTCAGGACGAAGCCAGCTGCCAGCCTGCTCAAGGTCTGTATTGTCTGCAAACTTGAGGCACAGACCTCTCTTTCATTTCTTCCTTTCCCAATTGAGAATGCTCACCATTTGCTCTGTTCAGTCCTTCTGTCTACAAGCTTTCCCTCCAGAAGGCTCCCCTCTCTCTATCACTCTTCTGCTGCAAAGGTCTACTACAAGCCAGAAAGACCACAAACTATTTAAGTGCAATCACAATACCTACTTAAGTTGCACCAATGAGCAAAATATATCCACATCTGATCTCAGCTGTACAGATGAGAAAAACTCTGTATGCTCTTAGATCTTCCACTGACCAGCCATGCCGTGGCCCCCACTTCAGCACAAGGTGGTTGACGTTCCCCATGCCTTTTGTTCATTTATATCTTTGTTACTGGTCAGTTTATTTAATTTAAACTCCTTCTATCAGATTCCTTTGTAGGAAAAATACTACTGCAGAAGATTGAATATTCTGGGCTGCAAAGAGTACTGAGAGCTGGGTTTGATACAGGTTTTTTCAAGTCACAGAATCATAGAATGATTTGGGTTGGAAGGGACCTTAAAGTTCATCTAGTTCCAAGCCCCCTGCCAAGGGCAGGGATGCCACCTACTAGATCAGGTAGCACAGGACCTCATCCAACCTGGTCTTAAACACCTCCAGGGCTGGGGCATCCACAACTTCTCTTAGCAACCTGTTCCAGTGCCTCACCACCCTCACAGTAAAGTTTTTATATCTAATCTAAATCTACCAAATCTACCCTTTTTAATTTTAACATTACTCTTTGTTCTGTCCCTACACTACATGACAAAGAGTCCCTCCCCTGCTTTCCTGTAGGCCCTCTTTAGATACCGGAAGGCTGCTATAAGGTCTCCCTGGAGCCTTCTCTTCTCTGGGCTGTGGGCATTGCCATGACCCACATGCAGGACCTTGCCCTTGGCCTTATTAAGCTTCATGAGGTTCACACAGGCCCACCTCTCAAGCCAAGGTCCCACTGGATGGCACCTCTCTTCCCTTCAGAAGACTGAAGGGAAGTCTTCTGAAGTCTTCACACAGCTTGGTGCCATCAGCAAACTTCCTGAGGGCACACTTAATCTCACTGTCCATGTCACTGACAAAGATGTTACACAGCACTGGTCCCAATACTGATCTCTGAGGAACACCACTTGTGTCCACCTGGACACTGAGCTGTTGTCCGCAACTCTTTGAGTGTGACCATCCAGCCACTTCTTTACCCACTGAGTAGTCCGTCCATCAAATCCATGTCTTTAAAATTTAGACACATGGATATCATGTGAAACAGTGTCAAATGCTTTGCACGATGTCATTTGCTCTTCTCCTGTCCAACAATGCCGTAATCCCATCATGGCAGGCCACCAGATTTGCCAGGTAAATCTGAAAGTCAACTGAAAAACTCCTATGCACTTCAGTAGAAGTTTGATCAGGAACTCAAATCCCATTTCAGTAAATGAACTCTATAAATAGTTACATGCACACGATTTAAATCACATAATACATTATATTAATACTAACATTATTTTATGCTTTATGGTTAAACATGCAATCTGGTCTGTTGAATTGAAGATCTAGAATAGTTGTGATTTCTAGAAGAGACATGATTTTTAAGACCTGTAAATCTATTATTTTTGATGCATAAAGCATTGGTGTAGCAACAAAAGCAGAAAAAAAATAAAAACAACAACAACAACAAAAAAAAAAAACAGAAACCAATATACTTTAGACGTTTTGTCTAAATAGCTTAATAAGCCTATAGCAGACCAAATTTTATCTGTCTTCTCTCAACTAGAAAGAAACATCTCTTTCTACAGGCACACAACACAGGGACACTAACAGGTAGTGTTAGGAAAATGAAAAACCGCAGATCATTTAATAGATTCAAATAGCAAGATCTTAGAAAAGAGGTTTTGTTCCATTATCCTAGTATTTGAAAGCAGGAACCACATTTTAACCCTTTTAAGAATAAAGTTATGGGGACTTAAAGGAAGAACACTGTTCTAGCTTTTATTCAGAAATAATATGTAAAAAAAATAATGAAACCTCTATTCATTTTGTTCACTATATCTCAGCTAATGAGAAAATGAAAGCTATGATGCAGAACAGTAAGTTCTTTTTGAATGAAATAAATTTGCACTCTACTTGTTCACGGATGACCTGAGATTTCCATGTACTCATGTGGAAAATATACAGAGTAAAGCTACATGTTGGAGATACAATTTCCCCATATTTTGCAATACATTTCAAGGATAATTAGCACTGTTTGATTTAAATGCAGTAAGTACTTTAGGTCTATTTTTTTACTGTAACTTTTACAAGTAATTTATTTTTGTGATGATAACTCCAAGGAATGCCTTTGTAAAATACTATTCTGCTGAAATAAGATTTTCCCTAGTAATCATAAAATCTAATCAAGAGATTAATTACAGTTTACTTAATTGTAACTATTTTGGTCATAAAAATGTGCCCCATATCTAAGCTTGATGAACTTCGTGTCTTCCTACACATTTTTCTTTGTCCTCAACTTTGCTTAAATGGAGCACTTGATATAGAGTAGGTTGTGACATCTAGTCATTACTCTGTTACTAATAACCCTACTATTACTATACAGTTTCTTGACTATTTGGTGTAATTCTTTGTTATCTTTCTTCTGAAGGCTGAAAGAGCTAGGACTGTCTTTTTTGCCTAGCTTGTCAAAGCACTTGTCCTTAATTTAACTATATAAAATATATATATATATTAAAATATTATTATAAAATCATGTAAATGAACTGAATTCCAATTTATACAAAATAGCAATATTATCTCACCTTATGGTAATAAAAGAACCATAAAAGCAGACTATTCACAAGTAAACAAAAAAAAATAAGTCTCTGGGAGATAATTCTACCTAAGTGTTTAGTGAAGCATTGTCAAAAGTGAAGTGGGAACAGCAACAGGAATTAGGTGACTACTTGCTCAGTACACTTTTGACCATTTACCTCAATGAAACTAATTTCTGCACCATTAAACAAGATATCTTCAAGAAGAAAAATATCCAAAGAAAAACTGCAAAGGAACTTTAAAACTTTCTGGCAATATTAATAATATTTATTTCTGAATTTTCATCACCAGGGTCACACACCAATTCATTCCTAAACTTTTCTTATCCTTACTTTGAGGTTGTCCAATTCATAAAGACCATTTTCTGCCTTCCAATTAAGTATTCATGAAATGTATTTTCTCCTTTATAATTTAATAGGGATGGGATATGTAGACTCTTGGGGACAAAGAAATAATTCTAAATAAGGTGGCTGATTATCTTTCTATGTTCTGTACGTAACTAAATTGACCATAGCTAATTTCATTTTCACATGGTTGGCAAGAGGGCAAGTGTTTTGAATCTATATGTTAAATATTCCACTTCATAAACTGGAAACATGCCTGGTGTAGTTGATTGTGCCAGCTGGCTGATCTTCAGTATAGGACATGTGTTCACTCTTTGTCTCATGGCACTGAATTAGCCAACTGTCTGTTGTCCCCTTTTGAGGCAAAACTAATAAGAATTGTGATTACAGGGACTAGTCTGTTTCACTGATCTCCTCCAAAGAAGACAGAAATTTCATACCAAAGAGCAAATTTCTGCACTTGAGATCCTATATGCTATCAGTCCAATTAAACACTGAATTCTGAAGAAATATTCAAAGTTTTTGTGACCCAATACATTTGTCTTTTATTTTTGCAAGTGATAAATTGAATCTCTGTGTATGTGATTAATGAAAATGAATACCATATTATGAATCCTTTACTGTTTACTTAATAATGCTATTACCTAACAGTTTCTCTGTTCTGAAACCAACAAGCCAGCTGAGAGGTGTCTTCATCAATGGAATTATATATAGACGCTTACAGAGTCTGAGGTATGTCAGGCCTATATAATTCCTAGCCTTTCATAGACTCTGAATTGACTCCAGTTCAAAGAGAAGAATTGGACATTTATAAAAATGATACTGGATGTGATAAATGACTGAGTCCCAAATAGAATTCTAATTAAAGTTTGCAATTTATTAAGCGAATAGAGGCAAGCAAACAGCGCTGGGTGCACCGGGAGTTTCTGCTCCACCAAGATGCACACCTATCACATCAGGTGGCTGATTTTTATGCTCCTAGACTAATACATATTCATCACTATTCCTAGAAAAGGCAGGGTTATTATAATTAGTTCCCGGAATCCAAACCCTCTCCGGATGCATGCATATCAGTCTCTGGTGGTCTTTCTGGGGGGTCTCTTGTGCTGAAGGCTCATAGTCTTCCTCCTAGGCTTTGTCCTTTGGTCGTCCTTCAACTCCCCCTTTCTCCTTATTTGGTGGATCTCTTTGCCTGATATCAGAGGCTTGGGCAGCGCCCCATGCAAAAGTCAGCAGTTTCCTAAAAAACTCCTTGGTCCTCTTATCTCCCAGACTAGAGTCTCAATGTTTGGCCTTCAGACCCTCTATTTACACAAATTGCTGGACCCTTCCTTTGCATGATACAAGAACTATGTACACTAAGCACTCTTTTTTCTTAAATAGAAGGTTATATTTCATCATGCGGCCCTAGCATTGTTCCATACTGACACAAATCAAATTAACACATTTCACACTGGATTATGTGTTTGTTGAGAATTCTATCTTTGGAGCAGCTTTTCTCTCTCTGACAACAGAGTTGTATGGTGGGGTCATTTATGCACAGACAGGACAGTTTCTATTTGAGATAAGAAAATGCTTTAGTAACCAGTTTGCCCTTTCAAAAATCATGAATCTTTGCCCCTGCTGCAAAGAAAGTCAGCAGCATCCTAGGCTGTCAGCAGGTGAGAGAGGTGATTCTTCCTCTTTTCTTAGCCCTGGAGAGACACATCTGCAATGCTGGATCCAGTTCTGGGCTCCCCAGTACAAGTGAAGGGCCACAAAGATGATTAAAGGCTTGGAGTATCTAACATATAAGGAAAACAGAGAGCTGGGACTGTTCAACCTGGAACAGGGAAAGCCCAGAGGAATATCATCCACATATATAAATACCTGATGGCATGGAGTAAAGAAGAGGGAAACAGACTCTTCTTGGTGATGCTTGGAAGTAATTAACACTAACTGAAATATAAGAATTCCACTTAAAAGAAACCCCCCCACACCCCTCTCCCTCTTTTTGTGTGTGTATGTGGCCATACACTAGAACAGGTTGCCCAGACAGGTTGTGCAGTCTTCATCTTTGGAGATACTCAAAATCAAATTGGACATGTCCCTGACCAACTTGCTGTAACTGACTCTGCTTCAACAGTGGTCTTGGACTGGACAGTCTCCAGAGTTGCCTTACAAACTCAACCATTCTGTGATTCTGTGATATTGTACAAAATTTCAGTAAGGAAGAAAGACAAGTTATTAATTTTAATTAGAATTTATTTATTTATTTATTTATTTATTTATTCCCATCTCTGAGAATGCTATTAGCTGAAATGTCAGCTGCACAGGGCAAAGCTGATGTGTCCCCAGTATAACAGATTACAGTGTTTCCTTTTTAGGTAGATTTTATTTAGCTTCTGTGGACCATTTTCTCAGCAGACTTGTTGTATACCAGGAATTCTATAGAAATTCTGTAGAAACAAATAAAATTCAGTGTTCATCTCTAAAAAATATTCGGAAGCTGTATTTTAGTCCCTAAATGGATGTTCTGCAAAGAATTAAACTAACTAGGAAATTAAAATACAGATTGCAATTACTTTCTTAATATTTTATTGGTCAAAATTGCCTAGGTACCTTAAGGACAAGTATTTTTTCTGCCACTTAGTTTAGAGCTTTCAGCGAATTCAACATGCAAAGCATGGTGTGGGAAAACTGGTCTATGGGAGATATGCTAATTGAGGTCCCCAGGAGACTGTTTTGTATTTTAAAAGTCACTTTTTTTTTTTTTTTTCCCCTCTGTATAAAATTTTTCATACATACTGTCTGAAAGTATTGCTTATGCCTGCTCAGAAAGGGCAAAAGATAAGAATAAGGGGAGAAGGCAATGAATGCTCATGAATGCATGAATAATAGTTATTGAGAGGCAAAGTGCCTCTCATCAGATCTGCACATCAGATATGTGCATGTATGAGGCACCAACTGTTAAACAGCATGCTGTTAGTAGCTGCTGTCATACCATGCTCTTACATAAACAGATGCTAGGGAGAGTGGAACCACCTGGCAGTCCTGCTCTTGGTGTTTGCCAGCAGTGACAGAACAAGTGCCCCAACTATTGGTGTAGGCTGTCTCAAGGCCAGAAGCTAGGGTAAAAGACAGGATGTCAGGGTTCTTCTGTAACTATCCTGATCCACATATGAAAATCTCCAATCATCACTGCACCATTAATGTAAATCCACCACAATCACTCTCTCACTCTCCCTCCTCAAAGGGCTCAAGGGCTGAGATCACTCAATAATTATTGTCAAAGGCAAAACAGACTCAGCATAGGGATATTAATGCTTAGGGATATTACGTAATGCTAACAAGCTAGAGAAGTGGGAGACTAAAAACAAACTAAAAACCATCCACCCTCTTCCACCTCCTCCCCCTGAATGGTGCAAGAGAACAGGGAATGGGGGTTTTGGTCAGTCCCTAACACTTCATTTCCACTACTCCTTTACTGTCACTCTCTGCCCCTGTTCCACGTGGAGTCCCTCCCATGGGATGCCATCCTTCCTGAACTGATTTTATGTGGGCTTCCCACAGGCAGCAGCTCTTCAAGAAATGCTCCAACATGGGTCTATATCACAGGGTCCATCCATCAGGAGCAAACTGCTCCAGCACGGGTCCCCCACGGGTGGCAGCTCCCCCCAGGTCCCCTGCTCCTGTGTAGGCTCCTCTCCATGGGCTGCAGCTCCGGCCCAGGGCCTGCTCCTGCGGGGGCTCTCCATGGGCCGCAGCCTCCTCCAGGCCACATCCACCTGCTCCACCAGGGACTCCTCCACGGGCTGCAGCATGGAGATCTGCTCCACGTGGGACCCATGGGCTGCAGGGGAACAGCCTGCTCCACCAGGGGCCTCTCCACAGGCCACAGGGAACTACTGCTTCAGCACCTCCTCCCCCTCCTTCTTCAATGACCTTGGTGTCTGCAGGGCTGGTTCTCACTCCTCGCTCTCCCAGATGCTGTTCCACAGCACTTTTCTCCCCCCTTTCTTAACTCTGCTCTCACAGAGGCACAAACAACATTGCTTATTGGCTTGGCTCTGGGTAGTGGTGGGTCTCTTTGGAGACAGCTGAAACTGTCCCTTATCTAACATGGGACAGCTTCTGGACTCTATCAGCTTCAGGCCACACCTGCAGCCCCCCACTGTCAAACCTTGCTATGTAAACCCAATACAACAATGTAAAAATTTGTCAGCTTTACGTATTGAGGAATAGCAGAAGAAGGACATAATCTGTGAAGGTGTAAAGTCTATAGATCATGACCTGAATCAGCTGCAGTGTGCTAGGATACCTTTTGACATATGTACCGGCAGACTAAATCAGCTCTTGGCTTACAGATGGTTCTGGTTTGCTTCTGAAATGAGGAAGTCATAATTTTTTCCTGTTTGCTGTTGCTTGCTGATCATCCTTGAATTGGGTCTGGGGCCAAATTTCAGTCTTTCAGGAAATGACGAAAATATACTACTAAGCATTTGTACCCATAGTTTGAAGAGTAATTAAATTGCAGTTCAGTATTTTGAGTCTAATTATGACATATCCCTTATTGCATGAAAGCAATGGATTCATGTTTTTGAACTACAGTGGCTCATATTAAAAAAAAAAAAAAAAAAAAAAAAAAAAAAAAAGTATTTTTGAAGTTTAAAATTCAAGATGTTCCCGGGAAACTGCTCCATATGTTTCTTTCCTATGTTAATAGAACAAGGACAATTGCTAGCAGCTAGTTTAATTATAAGTTGATGATATATATTAATGTTGATACCAACACTTCACTGTATTCTAAGATTTCACAGACTAGATGATTAGCATGTTGCTTATTTCGCTTGCAGCAGTTTTATTAGAGAGAGACAGGAGAAGAGAAATTCACTCTACAAAATCAGTATGCTAGTTTTGAGGAAGCACATTAAACAATTTAAACCAGCACTGCCTTCTAGCAATTTAGTTGCTTCCCTGCTGCAATATCTCCCAGTACTTTCTAAATATTGTATGAGGTACTTAAAGGTGAGGACACAGCTGTTGTGAATATCCATATCTGTGAATCATTATTAATGACACTGCTTACTGACAGAGTTCTCTGGGTGACTATTGCGCCTGCCTCAAATGGGACTGACAATCCCTTTAAAAATGCATCAGTTCTTTTCACTCTTTACATTGAATAGGCTTATCAAATGTTATTAACCCTGTTATTTCTTGGGAAGACTGTAATAAATGCTCAAGTACTTTTTCTCTCTCCTGGGGCAGCTGCAAAATCAGCTTTTGCAAAGAGTGACTAAAACATATCTTTCAATTTAGAAGTCTAGGAAAGTAAGAAAGATAGCTGGAAATTTAGCTTGTCCTCATCTTCAAAGTAATCACCTTTATCGTACCCTTACAGTTGGTAATGCTTTATAATACCTTTACATTGACTTCCTGATACCCTCATAAGCCACATATTGCTGTCAGAGACTAGATTTCTCAAGGAAAGATGTCATAAGACTGACACTAAAAACATAATATGTCTTACCAGCCTTGTGGAAGCTAACAGAATCTGGATATTTTCCAAGAAAGAATTCCTATGTGGTTTATATTTAAAGCTACTCAAGAAAATTGAATATATATATATACATATATATATATACATATATATATATATATATATACATATATATATATATATATTTCCCCTTTGTTATTAAAATTTTGTTTCTTTGGAGATCTTCAGGCTTGCTTTGTTAGATTATATAGAATAAAATATCTGGTTTATTTGTTATCTGGACTGATTTTATGGCTGCCATAGGTCAAAACATAATCACGTAGCTCACTGCCATTTTGTTTATTTTGTTTTGTTTTGTTTGCTTTAGGTTACTGCATATTTATTTATGCTTCCTTTTCTTTTTCTCATTTCTTTCTTTCTTTCTCTCTCTCTCTCTCTTTCTCTTTTCCCAAAGAATTAGGCTGGCATTTTATTGAAGCAAATTAAGCTCTTCTTTCTGTCTCTATCTCAAGTTCCAATTTATTTTTGAAAGATTGCAATAATTAAATTTTTATGCTGCCCCCAAAAGGTTTTACAATGAAAAAGATTTTCTGTAATACTGTGGAGAGCAGAGAACTGATTTAATGCCAGAGGACTCATCACAAGCAAAGAAAAAGATATTTGGATTGATACTGAGTAAACTCCCAATTATTGTTGCTTGATCTTCCACCATTTTGTTTCCCTTAAATTCATAACACTTAGATTATTTAGAAACTTGTTCAGATTTTTAGATATTTTAATGTCAAGGTATGCCCTATTTTTATATTTCAGTTACTTTCATGTTTCTGAAATGTGATCTTCTATAGCCAAAAATTGACTTTAGTAGCTTTGTATGTTGTGATTTTAGAAAGAAGAACTGTACTCCTTTTCTACAGTAATTACCTTTTTTTTTTTTTTTCTTTTGAAGGAGAATAAAAATTCTTCACACAATTAACTAATTGTTCACATTGTTACAAAATGTGGTCCCAAAGGTTATTTACCAAGCAAAGCAAGAAGAGTTTATCTCTCAGCCTCAGAGACAATATGATAGAGAGTATGAGACAGGACAGATACATTTTAAGCAATATTATCCCATTAGAACATACTTTTTCTTGTTAGGAAGCATTTGAAACAGCAAATATTTATGACTTCAATGTCAAAATCTTATGGAGAAAAAAAAGGCATAATCTAATTAATTACTTGAATCTAGAATCATACAAACAGATAAACAAAAAAAGGATGAATAACTTACAGAATGGAAGACTCTTTGTATCACTTATTAAATCTACTGAGTAGTTATTTAATGTGAACTCCTGAACTGAAAAGACAGATAGATGCTGAAAGCTAGATAGTGGAATTAGAGGTTAATAGAAAGTACTTTGATACTGAGAAATATATAATCATCTAGTGCTTGCATAGATATAAGTAACATGAGCACATCAAGTCCCTCAAAATAGCCAGAAAAAAAATCTTTATATATGTTTATACATATATATATGTATTTATATATATATATATATATATATGCCTTATATATATGCTTTTCAATATGTTTCCAAATAACTGCTCTTACAGAAATCTGGGTTCTCTTGGATATTGTTTCTTTCTGCACAGAAATTTCACTGCCTTATTTTCTAAAAGTACTAGAGAATTCTCTTTAAAAAAGTTTAGTTTTAACAGACTAACATTTTCAAAGTCTTCACAAGTCTTCACTCTGGTTGCAAATTATAGAAGTAAGGTGTTACGTGATAGGGCAGCAGAATCCAAAAATTATCTATTTATTTATCACAATTAATATTTTTACATGTCTTTATCTATATAATGAACTAAATGTAGATGCTTTGCATTCAAAGTCAGTTGCCAAAAAATAGCTGGACTTCACTAGACAAGGAACTTGCATTCTCATATTTTGTTTACTTTATGTTTTAATTACTATTTTTTATTTATGTGGTTCTTTTTTAAAATCAACAAATACAGATGTTATTGTTTGGACTGGGAAAAAAAAAGTCTAAATTAATCCCTTCATAATATGTATGTGAAAAAAAAAAAAAGATAGAGATTTTGTGCCATTCATGCAACTTCTTGCAATATCATCTGTATTTTGATATTTTGAAAAGGGAGAGCTACTTCCTGTTGTTAAGACCCTTATAAAATTTTGTGTTCATTGAAAATGAAAGTATATTGTAATTCATATTGTTCTGTCTTCTTTGAAGATCTTTTTCCTTGAGGCGATCAGCTCTGGGGCAGACACATGGTGCAGTGGAGCAGGGAATCACAGGGTGCAGGGGTTTTTCTGCTCCGAGGGCCCTTGAAGCAGGTGAGGGAGCCACCAAGACCTGGCAGCTCTTGTGAGGGTGGATGATGAGGCTTGGGCAGAGCCAGAAATGCCCCTTCTCTGTCCTACAAAGGCAGTCCCTGGTGAGTCCAAGCAACCAGGAGCCAACTAACAGGGTGTGGGGCCCTGGAGCAGGTGTCAGGGCCTGGAGCATCAGTTTGTGCAACAGTGTGTGCAGGCAGGATGAGCAGCGAGGACTGAGCATCCCTCCCCAGTCAGGAGGCCGGCTCATCTATCAGCCACATCCAAGACTGCTCCTTTGGACTTCCAGAGGGCAGACTTTGAATTGTTTAGGATTCTGGTTGGGAGGGTCAGTCTCCCCTTGGGAGTCAGTCCTGAAGGGCAGAGGGATCCAGGAAGTCTGGATACTCTTCAAGAAGGAATGACTACTGAGGATAAGGAAAAGGCTGAGGTTCTTAATGCCTTCTTTGCACCTGTCTTTATTAGCAAGATCACTTATCCTCAGGGCACTCACCCTCCCCACCTGGAAGTCTGGAAAAAGGAGCAGAAGACCCCCCCCCCCACAGTTCAGGTGGAAACAGTTAGAGACCTGCTTCTCCACCTGGACTGTCACAAGTCCATGGGACCAGATGGAATCTACCTGAGGGTGCTGAGGGAGCTGGCAGATATGATTGCCAAACCACTTTCCATCATCTAATAGCAGTCATAGCCAGTCGGAGAGGTCCCAGGTGACTGGAGACTTACTAATATGGCGTCCATCTGTAAGAAGGGTCATAGGGAGGAGCCAGGGAGCTACAGGCCTGTCAGCCTGACCTCAGTGCCAGGAAAGGTGATGGAGCAGGTCATTTTGAATGCAATCATACAGCATATGCGGGACCACTGGGGGATCAGGCCCAGTCAGCATGGGTTCATGAAAGGCAAGTCCTGCTTGACCAATATCATCTCCTTCTATGACCGGGTGACCCACCTGGTAGATGAGGGAAAGCCTACCTAGACTTCAGCAAGGCCTTTGACACGATCTCCCACAGTATTCACCTGGAGAAACTGAAAGCTCGTGGCTTTGACAGGTATGTTCTTTCCTGGGTTACAAACTGGCTGGAGGGCTGGGCCCAGAGAGCAGTGATGAACGGAGTGAAATCCAGCTGATGACTGGTCAGCAGTAGTGTTCCTGAGGGGTTGGTGTTGGGGCCCATCCTCTTTAATATTTTTATTAATGACTTGCATAAGGGAGTTGAATGCACCCTCAATAAGTTTGCTGATGACACCAAGCTGGTGGGAAGTGTCGATCTGCCAGAGCGTAGGAAGGCCCTGCAGAGGGACCAGGAAAGGATGGGCTGAGTCCAATCGGCTGAGGTTCAACATGGCTAAGTGCCAGGTCCTGCACTTTGGCCACAACAGCGCCATGCAACACCACAGACTTGGGGGAGAGTGGCTTAAAAGCTGTGCAGAGGGAAAAAGGAATTTGGGGGTACTGACTGATACTTCCCTGAACATGAGCTGGCAATGAGCCCAGGTGGCCAAAAAGGCCAATGCCATCCTGGCTTGTATCTGGAATAGTGAGTGTAGCCAGCAGCACCAGGGAGGTGATCATTCCCCTGTACTCAGCTCTGGTGAGGCTGCACCTTGAGTACTGTGTTTGGCTTTGCGCCCCTTGGTACAAGAAGGACATTGAGGCCCTGGAAAGTGTCCAGAGAAGGGCTACGAAGCTGGTGAAGGGTCTGGAACACAAGTCCTGTGAGGAGCAGCTGAGGGAAGCAGGGCTGTTTACTCCGGAGAAGAGGAGGCTCAGGGGAGACCTTACTGCTGTCTACAACTACCTGAAAGGAAAGTGTGGGGAGCTGGGGGTCGGCCTCTTCTCACAGGTAATTGGTGATAGGACTAGAGGGAACAGCCTCAAGTGGCACCAGGGGAGGCTTAGGTTAGAAATTAGGAGACATTTCTTCTCAGAAATAGTAGCCAGGTGTTGGAATGGGTTGCCCAGGGAGGTGGTGGCATGACCGTCCCTGGGTTTGTTCAAGGAAAGGTTGGACTTTGTGCTTAGGGACATGGTCTAGTGGGTGATATTGATAGTAGGGTGATGGTTGGACCACATGATCTTGGAGGTCTCTTCCAACCTTAATGGTTCTATGATTCTATGATGATTCAAAATATTAGTGTATAAGCAATTACAGATGGATAATCTCTTATATTAGGACTGAGTTTCTGTATCTGAGTAATTTTCTGTTATTACAAGTAACATTGTGTGGTAGGTACCATCCTATTC
Organism: Heteronetta atricapilla; assembly: GCA_011075105.1. NCBI lineage: Eukaryota > Metazoa > Chordata > Aves > Anseriformes > Anatidae > Heteronetta > Heteronetta atricapilla. Next base: position 99,859,975 of record CM021732.1, read on the forward strand.
TTTATTATTATGATTATTATTGCAAAATAGCTATTTTGGTACATGGTATCTTCCATGTACATCTACCTGCTTACACCAGAATGTGTGTGTGCAAAGCGCACATGGGAATTAGGGCTGAAGATGCATCTTGCTTCTGTTCTTTTCCATAAGGAATAGAATGAAATCACCTCAAAACCAGTGTTAAAAATAAACCATGGGCACAGGATGGGAGGTGTTGGGCAGTCGCTGTGGCCGAGGGGCAGCCTTTCTCTCTGGCAAGTCAAATGGCCTGGGGGAGCCAGCCCCAGAAATGGGGCCCTCAGCCTTCTTCCACGTGAGGGCATCTTCCAGGCCACTCCCAACACAGCTGCCTTTGGCCACACATGGGCCACTCATGTTGGGCATCACAGTGGCTTTCTGAGGTCACAGTGGCCACCGCTGCTCCGCCTTTGCTCCGGGCCCTAGGACACAGGACCCCCTGCAGCTGGCCCACCACTCACTGAGCTTCTAGGCCCTCTGATAGTCACTTGTGTGGCAGCAAGAAGACCAGAAGCAGGAAGGTGAGTGGCAGCCCTCCTCAGTGTGGGAGGACAGAGACGCAGTCCCAGAAAGCACTGAGAAGGAAGGAACCTGATGGGAAGGGGAAGTGGCATAGGCAGAGGGATAGCACCTGCGGCACAAGAACAGACACCAGTGCTCCAGGGACTTCTGGCGTGCAGCCCACAGACACGTATGAGCATGGCAAAGACACACGGCACTGGCATTACTGGTGGCACCGCAACGGTGCAGGGCACAGACTGTCCCCTCAACAATGTAGTGCCTGGGGGCCCTGGGCCTTCCCAATGGAACAGCAGTGGTGTGGGGTGAAGGCAGGAGCATCAGCCAAACAGCCACATGGAGCTGAGGTGTGCCTCTCATCCAGAACACAGTGTGGGACCCAGGTATGGCTGTAGACTGGACGACAGCATCAGACTCACACATGGAAATGAACCGGACAGGGGCACGGGACCAAGGCATGGAAGTGGACGACGCCCTGCTTCAGCACCCTGGCCTGAAAACTTTCAAAGGCATCTCATTTGGGCAGTCCCAAGCAAGGAGTGCCTCATCCTTCTGCCAAACTCCGTGGAGCCAATGGAGGTGGATCCACCAGAAGATGCAAAGTAACTGGTGGAACTGGATCCACCTCAGCCAGAGCAGACCTGGAACTACCCCAGTATGTCTTTGCTCCCTGCCATCAGAGCACAGCAACAGTACCTCAGGAGAGCCTGGCCAGCTCCCCACCTGGGGCTCAGCCTCTACCCCAAGCATTAGCTTGGAGCCACCAAACAACATGGACATACGGCAGGCTGACCTGCAAGATGTCCCAGCCATAAAGAACTCTGTTGCCAATTCAAAGGGGTTGTGTGAGTGTTTCTTTCCTATCCCCCAGTCTGTGTGTGAGAGGTGGCATCCCTTCTGCACAGAGCCTCGAAGAAGAGCACGAGAGAGGACCCAGCTTCCTTCTGGCTGCTGTGCTGGGGTGACAGGAGGAGTCCCTGAGGGCCACCATGCACCTTTAATCTTTGTCAAAATAGATTGAGGTGTGAAAATAGTAGTGTGTAAGCAATTTTAGCTGGCTAATTTCTTGTATTAGGAGTGAGCTTCTATATCTGAGTAATTGGTAATGACAGACATGGAGAAGGCTGATGTACTCAGTAACATCTTTGCATCCATCTTCACTGACAGATGAGCTTCCCAAGTCTTTTGTTTTCCTGAACATGCAGGTAGAGGCTGGGGATGCAAAGTTCCACCTACTGGAAGTGAAGAGCAGGTTTGAGACCGCCTGATGAATCTAAAAAGGTACAAGTCTATGGGACCTGATGACAGGCATCCCAGGGTCCTGAGGGAACTGGCTGATGTAGTTGCCAAGCCTCTCTCCATCATAGCTGAAAAGTCCTGGCAGTCGGGCAAAGTCCCTGGTGAGTGGAAAAAGGGAAACATCACACCCCTGTTTAAATAGGAATGAGAAAGTCAGGTTGTTCAGAAAGCAGAGGAACTCCTACTCAGACTGGGGAGGAAGAAGATGAGATAGGCTACTCGGAAGTGGCTGGGCCACCAGAGAAACAGGAGGAGGAAGAGGAAGATATCACAAGAGCATCATTAACTACCCGAGGCCTATGCCAGTGTGAGCCTAACTGGGAATGAGTAGCAGAAGCACCTTATTGTGACTGGCCCGGATGCTCCACGCATCCTTGTCGTAGACTATCTCAGAAGAGGATATTTCAAGGACCCTTTTTCTTCAGGGAGACAATCTATGAAGGGGACAGGGAGAGATGTTTTTCCCACTTGTACACTCTCCCTTTCTCCTTCACCCTCCTCTTCTCCTCCAGGCTAGTTATGATAGCTCTTCAGGTCTTTGAATATCCTTGGGATGTTCAGACCAGCATGTTCTTATTGTTATGTCTCCTGAGTGTACTTCAGGTTTTGTTCAAGGTTAAACAACTACTTTGGAATGCCATCCAGAAATCTGTTTTGAGGCAGGATAGTTATTAGTGGCAGGAAGTGTGGGAACATATGGGCAGGCATCTAGAGCAGTGGGCACCTCCAGTGCTTTGGAAATTCACCCTTGAACAGGTGCAAAATCCTAAAAAACTGGCAGAATGCATGAAAAAGGTGTGTCGTCACCCTGACAGTTCCAGGGAGACACAAATCACTGCAATGTGCTGGGGCTTGGCCTCTGCTAACTGAGCTGCAATTGACGCCTCTATAATCCCAGTGACAGGCCCAGAGGCCTCTCCAAGCCTTGTGACAAGCCTGGTGGCCACTCCAACCTCAGTGGCCACTCCAAGCCCCACGTTGGGTACCAAAAGGGCTGTTGTGCTATAACTCGGTGTGGTGGTTTTACTCAGGTGGGTGGCCGAGCTCCACCACAACTACTCTCCCATTCCCCCTCCTCAAAGAGGAAAAGGGAAAAAATACGATGAAAAGGGCTCAAGGGCTGAGATAAGGACAGGGAGATCGCACAGTAATTATTGTGATGGGCAAAACAGACTCAGCATAGGGAGACAGTAAGATTTATTGCTTATTACTAACAAGCTAGAGAAGTGAGAAACAAAGGAAAGAAACCAAAAGTACCTTCCTCCCCACCCACCGTCTTCCACCTCCTCCCCCTGAGCGGCACAGGGGAATGGGGGATATGGTCAGTCTATAGCACTTCTTCTCCACCACTCCTCGATCACTCTCGTCCCCTGTGCTGTGGGGTCCCTCCCACGGGGTACAGTCTTTGCCAAACTGATCCAGCATGGGCTTCCTACAGGCAGCACCTCTTCAAGAACTGCTTCAGATATTGGTACGTACCACGGGGTCCATCCCTCGGGAGCAAAATGCTCCAACCTGGATCTCCAACGGGCAGCCGCACCTGCCAGGTCACCTGCTCCTGTGTGGTCTCCTGTCCACGGGCTGCAGGTCCAGCCTGGAATCTGCTCCGGCAGGGGTTCTCCAGAGGCCACAGCCTCCTTCAGTGCAGGTCCACCTGCTCCACCGTGGTCTCCTCCACAAGCTGCAGTGTGGAACCCTGCTCCACCGTGGTACTCCATGGACTGCAGGGGAAAAGCCTGCTTCACCATGGTCCTCACCACAGGCCGCAGGGGACTTCTGCTCCGGCGCCTGGAGCACCTCTCCCCCTCCATCTTCACTGACCTTGGTGCCTGCAAGGCTGTTCCTCACTCCTCTCACTCTCCCAGCTGCTGTGTGACACAGCATTTTTTGTTTGTTTGTTTGTTTTTTTCCCTGTCTTAAACATGCTCTCACAGAGGCGCAAAACAACATCACTTACTGGCTCAGCTCTGGTCCGCCGTGGGGCCCTTACCAAACATGGGGCAGCTTCTAGATCCTTCTCACAGAAGCCACCACTACGGCCCCCTGCTACCAAAACCTTGCCACGTAAACCCACTACACTTGGCCAGCAGCTAAGCACCACACAGCCATTCACTCACCCTCCCTCTCTGGGATGGGGGAGAGAATCAGGAAGAAAAAGAAAGCCTGTGGGTTGAGGTAAAGACAGTTTATTAGGACAGAAAAGAAAGGAAAATAATAATAATAATGATAATAGTTCTACTACTAATAATGTGTACAAAACAAGTGATGCACAATGCAATTTCTCACCACCCGCTGTCCGATGCCTATCCCTGAGCAGCCGGTCCCCTCACCCCAGCCAGCCAACCCATATTAATTGTTCAGCATGATGTCAGATGGTATGGAATACCCCTTTGGCCAGTTTGGGTCAGCTGTCCCGGGTCTGTCCCCTCCCATCTCCTGCTGCACCCCCAGCCTCCTCGGTGGCAGGGCAGTGTGAGGAGCTGAAAGTCCTTGACTTGGTGTAAGCACTACTCTTCAACAATTAAAACAATTAGGAGACATTTCTTCTCAAAAGGAGTGGTCAGGCATTGGAATGGATTGCCCAGGGAAGTGCTGGCATCACTGTCCCTGGAGGTGTTCAAGGAAAGGTTGGACCTGGTGCGCAGGGACATGGTTTAGTGGGTGGCATTGGTAGTAGGGTGATGGCTGGACCAGATGATCTTGAAGGTCTTTTCCAGCCTTAATGATTCTATGTGCCCTGTCTGTGTTAAGACTGCTCTCAGTCACACAGCATTTGCCCGCTTCTGTCTCTCCTCAGATAAGCCTTTTCAACACTTCCAACAGCTAGCTTCTATATTCAGCTTGAGTACTTTATATGTCAAGTTATTCACTTAATAGAAACTAATATTTTTTTTAAGTGAAAGATCTCGCAATACAGTTTGTTCTAGTAGTCATAGTACTTCAGTTTTCTATTATGTAATTATATAGATTTACAACTATGACTAGCAGAAAATATATTTAAAAAAAAAAAAAGTACTCAGTATTCCCAGGAACTTTTCACTGTCCTTGGAAATGACCTGATAGTCTAGATTAGTCTCTTCCTAAGTTTGAGCTCAGTTGAAATACTATAAGATGGCTATACATCTGACAATCATTCTATTTATAAAATCACATGACATTATTATTTCACTGGTAGTTACATGGCATGACACATGAATATAACCAAGATTTGTCAACAATAATCAGAATCACCCACTTTACTAAAAGTCAGAAAATCCCACATTTTTTTCCTAGATACATTAATTTTCCAAACTTTTGTGAAAATTGACATTGAAATAATTGGATATGAAATCAGTCTAAATGAAAAGATTATTATACTGTGTTATTTGCTAAGTCATTATCTCACTATTTTTCTTTTTTCCTCATAATGCTTTCTTTTTTCCTTTTCCTTTTTGTGAAGAGGGAGGAACTGACAATTATTTTTTGAATTGCTGAGAGCTATTTTCATTTTACTTGAAAATTTCAGCAGTGGCATCTGACTTGTAAGTGCAGTGCTCATCATCTATTGGCAGATAATGTCATCCAAGAAGTCCCTCATCATTACACAAGATATTCAGCCTTTTTAAGGGGGCTCTTTTTTTGGGGCTCTTTTCCTGGAATAGGTTGTGTTAGAGTAGATGGGAAACAAGACAGGGGAATATCTGCACCACAACTCCAAGGACAGCTTCTAGAGTTGTCCCTCCTGAATTTCACCAGCCTCGGGAGAACAATCCAGTATATCATTCCTCTTTTTCCAAAAGTAATGGTAATGTTATTAAGGAACAACAGAAATTCAGAAGGACACTACTGAATTTTAAAAAATATTATTCTGAAAATAAAACCAAACTTCTTTCAAGGTTATTGAATTATATTCCTATGTCCAATCAAATCAGGGCTTGAGATCTACTGCTTTAAATATATTCCAGTTGATATAGCAAGCAATCTAGCTCCATAAATATGTTGTTACAATCAATTCATTTTCTGTTTTATTATGTTAGTAAAATACTATTGTCTGTATTCAGTAGCAAATGTGCTAATATTTCAAATATGCTTAAAATTTAGATATGAAAAAAACTATATAGAATAATTTTTAAACCAAAATGAAAACAAAAAAGTAATCTTCCCTAAGAAAAAAAAAATAAGAAATAAAATAAATGGTACTCTTCATAAAATGAGTAATAATGTTTTTACCTGTTTTTCTGTAATATGATTCAAAGACCATAGAAATTGAAGTAACATTTTTGCAGTGACTTTAACTGATATTATGGCAAATTTTGTAGACATACAAGAAAAAAAAAATAGAAAATAGTATTTTATTTGTTCTCTTTTCATGCTTTTCAAAATATTCTTTTAACATGAAATTTCACTCTCTTCCTACCTATGTATTATTTTGACTTTAAGGAAAAGGTGGAATTATGACACCCTAGAATAGGGAAAAATCAGATTAGAAAGTATGAAAATAATTTAACATTCACAGAATCACAGAATGTTTGGAATGGAAGGGACCTTGAAAGATCATCTAACCCAATCCTCCTGCCAGAGCAGAAACATCTAAATCAGGTTACACAGGAACGTGTCCAGGCAGGTTTTGAATGTCTCCAGAGAAGGAGACTGTACCACCTCTCTGGGCAGCCTGTTTTTGGAAAAGAAAAAAAAAAAAAAAAAAAAAAAGATTAAAAAAAATATATTAACTCTGTCTTGGAAAGATTAAAGGAAAACAGTTTTAAAACTTCTCTATCTATTCTGGTTTAACTCTGACAGGCAGCTATGTACTGTACAGCTGCATGCTGCTCACTCTCCTCAGGTGGGACACGAGAGAGAATTGGAAAGGTAAAAGTGCAAGAACACATGGGCTATGATACAGGCAGTTTACCAGTAAAGCAAGAGCTGCACGTATGGCAGCAAAACAAAACAAGGGGAGTAGGGAGTTAATTCCCTACTTCCCATTGGCAGTATTTCATATTGTGCCTCCTTGCTGGCAGGGCAATGTAAATAGAAAAGTTCTTCAATGTGTCTAAAAGCACTGCTCTTCAGCAACTAAAAACCATGGTGTGTTATCACTATTTTTTTCATCAAAAATTCAAAATACACCATTTTGTAAGGCTCTGCAAAGAAAACCCTATCCCAGACAAAACCGTGACACACAGTCATTGTACCAGAAAACTTAGAAAATCTCTGTTATGTCCCTGTTTCCTTTTCATCTATAAGGGAAAAAAAATGTAACAAAATCTGCCTTAGCCTTTGTGTCAATCTTCATTATCACTCAGGAGTTCAGTGGTGTTCCCCAGTGTGAGTAAAACAGAAAGAAACCAAAAATCTTTTCCTGCCCTATATCTTTCTTTCTCAAAAGGTGGTGTTATGAAGCCATGAGCATCTTCTTTCCTTGTCAATCCTACTTTAGCTGTTATCAGTGTTGCTATTGGGAAACAACCAAATAAAAAAGAAAGTATTGGTTTTCTTTCTGTACAACTGTAAAGTCAACATTCAGAGCTGGACTTAACTTCAGGATGCTTTCCAGAACAAATTTAACCTTTTAACCTTTTGTCTGTATTTTACGCTACCAGTTCAGGTTCTCCTGCTGACTGGTAAAAAAGATATAATTTCATATGGGCATTACTCAACTACATGCAATCTAATATTGTCTTACAATTTTAAAGATATTGAGACTTTTTTGTTGTGATGTTGCAAGCATCACCAGCTTGGACTGTTCCTTCCCAGCCCCCTACAGCCTTCCCCATAGCCTAGAACCCTCTGTCAGCCTCTGGGGCCATGTATCCCTGCCCTATACAGCAGGACCAGTCTCCACCTCTTCCCACCCCAGTCTGGCCCAGCTGGCCCATCCATTCCCAAGCTGGGCCCATCCATGAACAAAAATAATTCACAACCTTCTATGTTAAAATGGCTTTATTTTTCTGATGAGGACACCTGAGATCTTAATCAAGAGAGACACACTAGGCATGAAGTAAAATCTGTGAGTTTGAAAAAAGTTACAGATGTCAGCATATCAGTATGGAAGGAGATGATAATTGACCATTCAAGACAAAATGATCCCAAGGAGCAGACTAACACGTTGAATAAGAAATAAAGGTACTAGGAGTTACTTGCCATACCTTTGATACATGAGATTTGTATTCTAAATACTGATACACTGAAGGATTAGTAGGCAAGTCCCTGTTGACATGATCTTTTACATTTACTGTTTATGTAATTTTGAACTGATTATATGGTATCTGAATTTGTCATTTGTAAGTGCTATAGTAATGTTTGATAGCTACACTTTTACAAATTTATTCGTTTCTAATCAGCAGAGGAGCAGTCTTCCTGAATCTAAATTAAATGCTTATTGGAGACGTCTATGCTAAATTTGCTTCTAGTCTAAGAACTCATACTTAGTGTTAAACGTGTATTGATATTTTAGTGATTAAAACTATATTTTTAAATGTCAGTTTAAGGACCTAGACTCAAAAGGGTAAATTAGCAAAGTCGATTAGTAAAAAGGGATTTACATATTTCACTTACTATTAAGTCTAACTTAATGTCCAATTAACTTCTGTCTTTCCTCTATGTCCTTAAGCCTTAGAGGGACTTCTAATGATGGTGTCTGAATGTTATCATCTTTTTTAAACATGGATTATCTTTAAAACCACTACCCTAGTTTCAATGACTACTAAGAATTTTATATTTTAGCGTATGATTCCAAACAGGTGTACCTTGCAAAGCAAAGCCTGAAATACTATGTGCAAAGCTATACTTCTGATATGTAATTAGTACCTATGGTATAGAATTTAGCCTATCTTGCCATGTTGCTGTCAAAAGAATATTAGAAAAGCACTGTGAAACTACGAAAGATTTCATTATCTTTTCAAAATTGAGGGTCCACACTGCATTCATACAATGCATCTGCTTAGATAATTACTAGTTAGTTTTTACACCACTGTCAGATACAAGGGACATCTGCAGTATATAATGGTGTATTTTTGCATCTTTGCATACCACATCAACTTAAGTTTTGAAAACACGAGACACAAACAAATTATCCCACTCAAGGATGAATTAATATAAGTTATATCAACATATGCTGAACTCCATATACTTTTTTTTTTTCTATGCAAGTGGAGCAAGTGAATGATTTTCTTGTGTTTGTCATGCCAGTGTTTTATTTCACAGAGTAAACTACATCCCAGACTCCTTGCCTTCAGTTCATTGTGTTTTGTAGTATTGAACAGCAAAAGTTTACATTAAGGATATTACAATATTTTAAAAACAATTGTTTACTGTCAAGAAAATACACTGACAGACAGATGCCCAATAAGGTTAATCATAGTAGCAGTATCATACAGATTAGCTGGCAGAGCAGTGCTACACCTATAGGTAGAAAGATTTATTAATGGTTTAAAACACATGAGAACTGTACCACAGTCATCTCTCCATTGAATGCTACTCTTTCCACTAGGACAAGGCTAGGATAATGAACTGTGATGTTCAACACAACAGCTTTCAGCCCATGTCATCCAGACAGCATGACAATAAGCTAAAGTAGTCCCACTAAACGTGAGTCTGGCTTAAAGGGATCTTCTTTTGCAACTTTTTCTTAATGCTCTCCATGGTTTACAGTTACACAAGACCTAACAGTCTACATATTCATAGAATCATAGAGTGGTTTGGATTGGAAAGGAGCTTAAAGATCATCTTTAAGCACCCCTGGCATGAACAGGGACATCTTCCACTAGGCCAGGTTGCTCAAAGCCCCCATCCCACCTGGCCTTGAACACTTCCAGGGATGGGGCATCCAGAACTTCTCCAGGAAGCCTGTTCCAATGCCTCACAACCCTCACAGCAAAGCAATTATTCGCAATATCTAATCTAAATCTACCTTCTTTTAGTTTAAAGCCATTACTCATCCTATCCCTACACTCCCTGACAAGGAGTCTCTCCCCAGCTTTCCTGCAGGCCCCCTTTAGGTATTGGAAGGACACTGTATGGTCTCCCTGAAGCCTTCTCTTTTCCAGGCTGAACAGCCTCAACTCTCTCAGCCTGTCTTCATTGGAAAGGTGCTCCAGCCTTGTGATGATCTTTGTGGCCCTTGCCTGGACTTGCTCTAATAGGTCCATGTCCTGCTTGTAGTGGGGCCCCAGAGCTGAATGCAGTACTCCAGCTAGGATCTCACGAGAGCAGAGTAGAGGGGGAGAATCACCTCCCTCAACCTCCTTGGCCATTCTTCTTTTGGTGCAGCTCAGGATATGGTTGGCTTTCTGGGCTGCAAGTACACACTGATGGCTTGTCATCAACCAACATCCCCAGGTCCTTCTCATCAGGGCTACTGTCAATCCATTCTCCACCCAGTTTTTTGTGCTTGGGATTGCCCCAGCCCAGCCCAGATGCCTTTGGCCTTGTTGATCTTCATGAGGTTCACACAGGCCCACCTCTCAAGCTTTTCTAGGTCCCTCTGGATGGCATCCTTTCCCTCCAGAGTCTCAACTCCCCCACGCAGCTTGGTCATCATATTCCTAATGATCTGTGCCAAAAAAGCCCCCGTCCACAGCACTGAGACTGGGAGAGAGGTACAGTGACCAAACAGCTCAATCCTGACAGAGCTAAAGTAGAATAAAAACATACATGTTCTGAAAAGTGTGAACTCTCTCTCTCTGTGAATGCAGTTTGATGTCCTTGAATTATCTTGCTTCATATTATGAGGTGAATACATTGAAATAGGTTGTATCTGTCGTGTCTGCCATGTCTATGAGCCATGAAATGCAGTTTAGAGGAGTGAGTAGAATATTTCTAGTAGGAAAGAAACTTCATGCTTTCTGAGTATTGATATTAATTTTTACATAACTTAGGTAGATGGTAGCATTTCTACATGAAATAAAGGAAAAAGTAAGACTAAAAATGGCAATTTTAACTAAAATGAAAAAGTAATTGTAAAAGTCTGAATTAAGTAGAACTTCTCTTTTCTGCCTTTACAAAATGGTTAACAAGACAAAGAGCAAACTCAATTTAAAGACAGCCATACATGCTCACTACATAGTCTGCTGTTAGCACTGATTAAACAAACATTTCTGTGACAAAAATACAAAAAAATGGACAAGTATAACTGCTTTGGTCAGTTCATCATACCAACATTTCTCATGTGACTGATTGTTAATTTGGTGTTTTACATAATGAGGAAAATACAGAATGGGATTTTGTAGCTGAAGAAGGTTGGATTTTTATTCTTGCTTTTTATTTTATTTTTTCCCTAAAAGCTGATCTATTGATTTTTAGTAGCTGAAAATGTACAAAGATTTTTCAGTACTGACTTATATTTTTTCTTTTTTTCCTCTTTTTATTAATAGTGTATGCTGTATGATTTCAACTGTTCTTTGTGACTAATTAGATATGATTATATAATTTTGATTTTATCTCATGTACAAGCAAATTCCTATTCCAGCATCTAAATTTCATGAGCAACACTATACTTGTGGAAATAAAAGTGATTTTTCAATGCAATTAATAAATATCGCAGACACAGGTTTGTCTTAGATGGAGTGGAGCTACAAATACTAAAAGACTAAGAAGGGATGCATTATACTTAAGGTAGAAGCAGACTGTGTGAACAAATACTGGCACTTCTTACCATCTCAGAAAATTTATTTTGTGAAGCACATTAATTTGATCTAGAAAAGTTTTTTCAGGAATGCCAGGGAGGGAATTCCAGCATATTTATGTGTCATTATTATTTAGAAAAAAGGTTTTACATTGAAAGACAGTTATTAGTATATCAGACATACAGAGTGAAAATTACATTTTCAATAAAACCTGCTAAGAGTATCTGAAAATATTTGTCACTTTGGTGCCATAAGAAGGTCATTTGCAGACACAATCTTTTTTGTTATTAGATATTAACAGCTGCAGTAATGGAGCTGTTAGTCTTCTCCCATCTCCTTATGCTTTGCTATATCAGCTGTTTCTTCTCCCGCCTAGTATTCCACCAAACTTTAACTTGTTATTCAGAAGATTGCAACTACAAGTGATGAGAAAGGGGGGAGAAAAGTTGTACTTTATCACTTTTTTATCTTTACTTCATATGATTCTTTTTCTTGTTTTAACTTTACATGAGCCCACACAGAAGTTCACTGACAGTCTCAGCTTGGCTGTTTAAATTTAATGGCAATGTAACAAAACACATAGAATCAGGTCCTATAATAAGAAATACTAATTAAGATTACTCTAAGTGGAACTACACTAATTGATTAAACAAAAAGAAGTTAATCTCAGATAATTCAAATATTCTGCATCGTGGGTGTCAATAAGGGTGATGCAATTGCTCTGCAAATTCTGCCTGTTTTATGAGAGTATTCCCATTAGACAAATGTCATGATGAATTTTAAAAAGTGTGACACTACTTACCATATGACTGAAATCCTCTTATTGGGTAATGACTGGTAGAAAGCATGTCAATGATGGAGCACACTGCTAGCTAGAAATTGGTCTCCACTATTTCAGGTGACCTTTGAAAGGAGTGATATAAGAATGCTTTCAATTGAAAGAAAAATATATAAGCTTAATAAATTTTTTTTTTTCCTTAAATGTTCTCGGATAATTCAGAACATAATTATCATCATTATTTCTTTCAGTTATCCTTATAAATTGAAATAAAAATGGAGATCATATGGTGTTCTAAAAGGCTGCTGGGTTCAAGTGCTTAGTATTTTCCTGTTTGATTTCACTTTAAATTTATTTATTTGGACAAAAGTGTTTTAGTATTCCAAAGAAAACAAAGATTTTTTTTTCTCATAAATAATAATAATAAAATCTTTATACATTTTCACCTACCTAAAATGTACTGTTTGTCACGCAGGTAACTTTTTTAAAAGTATATTTAATTACATAACATTTTCAGTTTTAAGAAGGACACCTAGTATGCTTCCACTGTTTATCTCTAAAATTGTTCACAGATCCCAGCAGACTAGTTCAGAACTCAGAATGGGCACTTGGAATGGAGAATAACTATCTTCGTATCAGTCTTCTCCGGGGTAGACTTTGTGACCAGATCACAACCTATTTATTAGTTGCTTTCTGAAATAGCATGCTGTATAAGAACTTTTTTAAACTGCACTGTATCACAAAAAAAAGTAAATGATTAAATGAGTTAATTAAATTAATGAGTAAAATAAAAAAAAAAAAAAACTTCTTACTAGTTCCCCTCCCAAAATCTTTCATCTTAGTATAAAATTGCCCATTTTCCTGTTTCACTTTAAGCTATCTGTCTTCTCTAATAAAATTATATTTCCACTTCTCACCATTGGTCTCACAGACAGCCCATTGTATAACAGTTCATCTCATTTAACAGTTGATTAATGCAATAAGTTGGGGTTTTGTGTTTTTGTTTTGTTTTGTTTTTTACTCATTATTTTTTCCTTACCCCTCTCGTGATAGACACTGAACTGAATTCTGTCATTCCCATCAGGAGCCCACTGCACAGGTATTACTCACACATGCCTTTGGAAGTCCACCTACACAATCACTTTCTTGTCAGAACAGTGCTGAACCTCACATACTCTCTCCTCTATTTTCCCACATTCACCTGTATAATGACTGTCTAATTTCTATTGCATAGTAAAAATATTTTTAAGAACTCTAATATTTGTTAGTAACTTCAATATACAATTGTATTGTATTTGTAATTGTCTACAACCAAAAGGTATGACAGATCTCCGAATACATAAAATACAGTGGTCTCACTTTTCGATGAGTTGACAAAAAGTACTTGTTTTTTCAAGTGTCAGGAATAGACTCACAGATATGTGCAAGAAAGACAAAATCTTTGAGTTTTCCAGTAATCTACTGTATAAGAGTGTGTACTTATATCCGTTAGGACATAATAAAAGACAGAAAAATGGGGAATTTTGGCCAAAAGTAGCATCATAATGCTGGAGATGTCTATTTTCAGGATACTGTATTCTGTATGTCTTCCTCCCTTCTCAAAACTAAACAAACCCAGTTGATTTTATCTCTACTTCTACATTTTTTTTCTTAAACTCTGGACATTCTTGCTGGCTGAACAGGACAAAATACTCCATCTCAGGTGTTGCCAATAATATGCAGAGCAGAGGACTATCAATTTAAGTGTGGTGCTTTCCATTTTTGCAAAAGTATTGTATTGACTCAGTCTCTACACCACCATGCATTATAGCCCCCTTAGCCTTTTCTGAAGAACAGATTCCTAACCTGCTGCTGGCTTCTGTTGCACCATCCTTTTCAATAGTTCTCTAGGGAAAATGGGACCAGACAGCATGGTCCAGCTAGCATGGTAGCTTGCCTTCTCAGTATAAAAATTCAGAATATGACGCTTACCTGATTAGGTTTATTCATGTTAGGAAAATCTTTCACATTCCAAAACCAAAGAATGGTAAGTATCCATTACAATTTAAGTATAAGCACTATTCAAGTTTATTTATTTTCAATCCAACATGTCAAACTATGTTACTGAAAGCAAGCGTAAATGACACAACAATAAAATTCTCAAGTTTTGCCTAGACCATCATTCACATCTGGCTTTAGAATATGAAAGACTATTGTGACTGTGATAAGATCCTTAGATCACAGAATCACAGAATTTCTAGGTTAGAAGAGACCTCAAGATCATCGAGTCCAACCTCTAACCTAACACTAACAGTCCCCACTAAACCATATCCCTAAGCTGTACATCTAAACATCTTTTAAAGACCTCCAGGGATGGTGACTCCACCACTTCCCTGGGCAGCCCGTTCCAATGTCTAACAACCCTTTCGGTAAACAAGTTCTTCCTAACATCCAACCTAAACCTCCCCTGGTGCAACTTAAGCCCATTCCCCCTCGTCCTGTCACCAGGCACGTGGGAAAACAGACCAACCCCCACCTCGCTACAGCATCCTTTGAGGTACCTGTAGAGAGCAATATGGTTGCCCCTGAGCCTCCTTTTCTCCAGGCTGAACAAGCCCAGCTCCCTCAGCCACTCCTCGTAGGAATTGTTCTCCAGACCCCTCACCAGCTTTGTCACCCTTCTCTGGACTCCCTCAAGCACCTCCATGTCCTTCTTGTAGCGAGGGGCCCAAAACTGAACACAGTATTCGAGGTGCGGCTTCACCAGAGCCGAGTACAGGGGGACAATCACTTCCCTAGCCTGGCTGGCCACACTGCTTCTTATACAAGCCAGGATGCTGTTGGCCTTCTTGGCCACCTGAGCACACTGCTGGCTCATATTCAGCCGACTATCGACCAATACTCCCAGGTCCTTCTCCGCCTGGCAGCTTTCCAACCATTCCTCTCCCAGTCTGTAGCTCTGCTTGGGATTATTGCGCCCCAGGTGCAGGACCCAGCACTTGGCCTTGTTGAACTTCATGCAGTTGGACTCAGCCCCTCAGTCCAGCCTATCCAGATCCTCCTGCAGAGACTTCCTACCCTCGAGCAGATCGACACACGACACACACACCTAACTTGGTGTCATCTGCAAACTTACTGAGGGTGCACTCTATGCCCTCATCCAGATCATCGATGAAGATATTAAAGAGGACCGGTCCCAGCACCGAGCCCTGGGGAATGCCACTAATGACCAGCCTCCAACTGGATTTGACTCCATTTACCAAGACTCTTTGGGCCCGGCTATCCAGCCAGTTTCTGACCCAACGAAGTGTACGCCAGTCCAAGCCAAGAGCACCCAGTTTCTTGAGGAGAATGCTGTGGGAAACGGTGTCAAAAGCCTTGCTGAAGTCACGGTAGACCACATCCACAGCCTTTCCCTCATCCACCAAGCACATCACTTTGTCATAGAAGGAGATCAGGTTCATCAAGCAGGACCTGCCTTTCATAAACCCATGCTGACTGGGCCTGCTCACCTGCTTGCCCTGCAAGTGCCACGTGATGACTCTCAATCTGCTCCATGAGCTTCCCTGGAACTGAGGTCAAACTGACAGGCCTATAGTTTCCCGGGTCTGCCCTCCGGCCCTTCTTGTAGATGGGCGTCACATTTGCTAGCCGCCAGTCAACTGGGACCTCCCCCGATAGCCAGGACTGCTGATAAATGATGGAAAGCGGCTTGGCCAGCTCTTCCGCCAGTTCTCTCAGTACCCTCGGGTGGATCCCATCCGGCCCCATCGACTTGTGCACATCCAAGTGCCGTAGCAGGTCCCCAACCATTTCTTCATGAATAGTGAGGGCCACATTCTGCTCCCCATCCCCTTCCGCCAGCTCAGGGTACTGGGTATCCAGAGAACAACCGTTATTGCCGCTAAAGACTGAAGCAAAGAAGGCATTAAGCACCTCCGCCTTTTCCTCATCTTTTGTAACAAGGTTTCCCCCCGCATCCAGTAAAGGATGGAGATTTTCCTTAGTCCTCCGTTTTGCATTGATGTATTTGTAAAAAGATTTTTTGTTGTCTTTAACAGCAGTAGCCAGATTGAGCTCCAGATGAGCTTTGGCCTTTCTAATTTTGTCCCCGCACAGCCTCGTAACATCTTTATAGTCCTCCTCAGTTACCCACCCTTTTTTCCAAAGATTATAAACCCTCTTTTTTCTCCTAAGCTCAAGCTGCAACTCTCTGTTGAGCCAGGCCGGTCTTCGTCCACGTTGGCTCATCTTTGGGCACATGGGGACAGACTGCTCCTGCACCATTAAGATTTCCTTCTTGAAGAGCGCCCAGCCTTCCTGGACTTCTCTGCCCTTCAGAACCACCTCCCAAGGGACTCTACCAACTAGAGTCCTAAGCAGCTCAAAGTCAGCCCTCCGGAAGTCCAATACAGTGGTTTTGCTGGTCCCCTTCCTGGCCTTGCCAAGAATAGAGAACTCCACCATTTCGTGGTCACTCTGCCCAAGACAGCCCCCGACCACCGCATTTCCCACCAGTCCTTCTCTGTTTGTGAGGAAAAGGTCTAGCGGGGCACCAGCTCTGTTAGGCTCACTAACCAGCTGTGTCAGGAAGCTGTCTTCCACGGTCTCCAGAAACCTCCTAGACTGCTTTCTCTGGGCTGTGTTGTGCTTCCAGGATATGTCAGGGAAGTTGAAGTCCCCCATGAGAACAAGCGCCGACGATTTCGCAACTTCTGTCAGCTGCCTGTAGAACTCCTCATCTGTCTCCTTGTCCTGGTTCAGCGGTCTATAACAGACCCCGACCAGGACGCTAGCCTTGTTAGCCTTCCCGCCGATCCTAACCCAAAGGGCCTCAACCTTGTCATTCCCAGCCTCAAGTTCCACAACATTGAAAGATTCTCTAATATAGAGAGCCACACCATCACCCCTTCTGTGTTGCCTGTCCCTTCTGAAGAGCTTATAGCCAGTCATTGCAGCACTCCAGTCATGAGACTGGTCCCACCACATCTCCGTGATGGCAACCAAGTCGTAGCCTGCCTGCTGTATGATGGCTTCCAGCTCCTCGTGTTTGTTACCCATGCCACTTGCGTTAGTGTAGATGCACTTCAGCTGGGCCATTGCCTTATCCCCCGGCCTTGCCATTGTTCCCCCTAGCACAGCTCCAACAAGCCTTGTTTCAGCCCCATCTCCCATCTTACCTAGTTTAAAGCCCTCTCAATAAGCCCCGCCAGCTCCTGGCCCAGGATCCTTTTTCCCCTTAGAGATAGGGACCCATCTGCAGCCGTCAGGCTGGGTGCCGAGTAAACCGCCCTATGGTCAAAAAAAAAACAGCATTTCTGTGCTGGCACCAGCCCCTGAGCCATGTGTTTATCAGGTGGGCTTTTCGTGTCCTGTCAGTACCTCTCCCTGCCACCGTAGGGATAGACGAAAACACCACCTGTACTCCCACTCCCTCCACTAATCGCCCCAGCCCTCTGAAGTCCCGTTTGATAGCCTTGAGGCTTCTCTCTTCAATGTCATCACTGCCAGCCTGGACTATCAAAAGAGGATAATAGTCAGAGGGGCGAACCAGGTTGGGAAGCTTCCTGGCAACGTCCCTGACCCTGGCCCCAGGGAGGCAGCAGACTTCCCTATGGGTAGGGTCAGGCCGACAAATAGGGCCCTCTGTTCCCCTAAGAAGAGAGTCTCCCACAACAATCACCCTTCTTTCTTTCTTGGTGGAGGTAGTCCTGAGGTGTGGAGTTGACTTCCTCGCCCTAGGCATCCTCCTGGGTACACTTTCTACCTCTTCCTCACTCACCGGTCTCTCAAGCTCCAGGGCCTCAAACCTGTTCTGTAAGGGCACCTGGGAAGGTGGGGCCGGTGGGGGAGGGCATCACCTGCGATGTCTAGCAGGGACCTGTCTCCATTCCTCCTCAACTCCCAGATCCCCTCCCTCTGCCCGACAGTGACAGGGCAGGGGATCCACCCCTGTTTGTGGAGTCTCACCCCAGTACCTCTCCTTGAGGCCCTGCAGGGAGTTGCTCCACCAGTCTATCTCCCGCTCACACTCCCTGATATCCCTCAACCTCTCCACCTCCTCCTTGAGCTCCGCCACCATGCGGATCAGGTCATCCACCTGCTCACACCTCACACACGTAGTTTCTTTGCCTCCCGCCGATGGCAGCAACAGGCTCAGACACTCTCTGCATCCGGTGACCTGAACTGCTGCATTTTTGAACGGGTAGTCGGTCTGGGTGTGTACCGTCTTTCTGGAGAGCGCACCGTGCCTGGTGGAGACCATTGCAGCCTAGCTAACAACTGTCGTTAAGGAGGTGTTCGTATGGGCGGGGGAGAGCGCTCTGCCCTTCCAGCTCGCTCTGCCTGCGCGAACTGCCGCGTTAACTAACTAACTGCCGCGCTAACTGCCGCGCCACTCCCTTCTAACGTGCCACGTCCTGTTTGCCCGCCCTGTTCGCCGCGCTCCTGGTCCCCTTGAATTATTATAATAAACTTGAATTATTTCTCTCTCCTGCAGTAGATCTCTTGCGATACGTGGTCCCTGCTGTGAAGACGTGTGTAGCTGGAGCTGTATCGCCAATATTTCATTAAATATTTGCCTTTTTTGTTGCTGAAACTTGTTCTTCACCGTTCTGGCTGCAATGTTTTCACCCAGCAGTTCTAAAAAACACTGGGATGTTCCTGCCAGATTTTAGGTCATCATATTTTTTAATGCATTTTTCAAATTGTCACCAACTTATTACTAAAATTAGAGATGTCAAACTAACTTCTTTACTCTGTGATAGCATGAATATACTTTAACTGAAAAGCTGAGAAATTACCGAGTGAAAAAAATAAAAGCAAATAAAAGTAACAGAAATGAGATAACTCTAGATACCACTCAGCATGTTTCACTTAACAGAAAAAGAGGCAAGCCTACGGAAAGGAAAAGAAAATCAAGATGTGTACTTGTCCCTTGACTGAGCCATGTCTGGGTTACAAAACCCATCATATTTACTCGTCTTCACAGACAGAAATAGAACTAAAGAAATACATGGAAATATTAAAAGTGATTCTCAAATAGCAAAGAAATTGTGAAAACTAAATAGCTTTAGTGATTAAAAACAGACATGTAAAATTGGGGAAAGAAGTTCCCCACATGCATTTCTTATGGACTGTTTAAATGTTAGGTGTCAATCAAAATACACTGTTCTCAGTCACCCTTGTGTGAATTTTATTAGGTTATAATACACCTTACACTACTTAGAGGCATAACAACACAGCTTCTGTGAACGGGATCAGAATCACTTTTTTTGATATGTAGAATAACATTGCAAACAGTAATTTTGCAGTAAATTTTAGATAGAGACAATATTAAATCTGGAAGTAAACATGAAGACACAAAGCAGAAGACCAGAATTTATCTTTTGACAAATTGGTGTAACCACATCACTCATCATTACAAAGCTGTCAGTTGCAGACCTTTCAATTTCAAAATTAATTTTTCATCTACTGCTGCAAGTGAATGCAAAGTGAATGTCTGATCATATGCTACAGGTTTATGATCACTGGCAAAAGCAAGCATCTGTCAAACTCTATTATCAGAAACTTTACATTTTAATTGAGCAAGTAATTTTATGCAAACATTTTATTTTAATCACCTCAAGGCAAATTTTTCTGGAATTTCTCTTCTCTTAGCCTCATGATATTCTGTGATGGCTCAGATGTTTGATTGTTACAATCTGTAATTGACTCAGTCGTAGCCATTTCTCCTGATCAGTTTTACAAATAGAAAATGCTTGATACAAGAGTTAACTCCAATCAAGTCTGGCCCATGAACTCTGAATATGGCTATGAGACACCACAAAAATAAATATTTATGATACCTATTCAAGAAAAATAATAGCAAAGATTTAGGACAAGGGTAGTGCAGGAAAAAAAAAGAAAAAAAAGAAAAAAAAAGAAAAGAAGAAAAAGAAAAAAAAAGAAAAATGAAAAAGAAAAAGAAGAAAAGGAAAAGGAATAATAATAATAATAAAAATATGCCATAAGAGTAACGAATTTCTAGAATCACAGTGTCTTCACATGTGAAAAGTAGCCTTTCTTTAAGGACCATTAAAGTCTTTTATATTGCTGGCAGGAAAAATTCCTGGTAAATGAGGTTTCGGGGGGGGACAGGGTAATATTATGAAGAAAAAATATATGTAAAAATAGATTTTAGTTTAGTTTATTAATGTTTCTTACATTAATAAATCTTTGAAATTGAATGCATTTTTTTGAACTAATTTATGAAAATGTATTTTTTAAAGCACATATATGCTTTTGACAAATGGGTAGGAAGAGGAGACCATCAACAATATCCATAACTGTCCAGGCACAAAAGAAACAGCATGTTCCCTTTGTAGCACTGCCAGGTGGAAAGAAACCTTGAACAGGATTTCAGTATAGGAATCAGAACTACTCTGTGTGAAGTGACTGTTCATTATTTAGAGATGTTAAAATATTTTCACATATAAAAATTAGAATAATTATTGTTTTCCATATGAAAAACAAAGATGACATAAAATTAGTCTATTGTCATGACAAAGTATAAACAATTACAGAAATTTGAATTAAGATTAAATTGAGTGTAAGTACAAAAATGTGATAGTGTAATTGTTACATTTTGAAGTTGTGATTGTGACTTTATTATTGTCTTTTTCCTTTATGTTAAATATATATTTTAAACCATCAGAATTTTTAATTAAATCTCACTTGAACCTCTCTAACCTTGGGTTGCATGTATTGAAAAACTTTTCTAAGAACTCAAGATTGTTATACTTCAGTCCAACAACAACAACAACAAAAAATTACACCAGTACATTTTAGTTTTATAGATACTCCTGGTATAACTACTATATTTAAGAACAACAACAAAAAAAATGATTTAACATTATTTACTCTTCTTATATATATCTATAGAAACAAAAATGTCTTGCAGAATACCTTGCCTTACTTTGATTGAAATGCTATTGAACAAGTCTCATCATTAGATATGCATACAGAGCTTCAGAAAGCACTTATTCAAATGCAAAGCAGAATTTTCCTGTTCATTTTACAATAAGAGGTCAACATTTTTTTATATGTATATAACTTTTTGCTTTTCTTTGGGGGGGGGGAGGAAGGGGAGAGATGAAGAGGGGGAAGGAAGCAAGGAGGACAGTAGGTGAGAGTTCCAATTTATATTTCCAGAACCCTTAGTATTTGACTCTATCTTTTCCAAATTACAAGTGGATGCTAAAGGTTACACCAGTGAAAATTTCAGAGAATATTCTTTAAATTGACTGTGCATTCCTCCCTCTCTTTTTGAAATCTCTAATATTTCAGGCAATCTATTTACAGAATCACAGAATCACAGAATTTCTAGGTTGGAAGAGACCTCAAGATCATCGAGTCCAACCTCTAACCTAACACTAACAGTCCCCACTAAACCATATCCCTAAGCTCTACATCTAAACATCTTTTAAAGACCTCCAGGGATGGTGACTCCACCACTTGCCTGAGCACCCGTTCCAATGTCTAACAACCCTTTCGGTAAACAAGTTCTTCCTAACATCCAACCTAAACCTCCCCTGGCACAACTTTAGCCCATTCCCCCTCGTCCTGTCACCAGGCACGTGGGAAAACAGACCAACCCCCACCTCGCTACAGCATCCTTTGAGGTACCTGTAGAGAGCAATATGGTTGCCCCTGAGCCTCCTTTTCTCCAGGCTGAACAAACCCAGCTCCCTCAGCCGCTCCTCATAGGAATTGTTCTCCAGACCCCTCACCAGCTTCGTTGCCCTTCTCTGGACTCGCTCAAGCACCTCCATGTCCTTCTTGTAGCGAGGGGCCCAAAACTGAACACAGTATTCGAGGTGCGGCCTCACCAGAGCCAAGTACAGGGGGACAATCACCTCCCTAGCCCTGCTGGTCACACTGTTTCTTGTACAAGCCAGGATGCTGTTGGCCTTCTTGGCCACCTGAGCACACCTGGCTCATATTCAGCCGACTATCAACCATCACTCCCAGATCCTTCTCTGCCTGGCAGCTTTCCAACCACTCATCTCCCAGCCTGTAGCTCTGCTTGGGGTTATTGCGCCCCAGGTGCAGGACCCAGCACTTGGCCTTGTTGAACTTCATGCAGTTGACCTCAGCCCATCGGTCCAGCCTATCCAGATCCTCCTGCAGAGCCTTCCTACCCTCGAGCAGATCGACACACGCACCTAACGTGGTGTCATCTGATCTGCAAACTAAAAAAAAAAAAAAAAAAAAAAAAATATTTTCTATTTGGTTTTACTTCAAAAATGACAATTTTTGGAAAAGGAATGACAATTAATTTTTTAGCTATCTTAGGCAAAAGATTTTGGCTAAGACTCAGCAAAATTAATCATAAACTTTCCTAATTTATTCAGAAGAAATAAGAAATTCTACTCATCTTTGTTTAAGAGGTAACTCAGTAAATGTTATCATAAAATAAATAAAACTTTTCTCAGAAATTTAAATTTGAGATGTCATTTTCCAAAGGATGAATTGGAAGAAGGAATTATCTCATTTCACAATTGAAAGCAACAGCACATGGTCAGTCTTGGTGCCTTTTTAATACCTAGCATATGTCTTTACAGAAAAGTGAAAACAAATATCACACAATACATGAATAATGCTGTACAAATAGCAAATTCACTATTGCATGCATAGAGCTAGATTTTTTTTCCCTATCTGTATTATTTTAACTTTGTATACATTAAATTTTATCTTTCACAATACCACCCAGCCATTCAGTTGCAGAATACCTCTGTAACCCTTCATACTCAACTTTAATGAATATGAATGCTAAACTGAGCAGCCTAGTAGCACTAATGAATTGTGTCACATACTTTTTTACTCTTTTTCCTGATCATTTCTGAATATGTATACATTCCCTTGCAAATATATGTTAGCCTAATAATTTGATGGTGTATAGCAAAATGGCTGTCAAGCGCTGGAACAGGCTCCCCCAAGTAACTGCACTGAGCCTGCTGGAGTTCAAGAAGCATTTGTATAATGCTCTCAGACACATGGTCTGATTTTTTTGGTGGTCATTTGGGGATGCAGGAGTTGGACTCGATGATCCTTGTGGGTCACAGAATCACAGAGTTTTAGCGATTGGAAGGGACTTCAAGAAATCATCGGGTCCAACCCCCTACCAAAGCAGGTTCCCTAGAGCAGGTTGCCCAGGTAGGCGTCCAGATGGGCCTTGAATATCTCTAGAGAAGGAGACTCCACAACCTCCCTGGACAGCCTGTTCCAGTGCTCGGTCACCCTCACTGTGAAGTTCTTTTGCATATCAGTGCGGAACTTCCTGTGATCCATTTGTGGCCATTGCCCCTTGTCCTGTGCCCACAAACCACTGAAAAGAAGTTGGCCAAATCCCACTGTCTCCCACACTTAAGATATTTGTAAACATCAATAAGATCCCCTCTCAGTCTTCTTTTCTCAAGACTGAACAGACACAGGTATCTCATCCTTTCTACATAGGGAAGATGCTCCAGGCCCTGTATCATCTTTGTGGCCCTTCGCTGGACTCTTTCCAGGAAATCCCTGTCTTTTTTGTACTGGGGAGCCCAGAACTGGACACAGTACTCCAGGTGAGGCCTGACCAGGGCAGAGTAGAGGGGGAGGATCACCTCCCTTGACCTACTGGCCACTCTCCTTTTTCACCAGGCTCTCATTGGCCTTCTTGGCCACCAGGGCACACTGCTGGTTCATGCTCAACCTGTCGTCCACCAGGACCCCCTGCAGAGCTTCTCTCCAGCAGATCATCCCCCAGCCTATAATGATACATGCAGTTGTTCCTTCCAGTTGTCCCTTCTAACTCAGATATTATATGATTATATACTTTTATGAAAATAAGCTATTTGTCCAGTTTGAGATGACACTTAACTTTCATTTTACTGTAAGTTATTATAAAAAATATGTGGTCATAGACATCTCTGAAAAATCCTCACTCTATAAAGAAAGAATACATCTCATTTGGATTGCTTAAAATGCTCTTGGCCTTAATTATGTATGATATTCTGCAGACTAATTATAAAATAAATATTTTGATTTGTAAAGGAATATTTTTAAAATAATCATACTTGAAACAATGTTTTAGAACATAAAAGTCAACAGAAAAGGAATGAAAAAAGTCTAGGACCATTAGATTTCTAGGAGACAATATGAAATTAGACAGAAAGAAATTTCCCTTCTGCCTTTTCCTGCCTTCTGTATGTCTACAGAAACATGATTAAAAACTATGATTTCTGGCTGCTGTATTTTATTTTATTTTTTAATCTCATCTTTTTTTTTTTTCATTATTTTATTTATTTGCAGTAATGAGCATCACAAAGGAGCCAAAAAGAAATGAATAAAAGACCTAAGTCTTGTCTTTTCACAGGCAATACATTTCAAGAAATAATAATAATAATAATAATTCAAATCTACAACAGCCAACATGAGCTAGTTACTGTTTGTTTCTCCCATTTTCCTGCTGATAAAGAACAATAAATTGTAATCTGCAGAATAAAGGAACGATCTAAAACATTAGTTAAAAAAAAAAAAAAAAAAAAAAAAAAAAAGTGACAATAACTGTAGGTATTTAAATCTTTGGACGGGAAAAAAAATGGGCCAGTTCAGTGGAGGTGTGACTGATGACGTTAGTAAGCCCTGCAACTTTATATCACTTCATTTTTTACTGAGTACTTCATTCAGCTACTGTCAGAAATTAGAAGAGGAAGAGTTATTGAAACTTTTGCTGACCACAGTATTTAATTTGGTTCAAAGGTCTGAAAGCTAAACTGTTTACTTAATAATTCATCAGCCACTTAGTCAAAATAAGCCATTTGGCAAAGATGTATTGTTTAAGGAGCTGAGCCAGTTCATTTTGTCTGAAATAGCTTAGATAACACCTCAGTTTCAAGACTGTACAGCAAGGAAATCTCTAGTAGAAAGATCACGGTGATAAGTGTGTTGTTTCCTAGTTATGACAGTACTACTGCTGCAAAGCGTTTTGTCTGTCCAGCCATAAAACCCTACTTTGTATAGTCTCCACAGTTCCTGGAAATGAGTTTTTTTTGGGTTTTAAAGCTTCAGAAGTGGGAGGGAATTATGTTGGTAATGATATGCTGACATAATGGGAATGCTCCGAGACAGTACTGGGAATATCTACCTGAAAAGATGATCTGTAATTTTCTTTTATTCATTATTATTATTATTATTATTATTTGCAAACATGTGTCAATGATTAATTTTGTTGAACTGTGTATTCTTAATGAAACATAATTTTTATTTCCCAAGTGTTGAAAGATAACTTAGATCACAAACAAAAGAAAATCCCTTGTCTTAAGAGTCATCTTTAGAGCCCAGTATTTTATTTGGAAGATCCTGTCCCAAAAGTAATGATAAAACTAGTTTCTACATACTCAGACTTCTCAACCTTCATGAGTAAACAAGTTCAGCAAGTCTGAAGGACTTTTAAACATTACTGGTGACATGCACAGACTAAAAAAGGTTCTTCTATCAGAAAAACCATTAAAAACCTGTTTTGTGTACATGAATCTTCTGTGGTGTTTTTGTATCTCCCTCCTCTTGTGAGCAACTGCAGGAAACGAACTGCTAGTATTCATAATACAATCAATATTTAGTACATTAAAACCTCAGCATATCTCAATGTAGATGCTGAACATTTCTCTCATCTCTCATCTCTCTCACTAGCCCAGTATGCTTCTTGAGCACACAGAAGAGATTTCAATAAATATTTTATGGATCTTTTCAAAGGCTTTTCTCTTTCATTTTTGCCAACTAGTGTTTTATGACAGCCCTCTTTTTATCAAAGCACACAAAAGTCATATGGACAATGACTATCATATTTTTGAGAATGATTTTTGAGGTTCTGTATTTTGACACTAACACTTGAACATGATCCCTTTTATTTTATTTTTTTTTTTTCCTAAAATAATATAATTCTGATGTTTTCAATTGAAGGATCTCTTTTTTTTTAGGACTTATTTTTGCTTGCAATTTATTATTTTAGTGCACTATTAACACCTCTCTGAATTATCCCTCTAACAGTTTTATTATTCAAGATGGTTGCTTTTTCACACCTTCTTTAAAGCTGTAGGAGTGATTGTAGTGGTATTGTAGTAGGAATTACTTTAACAATGATTTTGTTAAATTTCTATTAGGGATTTAATTTTATTTTTCACAACAATTACCTTCCCACACTTCTAAAAAGAATACTTCTCCCACTACCATCACGTTCATGAACGTAGAAATTATTCACCTTGCAAAAACCAAACTTCATTGAGTAGTAATGACATTAAGATTAAGACCTTATTGCTGCATTGCACAGATTTTGCCTTTTTATTTTAAACAATTTACAGTGTCGTTAATAAATTCACTTCTAAAGAAAACATGGTCAATCCTAGTGAAGTGGGTTTTAGCACAGATTTAAAAACATATAATTTATTATAATTCCTAACTATCACTTAGTTCTTGTTTGTCAGTAAGAGTCTGTTTAAAGATGTTTCATGCTATTTTTTTAAAGACAGCAAAGCAAATTTAATGCATGCAAACAAACAATGAATAACTATTTAGAGACCTGACTAGAATATTACTTTAATAATATTGAGACAAATATTTGCAGCGATTTTTTTCCTGCTCCTACTCAACTTCTCCTCAGCTTTATTCGGAGAATTGTTAGAAACTCTGTCCTGTCCCCTTTAGCTGAGCTCTATCAATTCAGTAGTTTATCTAATAAGGTCCTGAATTCTAATGAAGTTTCTGTACTTTTCTCCTATCATTTGTACCTCATTCACTTACTTTGCACCTACAAATCTCTAACATCCTAGAGTAAAATAAAAGTCACAACAAACAGCTCCATCCAGTGGTTCTCTTTGACTATATTATTTCCCGTTTTAGTGTTCACTTTGAGCAAATAATTCACTTGAATGTTTTGGAAAATATGCCTGAAGAATATGTACATCAATATGAAGGAAACATCCCCCAGAAGTTTAATTGTCTCCCTTATCTGTATAATTTTTTCTAAAACACCAGTATCCCCTTCATAATTAGTGGAAGCAACTACTAACTACTTGATGCCCAAAGATAAGAGAGTATTTTATTTCAGGATGCATAGTGTGACAAATACTGCACACAGCTATAGAAGAGGCACTTCACAGTATAGATCTTCTGTTTTTATTTTGGAAACTTAGCAGCAGTTAAGTATTTTAGCTTTACTTTGTTTCTTTTTTAGGTTAAATGATTTTTTTTTTTCTTAATCTAAATGAAAGCAATATCTACTTTTTCTGAAAAGAGTAGACAATATTTTATATTGCCATACTCAGCAATGTCTGCCTGCATAACCTTTTACAGCTATTATACTTTTCAAATCTTTCTGCAGTGATGTTACCAATGCAATACAAAAATTAATTAATTAATTAATTAAATAAAGTAGAATCTTCAAAGCATATTGGAAGTGTTACAAGGGGAGACAGCTGGCATTGCTTAGGGACTAATCTGAAATGACCAGATTTCTAATTTATAAAACAGGGACAGCACATGTCAGGGAAACATCATCAGGGGCTTTGGAAAGATATACCTCTAGCCACTACCTTTTGTCAGGTGCATGCTTGTTTACTGAGAAATTCAAAGAACTGTGCCTGAGGAGAGGACCTGTAGAACAACTAACTTAAAATCAAGACATTGTGCAGGCTTTTTGAAAACTTTTGCATACCAATGTATTTGAAAGCTTTTACATATCAAACATGTCTTTTTAGATATTTCATTTTGTGAATGATATATAACTGCAAAGAATTAAGTGTGTGCAGTCCTGAATATTGCTCTGAGGCTGAGGTTGCTTCCTTATTGCTATGCTGTTTTCATTTTAGGCCAAATTTATTCTAAAATTCTTTTTTTTTTTTTTTCTTAATTTTGTTAGCCTGAAAATATGAACAAAATTACTGATGTTTTAATTTGCAACAGTTCTGGGGGGAAATTATCTGCCAAGTAATATTTCAATTGTTGCAAAATTGGATTTGACTGCTAAAGTGATGCTCATGTTACAGAACTCATGCATCCTGACTAAATTTTATATTATTCCTAAGCAGCTGTATACACTCTTTCTCTCTGTCCTCGAGTTTTATATCTGCTATCATAGACACATATGCATTTATTTCTTCTCTTTAACAAAAAGCACTTTAATATCAAACTTTTCTGATAGTCATTCTTGGTTTACTGCTTGTGACTTGCCATGGAATAAATGGTAATACTTTGATGATAAACAAGGTATATCTATTCATTATGTTTAGCATTAATAAACATAAAATTGATTATCTACAGGATAGCAAGTGAAATTAGAGAGGCATGTACAAATCTGTCTTTACAAATTCCTTCCTCTGAGTTACCAGAGACATTCCTTTATTTAATAATAATTGTAGTAATAATAGTAGTAATAAGAATATGCTCTTTTTTCAGCTTATTTTCATATTTTAATATTCTGTTAATAGTGAAAATAATCTTAATTAATTAGTAGAATGTATCAAAGTCAGCTGCATAGAAATAGAAATTAAACCATTATAATACTGTCTGAGAAATTATAGTGACACAGTTATAATTCCAATACAAATGTTTGGTTGTAACAAAAAGTGAAAGACATGCAATTAGTCCAGCTATGGTTGGACATTCTCCATAGAAGAGTGCACCATACATACCACTGAAGAGGGGTGAAGTAGGCTGAGATCTGATACATGGTTGCTTAGTTCTTATTTTTGCTGCAATCATTTGCCAGTTTAATGTGTTCCTTTGCCACAATTTACTTCTATTTCTGCAACACATTATACGCAGTGCCGGAACAACTGTTTTGCAGCCAGTCATGAAGTAACTGGGGTAAGATGTAACTTAAAATGAGAAAGCAGCAGTATTTTCCAAAAGAAGGGCACTGTGAATCGAGGGGGATGCACCAATCTCTGCTCTCTGATGACAATGACAGGACTCGAGGGAACAGCATGGTGCTGCATCAGGGGAGGTTCAGACTGGTGTTAGGAAAAGGTTCTTTACTGAGAGGGTGGCTAGGCACTGGAACAGGTTCCCCAGGGCAGTGGTGACAGCACTGAGTATGCCAGAGTTCAAGAAGCATTCAGATAATGCTCTCAGACACATAGTCTGATTTTTAGGTGGTCCTGTGTGGAGCCAGGATTTGGATTCACTGATCCTTGTGCGTCCCTTCTAACTTGGGATGTTCTGTGATTCTGAGTCAATGACAAAGAAGTAAAAGCAATGACAGTGGCTAGTAGATCTTATATTTTACACAAGTAAGGGAGTTTCCCTTTCTCTAGATCAGAATTTTCATAAATTAAGAGTAGCAGTTTGTGGTAAAGCCATATATACCTGTACAGATTTAGTGTACAAATGACACTAGGTATCTTGTTATCGAAAGAGCAAAATCCACAAAGTATTCATAATATATTTAATAAAACAAATGGTAATAGACTTTACCTACTTTTGTAGCTGTATTTAAAGATTAAAATATTATATATGCAATAGATTAAATATATATATGTTATGTCTAGACATGTTCAGATATAAATGGAATGCAGATCTATGTTTTAGAAAGTGTACAATATTGCTATAGTGAGTTATGTGAGTTTATTTAATTTTTATCTTACTGGGATAGAATCAGTAGGCCAAATACTTATTTTGAGTTTTACGTGAATACAAAACACACTAAATAGCAGTAACAAGGTAATGCTTGGGAGAGAGTGTCTGGAAATGGCTAGAGGATGCCATAGTCTTATGCATCACAGCAGCCAGGTTGGCATGTCTGTTAGGAGGACTTAAGAAGCCAGGCTTTCACCAGAGTGTTACTTAGAAAATGGGATTGTAGAATTGCACACTGTAAAAAAAGAAATTCTATGGCCAGAAAGTTTTTGGCCAAGGGTTTGACTTTACATTCAGAATACACATATCACCTAAGAATTACTTTTGCCAATTAGAATTATGTAAACTTATACTAAATTATATACTGTTATGTGAATTACATAATTTCCTCACATTGTGTTTTGGTTCCATTTCTATTTAAGAATAATAACTAATTTTAATAATATATTTTTACATTGGGACTTTAAACCTTGGAAAGAAATGGAAAATAAGGAATTCCATTGCCTACTCGTATGTTTGTAGCAGGAAAAGTTACATCTGCCGCCCAAAAAGCAGATGTAACTATCATTATATTAAGGATGTATTACTTTCCGTGCTGTCTGCCAACATAAAATGATTAACTGAATCATAATTTATAATTTCCGTCAGATAGTGCTTCAGAAAAAAAAAAAAAAAAAAAAAAAAAAAAAAAAATCATTGTAGTCACTCACAACAGAAAAAATACCAACAACAAACAGCAGAAAATGAATTTTTTACATATGCAATTATCACTTTGGAAATTTGGGAAATGTGTAGGGAGGGAGAAGAACTACGAAGGATCTCCACTGGGTTCTGGCACATGGTTAAACTAAACTGAAGCAGAAGGAAATGTTTTTACTGCTCTGCCAAGAAGAAAAGCTCTTCATGGTAAAATGAGTTTTAAAGAGTGGAGAGGCATAGAGGCATTCCTTTTTACTTCTTCAGCTCTGACTTCTTCCAGACAGTGACTCTGTCAGAGAAGTGGTTAAGATGTTTATCCAAAAAAGAAAGTATCTCTTTATCTGCCAAATACAATTGGATATACTGCAGAGAATATACTTTCTGATTCACCAGGCAGGGAGCATTAACATAGACTGACCACATAATAAGCACGTTACCCAAATCTGCTAATGAATTGAAAGACCTTCTCTTTTGCTTGCACAGACACGGACTAATGACTTCTTCAGGACTGAAATATATGATGAAGTCTGTGCTATAAGCACATTTGGCTTGCTGGATTAAATTTTGCTCAGTTCACATCAGTTCTACAAATGAAGAATGTAAATTCTCTATGAAACCTTTATTCCTATATTTCCTCTGCTTTATTCCTGTATTTTCTCTGCTTTACATCTCATTGCAATAAGCCAGAATTAGAAATAATCTGAACATTTGCATAGCTTCTAAAAAAAATAACATATAGATCACTTTTAGGAATTCTTTAAGCTTAACATTAATAGCTTAGTTTTGTGTGTACTTTGAGCATGAGTCAAACAAGCAAAAACCTTTATTCAGGGACATGGTAAAGAGCTTTGTTACTCAGACAAACTGGAATTACTATATATTTCTACAATTTTGGTAATGCTTGTGTGGAAAATACTTCATAGTACTTCTGATTACCCTAAAATAAAGACAAAATTCCCTAAAAAGTCTACCATTTTCAAAATTTTGCAGTTCTCTCCTTAGACTCTCTTTACCATGGGGCTAGGTAACAAATTCCTCCTCTCTGGGAACTGATTTCAAAAGCTTCAAGTACAACAACAATAAAATACTTAACATTTCATAATCTTTCTAAGAGATGTAGGGAATAAGGTAGAAATTGTGATACAAAACTTCCAAATCAACATTAGAAAAAAATAGCGTGCTTTGGCAATAGCATTTCCTTGCAATGTTTCCTTTCCAACTGCCATACACAGCTAAGCTACAGAGTTTGCATTTTGGGTTCATTTCTGCTATTTCTGCAACAGTCCAGTGGCCCATCATTCAAATAGAAATGTTGAATTTATGGGAAAAAAATAGTTTAATAATGCAAATAGATAGGGGGGAACATGTTTTTCCATTAGATCTGTGGGGTAGATTATGACTTCCTCCTTGTCCTTGAGTAGGCTTTTATCTAGTGCCTCTTCAATGCTTTTAGCAAAATGAATTACTGCTCCATTTCCCAGATAAGGGAGACTATCAAATTTGTTAGTCATTGATAGAGCTGAACAAGTAGTGTATGTATATATATATATATAAAGGCATATAGAAACACTTTGATAATGCATAAACTCAGTTCACCATGATTCTGAAGATAGCCATGCTATCCATCTCAAATAATCTAAAACCTGTAGATATTTACATAGCTGAAAACTTTTAAGATCCCAAAACTCTGATCACAAGTATTTCTTGTAAACACTGCTATTCTCCTGGATTATATATTAAGCATTAAATTCTAACATCAGTTCATATTAACTTCATTAATGTTTTCATGATTCACTTCAAGGAGCAAAAACATTTTCACAGGCTTGAGGTGACCAACAGTATGGTAAAAAGCCTGTCTAGTAAATTTTTCTTTCCGGATGTTCTTGTGAATGCATACTAGTAAGGCATAGATAGCATTCCTCTACTGATTTTTTTGTATAAAGAAAATATTGAAATAAATATGGTGGTGATGATTTCATAGCCTTTTGTGTACATAATATGCAATCTTTGTATACATAGGAATATAATAAAGCCTATCTGCATTATATACAACAGAAACAGAAGAGTAATAGGGTGCCACAAATGTACCTTGTGTTGAAGAACTTTTCCATAAAGGAAAGCAAGACTGATTCACAAAGCAGAAAAAAATCTATATCCAGCATTACTCACTGGAAATAATTTGACCAGTTCTGTCTCATGGTTGCCCCAGGTACTTTATAAGCTGAATAGGTGTCAAAGTGAATAAACTATTCAAAGGTAAAATTTCACAGCCTGAGGTGACATAAACACAGCCAAGAGAAAGCTGCAGAGGCTTGGACAACCGTTAACCATGTAGCACCAGACACTATTCATCTGCATAATCACTACAGTATCTCTTCTTTAAGAATTGCCTTTCACCCTCCAGTCCAGGATTTGGAACAGTTATAATGATGTTTATAACACAGAGTCTTTTCTTATTCTGTACTACTTTATGTTTTTATAATAAGGAGTTTTATTACAAATAGTAGCTCATTTTGAAAAAATGAAAGTGACTTCTAGCTATTGTGGTACTTTCACAGAGAAGCTTATCTGAAACTGAATCCACAGTTTTATAAGTAAATTAAATAAACTGATCAGAAACATGACCATTGACTTTACAAACCACATTTCCTCTCTGAAATTCTAATTGTAAATGGAATAAACTGATAAATCTTTAGAAAAATCATAAAATAAATAATAATTTTTAAAAAAAGGAATCTAAAACATCTCACATACATAGTGTCTAAGAAACACTAATAAGCTA
This sequence comes from Heteronetta atricapilla, assembly GCA_011075105.1. NCBI lineage: Eukaryota > Metazoa > Chordata > Aves > Anseriformes > Anatidae > Heteronetta > Heteronetta atricapilla. Next base: position 99,893,309 of record CM021732.1, read on the forward strand.
GCAAGGTACATATCAAGAGAAAAATATTATTTTTTATATATTATTTTTATATTATATATATCTAATATATTTATATATATTATATTCTAAATAATATATTATTTATATATTATATTAATATATTTATATATTATATATTTAAATTATAAGAAGGTAGTACATTCACATTGTTCTTCACATACAGTTCATAAAGATATACCACTGCTCTTTAAGCAAAGGGGGCAGAAAACAGTAGAATAATAACATTAATATTTAAAGAAAATGAGATAGAAGTAATATAATAACTTACCAAACTATGTGGTGTCATAAGATCAAATTATAACTATTTTAGGTCATGGTAGCAGAAGAAAGGAAAGAAGATGTTAATCCATCCTGAGAGGATGGAATTCCTCTAGGCATCTGCACTGAGCAACACTGGACAGCTGGAGCTGAAATTATGTACTCTTCTAAGGTTTGCTACTAATGGGGCAGGGTGTAGAGGTATACCATACTTGGCTTATAAACTAAGAGTTTAGTCTAAATAGAGAAGATCTGTATTCTTGAGCATAGCTGTAATAACATATACTGAGGTTTTAATCTATTTTTTCTAACTTTGCTTCGTTATTGCAAAACATATACCTTCATATATTTTTTTTTTTTCACACAAGAGGTGGAACAAACTCTCTGTAAGTGGAAACAAAAGTATTTTGTTCCCAACATACAACAACCTTAGAAGCAGGATGCTGATTTGGATCACTAAGCTCCCTGTTCACCAAGATGTAGCAGAGCTGTTCTGACCTGCCACATGAACTGATTTAGAAACTGAAAATATGGAGGTCTATTCAGAATGGATGAGTACCAGCCAACAGCATTTACATAGAAAACTGTTCAATGTACAGTGGAATGAGCATTCAGCCCTCCCAGGGCTTATACAAAATTAATAAATACCAATAATTAACCATTAGCAATGATTAATATTAACTGTTAACATTTACAGAACAACCTTTATATTGCAGGTTTTTTTGTTTTGTTTTGTTTTGTTTTATATGAACCTGCCAATACATACACAACTTTGCCTACAGGTGATTTGCAGTATCTTGGTTGAAACTGAGCATAATTTCAACTACTGTGTTATGTTATTTCAGTGAAGATTTGATGTTTCTAAATACAAGTTCAGGAACCAGTTTTATTCTGCATAAACATTTTTCATAGTGCTTTGACTTCATTCAAAATAATTGAATTCTAAAAATGCATAATTTTTGTTCTGTAGGAAGTCATGTCGGTTCAAAACTTGATTTGCTTGCTCTACTATTTTTAGGTAGTAAACCCTATGTTCAAGCTGATTTCATATCTGTCCCTCCATAGTCACTCCAAAATATCTTAATAAGGAGCTTTTGTCAGTAAAAGTGTTCATTTTTTTTTTTTTTTCTTTAAAATTAGGATTCACAGATGGCTGCTAAAAAAGAATGACAGCTGAGTTTTGGACAAAAGTAATTTGTTTAAAAAAGAAGAGTATTTTAAATAATTTTCCTGGATTTAGTAATAAAATCATAAGACCTTTAAACTGAGGTGGCCAAGTAGGAGACAAAACCATCCTGTAGGAATCTGCAGTCTGAAACTGCAGCCTGCCCTTAAGCTAGATCTTATCAAACCCCGAGTTAGTCCTTCCTCCTTTTGAAAGTTTTTTTTTTTTTTTCCTATCTTTCAATCAACAGCTAGGTAAATAAATAAATAAAATAATATAGACAATATTCCTGTATTCACTTCAGTGTGGCAATGAGCTCCATGCAATCTTTCTGGTTTAAGCATTAAGAATTTTAAATGGTCTCTAAGCAAGCAAGGAGGAATATTGTGCTGCTCTTTTTATTACATAAAAAATATTAACAAATCATTCAATTGTAGAGTTAAAAATAATAATAATAAAAAAAAAGAAAGATGTCTCCAGGTTCTGAAATAGCACTTCATTCTTCAGACACTAAAACTGTTTCTCTCTGAAGAGTCTTTTGTGACATAAACACACAAAAAGCCTTCTGGCTGTTTTATTATCTTATAGAGTCCTGCTTTTGTGGAGGCCCCGTGCCTGGTGCAGCAGAAGCACCATAAATAAACAGCATGCAGCCATGCTGGAAAGAATGGGGCCTTTCAGCAGACCTCCACTGAGAAATGTGTCTCAGGGTTGCCCACTGCTTGCAAAGTAGACCATGATGGAGAGCAGTAGCAGGCCCGGCATGGACAGCCCATCAGACAAATGCTGACCAGGAAACATTTTTAACTTATCCCATTCCCTGAGCCATCATCCCGAGGATATTAGAACTTCTGCAGGCTGATAGCCCTGGGCAATTTCCTTTTCTGTGTGTTCCCACCTCTCTGATGCATAACTATACCACGGATGGCAAGGATACCACTAAAAAGGTATAAAAATTAGGTGGAACTAAATCTGGATACAGGTATAGCATACAGAAAATAACTAGTGAAGGCCACCATTAGAGGTGGTGGTGTGACCTTTTGGCTACATCAAAACTTCTGGAGGGCTCACAGAAGTATAATGTACAATGTTTGTGTAAGGATTTTTGTTATCCTTTTGTTGCTAAGCACTAAGTACCTTCTGCTTGCTTAAACAACAGATGGATTTTTGTCTGGTCAGCTAGTGAGACTTGTGTCTGTTCAGACACAAAAGCTCTGAAGAGCTGTCATACATAGCAGCTGTATCTCTGTGCTGTCAATGGGAAAGGGCCTTATTAAGTGCCTGCACCCTCTGAGGTGACATTTACATCCTTTAGCTTGTTTCAGGAAAAGCTGATGAAGGATATCTAGCTGCTTGGTTGCTTCGTCAGTAATGAACAGGATTCTGACTTGCGGAAGCTCCACTTTAAGTGAACCAACCCATGTCCACATCAGATTTCCATCTAACATGAAACCCTGGGTTTCTGTCATAGGGAATGAATTCTGGTCATCTTCAGCCACAATGCAGTCTTTAAAAGATTTTCACTAGCCCCACAAATGCATGAACATATTACAGGGTCCCCAAGTAGTCTGGTGATATGAATTCTCTCTATGTGGAGGTACAGCTGGTGATTATGACATTGCTCACAACGGTTCCTGAAGTACCTCTCCTGCATGAAAGCATCTCTGTGGTCTGATGAATCCCAAAGTCATGTCAAACTCTCTTTACTAAAATAATTTAGCAATTTTCCGTACACAAAATAAATATTTGCTTGATATCCCTTATAAATATCTATAAGAATCTTCCCTTGCCAGAAAACTGATACTCTTTGCAGATCCCAAGGATTCAAGAAACTAGCATTCAATACCATCTTTTTGGTAGGGCTATCTTAACTCCAGGGTACTAGTCCTATTTTTAGCACCATTTCTCTGAGACAAAGTGTAAGGTTGTGGTGCTGCTCTAGAAAGTGAGAACTGTAGGAGAGAGCCATTAAAAAGTAGAAAATAGATCCATCCCAACAAGTAAGCTATCACTGAGCAGAACTAAGTAAGAGAGATGCCTCCCAGGAAAGTAATCACTGTAGCAATACTGAACATCTTTTCAGAACTTATCAGCAATTGTTATTCAGCTAGAAACTTTTAATAGCAGTAATTTATTATAGAACAACCTTCTATGTTAGCAGCTTTATTTGTTTCACTATATTCCAGATTTCTCATTCTCATTCAGCGGCCAGTTTTCTGGATCTTGTCTGGCATATGAGACAGCTACTTGAAGTCAGTTTCACATGCTTTTATATTTCTTAGTTCTTTCAGCCATCAGCTGGAAACATTTGATGTCTATAGTTGTCTGCCTCTGCTACTGTCATTCTGGTAATGCCATTCAGGTCTGACCTGATGAGAACTGTGTAGGAATTGATTCAAACCAGTATGCCCACATGACAATTCAAAACTGCTGTTTTCCACAAGAAATAATAATAATAATAATAATAATAATAATAATAGTAAAGCTCTTTAAACCTTACTGGTAACAACAGAAATTATGAGGGGAAAAAATAAAAATATTTTTTAAAAAATCATTTCTAAGTCCTTTCTTTCAAAGGCATTCTCACATTCAAAATTCAAAGACAATAACCCAAATACTTTTTTCATATATCCTACTTAAAATGACAGTCACCCTAATGAAGACAGTAGAAACACTACACTAAAGATAATAGAGCAATTTCAGAGGCTGAAAGGAAATTTGAAATGCAGATAACGAAAACACTATTTCATGGAAGGAACAATTAAGAAGTGTAGTACACACATAAACTGAATAGTATCTTACCAACAATTCAGTTTAGTCAGTTAAGTTAATAGTTTAGTAAGTAAGTGTGTATTGAAAATGCGGTGTTGAAGAGTAAACCAAAAGGTAACAAGGAGGCTGTCTGACAATTTTAAAATTCACTTATGCTTGCCAGATTTACTTGGTCACATTTCATTTTGTAACTGATGAGAAGAAGGTACGCCAAGGCAATTGAAAATAAATAAATAAATAAATAAAGATAACCAAAATCAAAATTCAATACATTAATGGAAGAAAATGTAATGAACATCATTTATTTATTATTTTATCTTTTAATTATGAGCCCTTTGACAGAACCAAGTTTAAAATATTTTGATCACTTTGAAAATCTTTTTTGTGGTATCTTCAGAATTAGTTTGCTGTTTGTTACTGCTTCCTCAGAGGTGCAAAATATGACAAGTTCCTGTTAGAAAGTTATTTCTTGTATTTAAGGTATGTGTAAAGTTTCAGTGAATTTCCTTGCCTGTTAAACATCTTCTCATTACAATGTGATTTGTTCTTTAACTTAAAGATCTGACTAAAGAAAAATGTTGCTTTAACATCCTACAGAATTTGCTGAGAACAAAATTGAGCTGGGTTTGTAAGGTCCTCTTTGAACTTGATTTCACTGCTGAAGAAAGGCTACAGTAAATCAGGATCTTCAACAAGTTTCTCAAACTTATATAAAACCCTGTCTTATGCACCTGTTTTACTGTGAAGTTTTAGTTTTCAAATGACACAGAATGTGCTATTTAAAGCTATTCTTAGTTTCTTTGACAAAGAGTACTAGTACAAATGGAGTAGTACAGCAATGGCAACAAATCTGACAATTTTCTGTACCTACTATTCCAGAAAAATCTCTAATATTTATAGTTCTTTGGTGTTTGTGACAATTAATGTATTATTGAGAATGTTTCATTTAGTGTTCCTGATAGGTACTATTTACCTAAGAACTTTGCAAAAGATGCTTTGGTCATTTGGAATCAGCATTGGTGGAATATCTATCTTTTCCTGTGAATAAATTCCTCTTCCCCTGTGACCAATAATAACCATTAAGTGATGATGGCTACACAATTAATGACTTCATGAGTGTCACAAACTCTCTATTTGCAGTCACACAAAACATTTGTAGAATTCCACCAAGTAGAATGAAGCCAGATGAAGAGGATAATATTTTTAAAACAGGTGGGATCTATCTACTACTCTGGAAATATGTCTGTCTGAATGTTGGATAAGTTATTCTGATTTATTACCTGGTAATTATCAATGGCTCTCAAATTGTCACTAGTAAGGGAATCATTTCTCAAATACATTTTAGCAGTGGTTCATATGTAAATACTTCCAACTCATCAGAAAGAAGTCTTTCACTGTAAGCAAAAATCTGGCACCATTTTTGGTTGCATCTACTGCAATAGAATCCAAAAGAATAATCTTCATATTGAATTGAGTATCAAGCAGTTTCTGTATTCCAAAAAGTTGACTCCTAGAGAGGAAACTTATAAAATGCCTGACATAAAATCTGGAAGTTGATTCCAAGTTTCCAGTAACTCCAGCAGCTACTGCTGTTTTCACTGAGTATCTTTCAGAAATTATTGAAATAATGATATTTTCCTTTTTAAGTTTCAGAAGACAATCTTGTAAAAGATTTTTTTCAATCTTTTGTTCTCCTTTAATTTTGGACAAGACAGTGATAAAAATGCATGCCTGGAGTTTTGTTTTTATTTTGTTCTTCTCACAGTTTAGATCACTCCATTATATTGTCCTGTTGAATAAAGCTTCTGACCAATGTTACCATGTAGGCTGGTGAAAGGTACTCTGGAGTAGATTGCAGGTGAGGCACAAAGAAGAGCCATGCCCGGTGTAGATAATGAAATCATAGAATGGCTTGGGTTGTAAAGGACCTTAGAGATCATCTAATTCCAACCCCCCTGCCATGGACAGGGACACCTCCCAACAGACCAGGTTGCTCAAAGCCCCATCCCACCTGGCCTTGAACACTTGCAGAGATGGGGCACCAACTCATCTGGGCAACCTGTTCCAGTGCCTCACCACCCTCACAGTAAAGCTTTTCCTCCTTATCTAAATCTACCCTCTTTTCATTTAAAGCCATTACTCCTTGTCCTATCCCTACTGTCCCTGAGAAAGAGTCCCTCTCCAGCTTTCCTGTAGGTACTGGAAGGCCACTACAAGGTCTCCCCAGAACCTTCTCTTATCCAGTCTGAACAACCCCAGCTCTCTCTTTGTTTACTTTACAATTACCTTAAAGGACTTTGTGGTGAGGTGATCAGGCTCTTCTCCCAAGCACCAAGTGGTAAGACAAGGGGAAATGGTCTCAATCATAGAATCATTAGAGTTAGAAAAGACCTCCAAGATCATATGGATCGCAGGCACTCCTGTGATGCTGTTGCTGCCCTCTGATGGCAGAGAACAAAGACATGCCGGGGTAGTTCCAGGTCTGCTCTGGCTGAGGTGGATACTCCAGATTTTTGGTGGAAGCATCTCCATAGGCTCCACGGAGTTTGGCAGAAGGATGAGGCACTCCTTGCTTGGGACTGCCCAAATGAGATGCCTTTGAAAGTTTTCAGGCCAGGGTGCTGAAGCAGGGCGTCGTCCACTTCCATGCCTTGGTCCCGTGCCCCTGTCCGGTTCATTTCCATGTGTGAGTCCAATGCTGTCGTCCAGTCTACAGCCATACTTGGTCCCACACTGTGTTCTGGATGAGAGGCACACCTCAGCTCCATGTGGCTGTTTGGCTGATGCTCCTGCCTTCACCCCACACCACTGTTGTTCCAATGGGAAGGCCAAGGGTCCCCAGGCACTACATTGTTGAGGGGACAGTCTGTGCCCTGCACCATTGCGGTGCCACCAGTAATGCCAGTGCCATGTGTCTTTGCGATGCTCATACATGTCTGTGGGCTGCACGCCAGAAGTCCCTGGAGCACTGGTGTCTGTTCTTGTGCCGCAGGTGCTATCGCTCTGCCTATGCCACTTCCCCTTCCCATCAGGTTCCTTCCTTCTCAGTGCTTTCTGGGACTGCATCTCTGTCCTCCCACACTGAGGAGGGCTGCCACTCACCTTCCTGCTTCTGGTCTTCTTGCTGCCACACAAGTGACTATCAGAGGGCCTAGAAGCTCAGCGAGTGGTGGGCCAGCTGCAGGGGGTCCTGTGTCCTAGGGCCCGGAGCAAAGGCGGAGCAGCGGTGGCCACTGTGACCTCAGAAAGCCACTGTGATGCCCAACATGAGTGGCCCATGTGTGGCCAAAGGCAGCTGTGTTGGGAGTGGCCTGGAAGATGCCCTCACGTGGAAGAAGGCTGAGGGCCCCATTTCTGGGGCTGGCTCCCCCAGGCCATTTGACTTGCCAGAGAGAAAGGCTGCCCCTCGGCCACAGCGACTGCCCAACACCTCCCATCCTGTGCCCATGGTTTATTTTTAACACTGGTTTTGAGGTGATTTCATTCTATTCCTTATGGAAAAGAACAGAAGCAAGATGCATCTTCAGCCCTAATTCCCATGTGCGCTTTGCACACACACATTCTGGTGTAAGCAGGTAGATGTACATGGAAGATACCATGTACCAAAATAGCTATTTTGCAATAATAATCATAATAATAAAGAATAGGATGGTACCTACCACACAATGTTACTTGTAATAACAGAAAATTACTCAGATACAGAAACTCAGTCCTAATATAAGAGATTATCCATCTGTAATTGCTTATACACTAATATTTTGAATCATCATAGAATCATAGAACCATTAAGGTTGGAAGAGACCTCCAAGATCATGTGGTCCAACCATCACCCTACTATCAATATCACCCACTAGACCATGTCCCTAAGCACAAAGTCCAACCTTTCCTTGAACAAACCCAGGGACGGTCATGCCACCACCTCCCTGGGCAACCCATTCCAACACCTGGCTACTATTTCTGAGAAGAAATGTCTCCTAATTTCTAACCTAAGCCTCCCCTGGTGCCACTTGAGGCTGTTCCCTCTAGTCCTATCACCAATTACCTGTGAGAAGAGGCCGACCCCCAGCTCCCCACACTTTCCTTTCAGGTAGTTGTAGACAGCAGTAAGGTCTCCCCTGAGCCTCCTCTTCTCCGGAGTAAACAGCCCTGCTTCCCTCAGCTGCTCCTCACAGGACTTGTGTTCCAGACCCTTCACCAGCTTCGTAGCCCTTCTCTGGACACTTTCCAGGGCCTCAATGTCCTTCTTGTACCAAGGGGCGCAAAGCCAAACACAGTACTCAAGGTGCGGCCTCACCAGAGCTGAGTACAGGGGAATGATCACCTCCCTGGTGCTGCTGGCTACACTCACTATTCCAGATACAAGCCAGGATGGCATTGGCCTTTTTGGCCACCTGGGCTCATTGCCAGCTCATGTTCAGGGAAGTATCAGTCAGTACCCCCAAATTCCTTTTTCCCTCTGCACAGCTTTTAAGCCACTCTCCCCCAAGTCTGTGGTGTTGCATGGCGCTGTTGTGGCCAAAGTGCAGGACCTGGCACTTAGCCATGTTGAACCTCAGCCCAAAGGAAGGATAGAGAGAGGGATAAAAACTGAGACTGGAGAAGAGATCAGGGAAGGTGCACATAGTGGGAGGAGTTGGGGAGAGGATACAGAAGAATGAAGCAGCATTCCAGAAAGGTACAGAAACTCTTGCACAGAGATACATCACAAATCCTGAAATAATAAGGTATTTTGGACAAAGACCTCAAGTGTCTGTTCAGAAGTTTACAAAAGGGACCATTAAAAAATAAATATTGGTAAAAATAACCCCTACTTTGCAGGAAAAATATTGAATTACAGGTTAGTTTATGGCTTGGAACATGAGCTTGTAGGACTTCTACCCAGGTTTTTATATTACTCTTCTTCTGTCACTATAATTGTCTATGCTCATGTCCAATTCCAGTGTAAGAGATTTGTTTGCCTTTAGCATCTGTTCCACAGTCTCCACTGAGAATTTTGAAGTGAAAAATTAATATTTTCTCCTTTGCTATTGGCTCTGTTCTCTATGAATAAATAATGCTGGCTATTTATTAAATATTTGTTGTCTCACAATTTCCTGTACCTCACATAATTAAAAAATTTCTAACTATAGTACAAATCTCATGTGAAATCTTAGCATCAGTCTTCACCTTTGATTCTCTGCCCTACTGCCTAGTCTTAACAGTCCTTATCTGATGTTCAAAACTTTTCTAAGCTTGATTTTGACCATTGATTGTTTATGCTTTTCCCTGAATGCATTAATATTGGTCTTTTTAATTTTTATCTCTTCATTGCTGAGTACTATTTTCAACCTCTCAAATCACTTGCCTAGTTAGCATTGTGACCACTTTCCTTTCTCTCTGTGTTGTTTTTCCTTGTTGCTCCCTCCAACTCCTTTTTGTAGGTGAATAGTTCTCCTGCTGAGATTTGCTATCTTTTTTTCTCTTCTATGTGAGCATCTCCAACTTTAATGTCACATTTAAGTAGATTAAGGCCATCCATATTTACCTCACATGATTATTTCTTGTTTCAGCATTACTATGGTTGATTTTTATATTAACCAATATTAAAATAAGAACTGTTCTTTTATGTAGTTTGCAATATTTCTAGTAAAATATAGTTGTATGTCACTATAATTATTACATTCACAGGAATATTTTGACTCCGTCTTTACATGCAAGTGATCTCAGTTTATGCCTAACAATTATTTCTTTACAACAATATTGCTACAATTTAAAATTATAGCTTCTTGGGTAATCTTGGGTATTACAATCTCAGGTTTGTTTTTCTATGTGTACCATGAACTCATCCTTCCTAAAGTTCAGGGTAAAAACTAATAGGACATGACTGGGGAGAAGCAATCTTCAGGCAGCTCCTTTGCAGCTGGCTGAAGAGTCAGGGCAGCGTCAAGGATTAGTCTGCTGTCTTCAGTTGCAAGAGTCTACCCACCTAAAAGACCCTTCTCCTCTCAGTGCAGGATGGCACCCACAGTGTGTCACAGCATTACCCTCCAGTTCCACTGGATAGCTGGAGTTCCAGTTTAAATTATAACAACATTGTTATAAGATGTTTTCTGTCTAATCTTTTGACTGTGAAGCCATTGTTTTGTCAAGAAGTGTGACAGACCATCAATAAATCTGCATGTGTTAATTGAGCTGAAATCCATAGAAATCATAATGTGGTGGTTTTACTCAGCTGGGCAGCTGAACTCCATCACAACAGCTCTCTCACTCCCCCTCCTCAAAGAAAAAGGAGGAAAAATACAATGTAGAGGGTTCAAGGTTTGACATAAGGACAGGGCCCCACCAACTATCATCACAGGCAAAACAGACTCAGCACAGGAAGATTTATGTAATTTCCCTTCACTAGCAGCCTAGAACAGTGAAAGAAAGAAAGTAAAAGCAAACTAAAAACACTTTCACCCCCACCTATCTTATTCTACCTCCTCCCCACAAGTGGCGCAGGAGAATGATGAATGGAGGCTGCAGTCAGTCCCTAATGCTTCATCTCCACCGCTCTTTCTTAGTCAGTCCCTTCCCTTTCTCCATCACAGGGTCTCTCCCATGAAATGCCATCCTTCCCAAACTGATTCTGTTTGGGCTTTCCACAGATTGCTCCGCCAGGGGACTCATGGGCTGCAGGGGGACAGCCTGCTCCACCAGGGGCCTCTCCACAGGCTGCAGGGGAACTGCTGCTGCATGCCTGGAGCACCTCCTGCCCTCCTGCACTGACCATGGGGGCTGCAGGGCTGCTTGTCACTCCTCTCTCCCAGCTGCTGTTGTGCAGCAGGTTGTTTTTTGTTTGTTTATTTCCTTTCTACAGTCTGCTCTCCCAGCACCCAACCAGTATTGCTCTCTGGCTCGGCTCTGACCAGCAGTGCCAAGTCGCTATTGGAGCCGGCTGGAGCTGGCTCTGATCTGACATGGGACAACTGCTGGGTTCTGCTCACAGAGGCCACCCCTGTAGCCCCTCCTGCTACCAAAACCTTGTCATGTAAAACTAATACACATAACTAGCTGAAACTTTTAGAAAGTCAAGACACATGCAAGGCTTGTGAGGGCTTTGTAGGACTTAACAGAAATTTTTGCTCTATTTATTTTCTGAGGTAGCTTTGGAAGCAAAAGAGGAAAGTGGTCCTTTGCCTTGTGTGAAATATATCTATATGCATATATATATATATATAATATATATATATAAAAAGAATATATTATATTATTTATATTATATATAAACTGAATCTTTTATCACTAAAAGGGAGAATTAAGTATCCAGGGAATAAGTAGCTTTCCAAATATATATTTATTTTTAATTATGAGATTTTCTGAGTTTTATTGTTTTATTATTAACAAGCAACACATTACTCCACATATTTAGTTCTCCAACACATTTTTCTGTTTCATAAATAAACTGTGCTCATATGTACAGTTTTCACTTTCCCCTTAGTTCTTCTAGGTTTACAATTTGTTATTTAACATATTTGAGCTCTAAACCATTTCAATCTCTAAGCAAGGGCAGTGCTGAGCTGACAGCAAAAATAAAATAAAATAAAATAAAATAAAATAAAATAAAATAAAATAAAATCACACACACACAAAAAAAAAAGCTCAACTGCTCTTGAATAAAAATAAGTCATCACAATTTAGGGTGAATATCTATGAGGCAAAACGTTGCACAGTTCAGTAGCAGGGGTCTGCCAGGAACTATAGCTGTTTGCTTCAAAATTCCTAATTAGCTCGCTTTCAGCCTTAGATGTGAGTTGTCTTCTGATCAGGACAAAAAGTTTTTCCTTTCATCATACTTCTCAAGAGAGTTTGGTTATCTTACTATGTATCTTTGGAGTTACTGGGGGAAGAGGGTAGGATTTGGGGTTTTGTTTTGTTTGTTTTGATTTTTTTTATAGGGACACTTTGGCAATGCTTGCCAAAATTTTTTTTTTGTTTTGTTTTGGTTTTTTTTTGTAAATCTCTGTTACAAGCCCAGCTGGAGCATTCAAGGAAATGTTAATTTCAGTCCCTGTTTCTGCTGGTGTAACAAGTGAAGCCATAAAATTCAAGTACTGGCTGAGGTCTAAAATGCAAATTTTTATGTCAATTTTTTCAACTTCCAAGCAATAGGTAATATACATTAACACATCCTAATTTAGATGTTATGGCTGAGAAAATAACTTTCTGGAAGTACCATCTCTTCCAATATACTCTATATACTCAGGCTCCTAATTAACCTCTATGAGAATAGAGTGGCCTGAGCAGTCACTTTAAGATTTATCAAATATGTGTATACACAAATGTATGTGTAAATCTTTAGGCCACAAATCTTCATCACAATGATACCAAAGGCATTCCATTAAAATCATGGATGTATTTAGCTTCAGTGTGTTAAGACCTGTTGTTGCTATTATTAGTGAAAATCCTATATGTCAGAAAAGCTTGGAGGGACAAGAAAGAATAATGCATGTTCTTTTGGGGATCAGGTAACTGTTTTTATACAAGCAATAAGGAACTGATTTTATTTTTTTCATATTTCTACATTCATACACACACATATGTAAGCAACAAAGAAATCTGATGTGTGCTCTTATTATTTCTCCCCAAATTACTCTTTTTTCTCCTTTCTCTGTTATGAGCCTATTCAAAATGCCACTGAGGATGACAGTAGGGCTCCTCTGTCTTCACTGCACCAAACACAGAGTCAAGCCCAGAATTATCTGCACAAACATCATTCGCTTAAACAGTTCATAGAATGGCAGCACTGAAATCCCATGCCAGGGCTGCTCTAACTCATCAGTAACAAAAAGCATAGTGATCCATAGCTTAAAAAAAAAAAAAAAAAAAAAAAAAAAAAAAAAAAGTCTGAAAGTTTTATTGCAGTTTTTCTATTGGTACATAAACATTATTAAATGAGGAAAGAATGTAGGAAGGCAAAGTAAAACAAAGCTAACAAAACCTAAGCACCATTTCAGACTGCAGTGTGATTGTAAATGATGGTTATGTGCCATGCAGAAGTATATACAGTCTCTGACCTTTGCTCTTAGGGCCATAAACCTTTTCTAGTTAAAATGACAAATGACTTAGAGACTGTCCTATTTAGGACAAACGCTAGCTGCAAGGTGATTTGAGCCATTTCTTGTTTATGCTTTTTATAGATTTTCTTCAGATTGGAATGGCATGATTAGAAAGTTCTCTTGCCAGCAAGCAAACAAGCTGACCAACATAAAAGTGACTTAAGAATAGCCACTTGCCACTCTGAGCTGACCAAATCATTTAAATATTTTCAGGGACAGAAAGATAGAGTTTCAATTCATCCTATCTTTTTTGAAACAACCACATTATATCTTCAGCTTTGCAAAAAAGCATTTTATTCTCAGCTAAAGGACACACATAGTCTGCATTAAAATCTATTGAACAGACCCTCAGTAAAGTACATATCAGCTGAAGTCAATGGAGTGTCACCTTGCAGAACGTGTAGGTACAGATTCATAATTCAAGGTTTGTCTTTGTAATTTTTACAGTAACAAAATCACTTTCCCTCTGAAAGTTACCCATTCTCTTTTTAAAGAACAAATGCATCCTTGCTAGGTGTCCCTGCAAAACAGAACATCATGTTATCCCAGATAATTCACCTGTCTCTAAAACTGCATTTTTTTTATTTTTGTTTTTGTTTTCTCAAAATAACCCATGGTTTTTCTGTTAAAATTGGACCCAACTGCACTTCTTATTATTGCTATAGCATTATCTCTGTTACACTAGCAGTGCAAATAAAACAATAAAGGTAAGGAAGTCATCAACTCATATTTAGTGCATGGTTGTAACTGAGGTTATGTTATACTTAGTTTTACTTACCCAAAAGACTTGTATTGGCTGCCTAAGTGTTAACAAATCTTGATTTATGTTACCCTTTGGAATTGTTTACTGTATTTCATCATAAAGCCCACTGTAGTAAATCATCAGTAGATGAGAGACTTAGGATCTCTTTTCAGCTTTACTTTCTTTTATGTTTCAGTTTTGACAATGAATAAATCACACACGCACACACAAAGACCAAAGTTAAGTTTTTTATGTAAACAATGCATGAGCTCCCATTTTATACCTGTATAGGTATACATACAATATACAATACATACAACATACAATAACCAATTTACCGCAGGTGGCACAGGAAAGGTTTATACTTGTAAAGCTCTTAGAAATGAGCTGAAACCTATGAAAAATAATGATTTATTAAGTTGGCTATTAATTTGAAGATGGCATTTTCTATTCCCAGAACCTTGGCTACAGTTCTGACCAAAATGCTGTGTTCAGCATTTGCCATTCAACACTGGTCTCACTGCAATGAACCCCCAGAGAGGTCTACACAAGGAACCCTTAGTGACAAGTTATAGTTTTCTATCCCCAAGAGCTAAATTAGTAACTTTGTAAGATGTGATAGGTGAAGTCTTTGTCACTTCTGGAAATGTGTTCTCCTCAGTGATTTCTGGAGAGGAATGTGACATGTGAAAGGTATATTGCTTTGACTTTTGACTTGTGTCTTGATCATTCAGAACGATTTCTGCTCTTAATCATGCAGACTGTTACTTATTTTTTTTCTTTCATTTTCTTCTCATGTTGCACAAGTTTTAAGGCTGTTTTTCCCACAAAAAGATATGAGGAAGGGAATTCCTGTATCAGTCCTTTTTAATGTGACCCCCATGCCCTAGCTTCTTCACAAAATATAACATTAGCAAACTAATCAGGCTGTGACTTAGAAAAGTTCAGAGATAATTCAGGCAGTGAAATCACAGTGAAAAGGGTCAAATGTTTTCTTCTGCACTATAAAGGAAAACATTCCCTTTGAACTCAGCAAGGACTTTGTAGGACAGGAGGGTTATTTGAACCAATTTTCAGCACACTCTTCTCAAACTGTTCTGTATGTTGGCAGAACACTGCATTCCTTGGATGTAAATTGCAAATTGTTTCCCCCAGTCAGCTAAAGGACACACACAAGGTTCTCATTGTATTTATGTGTCTAGTGGTACTTGAGTCTGTGGCAAACACTCAGTCGATAAGAGCAAATATCAATAGCAATAAAAAAGGCTTGTCTTTCCTTTTCCTGCAAAGTCAATGGAATCTGTCTCATGTGATTTACTTGCCTACTTTTGCAGGTAAAATGGTCCCAGGACTGGAACAATTTTTTTTGATAGGCACATTTTACAACTATTTAAATGGCTGCCGATATCATTATCCATCTTCTGTTGTCACAAGTGTTGTCTTACTAATGTTTTCTTGTTTATCACACTTGAATTATCTATGTGTAATGCAGATACGGCCTTTGTTGCTATCACCTCAGTTCAGAGGTTACATGGCAATTTAGATGCCAGTAAAACCAACCTAGCATTGCTGCTTTCTAAGATCAACCAGTAAGGGTAAACAATCTTCAAGATCTGCATTTTCTTTATGAAAGGATGACCATCTGACACTGCTGCATGATTAATCAAATATTAGATGCCTTTTCCTAGCTTCAAATTTCATTTTAACTATTGAAGGAGAGATACAGAAGAGCATGAAGGAAAGTTAGAGCTATTCAGTTTCTGTTTGATTTGTCAAAAAAGATAAAGGGTGTTATTTTGTGTTACCTTATCCTGGCCATTGTCCCAAATGACCACTGTACCTTCACACACTTGAATGTCTCAAAAAGAATTCACAAAAGGGAATTTGTTAAGTACAGTCTTCCAGAACTAAATGGACTTGGTAGTATTTGTGTGCAGTACCCTATGCATTAGCAAACATTTTATCAGCGTAGTTCCCTGTGTTAAAATGAAAACTGTGTATGACATATTTTGGAAAGAAAGCATTAGAAGGGGCTGAAACAATACACTAAAAATAGAAAAGGACAAGAGAGGGCCAGTAAAAACAATAAAGCATTAAAAGAGAAGGTGTTATAGGAAGGATAAAAAGGGGAAAAAGTGGCAGAAGAAGGACTTAAAAATAACTGTAACAGAAGACTCAACACAATTATGAATACAATGACTTAGAAACTAACTGTGGTATATGTCTATTATTAATTACACTGAATTTTGGATGCATGTGTAAACATGCAAATTGTATAAATACACATAATAACAGCGAGGCATTTTTTTTTCTAAATACTTTTTTTTAAAGAATTTGTTGTGTTACATTAAATGTTATGCCTTTTTAAGTAAGAAGCTCAAGGTAAAGCTCTCAATGTCTATATTAATTTCTTTCTTGTTTTATAACAAAGAAATCACATTTGTGACATGCAGTCTAACCTCAATGAATTTTTTTCACTCCTGTCATATTTGCTAATACAATTTATAATACAATACAATACAATGTGATAATACAATACTTTGCTATTCAAAGTGTTGCTTCACATTCTGGAGCGAGTGTCCATATGATCTTAAGACATTCCAAATCCTTTGTTTTACAAAGGAACCTGATCAAAACAGGTATTTTTTTCCCATCCTTACAACTGTATTGCTTAATTTCCTGCAGTGGATCTCAAATAGTTTTATGTGTTTCATCTACAGAATTGGAAAGAAATTCTGATGTATTTTAAAAGTTATGAGATGAAAGTCAATGGTAAGGTTCCTGATTTCTTAGCATGTCCCAACTACAAAGTAAATGACTTCACTGAAGCTACTGTGAAAGTTATTGTTCATTATCCTGTACAGAACAAGGACAGGATTTTACACTCACTTTACAATTGGAGAAATTAGAACAGTCAAATTAATAATATAACACACAGAGAGAATATCAAATCATGAACAGGATACAGGAAAGCTTAAAATCAATCCAGAAATTACTCTGCTGGCAAACAAAAAGACTTTTGTGGGCTTATTGCCGGACATTGTAACCTCCCTGTAACTGCAAAGTTAACTGATTCTCCCTTTATCCATTAGTAGAGCTGTAGATGCTGTGAAAGTTTAATAATGTCCCCAAAAGACCCCTGAACTATCTGGGATAACATGACTGAGCCTTGAACATTATTAGAGCAAGAAGTCCAACCCCGGCAATTGAGTTTGCAACATTTTACTGGTTAAAGATTATTTTTCATGAAGAAAAGTATTTGATCTTCTTGTTTAAAACAAAAGCTGCCATTGTACTTTATACTCCCAAGAAGAGGGAAACAACTGTATGAGCTAACTTCACAGCTCAAATAAAATTGATGTGGACTGCATGTGCTCTCATATATTGGGTAAAAATTTAGATTTGATCCCTGTCTACAGAGGAAAAAGAAATCCACTAAGGTCCAGGCTTATTAGCATGATTGGTTAATCTTATGTTTATTCATTTGAAGCTGTATACACCAAAATCGGCAGCAATAATGGATTCAAATTTCAATACCCTCCTAAATTTGGGCATATCTATCATCTAACCAAACAATTTGTAAAGGTTTTAATTATAAATATATATATACTAATTATTAGAGATGTTCATTTACAATAATAAATATGTTCTTTGGAATGCTTTTTGGAATTGGATATATTCATTTAATGAATAGCAATAATAAGTATATTCTTGCTTCTCAAAAATACCATCTATAGTACCACCTATATAGACAAGAGTACAATCAAAAAGTACCATCTATGTAGAGTATTTACATATATGTCTGTGTCCAGCAAAATATATATATATATATATATGTATATATATATAAAAGAAATACAAGATATTTAGTATCAATGATAATCATAAAAAGCAATTCAGTTTGGGGAAATTGTATAATTCTGTATAGCCCTCCCAGCTTCAGTTTTATGTGCTGTGGAAAGCTTGTCCAAATAACTCCCTACCAGCAATAATAACAACAATGATCAGAACAATAGTGCAATAACTTTAAATCATATCTGGATACCCAGTCTCAAAATTTACCATGTAATTACAATTACAATTTTACTGATAGTGAGTTGCAACCTCTAATAGTCATGCAATATTATTTGCTGATTTATTTATGAAAGATTGCATGTGTCAGCAAAAACAACTTTCACAGCTTGCTTGTAAGATCTGGAAAGCAAATTCACTTGCAGTCCTTTATTTTTGCATATGATCTGTTGTGTACAATTTACTTATTTTATATTGAAAATGAACAGACTAGCAGACATTTTCAAAATATATACACAGTGAATTCCAATGAAGACCTCATTCTGACACAGTTCAGTGTGTTTTCCTCCACTTTTTTCTCTGTACTTCATAGTTTAATATAAATTGAAATGTCAATACCTTGTATGACATTTACCTTGGTCTAGTTGGGAGTCAAGAATAAAATAATAAATTGATTTTCTCCTAGTTCACCCAGACTCTTACTCATCCAAGCTGTTTATTATTATTATTATTATTCAAGAGTTACTATTTATTTTTAATGCAGATTTTAGTTATTATTTTCAAGTGATTTTTTTTTTTTTTTTTTTGGCCACCATCACCTGGATGAAGAAGCGGTAGCAGCAGAGGTATTGCTGCTGCAGTATTTCTGGAACCATCTGTACTAAATCGTCTGTCTTATGAAAAAGAGGCTGAGAGGCTGAGAGAGTTGGGATTGTTTAGCTTAGACAAGAGAAGACTCAGAGGGCTGTAATTAATGTGTGCCTGAAGGGATGTTGCAAAGAAGATGGAGCCAGGTACTTTTCAGTGGTGCCCAGTGATAGGATAAGAGGCAATGGGCACAAATTGAAACACAGGACTCTGTCTGAACATCAGGAAGCAGTTTTAAAACATGAGGGTAACTGAACACTGGCACAGGTTACCCAGAGATGTTGTGGAGTCTCCTTCCTTGGAAATATTCAAAAGCCATCTGGACATGGTCCTGAGCAAGTGACAGTAGGTAGCTCTCCTTGAACAAGGGGGTTGGGCCAGATGACCTCCAGAGGTCTCTTCCATCCTCAACTATTCTGATTCTGTGAAATCTGTTAAGACAGGCTGTTCTTCATGAGACACACAATCCAAAACAACAAAACTGAGGTGCTTTATAGAGCCTTTACCTACAGACCAAAATACACATGTATGTATGTGTGTGTAAGACAGAGAAGAGGATAATAACAAACTCACTGCTTTTTTAAGTCACAGAGAAAAAAGACATAACAAGACAATCAGCAACTGCAGTAAATATAATAATATTTTAATAAATA
The DNA here is from genome assembly GCA_011075105.1 of Heteronetta atricapilla. NCBI lineage: Eukaryota > Metazoa > Chordata > Aves > Anseriformes > Anatidae > Heteronetta > Heteronetta atricapilla. The sequence continues at coordinate 99,912,656 of CM021732.1, forward strand.
TTATAAAATATTTTAAGTATTTAAAATATATTTTCTTCTGGCTATTATTAACAAATGGACATCAGCCATTGTTACTAATAACATTTTATTAATTTTAGGGACAAAATGAGGACTTTCAGAATAATTAATAGAAAAAAATTGTGAGGACTAAGCTTACTGCCATTCAATTCAATATCTAGAAATGTTCTAGACAACTTAATTGAAACTGCATTTAAAATTTCACCCAACTGAAAGACTTTTTTTTTTTTTTTTGTATTCCTAATTTAGCAGAATGCTAATTCATTATTATAATATCCTACTAATCATGGAGGAAATGTCCTCCATTGATCCATAGCCCTTTGTTAACAAATTCCCATAAAATGCTCCATTTCAAGATTTATAATGATAAGTGAAATAAAGTATTTATGCAAATTACTTAATTTACTTGCTTAAATTGAAGAGGCTAAGTCCCCAGAAAGATAACTCTGTCTTGCTTGCAATTTGTAACTGCAAGATGGCAGTGGGCATGCAATGCAGTTACACTGAATGGGATCTCCTCCTCAGTACGTTTGGAAAACTTACTCTACAGGCAAACTAAGCATATAGTCTCATGGGCCAAAGTTGATAAATAGTGAATTACTTCACTCGGTAATATTTCATTCCTGACCTGTACTGTCCGTAATCCTTTCCTGGTAAATGTGCAGCTTTCGCACTCTCCAGGCAATCTGTTTGCTGCTAAGCCCTCTAAACTCATTTTTTTTCTAGACAAAAAGCAAGCAAAATCTGTGTGAATAAAAGAACATATTCCCACTTCTGCCAGGTAAGACTACAAAACACTTTAGCACATACACAGAAGTTTTCAGATTTCATTAAAAAAAAAAAAAAAAAAAAAAAAAAAAAAAAAAAAGAGAGAGAGAGGTTTTTTGGGGGGGACAGTGGAAAAAATAAGCAGCAAACAATAGCTTTTAGATGTAATCTTATCAGCATTCAGTTAGTATACTATTGCAAGGTGTGTACTAGGCTATTCTATGAATAAAAGTTGTATTTTTTAAAGATATATTTGTACTAGAGCATTCTACTAAACCATTTTTAATTTTTTAATATCTGCAGTCACTGGTATAATAGCGTGATTTTTTTTTTTTTATTACTTAGTGTTGCTTCTTGTTGTTGTTGCTTTTTAATTTTTCTCCAATTCTAATCCAGTATATCTTGTTATAGATAGTGTAAATAGAGCTAATAGTCTCCAGTTTGAACTCAGAGTAGATTTTTCAAATGAGCTGTATGTTCGTATAGCTTTGAAAATTTGAAAGTGGAGAGTTACCGTCAGTATGCAGTGCCCTCTACTGATCAGTTCAATGAAATTGTAGAAACATTACACTCTTCATACTATGTATTTCATTATATTTAGGAAAAAAAAATAATAATAATAAAGAAAAGAAAATATGATGGTGGCAATTATGATTTACAGGAGTCAACAATTCTACTTTTAGACACTACATCATTCTATACAGAGCTTCTGAAATTTGTTTCCCTAACATATACAAAATACAAAGCAGACAAACACAGAGAAAGTAAAGAGCTCAGATTGTGTAGCAGAGGACAGTAATGGCAAAACACCTGTGGCAACATCAGCCACTAGCTTATAGTGTTAAACCTCTGTTTTTCACATATTTAAAAAAGCAGTTATGTGACAAGGAAGAACTGATAACAAGAAGAATCTTATGTTTATTAGTACCAACTTTGTATGTTAACTGCTTATTAGTACAAAATTCAAACTGTTTGCAGTTATCCAAAACCTTCCAAAATATTGCTTATGTCCTAATAATCATATTTCTTGATAAATCTTATTAACAGCAATAGTAGGTGACAAACATTTTCAATTCTCATATTAGTTATAACAAGAAAATATTTTTAATTAATAAATAATTCCTGTGTCATGCTATTACAAGCGACAGCAGGAAAAAGCTCCTTGCACTGGTCTGATTCAGCAGGACTAGGCTACTTCCAGGGAGGGATGGGAGAGGCAAGGGCAAAGTGTCTGGTGCCTGTAGCCAGGCAGCTGGTCAGGTCATTGCTTGGCTTTTGTGCTTCTTCACTAGCTCTTCTTTGGTCTTCAACATGCAACAGAGATAACAGATTCAGTCACAGCTCTGGATCAATGAATTAGTGAGGCAGCCCCACAACTTAAGAATGCATAAATACACAAAAGAGCCATTTATTTCAAACTAATATATTTTTTTAAATCAAATCCCAGTAAGACTTTGCTTACAGGCAGCTGAAGACTTCCTGACTGGGAAGGAGAGTATTGTATTCAAGATACATCACATCCTCAACTGTGGAAGGCCCTCTTGAAGTCTGTTGCAGTTAGGGACTTCTATAAACAAGATCAAGGCAAAAAAAAAAAAAAAAAAAAAAAAAAAAAAAAGGACAAGAGACTAGACCACTCCAGAGTCTCATGCTAACCATGCTCTTCCTTTTACTCCAGTGAGAGGAGCTTATTTCTGGTCCAGCTGCGTTTAGATCTACTTTGTTCAGTGACATCAGTGATGAACTGTGAAGGGATCCAGCTCCAATAACCACAGTGGCTGTCTGCCTTGATGCTGACGTGAGCAAAACAGCAAACAAATGGAACATATACTCAGATTTTCAAAGGGAGTCAGATCTCTCTGCCACAGGAAAAGAAAAGAAAAAAAAAAAAAAAAAAAAAAAAAAAAAGTATTAATTCATCCTCCACCAAGTGTTACTGTGTGCAGAATTAAAAACCTGATCAGACTGCCTGAAAAGCTCCACTGAATCCTGTTTCTCCATGTTTTTCTGGTCCACATAGACTGTTTGCCCAGTTATGTCTATTTTTACTGCACATGCTTTGCCCTTCACTTAATAGAGGAAAACAGCAAGAAAATAGATACTTATTTTAGGAGAGAGAAAGGAAATAGAGCTATATAGGATATCCCAGAACCAAGTGTAGCCTCTCTTTGCTGCCAGTTATCTGTCACTGGAGTGCAATAATAAGATCAAGTAGTGCTTGCAGACTTGAGGCACATCTTCATTCCCATTAAGACAGGCAAATTTGACACATAAGTGAGGAGAAAACTATTTTTAGTTATGCTCATTGCTACACCTACAGAGGTGACCAGCATCTCTCATTTTATATTGATCTGAAGACTGCTGCTTCATGCAGAGTATAATACAGAATAGCTTCTGGAGGTTGAGTGAAGTGAAACAACAGTTGCACCAAAATTAGACACATAGTTGTTTTCAATGCTAAAGTTTTATAGAAAAGATAAAATGTCTGTTTGAAAACTTAAATTTCTCCATCATTCTTCACTTTGTTTTCACATTTATCAGACATAAAAAATAGTAACTGAAAAGGAAAAAAAAAAATAATAATAATGCAAACTGTGTCAGGTATCAACCACTGACTAATTTAGAGAAAGAGTAAATATGAAGGTTAGTAAGAAGGAAAAGTTTATGAAATGTAATATTTCTTCTACTTTTATGGGACAAAGAGGAAATAGTGCAGTTATGATTGCTTGATTGTAACAGAAAATACAACACAGCAATCTGTTTGGATAATATTTTTACCCTCCTAAATGTAAATATCAGATTTTAGTAATATTTTACAATATTTTTTATTTAGCATGACATATTTTTCTTAATAAAATTAATATGTTATATGAATTAACAAACATGTAAAATCCAGGATACCAACTTCCAAAAATTAAGAAGCATTCTGAAATCTCTTTATATACTTTGCTTTCTAGAAGATATCTTTAGGTATATTTAAATTTAAAGATTAGAAGACTAGCACTTCAAATATGACTCCTAATTTTGGAACACGTTGCACCATTCTTTCTCATTCCTTTCAGTCATCTTAAATTTTTCATATTTCATATCCAATCCTTTTATGTTCATTATGAGTAAGTATTAGTAATGATTGTTGTGTGATTATCTACTGCTTTCCATAGGAAGATGCTTAAGAGAATGTTCCTCTTGCAGACTCCTCTGGAGACTTCTGCATCTGGTTACAGTGATTTTGTTCACTTGAGTAACAAAAAGAAATAAAATAAAATAATTGCACAGCATGACAAAAATAAAATAGACTCTTAAAAGACTAGCTTATAGTAGTAGTCCTAAAGCTATCTATTTAGTTTTTAAGTGTCAGTGTGGATTGCTGTTAATTGCTATTGAGGTATGGATGTCCACTTCCCTTGAAGTTTGAAGTACCCTCGATGTTAGCCATAATAGTGAATACTCATCTTATGAGGTGGATTCCATCAGCTACACAGACTTGCTAATGCTGCATACTGGTTTGCTTAAGAACTGAATGTTCTCAAAAAGAGGGATTGACAGCAACCCAGGAAGACAACATGAGATTAAATACAAAACCCATGGGTGACAAGCAAGCTGTTTCAAAAAAAAAAGCTTTCAAAGGCATCTCTTTATTCCTCTAACTACTAGAAATGGTGTCTGTGCAATTTGTATTATACATATACATATGTTCACAATGAACATAAATAAACATATTCCTTTCAATTAACCTCTTCAAAACTGGTATTCACTTCAGTGATATATGCTCTAGCAATGAAAAAAAGAACACTGTAAAAGGGCATTTCTGCACAACCATCAGGTCCTGCTAAGAAAGATGAAAAAGCATTGACTTATTAGATAACTGAGTTTCTCAGTTAACTCCAGTTGAGTAAACTCCAATGCTGTGTGAAATATCTTAAATGTTTCTTGATAAGATGATCTCTGGACTTACAGTCTCTGCTTCTTGACAACACTTCCCCATGAGAGCTCACAACCTTTGCTGCTGTGGAATCAGCATAGGCAAATGAGTTCTTGTATGTTCTGGCATGGGACCAATTTCTGATTAAACATATCCCAGTGATAAGATGATGATTTTTGTGTTTTACTGCTTTACGTCATGGCAAAACAAGGTAGAATAACATTCTATAATTTTTCAATCTGATGCCAAACAAGCTCAAAATCTCACAAGAGATTTTTTTGGGGAAAAAAAAAAAAAAAAAAAAAAAACTTACAAAGAAATATGAGTGTTCCATGGCTTGTTATACATCTGTAAGGACATTAATTTGTAATATAGTACATGATTCAAAATTGTACTCTGACTAAATCATTATTCATTGCCACTACTGGCTCACCTGCACAATTGTCTGTTTTGCACTGGCTACCTCTCATGTCTGACCAGAAAATTGATCTCAAATCTGAAAATATTTCTTGAGGAAATGCTTAAGACAGTAATATTTCAAGAATATATATATATTTTCAAAAAAAGAGCATATTTGAACAAAAAATATTATTAAAAATTGCAGATGTTATCTGATTATTTTCTTTCTCAGAACTGCACAGACATAGAATGAATTCCAAATGTCTAGTGCATGAGGTCAGTTCCAGACCTTTTTCTAATTACTGTCCCTTCCAAGGAGATGGAAGACCAAGACCAAATGGCACTATTTTGTATTTCACCCAACACATAAAAGAGAGGTGGAAGGAGATTTTTTTCACACCTCTGTGTTAGAAGATATGTTATTTAATATGACTGCATATGAGATTGTTAACAAAAACATGTATTTATATTGTTATTAAAACAAACTCTCTAACCACAGAAGTATAAACAGCCTGTCTCAGATGCCCCATAAGTAGGGGAGAATGGTCATTCTAATGGCACTCAGGATGGTGTTATATAATCAGACTTTCACTGAAATCTCTGCCGTGCTATGCTTTTGTCCAAAGCAAAATGTCATCTGCTGCTTCTGCATTTTTTGTTATTGTTTTTCTTTCACTGTTTCTAAAAGTTAACAGAAATCTAGCCAAAATGACGGATTGTCTAAACTTAAAAGAAAAGCACTTGTGAAAGTAATAATACAAATGCAGCCTGAGGCTGCATTGTGTATGGAGGGGAAGGGCCAGATGATACATATATATCCAGGCTTGGTAGGCTTCCCATCAATAAGCCAAATGTGTTGTCATTTTTCAATATACACATCAAGAGTTCAGCATCTTCAGACATCTTTAGCCTATGCAAACGGAAGAAATAATGTAAAATAAACTTAACAGTTTATACATTGTTAGTTATAGTTATATCCAAATCCCAGTGATGATTCCAGCAGAATCAGACTCCAGCATGAAATTTAGTGAAACAATTTCTACACAGCAAGGGCTGAAGTGCTTTCCTGTTCATCTCTTCATACCTGGAACACCTCCTTAGAAAGCTCTTTTCAGGGGGACAGTTTTGTTCAGGGACAGAAGCATATATATAAAAGAGAGTTACGAGAGTTATGATATGGGAAAGAAAAAGAATTATGCCCAGTTCAAAATCACTCATCTTAAGGCATGTGGTTATTTTCTTTTCATATGCTCTTTTTCCTAACATGGGGTGGGAATTATTATTATTATTATTAATAATAATAATAAAAAGTCTGATCAAGCTAATTCTGTAACATAATTATAATTCTGGTCTAATGTGATTGGTACTTGGTGTCAGTGTAGTTGTACTGGATAGACCTACAACTTTTCAAACAGAAACACACTAAGTAACATCATTTGCTTTCTGCATCCTTTTTACTCAGTTGTGAAAATTAGATTTTCTTGCAATATCCTCTTGGTCAAATTCTGAAGTCAACACCATTGTTAATGTGCTAATAAGTATAATATATATATATTATATATATTATACTTATATATTATATTTATATTATATAAATATATATATAAGTATAATATATATATTATATATATTATACTTATATATATATTTATATATTTATATATTTATATAAATATTGTATATGTATATTTATATATACTTATTATATAATATATATATATATATAATATATATATAAAGTATAATTTATTCCAGTGGGTTTCGAAAAAGGAGAATCAGGTGGGTGCTGTACTATATTTTCAGAAATTACTAAAAACGTGTGGGAGAAAAGACAAAATTAAATAGACTATATAATTTGACACAAAATTAGTTCTACATAGCAAAGATTTATGAGATTACCTGCTGTTGCTTTTCAAAGATGTGTCAATCAGAAGTTGCAGAAATGCTGTTAGTGATAAAGTATCACTTGTACTGTTGGCACATCACAGCATACTTCTCTACCTCCTGGATCACAGCACATGTACACTTTCAAATGAAGAAAGACCTCTGATTTCTGACATCTGTTTTGACAATACTTTTCCCATAGTAATGCGGAAAAAAAATATCCCACTATTCCAGGTGAGTGAAGTATCCTGGTTTAGATGCTGGGTCCAGTAATAGTTTCATTCAAATAGTTTCATTCATCCAAATCAATTTCAAGTCAACACAGTGATTAAATGTTCTCATCACATACCCTCTTTTTGCAAGAAAGAACTGTTATTCTTTCCTGTTGGAAACAGGATGCTTTCAGCATCTTCCTTCGCAGCTTGTGCAAGTATTTTAGCTGTGATGCTTGTGTGTTGTTTACAGCAATGACTTCTTTGGAAGCATAGCGTTCCATATTTCCACTGCTAGTTATATATCTCATTTGTTTCTGATTCATACACTCATGCTGACAATTCAGGTATTCATCCCGCTGTCCTTCAGGAGGTAGCAAATCACAAGTGAACAGAGTTGTGAAAAACAGGGTTAGAAATACATCAGTCAGAGAAGAATGAAAAGTGGCACTGCCTGCCACTCTGGTAGAGGCATTTATTGGCACAGAGCCAATGGTATTTAAAGTAATTTTAAGCACTGCATCTACTGATCTTTTTCGTAGTGCATTTCATCAGAAATTTCAGAACATGCTGTTTTTGTGTTGACTACATTTTAACCACTAAAGCCAAATGTCAGCCCTTCACATCTGCAGCAGCAGCAATGACTAAAACACTGCTGGTCAACCAGTTTGAACCAGCTGATGTTGGGGAGCATTTTTAAGTGACATGAAGCTTTCCATTGAATACAATCCCACTAGTTATTTTAGTCATTCCTTCAACACTTACTATATTGCTAATTAAGAAGTATGCATTTTTTCAACAGATTGATGATGTAAGTCAAATATTCACTGAGTGCTTATTTGGCTTTGATATTTGAAACAAAATTTATATTCACGATCTCAGTTTTCTAAATGCTAATTCATTATGGCTTTGGATCTTAGGTTTTCTTCATGACTCCCCCATTTTATTCCCTGCTATTTTTGATTAGTCATTTTATATTATGTTATTTTTATGTCACTAAAATAACGTCAGCCACTTTTTATGGATTCCTTGTCTTCTCAGGTACTGTATCACCTTTCTGTGAGAGGAAAAACTGTGATGAGACAGACAAAAATACTCAACTCTGAGTCTGAAGTTTTAAACCTTTCACAGAGGATTTAAATTATTATCTGTGCAGTGAGAAGCATTTACAGTGAAGTCAGGGAAGAAAATTAAGTCTAAAGTGATGAAAAACAGGTCTCCTCTTACAGCACCAGACAACCTAAAGGACCCGTGATGAAAAAAAAAAAAAAAAAAAAAAAAAGTCAGACTTCTCTTTTGAAAGAGATATGAATTCATGACGAAAAAGGGAAAAATGCTTGAAACACAGCAACAAACAAAAAACAGAAAAGCTGTAAGGGACACTGTTTTTCACTTCCATCTTTTCCATCTTATGGACATCTCTCCACCTTAAGACTGACACCACTACTTAAGCACTAACAAAATATAACTCTAAACTGCAAAGTAGATTTATTACAAAGTAATAGCTTTCTGTCTGCATTATTAAAGGAAATAAGAATATTTATATCGTTTTCAGGTGGAGAAAACATACATACTTCTTGGTCATATCATTTTTTTTCAATCTTAAACCCAGTAATTGTCTTCCAAATAATTTGGAAAGATTTCTGCTTCATTTTTAAATTCCATTATCTGAGCATCTTTGCTGTAAACACAAACGATTGAAGACTAAATGCTATTTTCCATTTTCCTTCCATTACATGAATTAAAACAGGCAGTCATGTCAAAGTCCTTAAGTGCAACAAGGAAAGTGCAGCATATATCAAAACCACCACCTTCCCTGTTCCCTGGTGGAAAATCTTGCTAACTTCCATTCCAAGCAGCTTTCAGAACAATAAAAATAAATAAATAAATAAATAAATAAATAAATAAATAATAGTGTGCATATAGTAACATGAACCTGCTTAAAAAAAACAATCACAGACAAGACTTGTTAAGTGTTGGTAAAGATAAGTGTAAAGAAAAGTCTTATGCTCTTTTAAATTTTCCTGGTAAAAGGACTTAGGGAGAAAGTCTTCAGATTTGAGAAGAACTGGATGATTTTATCCAAAAACAAACAAACAACAAAAAACCTCCCTTTTATTTTTATTGATTTCCACATAAAAATTCTTTTTTTTTTTTTTTTTTTTGTAGCCCATGCTATACATCCACATGTAGATCATTGAAGAATATTTGAAATGACTGCATCACCAAATTATTTAACTGAAAATTAACAGTACAATGAGCAAGGGATTTCCCACTAACAACTTTTACCTGTGCTGGTTAATTAACATTTTGGAGAAAACTATGCAATAAAACTTTCAATGCCTGTTCTAAACAACTGAAATTGTTATGTGCCTGATGTCTGAGACTAATTTTGCTTTTTACTGCATAATGTAGTTGCCTTTGTTCTGCTCAATTACAACATCTCCTTTAATTTACTTTACTTATAAAGATATAGCTAAGTATATATTAATTTCTTTGCTATAAATAATTTATGATCTTCAGATGACTATTTAAAGTTCTTGTAGGAAATTTTATATGTTGGCACCATAAAAGGTATGCATTCCTAAGATTAAGCAAGTGTTACAAGATAGTTGTTCAGCAACCACAAGATAGTTGGAGTGTACTGTACCTGTAATGTTTCCTAACCTATCTGAGCAAAAGAAAAAGAATAGTTAAATCAAAGTCCCCTTCTTAGAAGTACAGATTCTCCTTCAAGGAATCCTTTTCATTTTATCCCAAGTTTTAAAATATATGCATTGGTTAGATACTCACATAAGCTATTGGTGCTTCTTTGTAACAGTTACTATTATACATGTATCATACACAGCATAGTATCACCAGTATTGTTATGCTCTCTAGTACTAATTTCATAGGTCTCTTAAAAATAGTCTGACATGTCTTGAAAGGATATTTATAGCCTACTTTTCAAGAACTTAACCTTAATACATCAGTGTCTTGCAATTCTCATTGTTCTTATTAATTCATATGTCTTCTCTCAGATTAATGCTAAATAGTAATCATTACATTCTTATGCCCAAAGTTCTTCTCCTTACTTTTGTTGTTGAAATTACTTACATACATATATACATATACTTTCAAAGTTAATGGTTTTATCTAAATCTTTCCAACATATAGTCAGTTTGCTTACCTTCAGAACAATTATTGCCATAACCCTCAATATAAATGACAAATAAGTTTAACTAAGAAGAAAATATTTGGTGGATCTCTTTCTACTCAGAGTTCAAAACAGTATCATCTGATTTCCTTCTTTATGTGAAAAATATCTTTGGATGTCTTCTTCCCACACAACCTAAGCATATGTTACTTAAACTTGGTATATGCTCTTCACCAGGCCACAAAATTTGCTGTTGGTGAAAGAAAAGCCATAGCCAGAAAGGCCAATAGATCTTTTCAGGGTATAGAAATTCATTCCTACCTGTTCTAGATATCACAAAGGGCTCCTTCTCTCACAAAAAGGGTGGGTCTCTCCTTCCCATTTGAGGCAGTTTTCCCACCAAATATGTATACTTTTTCCTTGGCTTGCATCCCTTAAACAAAATGAGGTGAAGATCTATGGCCCCATACTTTCCTTTCCATGTGTCAAATCAAATTCATAGAATCCTCTTCTTGTAAATTATACAAGCCCATATTGTTAAAGAAATAGAGCATTTTCTGCAAATATTTCCTCACTTCAATCTTATACCATTATGAAGACTATTGATCATGAAAAATGTCTGCTATTTCATGAAATACTTTAGGTCCCATCTACTGATTATCAAGTACAAAGGCTACTTGTATGTACTCTCTCATTCAGTTAGCAAAGATTTTCACATTACCTCTGTAAACACAAATGAAGGTTTCTATTGCAAGTTTTTAGCTGAAGGGCAGATATATACCTGGATACCTTAAAAACAGAGATCAAATTTATTGTCTTGATGCCCTACATCTTTTGAACACTAATATATATATATATATATAATATATATATATAATATATATAATATATATAATATAATATATATAATATATATATATATATATTATATATTCAATATATAATCTCAGTAGATTATATACTCAATATATATTCCCTCTCTAGAAGTTCTATGTCCCTCTTGTACAGGGGAACCCAGAACTTCACACAATTTTCCAGGTGTGGCCTCACCAGAGCTGAGTAGGGGAAGAGGATCACCTCTGTTGACCTGCTGCCCACACTCCACCTGATGCAGGCTAGGATCCCATTGGCCTTCTTGGCCACAAGGGTGCACTGCTGGCTCATGGTTAACTTGTTTTCCACTGCAATCCCCAGGTCCCTCTCTCTCCAGCAGGTCAGCCCCCAACCTGTACTGGTGCCTGGGGTTGTTCCTCCTCAGGTGCAGGACCCTGTGCTTGCCCCTTGTTGAACCTTATAAGGTTCCTCTCTACCCACTTCTCCGGCCTGTCCAGGTCTCTGAATGGCTGCACGGGTCTCTGGCATGTCAGCCACTGTGCCAAACTTTGTATCGTCTGCAAACTTTCTGAGGGTGCACCCTCAGCAATGACCTTTATCTAGGTCATTGATGAATAAGTTGAAGAGCACTGGACCCAGTAGTGACCCCTGAGGGACACCACTAGCCACAGGCCTCCAACTAGACTCGGCACTGTTGAGCAGAACCCTCTAAGCTCTGCCATCCAGCCAGTTATCGATCTACCCCACTGTCCACTCATGGATCCCACACTTCCAGAGCTTGCCCAGGAAGATATTATAGGAGACAGTGTTGAAAGCCTTGCTGAAGTCAAGGTAGACAACATCCACTACTATCCCCTCATCCATCTAGCCAGACAACTCATCATAGAAGAGTATTAGGTTGGTAAAACACAACTTACTGACATATGAAAGTCATTATTATCTCTTCTTTGATACTTTCTAATGTTTTGCATTTGCTTTTTTTTTTCCTTTGTAATTGATAACTTTAAAACATCAGAGGTCAATTAAAGTTATTAAAACAGATCCTGTGTATCAAGTTCCTTGTGAGTGTTTAATTAAGCTTTGCTTACCTCTCTTCTTTTCCTGTAATGCTGAGGGCCATTCCCAGGCCCATCGTTATTGTATTTCCCAAATCATATTCATTAAATATTCTTTTTCATTTTGATACCTTATTGATATTTTGAAATAAGAACAATGGAGACTTTTTGTACAAATTAGTTATCAGGTTGAGTGTTGGTTTGGAGACACAAGAGGTGATGAAAAATTGCTAAGATCCAATGCCAGATTTAAAATAAATAAATAAATAAATAAATAAATAAAAGCAAGAGGAGGGTTTGGGGTTCCTTTATGCCACTGAGACAAAACATGTTTACATTACAAATATATGTGAGGCTTCTAGCCTGATGGTCTTCTCAGTTTACCACTGCTTTGTTCAAACAGGAACACAAACAGGTCTCAGTCTCATCTCACTGCTGATTATAACCAGCCTTTTCCAGAATTTGGCCAATCATGTTACTTTATTATTTAGATGATGAAACCAAAACATGAAGGTTGTTGACTGGTGCAAATAGCTTTATAATGCTATTCAGGTCCATACCAGATCAGCTTTAAGGTAAGAGAAAATACTGCATCCTTTCTCTTTGATTACACCAGTAGGAAAATTTCTTTATGACCAAGAAACCAATCCTGTATTTTCAGATAAAGAAAACCTAATATCACTGGAAGCATACCCTCCTGCTGTTATCAGTGTGTGGAAACCAAGGATTTGATGGAGAAGAGGAAGCTGGCTTCAAAAATACACAGCTGAGATCATGCAGATTTAACAGTTCAGGAGACTGCAATTCCCAATTTTGTTGCTTGTGAAACTACAGCAAAACTTAAGTTGTAAGAGATGAAGTTAAACAAAAATGCCCTAGAAAACAGAAGAGGTCATCTCTTGGAAGTACCAAGTAATTTATTTTCCCAGAATAAATGTCTACACAGCACAGGAACCATGCAGAGATACTGAATTGTGTGAGAAACAAGATATTTTAGAATTATCCTTGTGGAGCTCCTTGAAAACAGCTGGTTTTGTCTTTGGATCCAAATAGTTCTGCACAAGTTGTTGCAGGTAAGCCTGCACAGCATTAGATATTTGTTAACTCTGCTGCTGCTGGCATTATTAATACCAAAATTCCATCCATAGCTGGTATGTTTAGTACAGTGAGATTATATTCACAATTAAACTGGAAGCATCCATTCATTTCTCACAGGCACTAAAAAGGATAATTGGATTTATTAAAATAAGTCACTAACAGCTTTTAATGCAAATGCATGGTTAACATCAAAGACACTGAAGAGCTCCTGAAAGAAATAATAATAAAAAGTAGATCAGTCTCACAAGTTCTAACTGGCAACTTTTCCCCAGCCAGAGGGTCTGTTCTATAAAAACATGGCAAGTACTTAGCAGCAGAAAAAGAATAAAGAGAATTTTCAAGAGGTGAATGGCAGATCAACACCATAAGAAGTTACTGAATTTGATAAAGAAATGAGACATCAAGGCAGGGGGATTACTAAGTTTCCTGTTGTCCTTAATTATCAGAGAGGACAAAATGTGCTACAGGAGGATACAAAACAGGGTAGCTTGCAGGCAGAGGTGTGATGCAATTGCAGTTTAAAGCTCAGATCTTCACACTACACCCAGAGTAAGATATCATAATATTCCACATGACAAACAAGAAGTCTACAAAAAAAAAAAAAAAATAAAGGAAGGATAAAGGAGGTAAAACATCAGGGAGCTGCAGGTGAAAAGTAAGCCACCAGAGAGGTGTTAAACCTCTGTGATGATGAGCTCATCATACAAGATTCACAAACATAAGTCAATGCCAGCTGACATTTCCTGGTATTTACATGCTTTACTGCACTTTCCAATTTCAGGCTCTAAACTCTGATCCTTCCAAACACTTTGTCTTTCATCTTTTCTTATTTTTTATCCTCTCTGTTTCTCCCATTCTACCATATAACCAATACATCTCAAAAACCAGCATTTTAAAATACGTGTAGATAAGTACTTTAAAATATATATGTGTACAGAACAACCACTAACAATCAGAAGAAGATTGAAAAATATATATATATATTTATATATGTATTAATAATAATAATAATAATAGGAAGAAATTCACTAAGATTACTAAGAAAACTTTTAAAATAAGGAAATACCTGTAAAATTAAATGAACATTTATAGAATCATAAAACAGCTTGGGTTGCAAGGGACCTTAAAGACTATACAGTTCCAACATCCCTGCCATAGGAAGGGGTGACACCCACTAGATCAGGTTGTCTGGGGTCCTGAACCTGTTTCTGAACACCTCCAGTGCTGGGGCATCCACAACTTCTCTGAACAACCATTTCCAGTGTCTCACCTCCCTCTAAGCAAAGAATTTCCTCCTAACATCTAATCTAAATCTCCCCTGTATTAGTTTAAAACTGTTCCCCCTTGTCCTTTCATTATCTGCCTGTGTAAAAAATCACTCTACATCTTTTTTATAAGTCCCCTTTAAGTACTGAAAGGCCTGAATGAGATCTCCCTGGAGGCTTCTTTTCTTCAGGATGAATAACCCCAACTCTCTCAATTTGCCTTCATCGGAGAGGTACTCCAGCCCTCTGATCATCATCATGGCCCTCCTCTGGATCCGATCTAACAGATCAACATCCTTCTGGATGTAGCACTCCAAGCAGGGCCTCAAAAGGGCAGAGCAGAGGGAGACAATCACCACCCTCCACCTGCCGGCCAACCCTCTTGTGATGAATCCCAGAATGCAGTTGACCTTCTGGGCTGCAAGCACACACTGGTGGCTCATGTCAAGCTTTTTGTCCATCAGAACCCCCAAGTCCTTCTTTGTGGGGCTGCTCTAAATGACCCCTTCTCCCAGTCTGTACTCATGTCTGGGATTGCCCCAGCCCAGGTGCAGCACCTTGCACTTGGACTTGTTGAACCTCATTAAGTTCACCTGGGCCCACTTCTCAAGCTTGCCCAGGTCCCTTTGGATGGCATCCCTTCCTTCTGTTGTATCAACTGCACCACTCATGTTGGTGTCATCTGCAAACTTTCTGAGGATGAACTTAATCCCACTGTCTATGTCATTGATAAAGATATTAAATAGCACTGGCACCATGACAGAGACCTAAGGGACTCCACTCATCATGGGCCTCCCCCGGACATAGAGCCACTGACCACTTAATAGTTCTCCCTTCATATCAATCTCTCTCCCTCCATATTAGAGATTAGGGTGTCATATGGGACCATGTCTAAGACCTTTCAGAATTCCAGTTAGATGATATCAGTAGGTCTTGTCTTGTCAACTCATGCAGTCACACCAGCATAAAAGGCCACCAGATTGGTCAGGCATGATTTGTCCTTGCTGAAGTCATGCTGGCTCTCTTGGATCACTTCCTTGTCTTGCATGTGCCTTGACATTGCTTCCAGAAGGATTTGTTCCATGATCTTCCCAGGCACAGATGTGATGCTTACAACTCTGTAGTTCCCTGGGTGTTCCTTTCTACTCTTTTTAAAAATGGCAGTTATGCTTCCCTTTTTCATGTCACTGGGGACTTTGACTGACTGCCATGACTTTGCAAATATGATGGAAAGCAGCTCCAACAGCCAGTTTTCTCGGGACCTTGGGGTACATGTCATCAGACCCCGTAGACTTGTACCTGTTCAGTTTCATCAGATGGTCTTGAACCTCCTCTTTGCTCATTTATCAGAGGGGGTACACACTCCTTGCCCTTTCTTTCCTGACCAATGTACCTGTACAATCCCTTCTTGTTATTCTTTGCATGCCTTACCAAGTTCAGTTCCACCTCTGCATTGGTTTTCTGTGCTGGGTCTGGCTGGGATTTAGTTAGCTTTCCCTGCAGCAGCCCATACACTGCTGAGCTCTGCACTAGTAGCTAGAACAGCATTGGTGTCACACCACTGTTGTGTCTACTGCTGAGCAGTGCTGGCACAGCATCAAGCTGAGCATCAAGCATCACAGAATCAAGGCTCCCTCCAGACCTCCCTCCCCTGAAGAGCCAGCAGGCTGGGGGTGGTCAAGAGGCAGGGTGGGGACGTCACCAGGGCAGCTGACCAAAGCCCAAAGCGATATTCCATAACATGTGGTGTCACATTCAGCAATAAAAGGTGGGAAAGGGGAAGGGGGGGGGGGGGGAGAGGGGAGCTAGTTATAAAGACATTTGTCCTCCCATACAACCACTACACACACGTATTGGGCCCCTGCCTCCTGGGACGTGGACAAACATTGCTCATTGATGGGAAGTAGAGAGTAATTTCTTTTCTCTCTTTCTGTGCTTCCACACAGCCTTTTCTTGTTCTTTGTTTGGTTTTGTTATTTTGTTTTGTTTTCCTCTCTTCCTTTTCCCTTTAATTAAATTATCCTCATCTCAACCTATGAGGGTTTTTTGTTTGTTTGTTTGTTTTCTTTCCAGTATATTTTCTTCTCCCCCTCTTCTTCTGAGGGGGAGTGAGAGAGCAGTTGTGGTGAAGTTCAGCTGCCCATCAAGGTAAAAGCCCCACACTTTCTTGATCCCATTCCTATACATCTGAGCAGCATCCCTGTACTCTTCCCAGGCCATATGTCCCTTCTTTCACAGTATGTACATTTCCTTCTTAGATCTCAGTTTGACAAGCAGGTCCTTGCTCAGCCATGCCAGTTTACTGTTTTCCCTACCTCATTTCTTACACATGGGGATGGAGAGCCACGCGCTCTAAGAAAAGTGTCATTAAAAAGAGTTGCTAGCTCTGATCAGTCCCTCTGTCCCTAAGAACAGCATCTCAGGGGATCTCATCCACTAGGTTTTTAATGAGCTGGAATTTCACTCTTTGAACATTCAGGGTCCTGACTTTGCTCTTCACCAGGTTCATAGTCCTGAAGATCACAAACTCAACCAGGGTGTGGTCACTGCAGCCCAGACTGCCTCCCACCTTGACCTCTTTAACGAGTTCATCAGCACTGGTAATCATGAGGTCCAGTAATGCTCCTCCTCTGGTTGGTTTCTCTAATACCTGAATAAAATATGACCATTTTACTCAGCCTCGCTTTCCTCAAATTAGGTAAAGGCTTTGTGTTGATAGAGAGCTTTATAAAGAAGCTAACTCAAACATTTGCAGCATACTATGAAACAAGGTGTTTACTACATCTGTATTTTAACCCTCTTAAACTAAAGGAGCTCAATGAATCAGTTTGTCACTGGTATATTAATGCATTAAGTTCCTACACTTCTCAGGAATTAGATTTCAAAAACATTTCCAAGACTTCAGAGCGTAGACTTTATATCTGAAAGATGGCTTTCTGTTGCTTAAAGCTCATACATTCCTAACAGATGCACCATTGTAGTCACAGTAGTTTAATACCCTGTAAAATAAAGATGTATTTTGATATTATGCAAATATACATATATGACGATTTTATAACCATTCACAGTGTAGGAATTTTAAAAGGTAATTGAAGAATGAAAATAAGTACAAAACACATGTTTGTCATCTGTGTTTTCATAAACCTTTTTGACTGTCCTTCACTTCTATAATTACTGTGAGCATTGCAGTTGGGTAAGAGACTGAAGGGTTGAACCAAGTCCAGTCACATGGCATTCAACAATGCTAAGTGCTGAGTCCTGCACTTAGGCTGTAACAACCTCATGGAGCAATATAGAGTCAGGGAAGTGTGGCTGGAAAGCTGCCTGTAAGAAAAGGACCTGGGGGTGCTGGTTAACAGCAGGCTGAACATGAGCCAGCAGGGTGCCCTAGTGGCCAAGAAGTGGTAGCCAATGGCATCGTGGCCTCCATCAGAAGTAGTGTGGCCAGTAGAGTAGGGAAGTGACTGTCCCCTGGTACCCAGCACTGATGAGACTGTATAAACATCTGTATAGATATATGAAAGGAGGGTATCAAGAGGATGGGGCCAGATTTTTTTCGGTGGTGTCTAGTGACAGGACAAGAGGCAATGGGCACAAACTGAAACACAGGAAGTTCCAGATGAATACAAAAACAAAAAAAAAAAAAAAAAAAAAAAAAAAAACCTTCTGTACTGTGAGGGTGACAGAAACCTCTGGAAAAGGTTTCCCAGAGAAGCTGTGGAGTCTCCTTCTCTGGAGACATTCAAAACCTGCCTGTATGTGATTCTGCGCAATGTGCTCAGGGGGGTTGGACTAGATGATCTTCAGAGGTCCCTTCCAACCTCAACCATTCTTTTATTCTGTAATTCTGTGGCTGCACCTCAAGTATTACATTCAGTGCAGAAAAGATCACTGAAGCTGGTGAAGGGACTATAAATCAAGACTATTAATCAAGGAATGATTAAGGGAATTGGGGTGTTTAGTCTGGAGAAGTGGAGTCTGATGGGAGAATCACAGGATCATCTAGGTTGGAAGAGACCTCCAAGATCACCTATTGTTTAACCTCTTCACCTCTAATGGATGATAGGGCAGAGCATACCCCCAGATAATCTACAGATGATACAAAACTAGGAGCAGTTGATACATCAGGTTGATCTTGCCATTCAGAGGGAGCCTGTTAAGGCTGGAGAGACGGACATCAGAAAAGTAATAAATTTCAACAAAAATGCTAAGTCCTGTACCTGGGTAGGTAAAAAAAAAAAAAAAAAAAAAAAAAAAAAAAAAAAACAGTGCATCCTTGTGGCAAAGAAGAAATATCTTTGGGTTCATTAGGAAAAGTATTGTCAGCAGGTCAAAGGAAGTTATCTTTCCTCTCTACTCAGCACATGTGAGATCACACCGGAAGAGGTACATCCAGTTCCTCTGTACAGGAGAGATATGGACATACCGGAGTGAGTCCAGTAAAGGACCACAGTGATTAAGAGAATATTCAGGGGTTCTTATCCACGTGTACATATATATATGTAAAGGGAAGGAAGGAAGGAAGAAGGCTTTTCTTGGTGGTGCCTAGTGACAGAACATGGACACAAATTGAAATACAGAAAATTCCATTTAAATGAAATTTTTTTTTAAAAAAAAAAAAAACTGCTTTTTGGGAACATTTTGGAACATTTGTTGTGTTGGAACATTGGAACGGGTTGCTCAGAGAGACTGTGGAGTCTCCATCTCTGGAGATAAGCAAAACCCAGCTGGGCACAGCTCTGAGGAATCAACCCTAGGAGACCTTGCTATGAGCAGGAACATTGAACTAGATCATACCCAGAAATCCCTTCCAACCTCAATGACTATGTGATTCATAGTATTAATACTGCATATCCACTTTCAGAACTAGATTTTTTTAATTACCATTTAACTTAAGGATAAGCACCATATAGATGATGGTGACGTCTATATTGCTGTTACTTACATAAAATTCATATAACATTTGCTTTGATTTATTATTTTAAATATTGGGATTAGGTATGTTACAATCACTTTCATTTTAGCCCACCAATACCAATTTTCAATTTTCAGTTTGTTTTGAACTTCAGAAGCAGAGAACTTTCTGTTTATTTTAGACCTGCTCAGATCCCCAATATTACCAAGGAACTTGGTGAAAATAAAGAAATAGTCCTGTGGCTAAAAAAAGATTGTGTGTTTTTCCAATGAAAACCCTTATAAGCTTGCCCTGCAGTTAAACTGCCATAGCAAACAACAATAGTCTATTCATATCTATTATAAGAGGAGTATCACCTGCAGTTTTATTGACTGTCCAAAAACAGGACCCATTTTGTGAAACAATAAAAATCAAATTTAGTGTAAAATCTCCCAAGGTTACAGTCTGTAACCTTATAACATCAGAAATTACAGCAGTAACCCCCTTCTTTTTTTCCACTTCACACTCCAAAAGATACCAGAGATTATATTCCAGAGCAGGGAGTGCTGCATCAGTTGACATATTATCATGCAGTAACACAGCAAAAGTAACAGACAATACCTTCAATTTGTTTATTTTCTGAGTGCTTTATATCTCTATCCATCACAAAAAGGCATAGCCTATTATTCTAATTCTCACAAGTACAAATCTAAGGACTAAATTAAGTACAAAACACTAATGAAACAAAATAATTTTGGCACATAATCACATTTTTGTTTTAATGTTTGACTACTCAGGTTCACCTGAAAAATTTTGCAAAGTGAAATAACATATGGGAAGTGTAATTGAATATTTCAAATACAAGTTCATACACGGCAATAGATGATTTTCATACACAGACTGTGAAGGGACCCTGGAAAAGAGTGGAGGTAATGTATCCTCACCATTCTACCTTCCTTTAGCATTACTGATGAGATTTGGGTTGGGTAATAGAAGGCAGCTCTATTTTCCTCTGGATAAAAAAGCACAGGACAGGTGTAAGATATTTGATAGGACATAAACTATGAGTTTTGCCCCAAGCCAAGTCCACTGCAGGAAAGACAGAAATAAAAACTATTGTCTTAGAAAACACATAGCTTCTTCCAGAAGGACCATGCGGGCCAGGTCCTTTCCTTCAGCACTTGAAAAAGGGTCAGCCATGGGCTATATAGGGTACGCTGTACAGTAGTTGAACTAGATATAGTTTCACTGCAAAATTCTTTACTTCTTTGTTGGAGGCCAAATTCAAACACCTGAATTGGCCGTGATCCCTGCTCCAGAAAGGTTTTTCTGCAGTGTCTTAAAGTGTCTTAAAATTAAGTTGTTCATCAAGACAACTTTAAAAATGCCACTTCCAACTTTGCCCTCAAACTCTAGTATTCAATTAAAGGAAAACCATGTGTGTAATCTGTATGGAGCTAGGCACTCTGGTCAATCTCTCTAGGTAGCCTGACTCAGTCACCTGATGGGAATAATTGGAAGTACATTGCAACGGTTAAAGACAATAAACTGTAGAATAAATCTTAGGCTGTATCAATATGCAAGCAAGTGAAATAAAATGCACATACCAACATTTTCTATTGAAGACATTTTCATCTGAGAAACAAACAACTAAAAGATTTTTTTTAAATAGCCTATGCTTAGATACCTAAGTGGCCTAGATTTTCACCCAAAGTGCTCAATAGCTCTGTTTATTTCAATTCTCAATTTCACAGACATGCTGAGGTCAGATAAACGTTCCCTGAAATTTGAAAGAGAAAAAATATGCAGTAATGCACATTATTAAATTATTTTTCTGACTTGTGTAGTGAGTGTTTGGTAGCAGGGGGGCTGCATGTGTGGCCTCTGTGAGCAGAGCCCAGCAGCTGCCGCATGTCAGGTCGGAGCCAGCTCCAGCCTCTTCTAAAAGGTACCCATTGCTGGCCAGAGTCAAGCCAGTGAGCGATGTAATTTGTGCCTCTGTGACAGCAGATTTAAGAAAGGGTGAAAATAGTGCTGCATAACAGCAGCTGAGTGAGAGGAGTGAGAAACAGCCCTGCAGCATTCAAGGTCAGTGCAGAAGGAGGACAGGAGGTGCTCCAGGCTTGGAGCAGAAGTTACCCTGCGGCCTGTGGAGAGGCCCCTGGTGGAGCAGGCTGTCCCCCTGCAGCCCATGGGTCCCACGTGGAGCAGATCACCACATTGAAGCCGGTGGAGGAACCCCTGGTGGAGCAGGTGGATGTGGCCTGGAGGAGGCTGCTGCCCACGGAAAGCCCCTGCTGGAACAGGCCCAGGGCCGGAACTGCAGCCCGTGGAGAGGAGCTCACGCAGAAGCAGGGGGTCTGGGGGGGAGCTGCTACCCATAGGGGACCCATGCTGGAGCAGTTTGCTCCTGATGGATGGACCCTGTGATATAGACCCATGTTGGAGCATTTCTTGAAGAGCTGCTGCATGTGGGAAGCCCATGTAGGATCAGTTCTGGAAGGGTGGTATGCCATGGTAGGGACCCCACCTTGTATCAGGTGAAGACAGTGACCATTTCAGAACAGGAATATTCCTACATTTCCTCACACCTAAACTGAATACAATTTTTGACTTTGAATCAGAAAACTATGAGATGGAACAAGATTTGAGTTGTGAAATATATATATATATATATATATATATATATATATATATATACATATATATATTAATGTGTATCATCCAGTTAAATTTGTAACCAGGGTCATTTAGGTGGTCCAAAGATGCCCATCAGAAGCCTATTCTTGTGCAGACACATTCCACTGCAGTTTTCTTAAGCTCCAGTAACAGTTCCAGATGTCTAACGTCTGGAGAAAGGGACCTTGACCAGGCAACCAAATAAAAATAACTTGACATTGAATATACATTCATGCAATTCAAGCTGTGGGAAATGCAGGCTATCCAATTTCAGGTCTGTCCAATTATCAGTTTGGGTTTTCTTTTTTAGCCCAGCATGAGTTCAGTTTTGAGTCTTAGTCAAGTAAATAGCTACTTCAAACAGCAACTGAACAAGGTATCATCATTAAAACTTAGCTACCGCAAGTTTGAGTGCTTGGGCAAGAAAAGAAAAAAAGAAGGGGAGAAAGAAAAAGAGGAACTCAGACTAAGAGCTCCCTTTCATCTAGGCAGTGTAATGCAAATCTTTTCTATCACACATTTTAAGATGTAAATTGGATTCAAGCTGATGTCCACCTGTCTTGAACCAGCAGGGATGTCTTCTTTGCTTTATCAAAGCATCTCTCTGCCAATTAATGGCTGCTGTGACAGTTGGAGATTTTTTTTTCTTTTTTTTCCTTTTTTTTGGTGCAGACTTTTACAAATACAAACTCATTAAAATTAGCTCTTTCACCTTCTGATACATATTCCAAGAAAAACTGTCACAGTGAAAAATATCAAGGATCAAGTGAGCTGTACAGTCTAATTACAACTTAAAAGACTTAGCAGCTTATGTTTGTTAGAAATAAGTCTTATTTTCTTGGTATTTTCTCTTTTCAAAAATTTAATATTTTTAAGAGGAGAAACCATTATGTTAATACAGAAAGATAGTTGTGTTGTTTACTCACTGCAGACAGACGAATAGCTCACTGTTCATTATAGGAAATTTTATTTAATGGAAGCAAGCTGAGATTTCTGGATTCATTAAGATTCTCTGCCACTCCATAGAAATAATAATGTTCATTAGAATAACTTTATAGAGTTCTTATACTGAAATTCACTGAAACATTAAAAAGAAATAACAAGTTCAGATCAAGTTGTTACAATCCCATAGTTGTTTAGAAATAAATAAATAAATAAAATAAAAACTTTCAATAATCACAAAACAGGTATGACTATAATTTGTTTAGTGGTAAGAAGGAATAAAGGAAACAAAATGTTTTTTGCAGTTTAAGGAATGTTGTGGCAGTTTGGCTTTAAAAGTTGTACTTTATTTTTCATTTATTCACAGGTTAAATTACTGTATTAAAAATTTTATTGAGAATAATTTTTGACCAATTTTCTTGCTAATATTCTTTAGTTAATAACACTGAGAATAACATGTCTGAGAACTGTTGACAGGCAGAAAAATGTGTCAAGGTACAGCTGAGAGAGCTGTTGGCATTTGGAAGCAGGGGAGATAGAGAGGGACACCTTTTAAGGTCTTCAATGTCTTACTTTGTTTCTACCCTGTGAGGTTTGGTACATACATGTTTATTTTAGGAGACAACAGATCTAGAAAATCTCCTCAGAAGACAACAGACCGCCCCTATATTTAATTTGGTCTTGTGATTTAAACAGTACAATATGATACTACCAAATGTTTGAAAATCTCCCAAGATGACACTGCCAAGAATATCTGGCATGTTTCAGGTTCCAGACACAACTTTTCCCTCAACACATGCTCCCTCTTCATAGCATTTTTATCTCACTCTTCAGTGCACTTCAGTTTCTCTGTGACCGTGGACTTTCACTGGATCATCAAATAAAAAGGTTCACTGCAAAACCTGTAAGCCTTAGGAAAGGAAACCATAGTGGCTTAGGAAGATCCAGCAGCTGATGTGCCCTTCCACAGCAAGCGGTATAATCCACAGGACTGCAGATGTATTTCATCAGGTCCCATGGACTTGCACACCTTCAGATTCCTTAGATAGTTTTGAACCTGATCTTCTACACTGCATGGTTCACCATTCTTCCAGTCCCTGCCTTTGCCTTGTACCTGTAGAAGCCTTTCTCATTGACCTTGATGTCCCTGGACAAATTTAATTCTAACAGGGCTTTGGTTTTCCTAACCTGATACCTGGCTGCTCAGACAATGTCTCTGTATCCCTCCCAGGCTATCTGTCCTTACTTGCACTCTCTGTATGCCTTCTTTTTCTTTTAAGCTTGGTCAGGATATCCTTGTTCATCTTTGCAGGCCTCCTGGCATTTTGCCTGACTTCCTCTTTGTTGGGTTGCTTTGCTCCTGAGTTTGAAGAAGGTGCTCCTTGAATATTAAGCAGCTTTTGCAGGCTATTCTTTCATACAGGGTTTTGTTCCATGGTACTCTACCAAGCAGATTCCTGAAGAGGGCAAAGTCTACTCTCCCGAAGTCCACGGTAGTGGTCTTGTTGTGTTATCTCCTCACTGCCCTCTAGATCCTAAACTGTACCATTTTATGATCAGTGCAACCAAAGCTGCCTTTGAGTTTCACATTCTCCACCAGCCCCTTCTTGTTGGTGAGAATGAGATCCAGCATAGCACCACTCCTTGTTTGCTCTCTACCACTTGGAAAAGAAAGTTTTCATCAGTGCATCCCAGGATCTCCTGGATTGTCTGTGCCGTGCTGTGCTGTGCTGTCCCTCCACAGATATCAGGGTGGTTGAAGTCCACCCTGAGAACCAGGGCTAGCAAATGAGAGGCTGTCTCTATCTGTCTATAGAGGGCCTCTTCTGCTTGATCTTCTTGATCAGGTGGTCTGTAGCAGACTCCCAGTATAATGTCCCCTGTCCCTGCCCTCCCTTTAATCCTGATCCATCAGCTCTTTGTCAGTTCCTCATCCATCCCCAGGCAGAGCTCTGTGCACTCCAGCTGCTCATTGACATAGAGGGTGATGCCTCCTCCTTGTCTCTCCTGCCTGTCCTTCCTAAAGAGACTGTGTCCTTCCATTTCAACACTCCAGGCATGGGAGCCATCCCACCACATCTCTGTAAACGCGATTAGAATATAGATAATTTGAAACAGGCATTTTTCTTCATGTACTGCATCTGTTCTCAGATTCATGACCTCCCCTTGAAAAATATGAGCTAAAGATAAGGACACGAATTTTAACTGAGCTAAGCTTTTCTTTTATATTAGTAAAATAATTTCATATCTGCTGTGCTGTATACTGTGCCATCTGCATTAGACATTTCCCAATGCCCTCATGATATTATTTGATATCATTTTCAAAGCTATATAAGCTGTAATAGGTAAATCTTCTTTTAGTGTTTCACTTGGGAAAAAAAAAAATAAATAAATAAACACTAATTCTTTATAAAAGGGAAATCAATTTAGTTCAGTGACAGTAGAGAGTTTCAAAATGAAAAAATAATCACAAACACCTTCAGTATAAGGAAGTAATTTGCAAAACCAGCTTCCAGAAAGGCTGTAGGAAACTCTAGGGGAGATGACTGGAGATCAAAGAAACTTCTCTTGAATAACATCACACAGTTCTCTAGATCTAGTAAAGGACTGAGGTATATATTTGACACAGTAAAGGAACTGCAAATGTTAACCATGGACCAAAATTATATAAAACAGCAAGAAATTATAAAAACTCTCTCGTTTCAAAGGAAGGCTTCAGTAAAGGAAAAACAAATTATTTTTCTCATCTAAAATATCCTTATGTTCTCACAGAGAAGAATAAAATTCTACCCATCTCTCCTGGCTGTGAATTCAGAGTCTGTTTTCACTAAGGTTTGCAATGAAGTAACATAGTGTTATTTTCAAAGCACATAAATATGGAACAATTTTCCAAAACAGGCTAGATCTCCACAACAGAATAAAAAATTAACAGGTTCAAATATATATATATATATTCACCTCTAAGATCTTATCTATACTTATACATATTATATAGTGTGTGTTTTTATGTATACATGTATGAATATATAGTAAAAAGTGTACTCACTTAAGAATAATATAATATATAAGTTATATACAAGTATATAAGTTTAATACATTAATAGTTTTGAATATATGCCTGTGAGTTGTCATAAAGGAATTAGGTAGGGCTGAAAAGGCCAATAAACCGGCTGAAGTGCCTCTACACCAATGAATGCATAGGAAACAAATGGAAAGAGTTGGAAACCATGGTGCAGTTAGGAAACTATGACCTAATTACTACTATGGAAACATGATGGAACAATTCACACAACTGGAACACTACAATTGGGGGCTACAAGCTTTTCAGAAAAGATAGACAGGGAAGGCGGGGCCAGCATGTTGCCCTCTATGTTAAAATGTGCATAGATTGTGAAGAGCTGCCTCTGAGAAACAGACACAGACAGGTTGAGAGCTCATGGGGAAAAAATAAAAAAATCAAATAAATAAGGACCAAACCAATAAAGGATACCCTGTCACAGGGGTCTACAAGAAGCCGCCTGATCAAGAGGAGCCTGTTGAAGAGGCCTAGCAGTTTCTGCTACAAGCATGACTTTCAGCATGGCTGAGAATGGACCTGCTGGTCAAACTGAGGTCTAAGAAAGATATGCACAGGCTGTGAAAGCAGGGACATGTGGCCTGGGAATAGTACAAGGATGCTGCCCAGGTGTGATCAGGAAAGTCAAGACAAAAACACAACTGAACTTTACAAGGGATCCAAAGAATAACAAGAAGGGATTGTACAGGTACATTGGTCAGAAAAGAAAGGCCAAGGAGAGTGTACCCCCTCTAATAGATGAGAAGGGAGAACTGGTAACAACAGCCATGGAGAAGGCTGAAGTACTCAACAACTTCTTTGCCTCACTCCTCACTGCCAGTATGGCTTCCCATATCTCTTCAGTCCCTGAGGCAGGGGCTGGGGGAGCAAATTCACAGCAAGCAAAGAACAGGTTCAAGACCATCTAATGAAACTGAACAGGCACAAGCCAATGGGGCCCAATGACATGCATTGCAGGGTCCTGAGGGAACTGGGTGATGGTGTTGTCAAGTACCTGGTGACAAGAAAAAGAGAAACATTACTCCCATTTTTAAAAACAGTAGAAAGGAAGACCAGGGGAGCTACAGACTTGTAAGCATCACCTCTATGCCTGGGGACATTATGGACCAGATCCTCCTGGAATGTTAAAGTACATACAAGACAAGGAGGTAGATGTCATCTGCTTGGACTTCAGTAAGGCCTTAGACACTATCCTACATGACAACCTGATCTCTAAATTGGAGAGAGATTGATTTGAAGGGAGAGCTACTTGGTAGATAAGGAATTGGCTGAATGGCTGCTGACTGAGCGTTACAGTCAATGGCTCTATGTCCAAGTGGCAGCCAATGATCAGTGATGTTCCTCAGGGGTCTGTCTTGGGACCAGTGCTCTTTAATATCTTATTCAATGACATAGACAGTGGGATCAGGTGCACCCTCAGCAAGTTGGCAGGTGACACCAAGCTGAGTGGTGCAGATGATACTGTAGAAGGAAGGAATGCCATCCAAAGGGACCTGGACAAGCTTGAGAAAGTGGGCTCAGGTGAACTTTATGAGGTTCAACAAGGCCAAGTGCAAGGTGCTGCACCTGGGCTGGGGCAATCCCAGACAGGACTACAGACTGGATTAAGAACTCACAGAGAGCAGCTCTGCAGAGTAGGACTTGTGGGTACTGGTGAACAAAAAGCTTGACATGAGCCAGCACCTCTCTTGCAGCCCAGAAGCCCAAGTTCTTCCTGAGCTGCATCAACAGACAGTTGGCCAGCAGGTGGAGGGATGTGATTGTCCCCCTCTGCTCTGCCCATGTGAGGCCCCACTTAGAGTCTTGCGCCCAAGTCTGGGGTCCCAGCACAAGAAGGATGTGGAGATGTTAAAGCAGGTCCAGAGGGCCACAAAGTTGATCAGATGGCTGGAGCACCTCTTCTATGATAAAAGACTGAGAAAGGTGGGAATCTTCAGTGTGGAGAAGGGAAGGCTCCAGGGAGACCTCATTGCAGGCTTTCAGTACTTAAAGGGATCTTATAAAAAAGCTGGAGAATGACTTTTCATATAAGCAGATAGTGATAGGCCAAGAGGGAACAGTTTTAAGCTAACACAGGGGAAACTTAGGTTAAATGTTAGGCGAAAATTGTTCACTCAGAGGGTGGTGAGGCACTAGAACTGGTTGTTCAGAGAAGCTGTCGATACCCCATCCCTGAAAGTTTTCCAGGTCATGTTATATGAGGCCCTGGGCAACCTGATCTAGTGGGAGGTGTCCCAGTGCATGGGACAGGGGTTGGAACTGTATGGTCTTTAATGTCCCTGTTCTATGATACTATGATTCAGTTATATGCAAGTATAGTTATATAGATGTAGATATCAGTATATCTATAAGGATTGATATGTATATGCATACACATATTAAAAAAAAAAAAAAAAAAAAAAGAGAGAGAAAGAGAGAAAGAAGAATTAAATATTTCACCTGTATGTGCCTTGCAGAAAATTAAACTGCAAAATGTCTTCAGGTAGGAACACCATACAGTAAAAAGATGCTGCTGAGAGAAAGGCTTCAGGTAGGTCAAGAGTCCAAGAAACATAGATGCTTCTTATAGAAACCAGCTGCAGTAATGCTGCTGTTACAAGAGCAAAGTGATGAGCTGAATCTAGCAGACACCAAGATTTCTTTAAATTAAATTTTACAAAAGAATGAAACATGGATGCTGCAGAATCTCTTCCAGCAACTCAGCTGAAACATTCTGCTTCTTCTTGTTTTTTTTTTTTTTTTTTTTTTTTTTTTTTTTTTTTTTTTTTTCTGCTAGTGTTCAGAAAATAAGAGGTAAAATATTCTTATTTTAATGAGCTCTTTTTACTATTTTGAGACTTAAAAATTGTCAGGTCATTTTAAAACATATGTCCGTTTATTCTTGTTTCTTTTATTTTTTATTTGTTCTTATTTCACAGTGTGTAGTCCTAAGAGATTGGTAGAAATACACACATCCTTCTAAAGATAATTGTGCTGCCATAAGGTGACTATGTGACTGGTTTACACCCTGCAGTATAGACAGTTTTGTTCTATGAACATTTTTTTTTTTTGCATAGTTTTCACAATGAGGATGTTAGATTTGCTATTTACTGCTAAAAAACTATTGAGATTTTTGACCCAGTGGCATTTTGGAGCACTTGAAGTGCTTGCTGAGAACAAAGGGAGGATCAGAGAGAGAGCAAGAATTATAGTTCATAAATGCTGCAAATGTTCTGAACAAAGTTTACTGATGATTAGACATGATTTCCCCCTTGCAAGTAGTACTATGGTTACCGAGCAACCTAATTGCCAGTAGGAACAAAGTAATATTCCTCATCACTACCCATTGCTCTTGCCAACACAAAGTAAACTTGAAATGAAAGTCAAATCATTAATAGTCTTGCCAAGACAAATTTGTGCAAAAGCTGCAAAGCAGCTTGAGCCAAAGCATTTTAGGAATGTCTAAAGATCACTACTGGAGCAAGCAAAATATTCATTTTTCACCCTTCCTTTATAATCCCAAGGATCACAGCAAAAGACCTCAGAAGGACCTTCATTAGTTGTACTCTTGGCAGGCAGAATAAGGTCAGACTTTAAGAGCCTAAAAAATCCTTCACTGAAGAATCAAAGTTCTTTATTTTAATATTTTCTGACATTTTGACTGATAAATAAGTGATAAAGAAATTGATTTTTTTTTTTTTTTTTTTTTAAGATCAGTCACTGTTGCTTCTTACCTTTCTCCTAAACCTTCCAATGATATACTAGTTTTTTGTTATTAATATTATTTATTTATCCCACTTACTCAAGCATGCTGGAAAATTTATCCATTCAGGAGTTTATTTTTCCGGTAAGTTTTGAGAAACATATATTTCTGGACCAGCACTGACAGTTGACCAGAAAGCTATGCAGTAGTTGGATAGAGTGAAAGAGGGGTGTACTGTCCAAATTGTTAAGGCACTGGGTTTTAAGGTGACAGCTCAAAAATGTGCATAGAAAATTGCAGTTTAGTGTTCTCAACATAGAGAAAGGCTAAGTCAGCCATCAAAGAGTTTGAGCATCTGGTATCAGGGAACTTCATGTCTTTGAAACCATAAGATTAGACCACTGTGGCATTTCTCTGAGCAGAAAGCAGACAAAACAACAAATGCAACCCAACCACCAGCAAAACAGGGTTTCTAAAATTCTTATTGCTGTGGAACCTATTGATCTTTTTCAAGTAACAGGGACTCCTTATCCCAAGCACAGACCCAGTACAAAACCTTAATTCCTGCCCCTTAGAGCCTAACATCTGTGTGTAAGACACAGCAGATCAAGACAGACAGATCAGGGCACAAAAATGAGACAGTATTGGTCAGTATGACAGGGAAGAACCACAGCACACTGGGAATATTTTAATTTATTATTTTTTTAGACATCAGTGCACTTTAAACTTGTTAAAAAAGATCTGAGGGAAAACAATGATTCACACAGGTTTACCAAAGGTCCCTCTCACAGGCATCTGAGTAAGTCTTTCTTTCAAAATCTCCCAAAATCTTTGAAGAACATCATCTCTTTCTGCCTCAACATAATTTGCAATTAAAAACAAACAAACAAAAATCAAGAGCAGTAATCATGTAACACTTATTCTAGAATCACAGTTATTTACCTGAGAGGATACTCATAGTCTCTTACATTTTCTCTACCATCCCAAACACCTTATGAAAGCTATCTATTTGATAGATCTTTCTCATTTCTGAATGTATATGTGCCTAAGCTGTCACAAAAAGGGTCTCCCTCTCAGGTGGTCTCTAGTCAAGACTGGTTCAGGAGAGGACTAGGTGAAGTGATAGTTGGGGTAGTCACAAATACAGAAGTTCTGAAATAGCTTGTCCTTTTATACTTTATGGAGTCACTTGTGAACACCTTAATTTCAAGGGAATCAAATAGGCACTAAATGGAAAAAGAGAAATGTGATAATAGTTCTTAAGTTTGCTCTATCAGTGACTGGTAGTCAAAGCTTTGATATTTTAGAGGAGTTTTCAGTAGGAGTTATGCTCAATGACTACAAATTCTGAAAAGACCACTCTAGAGACCTGTAGCTAACAATGTTTTAACTCATCTTCTGTCTTGATTTTTTTATGGTGCTGAGACAGTGAAATCAGAAGGAGCTGTGGGCATTATGTTTTTCTGAATATTAAACATCCTAGCTGAGTGTCCTATGAGAACAAAAAATTTGTTGTAGAATCTACATCACTACAGCTAGGGGACTGTCTCAGCATTCCTAGTAGCTATATGCTGTCTGACTCAGGCATGAAATAAAATCTACATGTACAAACCATATGAGAGTTGTAGGAAGCTACAACAGAGGCCATATCTAGAAAAATGTGGAGATAAGATCCCAGAGTAATAACTAATTTTCCCAAGTAATAAGTAATTTTCCCCAATAAATTAAAATGTAATCAACAGCATTTTCTTATGGAGAAAAAAAAGGGGGGGGGGGGGAAGGGAAGGTGAGAAAAAAGGAGAAAAAAATGAAAAAAAGAAAAATCTCTATAAAACACAGGAAGTAAAATCTCTGCTCAATTCATAAACAACAAAACCTCTATTGAGGTATTATGTTCAGTTTAGGTACTATAATACAATAAAAAGATAAAACAATTGAAAGGCTTCTAACAGTAATGTCTACAAAGCATTCTTTTATGAAAAAAAAAAAAAGAGAGGAAAAAAAAAGAATAAATTGTAACAGTTGAAGTTTGTAGAGCTGATTTTATGACAACAGTCTTCAATCCTTAATGAAGTAACTGCAAAGAAAGGGGATGAACTATTCTCCATACCTGGGAAGGACAGAACAAGAACATTTCAATTGCAAGTAAGGAAAGAAAAGATTTTTTTTTTTTTTTTTTAAGTTAAGGATAATAATGTTTTGAAAGTAGTTAAGCAATGACAAACTGGCTTTTCTGTCACTGAAGGTCTGAGAACAGTTTAGATATATCAGAAACGTGTTAGCTATAGCTGATCCTACCTAAAAGTAGTTAGATGAATTAGAAGACCTGTAAGGTCACCTCAAGCCTTAGAATCCTGTGATTTTGATCATTATTTTGAGTTAGTTTCAGACATAAATTCTTGGTTACCAAAAGTTACTTTCCTACATCTGACCTGACTTCCAATTAAAATTGATCTTTGAGTAGTCCAAAGATATTTTCCACTGCCAATCATACATCTCAGCATGACCACAATTTTACCTTTAAGAAACATCATATCAGACTGAATTCTACCTTTAGTTTCTGTCCTACTTTCAAACTCAGTTCAATTCTTTTTCTGTACAGTTTTCTATTTCTGCAGGTTAAGGTTACATTGGTTTAAATTCAGAATTTGAGGTTGGAGGTCTTTCATTATGGAACAAAAGCCCATTGTTTTACCAACTTGATTTAATATGTTTCCAGGTAGAGAGTTCTCAATTTGTATTTCTCTGTAGTAACAAAATTATTTTTAAATATTCAACAAAAATATTAGCAAACTGCAATAATTATTAGTTAAAAGTCACTTTGTTCATGATTCTGTCAATCACTTTACTAGAGGAGTTCATCTGTTGAAAGACATATTGTTACTGATACAAACATTTTTCTTTATCACATTTTATTTTACATAAAAATGTTTTTAGGAAGTTTTATGGGGTAGAGAACTTGGGTTTAAATAAACTGACAATTTGTTTAGACTAAAAGGGACTATGTAGTTTCCCAGCAATATCAGGAAACTGTGTGGCTTCTCCACAAACCCTTTTTACAACAAGTCACAATCTCTCATGTGGCCTCTGATAGACTGAGGGCCTTTGAAACTACACCACCTTCCAGGAAGAGACAAGAGAGACAAGACAAAAAACTTTTAAGTTCTTTGCAGATATATGTTGCAAGTTGTACCATTTTGACATTTCTGGAGCAAACCAGTGAGTTCTGGTACAGAGACATAGTTTGTACTGGTGTCAATAAGAGAAGGACAGTTTTAACTGTGCCAAAAGCATGAGCAATATTACTTCAACATGCATTTTTTCGGGGCCAGAGGAAGAAAGTAAATTTGGTAACAAATGAAGATGTGGATATTTCAGAGTTATTTGGCAATTCAGCAAATAGTTTCAGTTTAATACATTTTTCCAGTTCAATTTAAGGTTGGTGAAATTTGTCTTTTAGCCAGTGGCTGAAATATACAGCCTATGAATCATTCCTTACACAGAAACCCCAACTGAAATCTAACTCCCCTAGGGGCAGTCCAGCTACATTAAAGGGAAATGCACAGAAGTCAATAAAGTATTCCGAAGTAAGTTATTCTCATTCCCTGCTGTTGACCTTCTTTCACTGTATTCTCACATTTGGGATTTTTAGTTTTGCAGGAAATTAGACCCTTGAGAGGCCCACTTAATTAGAAAGCATAAAAGTGACTGAATTATACTTTTTCCTCACTAGGAAAAAGATGTAGTTAATTGAGAAATGGGGCAAGAAATGTAGTAACATATTTGACATCACTGTGTAGATTTAGCATCAGAACTGGTTTAAAATCAAATATTTTTATAAGCCACCTGGTTCAGTTGTAATGATAGGGTAACTAATTATTGTCAATGACAAATCAACAAAATTTTAAATAATTTCCTAAACAGACTTGTCACTATATTAATAATTTTAGAATTAATTTGAGAAATTCTAGAAATATGAATAGATAAATATAATAAGAGATAAAGTTTAATAGTACTTCTTTGGAACTTTTTTTTCCAGAGACAAGCTTTAAAACTTTATCAGCCATTTACCAGTCATGTAAGCAAGAGTTATAATGCTCTGTTTTCTTTCAGCTCTGCACTGTATCTGAAATTATGCTGAAGTAAAACTATGACTAGAAGATGAAAGCGACAAAGTGAAATTCTTAGGTTTGTATGGAACATTTTGCAATAAATAAAATCATTATTTCAGCAAGGTAGAGTGACTGTAAATCCAGTTCAAAGGAATTCAATCCTAATTAATGTCTGGGATTAGTTCTACCTTATTCCTTTTTGGGAACCAGATGGAGAAATGTTTTATTTGCACAGGCCAATCTGGTGACAGTAACACTTTGTAGTCACATTAAAACAAAACCTAAATTAAAATTCCAGTTCTCTTCTATCAGATCCACAATTCTTCTTTACAACACAATGTGTGAAGTAGTCCACTTAAGTGGTACAGCATGGGAAAATAAAGGTATTCATGACAGGGAGTAGCTCATACCTTTCTTTTCTTTTACACAGCTCCCTGTGAATGATCAGCTAAATCTAGCTGCTGCTTGGGTAGGACAGAAACTGAAACACCAGATAATGCGTAGAAGAGAAATGTACTCCTTCACCATACCACTAGCTTAATTTCTAACAATTCCCATTTCCCTATATTCAGCTATTTTGTAAAAGAATCCAGAAACATTTTTCTGTGCTTACATTTTATCTCTTCCACCCTACCTTTGAAAGCTTTTTTATTCCTTTTCAGTTTGATTATCTGATGCTTAATTTTGATATAAACGACATTTATTGGGAAACTGCTGCTTTCACTTCAATTCTTACTTTTAATCCACACTACTAAACAAAATTTAGAGTCTTGTAGATAGTTTCAATTCAAAAGGGAAATGGTGTTAGATACTGTATGCAACAGCAATTGGATTTCCTCCTCAGCTCAGTAAATTACAATAGACTGTTTCTTAAATGTAGCAGACATAGTCTGGCAGAGATTGTTTTCTTGCTCACAGCTATGAGCATCTTTTATCTACCATCAGTCAAAAGTCCTTGTGAATGATGACTGACTCATATTGGGATGTCCTTCTGTCTTGGCTTGTTAGTGTGATGCTTTTCCCAACTTGGCCTCTTCTTTCATAGTAACACCTGTCAAAGCCTTATTGCCCAGAGCTCTCTGTTCCTGAGCAACTTGATATTTCCCTTTAATTTTCAGGAATTTGAGAAAGAAGTACTTGATGGACTATTACAGGTATATTAAATGAAGAACAGTATTTAAATCCTCAAGCTCTGTATCATCAAAAACAAGCTAGCTCTGGAAAATTGACTCTCTGCAATGACAATGTCCATATTTATTGGACAGTTTGGTTGCAGTTGACATAATGAAAACCCATGAAAGTTCAGCAACTGAATGCACTTTTCCCCAAAAAAAACAGAGCCACAGAACAGCAGAATGCAGGGCTAATCGGTGTGCAATGGGGAACACTGAAGCCCTGTCTGTTACTAGGGGCTTAGACTGGGAACATAACAGAGAACTTGGTTTAGGTATGCTTATAGAACTACTGTGTATGATGTCTAGAAGCACTACGTGCCAACGACCTGCAAATTGCTAGAAAACAACTGTGGGAAGCACGGTGCTAAAAGTACAGTGGTATGTGACACCTTTGGGCAGGCACTAAATGGCTAGAAGAGTCCTCTGCTGAAGTCCAAGTGTTGACCCTAGTACTTGACCGAAGCACCTCCAGCACTGAAAGGCAATCCCAGTTGGGTATTGGCTGCAGGTACAGTAACTGGTGAAGATGGAGTTGTTCCTGGTACGTGGGACAGAGATTGCAGAGCATGTGAGGAGGAAAGAACTCCAGAGGAGTATGAGGAGGGATGCCAGAGTTATGAGAGAAGAGAGTCTGTTTGGATTGTCCTGGACTCCTGGAGTTTG
Source organism: Heteronetta atricapilla (assembly GCA_011075105.1). Lineage (NCBI taxonomy): Eukaryota > Metazoa > Chordata > Aves > Anseriformes > Anatidae > Heteronetta > Heteronetta atricapilla. The sequence goes on from CM021732.1 coordinate 99,948,470, forward strand.
CACCACATTGCTGGGACTGCTGCACTGACCTGTCTGACTTGTTTCTAGACTGTGCCTTCTCTCCCAGAAAACAGTGAAGTCACACAACTCATAAAATAGCATTTATCTGTGATTAAGGCATTTTGGTGCCCAAATCCATTTAGACTCCATACTGTCATTTGTTCTTAAACAGTGAATAGAACATTGATAAATAGTCTCTGTGGAAAACCAGCATAGCTTCTGTGCAGGAAAATCCTAACTCATTGCCCTTCTGGAGTTCTCTGAGTATATGTATAGGCATGTGGATAAAAGAAATCCAGCAGACATACTTTATATAGATTTTCAAAAATATATATATTATATATTTTTTATTATTGTTATTAAAGAAAACAGATGCCATACGACCAGAGGGGGTGGGGGAAGTAAATAAAATAAAATAAAAATCTGTCACAGAGTAAACAATATGAACCAAAACACAATGCTTAATGAACACTGTTCAGGATCAAGGGAAGACTGCACTGAGAGACCTCCAAGCACTGAAGCTGGTTACAGATACTTTCAGCTTCTTCATCAATGATCTAAAGAAACCACTGTACTGTGAAATCTGGAAGCCTTCTGCCAATTCTAAGCTCTTCCCAGTGGTCAAAAGCTAAGTCATTGTCCAGGAATGTCAAAAGGTTTTGACAAATTTATTATGTGGCTAAAAATTTAGTGGATAAGCCTCAGTGCAAATAAGAGTAAGGTCATGGAAAAGTACCTTAAAACTTGAATACACAGGGCTGAACAACAACAACAAAAAAAAAAAAAAAAAAAAAAAAAAAAGTTGCAATTAAGATTTTGGAGTCATCTCTTGCAGATTTCTGAGATTATTGGCTGGATGTGCAGCAGCAATCAACCACAGCCAGCAAAATGCTGGATGTCAACAGAAAGGTGCTGAGAAGAGGACAAAAGACATTAGTGTGCCATTTTAAGAAATGTTGGCATACCCACTTTTGGACTGCTATGCACAGTTCTGGTGTCTGCATCTGAGGAAGGAGCTAGAACTAGAGCAGGTGCAGAGAAGGGTAACTAAACATTTAAGTGGCTGTAGAGATAAGGAGCGACTAGCAAGTTTGTGACTCTTCAAGATGGGGCTGAGGAGGCCTTGCAGTATCAAGGAATCATAGAGTCATAGAATGGTTTGGGTTGGAAGAGACCTTAAAGATCTAATTCCACCCCCCCGCCATGGGCAGGGACACCTCCCACTAGCCCAGGTTTCTCAAAGCTCTGTCCCACCTGGCCTTGAACACTTCCAGGGATGGGACATCCACAGCTTCTCTGGGCAACCTGTTCCAGTGCCTCACCACCCTCATAGTGAAGAATTTTTTCCTAATATCTAATTGACTGATAACATATATAATACTTCTTCTCACAGTGGGCATTAATCTCATGGAGAACAATAGTGGACAGAGATAGTATCATACACAAAAAGGGGTAGACATTCATGGACAAGATCATTAATGGATAACACAAACAAGTCAGCAATGTACCTCCTGACATTCCTAATACAATAATTGTGGGTGATAAGACAATAACAGGGAATTGAATGCTGAAAGTGACAAACAAACTGAATTTCACATGTGATGTTCACAGTGAAAGAAATATGAAATATAGTCAGCACCTTTGCTTTAGAGTCTTAAGGGTGGATCACACAGGGTTAATAACCAACAGATAAGACACTTGTCAAAAGTTGTAATACAAATTCATCCAGAGTCCCAAACACAGAGTCAGAAACACAGCCTTTACAAATTCATCTCTTTCAAACTAGTCTAGAAACCATTATATACACCAGTTCCATTGCAGCTCTGCCCATTTCCTGAGAAATGTTTAGAATAATCTGCTTAGAGTAGAGGGGGAAAAACCACATGGAATTAAATAAGAAATGCAGAACTTTGAGACTGCAGTGAGCCCTGCCAAACTGTAACATGGCACATACAGTAGCAAGAGAGACCAACTTTTGTAATAACTTTCAGTTTCCCAATTAATATATTTTTTTTTTCTTTTCTCTTTTTTTTGGGGGGGGGGGGGTGAGGGGAGAGGAGGTGGGGGAAGATAGGAGACACATCTTCTTTTGGGCTGATGAAAGGAACAGAGGGTTTTGGTAACTGATTTTTGAGCTTGGACCATCAAAATCACATTGGAGGTTTAAGCATGTACTGTCAGTTTTCAGTACAGTAACTATTTTGACTAAAAACGAACTAGGTTCAGCAGAGAAGCCTGTTCAATGAAAGACTATGGAATGTGGGCTCCTGAGTGCTTTATTTATGTGTGCTTTGTCTAAAAAAATAATATTAAATTATCAGCTCTTTTAGACATCAGTATTTAAATTAAATTTAAATGAAGTAAAATGTAAATGGACAGCAGCACAATCTCAACATAACTTTGAAAAAGTTAATGTTTGACAGATTTTCTGTTTAAGTTATTCTCTATGTCTACCTTCCTTCTGCAATATTAGGAAAACAAATAATAAAAATAAACAGCTTGTGTGTGAGAACCAAAAATGAGGCAGTTTTAAAATTCCCTTCTTTAAAATACAATTTCCGTACCAACACTCATTGTCAACCAGATACATGATGGAAGAAATGGGTTTTTAATTTGCTTCTTCATTTTTTCACCACTAAAATAATTTTTAACAGGCAAGATACTTAAAAATATATTTTTTTTCTCAAGTTGTATCTTTTTTACAGTTTCCTCAGTTTCTTAATCTTCTAATCCATATAAGAAAATCTATCAAATTACTTCCTTTGGATGTGAGTTTGCTAAGAAAGTAATAAGTATCACCGCTAGGGGATGCTGATAGTAAACCAACAGAACTTTTCATTCGATATTAGTCTTCATTTTAACGTTTTCTTTGTAAAATTTGTTTCATATTAGAACTTTATCCCAAAAGAAAACAGGTTACATTTGGTATTTGAAGTCCTGAAGAAAATTTATTAAAATATTTTGTACATCTACATTTAGGAGAACAAAGATGTTATGCAAATAACAGCCCAGAAGTTTCTTAGGTTCTAGTATAAAAAATGCACATAGTGCTGTTTTGCTCACCAACTTGGATTTGAGTAGTAGCTATGTGAAAAATAGGGTCCTCTACTTATTCTATGTCCTTGGTGAATGGGATATACAGAAGAGGAAGAAAAAATACATAAAAGGTTTGGGGAAAAAAATGAAAAATTGAGTTTTATTTCTCCTAGCCATTTCAGTTTTAGAAGCATTTCAATACTGAAATGGGGTCAAAAACTAAATAACAAATGTAACTAAAGCAGACAAAGCTAAGATGCTGTTTTATTGTTATCACGAATACCCACCTCTTCATTATAATTGAGATGTAAAAAATGAATATAAATATCTAAATAATTTGTTTTTAATCATCAGTCTGGTTTTATATTTTTTACATTTTTATTCAGTTCAGGAAAGGACAAACTTTTAAAAAGGCTATTGTTTGGTGAAACACTGTGAGATGTTTTTTCCATTTTTACTATTAGGATGTTTTTCCTGGAGTTAAAAACAAAAAACAAACAAACAAACAAACAAAAAAACTCACCTATGTTCTGTTTATTTTAAGTATTGGAGTCATTTATCTTTGCTGTTTTTACTTGGAGTTTATCATCTTTAGAGCCAGGTCCTGATACTGGATACTGGAACTAACAATTCCTCACTGGTCAGCCAATTTAAAAGTTTTCATGTGCTTTTAAAAAGAGGAGAGAAAATAACTTTAAATGTCTACCTGCAATTTAATACTTTTACTTAATAAATCTGTAAACTGTGCTTTAAAAATGAAGGGCATTGTATACTACAGTGAAAGCAGATTTTACAGCTGACCTACAATTTGCTTTCCCAACCAGCACCCTTGTGCAGAAGGAAGTTATGGTATGGTCAGACCCAGCCAAAGGCAAAACTCTTAACAAGACAAAAGAAATTCAAAAGTATGCAAGATACAGTAGCTATCCGAAAAATCGGAATATATACAGTCCTTCCAGAGACAGGTAAAGACAACAATTAAGTGGTTTAGGATTTACATCTTTGTATTAATGTATCACACTGGACATGAATTCTACCATGTTTCATCTAGTACAACACCATCTGAAATGGGAAAAATATTTTTCAGGGGATATGAAAGACAAGTAACTAGGATTTACTAATAACTGTCATGAATATATATGACCAGAATTATTTGGATATGTGGAAAAAGACTAGTTTGGGCATACTGGCCATTTTTATTACAATTTGAAAGAAGTGGATGGAAACCACTAAGTATTTTTAAAATATTAAACTCATTTATCTTCCCTGCTGCAATACAGTTTGGTTGTGAAGTTTGTAGTCTGTAGGTCAGATCCTGAGGGGTACAGTCACACACTGGCAAGTATCTCATATATAGCCACTTTATTGTTCGCAGAAAGAATCCAGGTCTATAAGTCCTATGAAGCTAAACTGTTAGGAGTTTCCTGGCAGTTGTTTTTAAGTATGACGGATATGGAAGTTAGATTGTGCCAGTCTTTATATCCCATATGCTTGTAAATTCCTATGGAAGAAGCACTTAAAACATAGAGCTGTATATAAAATACTGCACAATTCTATATTTATATAGAAAATATTTCTATAGCCACAATTTCATACTGATGTTTGTATCATATTCTTTTATGTCTGTTGTATTCATGTAGATTTATATCAGACTGGTTCCCTGCACTATAAGCAATTGAATTGATTGAACTAACAGCTCAGAGAGATCAGTGGCTGAGAAGCTGCTGTCCACAACTTAATCACCATTTCAGGCTACCCAAAGCAATGATAGAAAAGTTTTGATATCGGCTAGCAGGCTGGAAAATAGCAATGAATCTAATATTCTGCTGTGCATCAGAAGGATACAGAACATACATACATATGTACTCGTTTCCGTATTATTTATATATTTGTGATGAAACTAAGCATATAGCCTGTAACTAAGAAGTTGTGGTGATAGGCAATGATTTTCAGATTTGTCATAATACTGGTAACAGAAGAGTATAATATCTTATATCATCATAATACCTTATGGTATCACAATATTGTCAATACTTTTCTCACCTGAAATGCATGGAAACTAAGGTCTTTCATTTTCCTTCCTCTCCTCTTCCCACATGTCATTGTCAGTCTGCCCCCCTTAGGCAGGTATTACAAATGTTGCAAATTGTCTCCATCATCAGTCTAGGTTTTGGGACCTCTTAGTTTAGTGCAGTCCCTTTCATTGCCCAGCCCTGTACTGGGATTAACAGGCTCCCAATAGCCTCACTAGTGCTAAAGTTCTGCTCCACTTTGCTCTATGGTTTTCTTGGGGAGGCATAGGAGCATGTCATTCAAAGAGGAGAAAAAAAGGAAGTAGAGCCCCACAACTTTCTCCTCCACTGCTGCATCAGCAGTAATTATGGGTGAAGAGGGAAGAAGAGGAATTTGCAAAGAAGCAAATGCATGCAAGATTGTGCAGTGCTGCATGGAGTAGTACTGATGTCATAAACTTTAATAAAACTGGTATCTCTTTAGTACAATCTGTATTAAGAATGGTAACACTACATACTGCGTGTTAACAGAGAATAATATCCACACCAGAAATTCAAATCACCCATTTTTTTTCATTCCAACACATTTCCACTTACAGATAATATGCTCTGAGCACTTCTGTACTGCTCAAGAAAGCAGAGGTGATATCTGCAAAATGAAAAAATAAAACACCCTCTCCATGTGTAGTAGACCTAATCATAACCATCATTTCTTGTACTTCATCTCATAAACAAATGGGATTCCAAGTAGGTCTTTTTAGCTTAATTCTGTTTATCAATACAAACCTCCTAAGGAAGGACTTATTTCACCATGAACCTATCAATGTTTCCCTCTTACTTTCATCTTATTTCAGTCTCAGGAAAGTCTCATTTTATTCAAGATACTGTTAGTTCTTTATTATTTATTTATTTATTTATTTATTTATTTATTTAAATGCAATAAGGTAAAATAGAAGCATAAGTGATATTTTTGTGTAATCCAAACAATAGCAAAATAAAACAGATACTATTCTATTTTCTATTCCAGATACATAACAATTTATTTTACAGTTGTATTAAATTAAATTGTAAGTAACATCATTTAGTTGCCAGGGTATATGGATGAAGGTATCTCATGTTCTTCTAGGGCAGGATTTATCCACAACAGTGACACAAGAGCAACAAGGCAACAAGGATACTATCAGTAAATCATTAAGCAACTGTCCTGGTTTCAGTTAGGACAGAGTTATTTTTCCTCCTAGTAGCTGGTAGGGTGCTATGTTTTGGATTAGGATGAGAAGAGTGTTGATAATATGCTGATGTTTTAATTGCTGCAGAGCAGTGCTTACACTAAGCCAAGGACTTTTCAGCTCCTCGCTCTGTCCTGCCAGCGGGCAGGCTGGGGGGGCAGCAAGAGCTGGGAGGGGACAGCCCCAGGACAGCTGACCCAAACTGGCCAAAGGGGTATTCCATACCATCTGACGTCATGCTGAACAATATATAGGGGGGGCTAGCCGGGGTGGGGGGCCGGCTCTCGGGGTTGGGCTGGGCATCGGTCAGCGGGTGGTGAGCAATTGCATTGTGCATCACTTGTTTGTACATATTATTATTATTATTATTATTTTCTATCTTAATAAACTGTCTTTATCTCAACCCACAGGCTTCATTTTCCCGTTTCTCTCCCCCATCCCAGAGAGGGAGGGGGGAGGGTGAGCAAAAGGCTGTGTGGTGTTTAGCTGCCAGCCGGGTTAAACCACAACAGCAACCCATACTGTTCAGGCCACACTAAACAAAAACAAAATAACATTGACTTCAGAATGTTCACTAAAACCTTCCATCTCCAAAGCAAGGTCAACAAAATTTTTAGGAGAAAGACTTAATTCCCTTATTTGCTCTAGACTGAAATATGACCAGAAAAAAATTCTATTACAACTGCAGCCAGACCACTGAAAATGCTCCCAAACCACAGCATCATCCTGACCCAGCCCACCTGAACCATCCTTAGATAATTCAGATAATTGTTCTACCTTAGAGAGACATTTTAGAATGATGTCTTGAGAGAAAAGTCAGTAAGCCTGAAGAAGAAATGCTTATTTAAAAAAATAATAATAATCAACCCAGGAGATAATCTTGACTGTGGCCTCAGTTGTGAACAATGTGACCATGTTTAGGTTCATGCACGTAGACCAGCAGAGTTCCCCAGTCACACCTGCACTCCACTGCCCCCTCCACCTTTTGCAGCTGAGTTCCTTCTTATTAAAAAAAAAAAAAAAAAAAAAGAAAAAAAAAAAAGAGGAGTCAAGATACCTGTCTAACCTCAGTCTCAGAAGTACTTTTGGATCCTTCTGATTAAGACCAGCTTTTGTAGCTTGTCTTAATAAGTGGGGAATATGATCTTTGGCCATCTGCCAGAAAACAACATTAAGATGTATCCTGAGAAATTTTCACTTGAAATTATTGTGAGCCTATTTAAACAATTAAGGATCATTTTAGGAACAAAATGAAAAATAATTTTAAAAGGGGAGATCACATATATAGAACCTAAAGAGCCTAGCACAAATGAAAGAAAATGAAACAGTGGAAAAAAATGTTGCAGTAATAGCTGCCAGACCTTGCAAACACATGGAATTCCACAACAAAATCACTGTGTCTTACCTAGAATTCACTTGAACTGCTATTCATACATGATAGTCTTGTAAGAAGAGCTCTTTGATTTTTGAATCAAAGAACTCTTACCTTGATTGTCTGACAGCTTCAGGATACAGCACCTAAAACATACCTACTCCAATGCAACTTTCATCCTTCTCCAACTTGTTAAATTTACCCCAAATTCAAGTATCTTATTAAACCATCACATCTGGAAATTTAAGGGAATAAAAATCACTTGCAGAATAGTTTTATTCTTTGTGATTCTACCTTGTCAGAAGCAGCCAAGCACAGCTAGATAGAGAGTGTTCTCAAGTGTGAAATAATGCCCTCAGCCACCAATTCAGGCTGCCTCTAAGCAGCAGTCTACCAGAGTTTTAGTACCATGGCTAAACTGTTGAAAACAGAGTATGTACACATCCACACAAAATTTTTGAGACTGAAAATGAAGAAAAAAAAAACAGCCAAGAATAGTAAAGGCATAAACTATTTTCTGATGAAACTTTTGTAAAATTAATGGAGTTTTTCCCAGCAGTGAATGGCTCAAAACAGCATCTTCCCCTCCACCACCCCTCCCCCACTTGGTCCTTATTCTTGTTAGCCCTTTGCAAAGAGTGATAAGAAAATATAAAATATTTCAAATAATGAACTTAGCTTTCTTTTGTTAAGGCAGCTTCTGTAAGCAGTTAATAACTTGAATGTATTCATTTAATTAAATGTATTTATTACTTCAATTTACTCAACAGAAGCTGGCAAGAATTATTTCATTTAATCTCTAGACTGCACACCCACACACACTTTGCTGCAAGAATTTTAGATTTAGTGTTTGAAACCTGAGATCTTCTTAATTGCAGAGGGTCATGAATATTGCTTCTTGTCTTCACCTGACTCCTGTCATCAAAGAAGTATGGAGGGAAGCAGCTGGGACTGAGAATCTCTCAGGAAAAGAAGAGAAGCAAAAGGGAATTTTAGGAAATTTGCATCTCTGAGGAGTTTGGAGGTAATAAAGGCTTTCAGAGGAAACTGAACCAACTTTAAGTTTGAACGTGTACATTGCTGTATCTAGGATTTTATTTTTGAAATTGTTTTTTTTTTTCATGTCACACACCAAAAACCTTTTATAAGTATGCAACTTTAAGACAACACAGCTTAGCTGACTTCTATTCAGAGGCTCTGGCACAGGAACTGTTTCACTATTCCAATCATTTCTTGCACAGATACTGTAAAATCTGTCATTCACTAAAAATATTTTTCCTTGTGTTCCTGAATATCATGTTTAGTTATTCAGAAAGAGAGCCAATCAATGCTACTCCACATTGAAGTGGATACATTTTGAGATATGTTGATACTGTTTCTATGAGCTTTCTTCACTTAATTAATTAGACTGCCCATACAATGCCATTTTAACAGACTTTTGCAAAGCTGTGATGTTCCATTACTGCCTGTTATTTCTATCAGTTGTAGAAAACTCACATGAATTGCCAGATAGTTTTAAAATACAGTTGCTAAAAAGCTTAATTTATTTGCAGTTTAAAGGACTGATGTGCAGCTGACAATCAGACAGGACAGGTACCAGCAAATTCATAATAAATATCCTTATGGCTCCCAGGGATCCATTATCAACCTTAAAAAGGAACGTTCAAAGGGCATTGACAGGCAAACAGTGACCTGGGATGAACCTCATCAGGCTGTACCCTGGTGTGTGCATGAGTGGAACTCCTCCTGGGAGGCTGACAAACAAACCTGACAGCGATGTAAAAATATAGGCAGCGAATTTTCTTCACACATAGAAAATCAGTGGCCTACCAGACCAAAGCTCCTAAACAGAGTCCGTAGGACTTCTGCTTCTTATATGAAGTATGTTGGCAATGAAGGGGTTATCACAGCATATTTTCGCCAATTGCTCTAAATGTGGCTGGCTAAGAATTCAGGAAATATTTGCAATAGTCCTATGCCAGCACCTGATTGTGAAAGTCTGATTAGATTGAATTACTGAATGTATTGTCTAGTTTGCATAATAGAACAAAGAAAGGATACATCCTTCTATTAATTCTATACACGGGTCTGAGAGAGTACTATATTTCCACACTGAATATATTTTCATTTTTTCTATTTTCATTTTCATCCCGTTGGGCATAGGTTGTAGTTTAAAAACGCTACCATGTTTTAAGTGCAACTCTTGCTTTAGTGCTATCAGGTTCTAGCCAATCCTAGGGTCATCCTCCCCCAAGCTAGCATGTTTTGAAACATGAACAGATTTTCTACTACATGGTATTTGTTGACATGTATTAACAATGAAAAACAATTTTCCCAGCCATGATAACATCACAGTAACAATCAAGGAACACCTAACTAAACCTGAGCCTAGATTTATTTTACTGGGGAATACTTACAGCTCAATAAGATATTTGAATTTTGACAAGTATGGGGAAATCAGAGATAAACTGAAACATCCAAAAACTTTACTTTCTCCTCCAAGGGGAGACTGCTGGTTGTTTTCAGTCTCTCATGCTCTCTCACGCGAGCAGAGTTGGAACATGTTTTCACAAACAGTTTTTCTACTTGGATTCAGGTACCTATGAATATACTGCATCAGTTATTTCAGACACGTCTCATGTCCCAGGGAACTGGGCTACAGATTAAAAATGGTGGTTTTGGGGTCATAAATGTATCAGGAATTTGACAAATATACTGAGCTTGCTATAATAAATATAAGTGTAATGCTACCAGAGTGGAGCTGCTAGTTTTATCCTTCTTGTTTGTTTAATGTTTTTTGCTTCCTGTCTCATAAAGGCAGAGCTGTGTCTGCAATGATAACACACATCAAACATTCTGAAACAATGAAGACCCTTAAATGTGTAATGAGTGATGGTTGGACTAGATGATCTTGAAGGTCTTTTCCAACCTTAATGACTCTATGTTTCTGTGAATTCATAATCAGAACACTAGGAAGTGACAGGTGCAAATGTTAAACTGTAACATTTGAAGCATTTGTAACAAATGAAGATAGGAAGGTCCAGAATCCTAGAGTGAGTTCCACAGAGTTAATCATTTATAGAAGACAGCAGCAAAAAACATGAATGGGTGGAGACAGCAAGAATATTCACTGACGTGGATAGAAGAATGCTGTGCTTTTGGGCATTATGGCCATTTTGTCTGTTCAGGAGGACAGGATCAAACAAACATGAGAAACCTTGCAGGAAAGATGTCATTAATGTAAAAATAGGAGCTCCTGTAATGAAGACTATAGTCCAAATTACATCAGAGAGGGAGGAAAGCAAACAGGGTATTGATATCATCTGCATCACTCAGCTCTACAATAGAATCATTTTTTTTCTTTATTACTTTGGACAAACCGCAATTCAACACAACCACAGAAGGGATTTGATGTTTAGAGAGAATATAGCCGTACTGTATGGTCACAATTGCTTGGTTACCATCTAATGCTCATTTTCAAGGCCCAAACCAACTTTCAGGATAACCATCTCCTAACATCCTGTTCCACTGCTTGTACACTATTGTTCATGAGATCAGAGTAAGCACACCAAGGATGAATCATAGAATCATTCAGGCTGGAAGGGACCTCTCAAAGTTGTCTAGTTCAATCCCCTGTGCAAATAAGGTCCAGTTAAGACCATGAGCAGCCTGCTTTATCTAGCTCTGTTTTCAATCTCTCCAAGAATGGAGATTCTACAGCTGCTTTGAGCAAATTATTCCAGTATGTGATCACATTTGGGAATAAAAATAAATAAATAAAATTCTTATATCTCAAAGAAATGTCTCATATACCACCTTATGCACCTTATCAACATGCATCTCCAAAAGGACTCTCTCTCTACCTTTTCTAAACTATCCAGCTAGGTAGCTCTAGACAGCAACACGATTTCCCTATCAGCATTTTCTTCTCAAGGTTTTCAGCTCAAAGCCGGATTTGTTCAAGCCCAGTCCTCTCAGCTTTCCCTCATACACCATGTGCTCCAGGGAGCATCTCACCGGGGAGCCCAAAACAGGACACAGTTTTACAGATCTGTTTTTCCTTTGCCTAGCAAAGGGAGAAAAACACATCCTTTGATCTGATGGCTACAGTCACAATAACACAGCCCAGGATGCAGCTGAATTTCTTTGGTGCAAGAACACACTGGAGGCTGATGGTCAATCTGTTTTTCACCATGACTCCTATGTCTTTCCTCCAAAGTTTTTTTCCAGCCAGTCAGACCCAAAATTTCATTGGTGCATGGGATTATCCCATCCCACTTGTAGGACTATGCACCTGACTGTAGACATCATGCAGCACCTGCAAATCTGTTTCTCCAGCCCACCAAGATCCTTCTGAAGAGCAGCCCTGTCCTCTATCATCTGCTGAGAGCACAGCAAACATCCCATCTCTCTCCCATCACTCACTATATTGCACAGAATTAGCCCTAGAACTGACCCCTAAAGGATATTGCTAGTAAGTAGCTACCAGGTGGACTCCTTCCCTTTAATCCCTTTGAGACCACAATGGTATGCCCATATAAAAAATGGACAATTATGGCTCTTTAACTGCCTGTGACTTGTGGGAGGGTATGATTGCACTGATGGTTTATAACACCAACTGCAGCAAACTGTCCCAGAGCAGGAGCTGCTGGATGGTCCAGGTCCCCGGATGTGGGAGAGAATGAATCAGCCAAGAATGACAAGACCCACACTACTCAGTCATCTGAAGCCACACTATTGAGCCAACAAAGTTGGCCACAGTTGAACCAATGAAGATTTCTGAGAGCCATGTTCATCTCCCAGCTCAGACCTCCCCAACTGAGACCTCCTTCTGGGATGCATTGTGTAATGTAGCCTTGATAATAGAAAGGGTAGTCATTTCTGACAAAAAAAAAAAAAAAAAAAAAAAAAAAAGGTACTTTGATGCTGACCCCCCACAAGCCAACAAGATCCTCATAGAGAAGCTGTATGAGCTGGGTGAGCAGACAGTGAGGTGGACTGAAAACTGGCTGAACCAATGTACGCCAGGGGTCAATACTGTGTCTAGTCCTGTTCAACACCTTTTTAATGACCTGAACAATGAGGGTAGAATGCACCCTCAGTAAATTCACAGATGACACTTAACTGGGTGGAGTGGGTGGTATGCCAGAGCCACTGTCATCCAGAAGGATCTCAACAGGCTGGAGAAATGGGCTGACAGAAACAAGAAGTGTAGAGTCCTGCATGTGGGGCAGAATACGCCAGTACATTCACCAGTACATGTTGGGGCCACCCAGCTGCATAGCAGCTTTGCAGAATACTCCCTGGGGGTCCTGGTGGACACCAAGATGAATACAAGTCTGCAGTGTGCCCTTGCTAAGAAGGCTAATGGTATCCTGGAATGCATTAGGCCAAGTATAAAAAGCAGGTCAAGGGAGGTGATCCTTCCCCTCTAGGATCCTGGTGAGGCTACACCCAGAGTACTCTGGCCAGTTCTGGGCTCCCCAGTATGAGAGACACGGAGCTACTAAAGAGAGTCCACTGAAGGACCACAAAGATGAAGAAAGGTCTGGAGTATCTCTCCTATGAGGAAGCACTGAGATTGCTGGGACTGTTTAGCCTAGAGAAGAGGATCTTCGCATCCTCAGGAGAATCTCATTAAATGTCTATAAATACCTGAAGAGGACAGAGCCAGTCTCTTTCCAGTGCTGGCCAGTGACAGAACACAAGGCAGCGGATACAAACTGAAACACAGAGGTTCCATCTGAACATCTGGAAGCAATTCATGTTGTGAGGATGACCAGGTACTGGCACGTGTTGCCCAGTGGGTCTGTGGCATCTCCCTCCTTGGAGATATCCAGAAACCACCTGGACACAGTCCTGGGTAACCTGTTCTAGGTGGCTTAGCTTGAGCATCTGTTGGACCAGATGACTTCCCAAAGTCCCTTCCAACCTCAACCATTCTGCGATTCTGTGGAAACAGTGTTCTAGGAACACTGTTATCTCAGTGGGATTCTGGGCAAGGATCAATTCAGCTACGCTGACTGCAGAAAAAGGGATATATCAGTAACAGATACAGGGTCATGAATATTCACATCCTTGCAATACACACAGTGAAAACAAACATGTTTTATGCAAAACAGTTTTTGGAGACCTCACAGAGCCCACCTAATGAGCACCTAGATGATGCCTTGGTGTAACCTTTCCTTATTCATGGTAGAGTCTTGTACTTAACGTCAGAAAAGTGCCTGTATATTTTAACACATTTACTCTAGCTTAAAACAACAAAATGCTGGATGGGATGTAGGGCCAAACCATTCATTGTATGGAGGGAAGATTGCTTTGTTACAACAGACCCACCAAATAGGAAATCTGTGTTCTACTCCAGTTTTATAGTAGAATTCCTATGAAACATTAACCAAACTTCTTTGAGCCTCTGTTAAAATTTATCTAAAAACACTATTATGACTTTATAGAGAATTTCAGTGAGTCAAATAATAATGGAAAATAGAATTACTTCTTTCATTGCATGTCTCACATTAGCTGGATACTATTTATTTTAATAATGAATACTTACAAGTTTAATGATATCTGCAAGATTTTTGAGGTATTTGTTGGAAAATGCAAAGTGTTACCATTGTTTGCAGTCCAGTGCTGTGTCATTTTCTTCAGAATATTTAGATCAAGGCATTGACAAATCTCGAAACCAACTTCCTCCACACCCCAGCTCTTCCCCTGATGGTGCAGGGCTTATAGTACTCCCATTAACTAGGCGGATCCTCTCACCAACATTAGGAGTGAAGCCACCCAAAGTTTCACTTTGAAAAAGGAAATGCATTTTCCTGAAAATGTGCCAGATTCTACTCCACCCCTAAGTCTCTGCACTGATTAGTTACACATAGCTTAATGGCATGAAAGCTGTAGGGGAGTTACCGATCCATTACTATTCTATCACTCTATCACTGCATTTTTAGTCACAATGACTCACTTTATTGCTTTATAAAAGAAAGCATGTCTGAGAAAGGGTGCAGTACTGAACTGTGCGCATAAATGAGCCAATAAATCTTGGATGATTCTAGAATTTTCTATTGCATCTCAAAAAAATGGAACCATTACTTGAAATGAGGTAGGCTTTTCTCTAAATAGCAAGCATTTAAAACCATATGTGGAAGAACAACAAAAAAGGTACTCTGACTATATAGAGACAGACATGAAAAGAGAGATAGGTTATCTATGACAACAGCTTAGAAAGCTCTACAACACTCAATGAACAGATATAGGAAATAACTTGAAGTGCCTATTTATCCCAGTTATTTGAGGATGGTTGAAAAAAAGGATACTTCCCTAAACATTTAATTGAACATGTTATTCACCCTATTTTCAAAATAGTGCCAAACTAAGTTTCAACATGAGATGATGACAAATGTCATTTGGAGAAGTGACATAAAATATTTTTATACTCTGAATGTCTTCCACTCTAAAATATGTGCCAGATTTGGAATTCCTGAAAGTACAGCCAGCCTCTTTTATCATCTGGTTTTTGCTCCTCTGCTGAGATACCATCCCTTCTATAAATTTCTGTCAGCAAAGATGACATTAAGACAAATCTAAGAGCAAATTTTTCAGAGATGCTAATCCTAGGAGATTTAGTAATAAATGTGTAATTTAAGTTAAAAGAGGAAGGTTGGATTTGAACTGTCCATACAAATATTAAAATCCTAAGTATGGTAATACCAGTCAGGTGTACTTTTGCAAAATTCCATGGACTCATGGATATGCGTATCATGATTTCTCATATAAGTAAAGTTTCTAAAGAATAATTGCAGGGGAAGAAAATAACAGCATGATAAATGACATTTTTAGTAAAATAACCTTTAACTAAGTTCACACCAAAAGGTTAGCTGTGTTTGTATCTTAGATATAGTTTAAATTACGAAAAATATATAGCATTTTTTCCTACCAATCACTCATGATTTCAGGAAACCTCCTGTTGACTGAAAACTATTACTTCTAGGGCTTATCAACACATATATAAGTCTCTCTTATCTTAAGGCTACATAATTTCAAAAGGAATTGTGTGTAACATGCTTCACCGAAGTAATTAATAAGTGATTAATTTTGTATTTTGTGACTTGAGCTCAGTAATCCATAACTCAATAGGATCTAAAAGAAGACACTTGAAAAGGAATTATGTGCTTAGAGGGCACCTGATTTCATCACATTGTTCAACATCAGTTTCTGTTAAAGAAAGACTAGGAAGTTTCATTTCAATTTTGCTGAGGACTTATTTGTTCATTTTCATGCACAGAATTATGGCTTATACCTTGAAGAGGCAAAAGTGTTCTAAAGCATGGAACTGTATTTTTTAAATTGTTTAATTTCTCTTAAGCTCCTGGTTTTGACCATGTGGCCACAGATGCAACTAAACTCAATTGATTCTCTTTTTCATTTCAGAAGACACCAGACTATTACATATTTGAGTTTCCTCAGATGTGTCCTCTTCTTCTGCCCATATGGAATTTAAGGACTCTGGACATTCCTCCAGGTTTTTTTGGCATCCAGTAATGCCATCATATCACATTTTTGAAAAATCATAGATTTAGATCTATCCTGGTACATCTTTATATCTTTGGAAGTAGACATTCTCAATAATTCCGGTTACAGTTAACACAAATAAGCTCAGGTCTGAAAACAGTAAAACTTCAAGCACATGGCAGTGAACTTCATGGACTTTTCACAGGCATTTTATTTTCTAAACTTCATTTGCATAGCTTTGTGTTAACTGTGCTTTTTTCTTGGGTACCAAAATCCTCCATTACCCAGAAAACTTAAAGTTCATTACAACTTGTTCTCAAAATAGATTTGGTTTTCAAGCTCACAAGCATGCCACTGGCAGAGCAATGCCTTCTGTCTCCCAGAGTCGTCTTCTCCTGTGACCATCACATCCCAAGGATCCTAACTAGGCTCCAGTTTGACTCAATTATTTTATCCCAAGGTGATTTATAAATTTTGATCTCAATGCTGCAAATTTGACCATTTCACATCTCTTACCATGTTTAAGCAAATTCATTGTTGTGCAACCATATATACTTAGTAGCACAAATAAGGCCTGAGTGATCCCAAGATCCAACTACCCCAGGCAGTGAGGAAACTCCAAAAAATAACCCAAACTAGCCAATTATTTTGCAGAGTACTTGCAGAATACCACATCAGTTACTAATACCTGGCATAATCCTACATGAGGGCAACCCGATCTAGTGGAAGGTATTCCTGCCCATGACAGGGGGTTTGGAACTAGCTGATCTTTAAGGTCCCTTCCAATCCAAACCATTCCATGATTCTTTGATTCTATGATCAGTAACCACACTAAATAGAATGCGATGTCATGAGGAACAATGATAAAGTGTGCAGATTGCTGTAACTGCAGGACTTCTGGCACAGAACCATTTGCTGATCTCATCAGATCACCAATACCAGGTGCATATACATTGCATCCCTTACCATGGTGATTGATGTAACAAGCAGAGGAAAAAGAAAGAAAGAGGAGAGATCTCCCAAAAATATACCTATCAAAGCTATGCTTGAAAAAAACTAGAATTCACCCCCTCCCCCCCCCAGATTTAAGTTTACTTAGGAAAAATAAAATGTTAGCAGCAAACAAAACTGAACTCACAGCCAACTAATTTCCTTCCAGTTGAGCAGTTATTCTCTTATCTCTCTGTATTCCTTGAAAATAGAAGATATATAAAACTCCCAAGAAACTCTATTCACTAAGTCTAACTACTGGCTCTGCACAGGACCACCCAAAAATCAGATCAAGAGTCCAAGAGCATTGTCCAAATGCTTCTTGAACTCCAGCAGCTTGGTGCCATGACCACTGCCCTGGGGAGCCTGTCCCCGTGCCCGACCACCCTCTGGGTGAAGAACCTTTCCCTAACACCGAGCCGGACCCTCCCCTGTCCCAGCCATGCCATTCCTTCGGGTACTGTCGTTGTCCCCAGGGAGCCAAGCTCAGCGCCTGCCCCTCCACTCCCCTCATGAAGGAGCTGCAGTCCGCCATGTGGCCTCCCCTTAGCCTCCTCTGCTCTGGGCTGAACAATGCGAGGAACCTCTGCCACTGTCTTCCTCTCCAGCCCTTCACCATCTTCTAGCCCTTCTTTGAACACTCTCTTATAGTTTTGTCTTTATACCGTAGTGCCCAAACCTGCACAAAGCACTTGAGGTGAGGCCGCACCAACAGAGAGCAGAGCAGGACAATCCCTTCCCTTGACTAGCTAACAATGCTGTGCTTGATGCACTCCAGGGTATGGTTGGCCCTTTTGGCTGTCAGGGTACACTGCTGACTTGTATTCAACTTCCTATTGACCAAAAATCCCCACGTACCTTTCTGTGGGCCTGCTCCCTAGCTGCCTGTTCCCCAGTCTGTACATATATCCAGGGCTGCCTTGTCCCAGGTACAGAATCTGGCACATACTCTTGCTAAATGCCATACAATTGGTGATCACCTAGTACTCTAATTTGTCAAGATCTCTCTGCAAGGTCTCACTACTCCCAAGGGAATCAACAGCTCCTCCTAACTCAGTATCATCTGCAAACTTAATTAGTATGCATTCAAGTCCTGCATCCAGATCACGTATAAAGATGATTGAAGAGAACTGGCCCTAAAATGGAGCCCCAGGGAACGCCCCTATAACCCTTTGAGCTCAACAAGTCAGCCACTTGTTCATGCATCATATTATGTGTTTGCCTAGCTGTATGCTGGACATTTTGTCTAGAAGTATGTAGTGAGGGCTGGTACCAAAAGCTTTGCTGAAATTAAAATAAATAAATAAATAAATACATCAGCTGGCTTTCCTTCATCAACTAGATAGGTAACTTTGTTATAAAAGGAAATTAAGGTTGGTCCCTCATTTTAAAAGGAAATTAATGAGGTCCCTCCGGAACCTTCTTTCTGTAGGCTGAACAGTCCCAACTCTCTCAGCCTTTCTGTGTAGGATAGGTGCTCCAGCCCCTTGATCATCTTTGTGGCCCTCCTCTGGACCCACTCTAACAGGTCCACATACTTCTTGTGCTGGAGGCTCCAGACCTGGATGCAGTACTCAAAGTGGGGCCTCACAAAGGCAGAGTGGAGGGGGATAGTCATCCAGAGAAGTTAAGAGAATAAAGCTAAAGGAGACAGGATTAATCTACTCTTTGATACAAAGTTTTACTCTGACTTTTCATTGTACATACTTTAACAAGCAAGGCATTGTCTAGTTCAGCCCCTTAATGCCATGACTGGTCCCAATTACCCTTCACAAAGCTTTAGGTCAGTCCCCTAAGACTTGTTATTCTACTTCTGCACACAGAAGAACTTACACATTTCATTAATATTTTAACAAATCCCTCTTTATCTGTCACTTCAGCTGACATCCCACCTGCTATCCATGCCCCACTCCTCTTCATCCTACAGCCCACCCTAGTGCAGTACCTTAAAATTTTGAAGGTGTATTTGTGAAATTTCAAAGGAAAAGAAAATATTCTTCCTCCACAGAGAGCACAGGTAGTGTTATTAGTGTGTCAGCAGGTAATTTCCTGCTTTCTATGATCAGCAGGGCAGGAGAAGCAGCCACAGGCAGAGAGGATCCCAAATTCAGCAATCAGTCAAGCTGATGGGTAGGATCAGGATCAGCTGGTTTTAAATTGAGAGAAGTGAGTTGAGATTTAAATCACAACTAGTAATAAAAGAATGTGGAATGGCAATGGGAATAGACTCAAATATCTGGGGATCACTGTAATAGCTTTCTTTCTAGTGTGTATTGAAAACTATCAGGTCAGCTGGTAACAAGAAAATATATTCTAATTTTATTGTTGCTGAATATTTAAGTGGAAATAAACTAGGTAAGCTTGTCTCAACCTTCCCATTTTATGTCATCTTATTATGTCAAAGACAGGAGAATTAGAGGCTCATCCATGAATAAATTACCTCTTCTACACGCACAGAAATGCTGTATAGGTTAGCGTCTCATTTTTCTTCCAGCCATGCTTCAGTACAGTCACAAATCTATGGCTAATTGTCAAATGGCATCCTCCATGAGCAATTAAGTTTAACTATCAAGGAAGCTAATATTCTCAGAAATAAAAAGTTTCATGGGGTATTCCCTCTATCTTACATTCAAATAGCCTGTTATAAATTGATGGCACCACAGCTGACTTTTTCCTTCAAATGCCAAAGCCCTTCCTATGTAACAGCGTGTGAATTCTAACTAGAAAGGCATTATCCTTTATGAACTGCTTCACTGCAACACCATAAATCACTTTTCTAAATGATTTCTCTATGTTACATGAGCAAAATGCTGAACCTATCAATCCCTCTTGCTTTATGAGTCTTAGGACAGCACAAAGGCATGAAAGCTGAAAAAGTATATATTAATCCTGAAAATTCAAGACTCAGCTAATGTAAAGAAGCAAGCATGCCAGATGTTGTTTATTTGAAAGACACACACACACAAACACACAAAGTGAGTAAGTCAAATAAGGAAGGTATTGCTGTCACATTTTCACAAGGAAATATATGTCAATCTACTGACTGAGTTAGCAAAATCTGATAACACTAATAAATACATCCACCTTAATATATTTAAATTGATATTCTTGTTTTATTTTCTACTAACTGGTAATTGTACACTACCATCAAGATCTACAGTACTTACAAATATTATTAAATCAATATTTTTTAGATGTTAAATTAATAGCAGCATTACTAAAATCCAAGTCTCGAAACTCCTTACCACAGTAAAACAATGGTAGAAATATTCATTCACCTAACAATCTTTTATAGTGATTATGCTCAAGGCTTTGGGCCAATGGATGGTTTCAGAGGTGAAAGGAGATGAATACTTCACAACAGCACCGTTGTTTCACTGGATAATCCTGTCAGAACCTCTTGTTGGGGTTTCAAGGTTACCTTTGGGATATTAACTACACCAGAAACAAGTGTCAGTAGTAGAAACCAGGCTTCTTAGCTAGTAACTGCTAACAGTTAACATAATTTTAAATATGATTTTAAATATGTCTCTATCTTCTTCCACAGAGTCCCCAAGGTCAGGTGAAAGTTGTTGCTTTTAAAAGGTATTACCTTTAGTGTTCTAAGGTGTGGTATCAGCTGCCTGCCAATCAGCTTCACAGAGGAGTCCCATTAGTTTGTACCTCAGTGCTGGACCAATATATTTTCACCCTTTAACTTCCTTTAAGATGGACAGAATCATGATCCCAGCAACACTTGGCTCTTAAAGTAATGCAAGACAGAACAAACACCTAGTCTGATTGCATTTGATTAAGAAAGACAGAGAGCAAAGACAGACTGTTGAACAGTGATTTCTCGGTACACTACAAAAGGTTAAACTGAGTCATTCCCAACCACACACAACTGACTTCCTTGTCAGGGCAACGGCTTTGTAAGAATAGTACAACTCCAGATTAGAAGAGTGATTCTGCATGTCTTCTGATAAATAATGATCTAATAATCTGTTAAAGTACCTGCCCACATCATATTGGCTTCTTTTCTACATGAGCTATTCCAGCTGCTAAATTACATAATAAACTCTCTATTGTGAAATTCACAAAAATACTCGGTGCTATTCCAAAGGCTTTTGAGTTCAATGCAAGTAGAGATATGACATCAAGATGAATTCTCTCCGTATCTTTCCAAAGTCATACTAAATTTATGCAATGAAGTAATCAATTCAGTTAGAAAATAATTTGTTTATAAGAAAATTTCTAAGCTATAGTCTCAATTATGGCCAGTACTGTGACAAACTTTGAAACTTCTAGTAAAGGACAAGATTCACTAAGATTTTTTGGTTGGTCAGTTGTGTTTTTTTTTTGTTTGGTTGGTTTTTGTTTTGTTTTAGGCTACCTAATTTTTATCTTCAACAATGACGATAAACTGGAAAAACAGACATAATTTTCTTATCTTAAAACAAATGAGTTTCACCTCCAGACCACAATCAGAAAAATCATCAAGCTATTTAGGCATAGAGAAATCAAAGCTGGCTGAACCCAAGAGACTAGTAAGACTAGAAATATGAAGAAAAGGGTAATTAGCTATTTAAAGTTCTTAGTAAATCCAAGTTCCTTAAAACAAGTCAATATCTACCAGCCTGAGAGTGTTGTTTAACAAGAAGAAGAAGAAAAAAAAAAAATACAAATACAAGTAGTTTCTTATACCTTCTGACAAATTAGCCTTTCTCTTTATTTGGCAAAAACATTTGGCTTGATTGATTTCCTAGAAATATTTCCATAACAGTTCAATGTCCATGGCTGAACATATTTTTCCCTTGAGTAGAATACACAGATGAGCAACTACCAACCTCTACGGAAACATATTTGCCCCCAAAATCTTGACTAACAACAGTGTCTGAACTCTGCAGTGCCTCATCAATGTTTGGCAGCTTATATTGGCCTGCTAAAGCAATGTTGTAGTTTTTAGTAAGAATATTTGTCATGACATGAATTGCTTCTGATTTTCTAGCCAGAAAGGTCAAGTGGAACTGCTTGTCTATATTTATGTTTCAAATTAATTGTACTGGTATTTATATAATGCAAAAGAATTTTGTCCCAGGTCATGAATTCATGAATACAGCATTTTCTTAATGTTAAAATATGAAATGCAAGCCCAGAAGATACTATTGGCTCATTTAGTTTACAAGGAAAGTCAGAAGTTCCACTTATTTACAGAGTTCTAGAAATAATCTTTGAAGTAATGTGCATTTCACATAACTGACCCAAAACTTGAGCTGTACTAGTAAGCTACCTTGGCTACATTTCCAAATGCAACTGCCAGTAGAAGGTATGTCAGGCCCCATTTTCTTGCCTTGACACAAGAGTTTATAACAAAATAAAGTTTTGTTATAACAAAAAAAAAAAAAAAAAAATGAAGCAAATTCAATTAATTCCAAGTAACACACACAATGCAGAAACCACTGCGTGCACTCTATTCTACTGGCCCACATCGTGCTTTCAAGCTATTTATTCATACACATCATCATTACATAAATTTTCACACACCCACACAAAACATTTGTCTACATGTTATTGTGTTGTTTGTGATGGCATAAGAGTAGTTCACAAGAGCATATCAGACAATAAATTTTCCTTTGAACTGTCTGAACTTCTTCAGTGTCCTCTCAATCAAATGTGTGTGCACATACATATATGCACAGAAATGGACAGACATATGTTTTGGGATCAGTAACTCCTTGGAATTATTAAATTGAGTAGATGAAGTAGGTGATCTGTTTGGAGACTGCATCCAGTCTATTGTTTGCTTCACCACCTCCCACATTACCTCAAAACATAATGTTTTGTGGAAATTTATTTTTCTTTCTGATCTGCTTTATCCACTGATCTTCTATTTTTGCACAGTTGCTCTGCCAAGTTAGTTGAGGCTCAGAGAAATTAAACAATTTGTGAAAGGTCACTTAAGTCTTGGCTCAGCCAGAATTACCAATAAGAATTAAAAACAGATATACTAGTGTATACAAGGTAGGGAGAAAAAGCTAAAACCTCAGCATTTTCAGTGTTATGTTCTGTTTACTATAGATAAGTTTAGGTAAATGTTGGTCCTGTCAAGACAAGGTTTTCTTCTTGTAGTAGATCCTCAGTTGTGCCACAGAACTCTTTTCAGACAGAAAGAGCAAGGTTCATCACAGCTTTTCTTTTCTTTTCTTGTATCGCCCCTGAGGGAAAAATGAGCAATGTTGTACCTGATTTTTAAAAAAGAAAAGGCCTAAATGGCTGCTGGTAGCAGCCATTAAACCCTCTCCTAGACAACAGAGACCCACTACTTTTTCTCTTCTTTCTTGGAAGCTGAGAGAAAAATAAGATGCTAGTTGTTTAAAGTGAAAATTGGGAAAATTGGATTATTTTTTTTTTCTATCCTGTTGTTTAAACAACCTCATGCTTTATGGCTGCAAATGACTGCATTTAAGAGAATTGTGTGAAATACAATAAGACAGAGAACTTTATGAGGTAATAAAATTTTGTCTATATTACTATTACTGTGGGTCTGTGAAAAAAAAAAAAAAAGAGGAGGTAATAGATTTGAGGGAAAAAATGTCAAGAAAGGTCAGTGCCTTAGACATGAAAAAGCTTAAGATTGGTTCAAAATGTGTTGTTATAGCTCCAAAATAAAGCATGCATTACTATTAAGGAAATATGAGATATAATAGTATAATTTCTAACTATTAATGATAGATGAGGTTTTAATAATATATAACCTCTATATGTTATATACCATTTTCTATTTTTTGTCATCCTCCCAGCTATGTGCCAACAGCTTCATGATTATTTAAAGTATGTATGTTTTCAAATCTAAGAACTGAAACTTGTAAAAAGTCTGCAGAGGAGAAAAAAGCTTGGGTTTGTACTGTTTCTTCTAAATTTCCCCAGCCCCTCAAAATAATTTGTGCTTAAAATGAAACACTGACTATCACCTGCTATCAAAAGGATAAGCATCTGTTTCCAACAGATCCGTAGAGAAAGGGAAGAATTTCAGTTGATTGCCACATTTTCACAATATCCGCCCTCTCAAATTAGAATTTGAGATTTTTTTAACCTTTTTTTTTATTATAAAAAGATATCTAATTTATCTTCCTATAATACTGCCTCCAAGCTCAGTTCTAAATATGCAATATTTTCAATCTATTTCAACCTCAATAATGCACCATGTAATGCACAAGCTTTTACAGTTTTAAATGCGTGAGACCCCAGATTTTCTTATACCTCCCAGTATTGCAGATAGAAAATTCAGATCTTTCTAATATCCTTTTAGAGTTAGAAAATAACTCATTGTGCACTTACTTCTTTTAATTACTTCCCACAATTTTAAAAGATTTTTGGCCAAACTCCTTGGAGGTTTTCAGTTTCTTTCCTAAAGAAAAAAACTTACAGTATTTGACATGCCCTTCAGCATTAGTACTTTTGGACTAAAATATATCTTCCCTTTATTCATTATCAAAATCTATTTATATATTTCCATTGGGAAATATCCGAGATATCCGAGACTCATAAAGCAATGAGAAAAAGCACTAATTCATTCATTAGCTGAGCATTTGATCTTTTCCAAGTCTATAAGTCTATCCAGGACAGGAAAAAAAAAAAAAAAAAAAAAAAAAAAAAAAAAAAAAAAAAAAAAAACAGTAGTTCCCTGATAGGTCTTTGAAAACATAATCTTTGAAAAACCTTGAGAAGCAAGCTACCCAATGTCTTAAAAGATATACAGGATATACAGATGACAACTTATGCAGCTTAAACATTATTTACATAGGGAGTATGATCATCAGACAAAATTTGCTACACAATAAGAAAAAAAAAAAAAGTAAAATCCCTGTAATGTAATGTTGATGTTCATCTTTATCCAAGATGCTTCCATCCCATCCAATAGCATTTCTTTTCTTTTTACATGCATGTAAAAACAGGAGGATTATTTTTTTTCTCATTTTACTTCCTTTGACTTTTTTTTTCATTTACCCCCAGCAATTTCATTACCTCTGCAACCTAAAATAAACCTACAGTATTACATGAAATAAATATGTCAGTATGACTCCAATCATAAGGATGACCAGGTTGGAATATTTTTTCTTGTACAAAATGATGCACAGATATTTTAATGCATTTATGTGCAGCTAAACACACTCATGGAAGCTTTGGCAAGCACAGGAGAAAGAGCATTAGTTCAGATTTCCTCTCACTCTTCTTATGTACTGAAATATTTATACTATTTTATGTTGGTTCAAATACAAACCTCTCTCTTGGATATAATGCTTTTCAAAGCTCTCAGTGCTAGAATGAATCTGAGGCAGATTCAGAATTAATTTTAACACTTCCTTTGCACTAGAAAAGTACAGAAGAGCTTCATGAAAAATCTGTTAGATGATCCAGCTGGGAGCAATCCTTTGTCTTGAAAATGCCAAATTATTTACTATTCTGTTTTATGTTTCTTTGAAAAAAAAAACAAAAAACAAAAACAAAAAACACTTTCCACAATGATCAAGTATGTACTCAACCTTACAATTTCTACTAACACTGAAACTAACACTGAAATATAGAAAGAAGAACTTAGATAGAATTTCAAGATTTATAATCTCCCACCCAAAGTAAGAACAAAAGCACAGATATAGGGTCAGACCAAAGATCCTCACAGCTCAAAACTGTATTTGTTCTGTATTCAGTAAGAGCCAAATTCTGGAAAAGACAACACAAATAGGAAAAACCTAATTGATGCTTCCTTCTAAGGCCCTTCCAGCCATTCTGAGCCATTTCTTCATTTAGCAAAACTTGAAGTATTTCTAATGCATGACCTTACCATGTTCTTCACTACATTCTTGGCATCTACCAGATCTGCTGACAAATAGCTTCATACCTGCAGATCTGCTGTATGAAGAACTTTCTCCATTTGTTTGTTTTGAACCTACCTTCACTTTTTGACCCCTAACTCTTGTTAAGGGAAAGACAATGAATGATCTTAGTTCACACCCTGTGTTTGTTAGGTGAAATAGTTTCATTCCCCGCAGCAAGGGACCTGCATGCTGCTTCAACATGGGGCTGGTCACAGAGATGCTGAGTAATTGCGGGTCATGCTTGGGGCAGGCAGAGTGTGATTAGCAGCACTGGCTGTAAATGGAAGCTCACTTCTCTGCCATATTATTCTTATTCTTGTTATGACAACTCTTGTGAACTCCTGTCTTAAATCATGAAAAGCCTCAGGCACTAACATGTACATGGAAGAATTCTACAGAGACTTCTAGAAACAAATACTTATGCTGCTCACTCGAACTGCAGGGTAGCTTCCTTCAAGCTGTCAAGCAGCCATCATTAGCACATTGTGGAAACCAGACAAAGACTTAACCCAGAGGCATTGCAGAGAGTCACTGCACAGAGCTGTGAGAGCCTTGGTGCAGCTGATGGCACATACATAGCAGCACACTGGATGATGTTTATATTGTTATTTCTTCTGGTATAAAAGGACAGAGATCAAAGAATGTGTTTTATCTTTAAGCCCCATTGAGGTCTTAATATGCTTGTCCCATAGAGCAAGCATGCCAGTGAAACTGCAAGGGCCTTTGGGGAAAATGACACTAAAAAGAGTGATTAAAGCCTGGGGAGAGATTGGGTTGTAAATGATCGTGTTGGGTAAAGTGCACGTGGAGAGAAGTGTCAGAATTGAGAGTTATAGCGCTGAAGAGAACTGACATCTCTACGCACTCACACATCCAATGTAGGTATGGGGTCTAAAGAAATGTCAGGCATCATAACACATAACAATAACTTTTTAGAGAAAATCATCAATTTAAAATATTGTCACTCTTCAGTTAAATTTCCTTATATTTAAAAATTACATTTTCTGAAAAAAAGCAAACATAGAACATTAAAATTTTACTTATATATAAGTAAAGACATTTTTTCAAGGCTTTATTCTAGGAGCTCAGAGCTACTTTTCCTTTGCACTGCACTGCATATCACATATTCCACACTACAAAATATTGCAGGTTTTACAAGCACGATACTGTTCCAGTGACTGAACACACTACCTACAATTTTAAAAGAGCAAATCTCTACCAAAACAAACATCAGTTTCCCATCTGAGCCCATGCTAAACGTAACATTCACATTTCTGTAGTAGCACAGCTGATAATATTGGGAAAAAATGTTATACCCCATCACAGGTTAAATTCTGATATAAGTAAATCCCTATAAAAATTTACCAAATAATTTGGGTATTAACTAGGAACAATTACCTATCTAAAAATCAGTCTCTACTGACTAAGATGCAATTGGTTCTTGGAGGGATAACTAATTCACTGAAAAGTTACTTGAAACAAATTTTTATGCACGTTGTTATGTCCTTCCTCAAATTCATTGAAAATTATATTATGCTTTACATTTTCATAATATATTAATTTTACATTTGTTTGTGTATTAAACAATGATATCTTCAAATTATTATTCATAGAATCACAGAATCACAGAATGGTTTGAGTTGGAAAGGGACCTTAAAGACCACCCACTTCCAACCCTCTGCCATGGCAGGGACACCTCCCACTAGATCAAGTTGCTCAAAGCCCCATCCAACCTGGCCTTGAACACTTCCAGGGATGGGACATCCACACCTTCTCTGGGCCAGTGCCTCACCACTGAATAAAGAATTTCCTCCTAACATCTTATCTGAATCTCCCCTCTTTTCATTTAAAACCATTCCCCCTTGTCCTGTCATTATCTGCCCAAGCAAAAAGTTGCTCTCCATCTTTTTTTAAAGCCCTCTTCAAGTACTTCAATGACCTTGCTTGAAGGGACAGAGTGCACCTGTGCACCTTCAGCAAGTTTGTGGACGATACAAAGCTTGACACAAGCTTTGTATCTGTGGCTGACACACGAGAGATCTGTGCAGCCATTCAGAGGCACCTGGACATGTTGGAGAGCTAGCATAGAGGAACCTCATGAGGTTTAACAAGGGCAAGTGCAGAGTCCTGCACCTGGGGAGGAACAACCCCAGGCACCAGTACAGGTTGGGGGCTGACCTACTGGAGAGCAGCTCTGCAGAGAGGAACCTGGAGGTTGTGGACAACAAGTTAACCACGAGCCAGCAGTGTGTCCTTGTGGCCAAGAAGGCTAATTGGATTCTAGCCTGCATCAGGTGGAGTATGGGCAGAAGGTCGAGAGAGGTGATCCTCTTCCCCTACTCAGCTCTGGTGAGGCCACACCTGGGAAATTGTGTGCAGTTCTGGGCTCCCCTGTACAAGAGGGACATAGAACTTCTAGAGAGGGTCCAGCATAGAGCCACAAAGATGATTAGGGGATTGGAGCATCTGTTTTATGAGGAAAGGGAGCTGGGCCTGTTTAGCCTAGAAAGGAGGAGATTGAGAGGGGATCTTATCAACCCCTACAAATACCTGAAAGGACAATGTAAAGAGGATGGGACCAAACTATTCTCAGTGGTGGCCAGTGGTAGGACAAGGGGTAATGGGTATAAATTGAACTACAGGAGGTTTCATCACCATATGAGGAAGAACTTCTTTATGGTTAAGGTGACAGAGTACTGGAACAGGCTGCCCAGAGAGGTTGTGGAGTCTCTTTCGTTGGAGATATTCAAAACCTGCCTGGATGCAATCCTGTTTAATATGCTATAGGTGATCCTGCTTGAGTAGGGAGTTGGACTAAATGATCCCTGGATGTCCCTTTCAACCTCAACCATTCTGTGATCCTGTGAAAAAAGCAATACGCTACTTTAATATATTATTGAACTGTTAGAGAGAAAATAGTCTTTAACCATTATGGCTGCACTTACTGTTTCTGAAAAATATTATTTTATTCCAATATTCCAATGTTCTGCGTCATGACTATCCACTGGAAATTGTCTGTTCCAGAATTCCACTTAAGATTTATTATACTAGAAAAATTATTGAGATCAGTATTCTTTTGAAGATGTAACAGTGACAAAAACTTTTTTTTTTCCACATGTAAGTAAATGCTTTCCAAAATTAACAGTATGAAGAAAAATAGAATTTAAATATTTTTTTTTTCCATTAGTTGGAGAAAAGATAGCAACCTAAATATGGAAGGCTATGACTTTCATTTTAGATACTCAATTATCTTCATAAGAAAAAAGGATATGCAGCAAATTAAATACCAAAATATGATGGTGAGGTTATCTTCACTTCCAGCATTATATTGACCCACACTAGTAGTTAATTAGCTCTCAATTAAAAGGATTATTTGATGAATACTTCCTATCATCTAACTGGTGTGAAGATGTTAATGTCAGTATTAATTTTCATTCTACAACCTGTAATCATACCAAAGTTCCCACTGTAAATAGATAGGAACAATTTCTAACCTGTGCATTCTTCCAAAACCCTTTTTTTTTTTTTTTTTTTGGATTGGTTTTAGTGTTGACTCCTTCATTCAAACAAACAAAATGTCATTATCACCTATGAGTGACAAAAGGGAGCAAGTCTATCTGAACTTATACTTTGGTGTCAGGGCTCTAGGAGGCCCTGACAGGGAGTCAGACTAGATGACCCCCAGAGGTCCCTTCCCACCTCAGCCAGTCTGTGATTCTATATTAAAGGTCACATATCCTGTGAACTCTCTCAGAGAAGACAGAAAGCACATTAGAACTCACATCTGCAGTGCCATCTACCCTGTGCAGCAATTGGTTGTGTTTTTTTCAGGAAGTACACAAGTTACATGCTTCTGTCTGCCATTAGATAATTTCCTTGACATCTTCTCTGTTTGACAGAGCTGAACAGAAGTTTTCAGCTTGGCAAGCTACAATAGCCTGAGAAGGAACACTTTTCACTTTGTTTTACTAGTAGTATTCAGTGTCCCCACCAACTCGTCAGAAATTAAAAAATTAAAAAATAATTTAAAAAATGAATGGGATGTATTTCAGACTTCTGGTTTTCCAATCTAAACATTTCCCAAGCTTTACTCTGCACTCATGAGAACTACAAAAGTATCTTAGTAAATGTGACACAATGAAGTCTTGAAACTCAGACTTTTAGATATTTCAGTATGGTAAGACTGATTCAAAACACTACTGGCACAAAACAGTTCAGGTAACTTTCCATTACTTTATTTCTCGCTTGAATGAAAAATTGAACTGTTTAAAACAGATACAGTTTCATTTGACAATGGTTCCACAGTTGTTTTTACTTTCTTCTCTGATGGACATGGGGCAGTCAACTAGGAAAGAAAGATATTTAAAATAGAATGTATGCTTTCAGTGGAGATCTGGGGATGTAGAAGTAGACATTATAAACTTTTTAAAAGACTTTTTGACTAGCCATACTTGCTCCAAAACATGGTGGAGGCAGAGGGCTGGGGTAAAGCTGGAGTGTTGAATGTGGGCTGTGGGCAAGCAGCACTGGAAAAATCTCACTACCACCACCTTGGTTGATGAGCCATGATCCAGCACAGAAGCATCCAATGATCATCTGAGAAATTCAGAAGGTGTTTTCCTTTCTCTCTTAGTTGAAAACACATGTGTCACTAGTAGATAGATATGATGTTGATCACATGATGAAAGGTGCCCTAGCCATTTCATCAAGAATTCTGGACCAACATATTTGAATTGTTTCATTTATTTAAACAAGATTTCCTATTTAAATATCTATAGCTGACAAGGGTTGCTTTGGAAAGCAAAAACCAACCAACCAACTAAACTAAAATAATCCTGCCCTTATGGCAGCAGACTCAGCCAAGAACACTATTTCATGTCAGAGAGACATGTAAATTAGAACTAAAGAGTGCTGTGAGTGAGAGTTTAAAGAACTAGACAGGCATTTTTTTTGAAGAATAGATGGAGACCTAGCACACATATAGTATCAGACACAGTAGCTCCCTAGTTTTACAGAACTTGGGCTACCTTTGCTACAGGTCCTCTTCCTTTCACTGCCTGATAACTCTTCCCTTTAAAAGCTGCCCAAATGACACTTGAATTGTCAGTGTCAGGATCGGTGCAGACACCAACACGCATCCTTCCTCTGCGTTCTTCCAAGCTTAGTCATCTTCTCACCTACTGAATTTGAAACAAGTCTGTTTTTTCTTTCCACCCTCATTCTAAGCAAGAAACTACTCCTTTCTTTAAGTCCAGTTTTGAAGCCCATTTCTGCCTACCCCAACCCCTCAGAAGCACTATCCTCAAAGCTCACAGTCTGTGATTCAGTAGTTTACTGACAGCATGTGGCAAGTTGGCCTAAGATGATCACAGGCTCCAGACTCCAGAGGCAGAACACTTCCTACTTCTGAGTCATACCTCAAAACAAACAATTATTTTCTTTGCTTTCTCCATTATCCTATTTCTGTGTTGCATTGCTTTGACAGGAAGTTTTAGATACTACCTTGAGAGGAAAGCCAAAGATGTGCTTAATAATGCAGCAAGAGATGCTGAAATTCTTGGCTGAAGCTTATAGTTTGAAAAGGGAAAAACGGAAAAGGTCTGAGGCATAGACTGCAAGCAAATTGTGTGTGCTGGAGGGAAGTAATAGAACATTACTTCCTAAATATTAAGGATTTCTACTCAATTTCTACAGCTTTGTAATCTCTGAGGTCTGGTCTTAATTGCAGAGGATGACTTAATTCACCTTCCTGCCCCACGAAGCTCTGCTTTGGGTCTTGTTATATTATCAGACATAACAAACCAGGTTTTCTGCATCTGACAGTGTTTTAGCATTTCTCTTTCACTGTTACTGCTATTAAGCTGATTGAACACGAGGCAGAAGTAAATAGCATTACAGGCATCTTAACTATAAACATTTCAGCCCTGCTTGGATCATGCTAGGCAGTAAAATTAACTCCTACTCACTTTTCAGAACTTACCAGTGAAACATTTAAGAATGCATTTCTTTCTTGCCAAATTTACTGGAGTCAACAATAGAATGAAATTAGAGAAGAGCACGCGTGGAGTAACAGAACCTCGACAAGCTTCCTGACAGGGAGCAATCACACACTGTACTGAGCTTGTAACACTGGCCCCAAGAGTGGGGAGGAGGAGAAGGCAGTCTTCTCTTTGATGGCAAAAACTGGTTGTTACTGGATTTTGGTTTAGGACCTAAGTTACAGAATACTTAAAACATACATTGTCAGCTGTGGACAATGAGCAATAATTACTTGCTACCATGGTATTTTTGTCTGTTTTAAAAACATATATACAACTGTGAAAGTTCTTCACAACATTCAAATTCCTTACACATGATCTTCTCACTTATCTGTATTATTTCTCAAAATTTAAATGGCATTCCTTTTTTTAAAATCCAAGAATCAAATTTTAGTATCTAAAAAGCATCAAGTGGATATTTGAAGATCAACACCATATATTATTTCTTATTTTGGAACTAAATAAGAACTATATTCTAATTCAGAACATAGGGGAAGGCAATATTACCTTTGACATACATCTAAAGGTAAGGGAGACTTCTCTTATGAATTCTGTATTGTTTGCTGTTTTGCCTCTTTTTTTCTTTTTTTTTTTTTTTTTAAGAAAATAATACATCAAAAAGATAACTTACATTGTACATGCAGATCTTTTAAAAATCATGTTCTGGCAAATTTTCTTCTTGCTTTGTAAAGTAAGCATTAATACAATTAGAATATAGAAATAATTTTTTTGAAAAGTCAATCAACTGGGGTAAGAGCATATGGAACAGTTTAAATTATAACCAACGAAATCTAAATTCATATGTAAGATGCCCAAATTCTACATTGTCTTTCAGTATTTGTTTGTTTGTTTGTTTTAGAACTTCATTCAGGTATAGAACACTCCACAAATCTTCTTGTGAATGAAATTTTTATTTACACACTGTATCCAGAAGCAGATACATAAATCCTTATACAATTATTTTTCAAAAATGTGCAAGAAATTACTATAATTTTGTTTACAAACCAAAACACATTAAAATCAATGGACTTTGGATAATTCACTCTGTGGCGTGCTGAGTACAAATAGCACACACCAGGTCTGAAACAGAGAAAAGTGTAAACTACAGCAATCTGGATTGCAAGTATTAACTTCATGGCACTCCATCATCATCACTATAAAAATTCTTTAACCCAACATGTAGTCACAGAAAATTCTTTAAGAATTTTTCACCATCTTTGTAGAATTTAGAGCTTTCCAGACACATTGATGCCACATTTCCAATATTATGAACTACCATCTTGTCCACTTTTTTATTTAAAAAGAATGCTTTTAGTTTTTATTCTTTGCAGTCATAAAAAGATTGAAGAAATGAAATTTATCCATAGCTTAGCTCAGAAATTGAAAATTCATTAACAGAGAAATACTCTCATCAATCATAGCCCATATATTGCTGGTATGCTGTTTTAAAGTTATAATTCCAGTATTAACACAGATGAAATGCATCACAAGAAAAAGACTGCACAGATTACTGCACTTAGCCCAGCAGTCAATATTCATAGAAAGAAATTGGCTTTAAAAAAATGTAAAGTCAGCTCATTGGAGAACAGAGTTTAACTAATAATTGCATTTCTGATCCTCCTGACAAAAACATTTTTTATCAAAAGATGGCATTCACTATGTCAACAGCAGGATAAGTGCTATATCCTTCAAATGGATCAAAGAATACAAATCACTTTCAGTTGTTTATAACATTGACCTACAAAAAAATGTGCAAATTTATTTCTGTATGTCCAAATACAAGGTGTTGTTTTACTTTTCAAATTAATTGGTATAACAGAAATGCTATCAATAACTTCGATCACTTCAGATGCTCAAAAAAGTTTTATTTCAAAGTCTCATTTGGAAAACCATTGTTTCACAATTCAATTGCATAAAAAGCATACCTTCTGAACCCTTAAACTGTTGTGCTAATTAGTCATTTTTCTACTCTGTAAGGATCATAGTCAGTTAACATTTTTCCTAGTGTATCTACTTCCAAAGGTTCCCAAAATATCTTCAATTATTTTCCTTTTTGTTTACCGAGGACACTTTGTTTCACTAATATTTATGAAGCTGAAGTCAACACAACTTTTATGTTTTCTCTGAATACTTCTAAATTGTTTCATAACTAAATGTTACTGTGTTTCTTCTGTATTAATCATTATTGTAAGAAATTTTAAGTATCCTTAATGCTTTCAAAGTCATTTTTTCCAGGTTCTTTCTCCTGGCTGGCCAGTTACCTCAGTATAAAACATACAGAGGGATTTTGAATAATGAAACCTGTAAAAATAAGTATTTTTGTCTTCTTACTAGTGATTTAAAGTATTTTAAGCTTAGTAGAAATATCACCACCATTTTTATCAAAGTGCTATATGGTTCTCACATCCTAGGCCTCCACTACTTTAAAGCATTCCTTTTATGGAAGCTTTACTGGGGGCAGTGGGGGAGATGACAATGTTAAGTTGACCTGATTAAGTTCACAAATGAAGAACACAGCAAGGAAGGCAATTCAAGAACTAGATAGCTGAACTACGGTTTCAAAAAGCATTAATGTGTAATGAGTGAACAAACAAATTTGTAAAGGCATGGGCAAGAAATTTAACATGTATTCTTACATGTTTTTCAATTCAGCAATAAAACTGGGATATTATAGCTTCAAATATTTGTTTCAATGTAGTAACTGCTAAATTAAATTAATGCGAGTGGCATAGTATAAGTTTAATGCATCCAATAATGGTATTAAATAGCAAAGAAAATATTTAATATACTTTAATCTTTCAAAGATTCTGTAGAATGCATAGGCCCTCCAGCTTGTACAGGGAAAGAATTTTTAAAGTGAAGAAAATGCCAGAGATTTTCTTCCAAGTATGAATCTGAAATCTATAAAAATGATTTTTTTTCCTCCCCACAGACATAATCAGAACACTGTACCATACTATAGGTTATTGTGCCTTTTTTGAATAAAGTTAGTGATTCTGATTCGTGGGGGGAAGGGGGGAATAGGAGGTCAATAGAGGAAAAAAATAAAACAAAATTCACACTTGCATACATGTATCTCAATGGCACAGACAACAAATTATGTATAGAGACAGCTCTACTTTTCTTTTTTCTTTTAAGTTTAAAACTTTATCAGACTAAAGAAGAAATCCTTATTCTCCCTCCCTTAAAAGCAAAGGCAGCCTTTATCTACCTTTGATTTTTTATTTTTATTTTTTGCTAAACATTATGGTCAAAAAATAAATTAAAAAAATATAAATTTTGTCTATCAGTTCAGGCAACCCAAGATGTAGTGCTATTGCACCACCTTGCAGCAATACTGTATTCGTTACTAACACTCATTTCAGGGGACAAAAGGCTAGAAAACGAAAAACAGAGAAAAAATGACCTAAATTTTCTGTATCAACAGCCCTTTCTATACTGATGTTTACTGACTAGCAGCTCCTACCACAGATTTAGAAGATGACACTCTGAAATACAAATCCAGGGGCAGAGGGAGGCAGAGTAAGCCTCCCTCCCATGTCAGTTAGCAAGTTAGCAATGACTCCTTTCACAAGTAAATCATAAAAGCATAAAAGGGACAGAATCGTGGAGAGGAAAAGAAAAAAAAAAAATGCCATGGATTAACCTTGCATGAAGAAAATATTACCTGTACTCCCAACTAAGTATTTTTTTTTTTCCCCTAAAGGTCAGAATAACTGTAAGCTTTTCAAATACCAGAATCTTTGACAGATATCATAAAGATTTACTTAATTGTTTCAATATCTCATATGTCAAAACATATTTCACAACAGTTAACTGAAACACTTTCTAGAGTCAATCCAAACCTCTCTTCCCCATAATTTCAGAGGCTATGAAAACAGAATTAGAGATTCACTTTAAGCATCTTCCATCCGAAATATCATTAGTCCTATTCCTTCCTCCCCAAAGAGGATCCAAAAAGGAATAAATGATCCAAAGGACATTAGTGTATTACTGCATTTCAGAAGTGAAAAATGCAGAAAAATGGAAAATACTGAAATCCCAAGTATTTTGAATAAATTGTAGAAATCCTCCTATTAGAAGTTTTACCCAATCCCTGAAATGGCTTAATAATTTGCATTTCCATAGTAATAATTCCTAGTGTCTTCCTACAAAATCAGGCTTTTTGTTTTGTTTTTGTTCCCCCCACCTTTTTATTGTTTTTTTTTTTTTTTTCCCCTTATTTTTCTTCTTCTTCTCAAGGGGAGGCAGGAGGGAAAATGACAAAGAGAGGACCTGGCAGGTGTTCATTTATTTAACTGATGGCATTTTAAAAAGGTAGTATTTGACATGATCCTGCAATTGCAATGATACTGCAATTTTCTTACAGGTGTGAAGCATTGATTCTCACAGATTTCTCTTTTAAAGGCCATTTTTAGAAGGACAAAATACTGAGACAATAAGAAAGCTGAACCAACCTTATCAAACACAAAGTAGTGTACAGACAATACAAGGCTTAAAAGAAAGGTGTTTTTGCTTTACTTTTTGTTGTGGCTGTAGTTATTTTTATTTTTGAAAGATATGCTGCATAACCATGTCCTTATCCCACAACTCTTTAAATTCTACGTTAGGGCATATCTCTATAGAAATTTATAATTAGGATACTAGGAAATCATTTTTTAGCATAGATGTAAATTCTTTAGTTTAGAATACCAATGTTTTTATCCATGATCATCTTTTTCAAACAGGCTATTTTAAAGAAAAAAAAAAAAACATTCAACATGTTTCATTTGATTTTTACTTATGGTTGAATACACATGAAATGTGCTTTCAATGCATAAAAATCACAGTGGATAGCAGCAAAGGACTTGGGGGAAATTAAGGAGAATTTGATCATTCACATTGTGATTAATCTGCACATTGATGAAAGATAGCTATTTCACACTTCTAAAAATAAACTTGAGATAATTCTTTTCAAAAAAAAAAAAAAGCCCCCCAAAATACACAAAAATCCAAAACCAAACATAAATCCAAATGCATTAATTTTCTTTAACACACAAAAAATGAAACTGTTATGGCAGCAAAAGATTTTGATAATAATGAAAGTCTGTAAACTGTAATTCAATCT
Organism: Heteronetta atricapilla; assembly: GCA_011075105.1. Classification (NCBI taxonomy): domain Eukaryota; kingdom Metazoa; phylum Chordata; class Aves; order Anseriformes; family Anatidae; genus Heteronetta; species Heteronetta atricapilla. The sequence continues at coordinate 99,985,623 of CM021732.1, forward strand.
CTTTTTGTTGTTGTTGTTCCCAAAGTGCAAGATGCAAGATTCCCATAAACTTTCAGTAGTGCTTTTCCTGTAAATAATCCTTCATTTTGTTTGGCAAAGGCAGTTTCTGAATCAGGTCTATTCTGGTGTACTGACGTATTACAAAACGACACAGATATTGTAAAGAACGCACCTGCATAAATCGAGACACTGGATTTGTTAGTCTTACTGGATAAGTTGCTGATCCAGGCAATCGGGATCTCGAATAGCAGAAAGCTCCATTTTCAGAGTCCCTGATTGAATGTTCAATTAAATCAACTATAGATGTATGCCCCTCCACATCTGGTTGTTCATAAAAGCTAAACCTACCATTTGAATGTTCGATTCTAGTGTGAAGCGTTTTTCCATGTGAACGAAAACTTAAACTTAAAAGGTAACGATCATCAGAACTATCTCGAACAAGAAACGAGCCATCAGGCACATTAGCTAATTTTCCCTCTGCCTCCCAACGCGTAATGGGGCCCCAGTACCACCCTTGTTTTGCAAGTTTTTTCAGTTCTTCTGTTAGACTTGTCACAACCATAGGGCCACTGTTCTGTACAGAATCATAAACTCTTCCAACTCCAGGGGCAGTGTTAGGATCAAAATTCAAATGGCAGCGCATACTTTCAGCTACATGGGCATCTGTGCCATTCAATCCATTAAAGTTCCTTTGGATTTGATTATTCTGCATTGGAGGTAGCAAAGGTGAGAGTGGAGGGACATCACTGTGATTCACTCTTGGGCTTTGCAACATGACTCCTGTGGTACCAATCAACAAACCATTCACCGCCTGGTCCACAAAGATGTCTGGTGCAACGACTACATCCTGATCCACTTGACTCTCTTCTTCATGGAAAGAATTTCCCCCCACCTGAGAAGAAACAGTTGAAACTTCCATGGGTGAGGAACTATCCAGACAGTAACTATGTGATCCTTCCAAAGGATACATTCCCTCATCTAAAGGCACAGTATACTGAATGTAGTCCTGAGGCATTAATCCAATAACTACAGGCACATGTTCATCAATATGAAGATGCAAGTCCCCATTCTGAGATTCCGTATTTTTTAATGCATTGTTTTGTTCCTGGAACACGTTATCTGACTGCAAGTCATGGAAGTCCTTTCGAACGCCATTCAGTGCTGGGCTTGGATTAGAAGAATGGACCAAAGCCTTGACTTTGACTTCCATTTTGATGCAAGTCTCTTCTGAATTTGTAGGTCGAAGGGGCCAGGGAGTTGGACTGTAATGGTGATTACGGAGGGAAGTGGATCTCAGAGGTCTTTGAGCTCGCACATCTTTGAAGGTTATTGGAGCAGATGAGGAAGAAAAGGTGTCATCATCTGCAGAGCTTACAGATGGCGTGCTGCCTTTGCCCTTCTGCTTTTGTTTTGCTGAAAGCCTCCTTTTTAACGTACCCATTAAGCTTTCACTTTTTGATCTGTTTTTGCCTCCTTTTTCATCTTCACTATTGACTTCACAGCTAGCCAAATCTTTACCATAGCAGCTGCCAAACAAGGAGTCATCTTTTCCAAATTCACTTAACGATGGCTGCTGAACCACTACAAAGTCACTTTCATCTTTACTTTTATTTAAGTTAAAGGACTTGCGAATTGTTTTGAGACTAATTTTCTTCATTATGACAAGTTACCAAGTCTGGCTGATCAGCAGTGCTCGTGGTGATATAGCCCTAACACATGCAGAGCAGCTTCTGCTTCATTTACGTGTTTTATCCAGCCTCATTTAACTTCAAGAGCCATTTCCTGGAAGCAAATAAAATACAATTAACTTCACAAAAGAAATATTTGAAAAATTATCCATAAGGGTGTTTTCTTTTTCCTCCAAACAAAACAGAAATTGAAGTACTTAAGTAATGAGCATCAAATAAAAGTAAATATAGAGTTGACTTGGAAATCAATGAGGCTTAAAAAGTGAATGTGCTACTAGAGCCTTGATCTACACTATTTATTCAGCTTTTACCATACTATTTTTTAATACACACACATCCCATGCACATATATTTCATGCATGTATGTAGAATTTTTGAGCACAGAAACATCCCTCTCTTTCAGAAGGCATCTAAAAAGCCCACACAAAAATAACTAGAAAACATAGGACTGTAAGATACTCTACCCAACATGTTTTCTACTTGCTGGTAAACCTGATCAGCCATGGTCATACCTTCTTTACACAGGACAGCTGAGCGATTATCATATATAATTATAGGAAAATTAACTCTAGTCAAAGAAAACTGAGGGAAATAAACAGCAAAATAACATCTATTTAGACCAAACAATGGAAGTCCCCTCCTAAACCTCTGTGAAAGAAAAATTATTTCCAAATTTTGTTTTAGACACAAAGGAAGCCACATCACTGCTTACACTACTACTACTTTTCTTTCTCCAGTACTTCTGCCAAGGCTACGTGGACAAATCTCACCAGGTCCCAGACAACTGCATCCCAGACAACCTGGCATCTTCTAGAGTCATGTACCCTCCCCTAAACTTGACTTTTCAGCTTGTTTTTCTTCAGTGTTGCTCAGACCTACCCAAGCAAACAGCTCTGCAGAGAAAGGGGAAGAACAAGGGAAGGAGAAGAGAGTGGGAAGTTATTCCTGCCATGGAAGTAGAGAATACCTTTAGAAACAGCCATCATTCCATGTACATGCAATTACATAGCAGAACAAACTGCAACAGTAAGCCTGGCTTTTCTATCTTGGCTACGGCAAGCTGGAAAAGACCAAGAATCATTAAAAAAAATAAAATAAAGGGTATTCCTAGTCTGGAGGATAAAGCGTGAGACAAAACATCCCTTAAATATGCACTTCCCACTTCTCTCATATCACAATACACACAACAGAGGAACACAGTAAAATGAACAGAAACATTTTTAATCAACTGAACGTGTTTTTTCTTAAGTAACTGTTCAAAAACTGTGTTAAGAAATACAAGGGGAATGATTACTATACTCAAGCAACAGTCCACTGATTACTATTCTGATCCAGCCCAAATCTGTGGGCCTTGAAAACACAAAGACTAAAGGATCATATCTAAAACTAACTAAAAGACAACGAAGGGAATCTAAGGATTCTGAACTTCAAAATACCTTCAAAAAAAAAAAAAAAAAAAGAAATGAAGTAAAGGCCTGCTGCTAGGTTGCTGAACATTGTTCTCATAAACAGCAGAAATACAAAAGCTTGGTTAACACGGATTTGTATCCTTGTTCTCTCCACCAACTGCATCACACTGCTTCCAAGACCCGTTCTTTCTCTGCCACAACTTCTGACATTCCCCTAGTCCATCTTTGGAACATCTGCAGTTCATTCCACTTCCTTTTCTTGATTACCATGCTAAATGGCACTATGTTTCCTTTACTTTTTTTTCAATGGGGAGTACTAAATGTTTTCTCTTTTGCCTGTAAACTAATTTACATGCCACCAGAAAAAAAAAATACACAAAAAACTTGTTTCCCAAACAAACAAACATGGGACCAAGAATCAATCCTTGCTATAAAGAAATAATTAAATCTTAAATTAAAAAAAAAAAAAAAAGTACTTTATTAGCAGTACTTTATTAGAAGTTCACTACTTATTTTCAACACCGTAACAGAACTCTTGGGGTATGAGGAGTCCTGATACCTTAAAAAACATTTCCTTTACAAAATTTAAAGGGGATGCAGTGATATTGATATGTATTTCCAGAAAGCAGGACACTAATTTTCATTTTCTTAAAATGGATACATGCAGAAACATGAAATTTCATGTTCTAAAATACCTGTTTAATATGAGCTTCGTGTGTTTGGAAGAACTAGAAATTACAGAAGTACTGAAAAACAAACATGAGTAAAATATTTTATTGGGTTTAAGTGGCAAGATTTTGGTAGCAGTGGGTTGCAGGGGTGGCCTCTGTGAGAAGAATCCAGCATCTGCCCCATGTTAGATAAGGGCCAGTTTCAGCCAGCTCCAAAGGGACCTGCTGATGGCCAGAGCTGAGCCTGTGAGCAACACTGATTGGGCCTCTGGGAGAGCAGATTTAAGGAAGGGGGATAAAAACTGCTGGGAAGCAGCAGCTGGGAGAGCGAGGAGTGAGAACAGCCCTACAGACCCCAAGGTCAGTGCAGAAGGAAGGCAGGAGGTGCTGTGGAAAGGCCCCTAGTGGAGCAGGCTGTCCCCCTGCAGCCCATGGGTCCCACATGGAGCAGATCTCCATATTGCAGCCCGTGGAGGAGCCCCCAGTGGAGCAGGTGGATGTGGCCTGGTGGAGGCTGCGGCCCATGGAGAGCCCCCGCAGGAGCAGGCCCCGGGCCAGAGCAGCAGCCTGTGGAGAGGAGCCCACGCAGGAGCAGGGGCTCTGGAGAGAGCTGCCGCATATGGAGTACCCATGCTAGAGCAGTTTGCTCTGATGGATGGACCCCATGGTGGAGACCCATGCTGGAGCAAGGGTAGAGAAATGACCATGAAGGAGTGGCAGACAAAGCATTAGGGACTGACCGCAGCCCCCATTCCCCATTTCCTTGCACTGCTCAGGATGAGGTAGAAGACGGTGGATGGGGGGGGAAAGGGGGAGGATTTTAGTTAATTTTAATTTCTCACTGCTCTAATCTGCTAGTGGTAGGCAATAAATTACATTGAAATCCCTATGCTGAGCCTGTTTTGCTCGTGACAGTAATTGATGAGAAATCTCCCTCTCCTTATCTCTGCCCCTGAGCGTTTTCCACCATATTGTCGTCTCCTGCTCCTTGGTAGTGATAGAGTGGTATGGAGGAGTTCAGCTGCCCAGCAGCGTGAAAACACCACAAATACACTGAACATTTCAGAGTTTTTCAGAAGCCTGGAATCTGGCATATCAGAACTTATACAGTAATTAACAAAAAGCTATATATGCAGAGAGAGTTACATGTCAATTAAAAGCAAACTTGTAATGCCTTGTTGACCTCCTATTCCTAAATCACTTGGATTTCGCAATTTACAGTACTCTTTTCATCATATATGGACATATAAAATGAGTAAAAAATAAAACTTTGGTATTTATTCAGTTCCTAAACTGATGGAGTTACGTCAGAGATTTTTTTTCATTTGATAAAGTACCCTTGTGTATGCAACATCACAAGTCTTGGAAGACTCACATTAACCCCACTTTTAAAATCCATAATGTTCTCAAACTGTTTCTGACTGACATCCACAAACTGCAATTATTTCCATTTTATGAAATACGCTCACTCCCACATCCCTGTGGGAAATATACTGTTTGCAATTCCTAACCCTGAAAAAGCAAGTAAGAAACAAAGTCAAATCTGCCTTCTAAGCTAGGGAGAAAATAAAAGAACAACCACACTGCTGACTAGAGAGGGAACATGTATAGAACCCCAGACTGTCCAATCCACCAATTTTTTGATTGCAGTGGTTCTGGAGAATTAGAACTGTTTAAAATCTGGCTAAAAGAAGATATATTTCTTTAGGTTTAGCCATAACTAGACAAAAATACAAATCATTTGAAATAATGTGTTTGTATTACATACCATTCTATCTGTATCTAAATGCGTTCTTACAAATGAAAATCCAGTATCCAAAAATAAACTCAACAGATAAATCTCTATAGCAGCATATATACAGAAATGTAAATGTTGCAGTTTGAGAGTGATTACTGAGTATGCTTGAGAAGAAAGTGTTCTGTATCTGTCAGCCTACCTTAGCAGACAGTATTTTTAATCAAGCAAAATGTATGACCATCTAAATGCTTGAAACACTACTTGTATACTTGTAACATTTCATATAAAGAAATAATAAGAACTTGTGGGTCAAATATAAACCACAGATACAATATGTATATACCCAGAAGTCCAGCCCATTCATCCAGGAAAAGACCATAAAATATAGTGAACGACAGTCCTGGTCAAAGTTTGAAGCAAACGGAACACACTTACAGATGAGAGCAAGCCTCTAAATAAGTCTTATATAAATGGGAATCATTGTACATTGTTTTTTGTTGTTGTTTTTTTTTTTTTAAAAAAAAAAAAAAAAAACAGGAGAAAGCAGAAATACTGTGAAGTCAAATAATCCAATCAATCCAGATGTTCTTCCTTGCATAGACTTTAAAAAGCAACAACAAAAAATACAGTAATTCTGCATTACATAATGTGTTTAAGCACACTTTATAAACAGTCCTCAATATAAGATACACTCACGTACTCGCAAGTATAAAATTTTTCATTGTCTGCATCTACAAGAGCTGAAACAGAAGAGCTCAGCATGCATTCCTTCCTGGAATACATTAAAATGAGCTGCTGAATTTCATCACAACTCTCAGCATTACAACAGCTTCACTATCATTTTGTAAGAATTATGGCACCAATGAAGTCTCCCACAGATGTGCTCTTCCAGTGCCATCTGCTGTACAGTGCATTTTAAAAGCCTAACTACTGACACCTCTGGAAAGTCTTCTGGTAGGTATTTGTAACTATAAAAAGACTCTGAAGGATGTTAATGCAATTCCAAAGCTTGATGACTGTAAGCAGAAATACTTGGAACACTGCGAATCTAAAGCAGAAGAACATTAATCAGACTCAGGAAGAGAATGAAATGTTAACACAGATTGAAGAGTCAGAGTAAAATTTTGGCTTATTAACTTTCATCCCAAATTCATCTCAGAATCCTTAAAACTATGCAGACTGGTTAAACACAGGCCTCCTGAGAAGAAGTACCAGGACAACTAGATTACTATCTCCTAATAAAAATAATCAAAACTAAATTTGTATGCCTCATATCAAAGTGACAAAAAACACATATTAGTCACAAACATGAACTACTAATGAACAGGCTTAAAGCCAAAACCTTTACAGGATGCTTATCTGAAGGGCCAGTCACATGATCACATTCTTATTACAGTGGCACTAGATTTATGAAAAGTTATGAAAGCAAAAAATACCAGTCAGTGCAAATCTAATTGGAATATTCAAAACATTTCAGAGTAGTTTCAGTCTGATGCTACAAAATGGTTACAACGAATTACAGTCAAATACTTACCTATCTTAATGCATTGTATGCAAAAGTATACTAACAAAAAGTAATTACTTATATTTGTATTGCCTTTATTAATTTCTTATCTGTTTCACACTTCCAGTTTAGGTACACTCATTTCCCAAGACAAACACCATGAAAAATGCTGTCAGAACATACTACTACTAAAATAAAACAGCATTAACTTTTAAGAGCTGTATATTAGAAATACATAGCAACTCAGCATTGAGCAAAGAATTGTCACAAAATAAGTTTTTAATAAAAATACCATCACAGAACATGGCTTGGGACTATTAATCAACTCTGCTTCAGGTAACACACTTCCCTAAAAGAAATGTTAATCTGCTTATTTCCATAAAGTGAAACAGGTGAGCATTAAACTTGTTTTTAATTTTTTTTGCACCCATACCTAAAAGATTCCTGAAGAGTCTGGCAATCAATCAGAATACATATAATCTTTACTCTTTACGCTGAATCACAGTAAAACTTGCATCATTTACAACTTCAAGTTAAGCACATCTTGCTTCAGAACATTTGGCACAACTGTGCATGGAGCTGAAGTGAAGAGAATAACATAGACAGTGGAGGAACAATCATGAAAAATACATATCTCAAAATTTACAAGTTCCAACTTCATATAGAAAAAGCTTTTCACCATGAGAAGTGCCAGGCAGCAGAACACATTCCCCAGAGTTGTGTAATCTCCATCCTTGTAGGTTTCCATGATCCAACCACATAAAGCCCAAAGAAACCTTTTCTGATCTCAGGACTGAGAGGACACTGGACTTGAGATGTCCTCATGTCTCTTTCAAACTGAGCTATTTTACAGTTCTGTGACGTTAAACATTGTGTGCTATCTGAAGTTTAAAACTTAACATTTTAGATGTACCTTAAATTAAAATTCATGTTTGAAAACATCTAGAAACTTAATTTCCAACTTCTGTGCAGTACTACAGAGTTGTTAATTCTGTTTTTGCTGTTGTGTAGAAAAGCATTAAGCTTATAAAGAAAGTGCAAAAGCTAGAATTAACTGTAAATGTTGCACTACTACAAGGCGTTTCTTTTCCACAGAAATGCAGCACATGACCCAAAAGTGATACACTATATTACATTAAAATTTATTACATTTTTAACATTACATATGTATTGTAAAACATATAAATATATATTTTACCTAAAGTAAAGATACTTTTAAGCAAAACACATCAAAAGCTTCTGCATTTCTGGGTGTAGCAACAACCTCATTTTCATTATAGTCAGATAGTGGAACCTAGTCTAATTTTCTGCAGAAATATGAAAGCGTTCCCTCACTGCCATTCAAACTCTTGCTAAAATATATTCATCCATTATTTGGCAGGGAGTCTCAGCAGCAGCGTCTTAAGGTAACACAGACTTCAAGTGATGTATTTTGGAAATACACAGAAATCTATATTTACTCTGGAATTCCAAAGCATTGATGTAAATTGCTAGGAAATTGTTCTACATACACTTTCCATTCCTTTTACTTTAATAATGAAATCTTTGTAGTGTTGGAATTTATTTCTTCACACCAGTAACAGAAAGTGTTGAGTCAATGTATTTCCTTCCATCTACTTCTAGTTTCAGTCATAGAAGCTACATACATATAAAATATTCACTAAGCAGGGAGAGTAAATACCTATTTCAAACACTTATCGCTCCCTTCAACATACAAACAACATGGCAGCTTTCAGTTTTCTGACTAGACTTGCCATTAGTTTATTGAGGATGGTGAGGTTTTGCCTTCCCTTGAGCTTCAAGTAAATTCCTACATCATATTATTCTTCAATATGAACAGTCTTTAAATGAAGTAATGTAAATTACATTTTGCATACTCACATGTTGAAAGTTCAGATTACCTTGAAAGCAACAAAACAGGTTTTAGTGGTAATTTGGTTGGTAATGGATGAATGCTGTTTTAAGACAGGAGTGTGAATTTTATAAAAGTCCATCGTATCCTCTCCTGTATACCTGCTCTTCTCCTGACTGCAAAGAAGTTCAGGTGCACACCTTCATATAAAACTGGAACAAGGTGAAGAACAGACAGAAGATTATCTGCCAAACTTCCACCTTCTAAGATTTGAACATCTAAGGGAAGTTCTGCTTGCTTCTCTAAAGGGCAATATAACTGAACAGGTACTACACAAAGAAACCCTAACTTCTAACAAAGAATAAGCAAGGTATGCCTTTGGTAAAAAGCAGAAAAGCAGGGTAAATTAATAATGAAAACCTAACACAAAGTGACTTTTCTTCACCATGACCAGTGGAATTAACTTTATGCATAAACAGCAACAGAACCCTGTAAGAAATCCTAGTACCTTGACTCTGCTTGCCTCTATTGGAAAAGGATGTCCCTTGACATATGGACTTTTTTTCTTTTTTAAAAAACTTAATCCATGCCTGCTCGCATTAAGTCCTGTTCTTTCTTCTTTCCCATATTTGGTTGCAGAAGGGAATATGTCTATCTGATTGGTAGCTTTCCTCTGGGGAGTAACTGTAGAGTGTTAAATGGCATCTTTGTATTCCAGTTCATCTGTGTACGTACAGCCTCGTAACTACAATAATCGCGTAACTGCAATAGCCAAAGCCAGCCACTAACAGCAACTGTTCTTGCCAAAGTCACATCACCCTCGCACAGGGTGGCAGGCTGGGCTGTGCTGCTCGTCTGCTCCTCGGCGGCCGCAGGCACGTTCACCTGGCGTGGCAAACTGAAGTTGGCACTGGCTAACGCACAGGCAACCGGCCAAAACTGCGCCTGCTCAGCAGCAGCTGGGCACCAGCAGAGCAGCACTGCTGGTGGAAAGGGGACCCTGCAGGATGGGGTGGGTGACAGATAGAGCAGCAGCCACTTCAGCCACTGCTGCTGAACCTCTCAGCACCCAGCAAGGAACCAGCACCCCAACAGGGAACAGCACACACTACCTGCTACACGTTTTCCGCGAGTGGCACAGGTAGCATCTCCCATCAATCTCTTTTAAGCAGGCATCTGATAACAAAGTATACTGGTAACAGCTGAGAAGATACAGGAAAAAATAAGCCACAAACCAGCTTGCAGGCCCTGATGAACAGTGAGAGGAAAACAAGCAAACAAAAATAACTGAGCAAATCAATGCATACCAAGTCACTGAAAATGGGAAGAAGTGAAACATTTCTGCTGAATCAAATGAGAGAAATCACCAAAGCAACCTGTTGTGCATAGCATGTGTTTCACAGTTGGAAATCAAATCCATCGAGGGCAACCACATCTTTTTCACATACCTGTACGGAAGCAGATCAAGACTGAGAATAATGCTCAGTCAGGCTCAATTTTCATCTCGTTATTCTACAAGCCTGCAGCAGCCAGCCTTGCAGCAGACTGTCAGCAAAAATTAAGTTTAGCTTCATAAGCAAAGGTTAGATTTACTGGGAGATGATACGTGAGAATTTCAAATAGGGCTCTGTCCCACTTCTCCTTCCTGAGAATACCAAAATGTTTCTCCTCTATTCTAAGGTATGCTGGTACCCTCAGCATGATAACAGGGAACACTTCGTGATTAACAAAGATATTTATGCAGTCTTCTTAAACCTTGAAACAGTTACTTCAGGAGTCTGAGAAGTTGCAGGACTGCGATCCACTACAAACTAGCTTCTCAGCACCAGTGCCATGGACCATCACCATGTTGTGTAAAAAGGAATAATTTAAAATAAATTTGCTTGAAGATTTACATTAAGTTACCTGCAGAAAACATTATACAATTCACAATAATAAAATGCTTTTGGCAAGTAACAGGTTCTGTGCCTACTTATTTGAGAAAAAGAATGTTTGAAATTAAAATAGTGACAATAAGAGGGAGAACAGAAAGGACAATCAGAAAAAAAAAAAAAAAAGAAAAAAGAAAAATTTGCACTTCTGTGATTCTTTTTATGGAGCACGCACAGATGCTTGAATCCTGGAACGTGCGTCAAAAAGAACATAACCTATCTCATCATATGGATGCAGGCACCACAAACCAATTCGCACTGCAGTTTGGTTTTAACTCCTGATGCATTTCAAAAGTAACTTCAGAAACACTGTCCATCCATTTAAAGCTTGTGCCAGAAAGACAGAAATAATAGACCAGACCATGCTCTCAAAGTGATGGTGTGGTCAGAATTAATCTGACCTTTTCTTTTAATATTAATGACTAAATAACATGACTGTGAGGTATAGTTTTCAAGTCCTCCCCTCGCGGGGCCCCCCCCGCCCCAAAAAAAAAAACAAGGGGGAAAGAAAACATTTAGAAGACATGCAACAGCTTAATATTACCACTTCATATTGACTTGTACTGATAGCTACTTTCTTGTAAAAGTTTATTCTTTACACATCGGACTGTTTCATGATACTTTTACTACAAGCAGGGAAACATCATCAATGTATGTAACTTCCTTAAACATGAACAGAAACAGCTGAAAAGGGCCTACTGCCAACAGATCATTTTGATGAGGAGACAAAACAGGTACCATAAATAATTGTTCCTACGTTATCAGAGGAAACATTCAGCTTCTTAGACCAAACCTCCATCACCAATCCACCCCACTATATGCACTGAAAGAACAATACAGAAACTCATCTTTCAATTAACACAAGTGCATGCTTATCTGCATCCCCAAAAATAAGGCTAGAAAAGAAAGGAACACAATGTGAGGGGCAGGAGGAAAATGCAGGAAAAGTAACAGAAACAGAAGCCTCAAACCATCTTTCTGTTGAAACCTACAGCACTTACACAGGATCACCATATACATGATGAAAGTCCACTACGCTACTTGCCAGTATAAAGATTTTATGTTGCCATTCTCCTTAAGTTCAGAGCTACTGATTTGTAATAATAATCACATTTGCTTCTGCTTGTCTAGCTCACCTGACATGAAAATGAGGTGTAGGTTGAAATCTGTAGAAGCAGCGTTTACACATTCTAGCACCAAGCAAGAAGTCTGACTGGCAACTGTAATGATGTTTTCCTTAATCATAACATAGGATACTCTTTTTTTTTTATTTTTTTTTTTTTTTTGACAAGCAGGGATGAAAAACCTAAGGAACAAGTCAGGAGAGCAATGAAGTCACTTTCATAGAAAAATCAAAGTTAAAACTAACTTTTATTTTACGCCTGTTCTCTAGTCAACTGATGGCTTCTTTGTACTTATTTGAAAAACTAGATGAACATCTTGAGCATTAAGTTGTAAACTGCTCACTTTCCTACTTTATTTTATACTTATCTGACAGACAAGAGGAAATATATGTAGGTATATTGAACTTTGTTCCTACAAAGAACATTAACTGGTATCAAAGATGTGAAAAAACAGATCAACATCCTGCAACAATTCTTTCAAGGTAGTACAATCAGTTGCAAAATGTCAGGGAGAAAAATCAACTTTGTCAAAATATCTTATGAACTTATTAATTAAATAGTAAGAACGTGATTTTCTTCAACCAATAATCCAAATTTAGATATCTAATCTACACCACTGGTAACAAGTGAAACACTGTTAAACTCTTATGGATTTCAACCCTTTTCTTCTTTAATTTTCTTGTTCCACAGAAATTTAACACATACACAAGTTGAAACAAAAGAAGCTGAAATGAGCTTTTAAAATAAACAGATAGAAATGAGTTGGAAAATCTATTATAAAGAAATAATAATTAAAAAATCCTGTTTTTTCAGCATCTGTGCTTGAAGTAAGACTCACTTTCTAATATTCAGCTTGTCTAGAGGGTTTGTGCAAATGGCAATACACCGTGGTCTTACACCACTTTGTACCCAACACTCTGCTTTGGATCTTGCAATTCATTAAAGCTGCACCTGTGGCTTCAAATTAACCTTAACTAGATTAGTTTCTGTCTGGGGCTGAAACACTCTTTAAATCCACATGACCAGGCAGGCTCTCTGAGATCTTCACAGCTATCACCCTTGCCACATCTACCGTGCTGCCACTTTCAATAACAATAAAAGCTTTCTTTCATTAGAAGATACCACTCCATCCTCTCAATTTAGGCTAAGATGCAGCAATCCTTTATAATGCAGTTAACCCCCTATATAAATAGAAAGATTAAGTGAACCCATTTATGGTCTGAGGGGAAAGAGAGCACAAGGCCTTGATTAAAGAGAGGAGTGGGAAGATCTTTCATTATAGCACCCATACAATGTTCACACACCAGGAGAAACCTCAAAGCATGCAGAGGAAGAAGAAGCAATTAATAAAGACATTCCTCTGAATCACAGACAGGAAGGATCTGATCTGTTTTCAGACTTTCTTAATTATTAGAGATATAAATACATATTGCTCCAAGGACACCACAAAGATAGCACCCTTCTCCTCCGGATTATACAAAAGAATTTAATAGCAACACAACATAATACTTGCCCTATATGAAGGCACTCATTTTCCATACAGCTCAATGATTTAATGTGTTTCACAATCACGCATACTCCTATATCCATACTTTTGCTTTTGTATGCACACTAAATCACTTGGTTCCTGTAATTTCTCACAGTGGAAAATTCTGAAACAATACAAAAATTGACAGATGATGTTCTACAAATTTCCCAAGCATGTGAAGTCAAAGCTAATTTCTGTGTGCACGAAATTCACATACCTTTTTTAATTCATTGATTTATTAAACACATTTTTCCAAAGCAATAACCAATTGTTTTACTACAAAGTAAAACACCATTAGCACAAACACAACATGCATAATATGAAAGTATGTGTCACCATTCATTGCAAGACAGATTTAAAGTGAAATATATGCTAAGTGAAACATGAAGTGTTTCACCTGGGATGAAAATGCATTGGCTAAATGTAAGTAACTACTTTTAGCCAAACTGGGATTTCCTAATCCTTGAAAAAATAACAACTAGATAAAACACTGTTACACAGTAACTCAGAAAGTACTGGTACTACTCAAGCAACCCAGTCCCCTAGCCAGCTGTGAAAAGTTCACAGTTAAATTCAATGAATATAGTTTGGTTTTGCCTTGCTTCCTACAGAAACAAAGCTTGAGCAAGCATGGCTCTTTCTGTCTGTATACACTGCATCCCCTTCAGGACTACCAAACAATGTTTTAATCAGTTCAGCGGACAGTCTCAACTGAGGGAGAAGCCATAGCAAGAATTTGTATATTCTTACATAAGAAATATATATCTACATTTATATATAAAATCCAAGGAATGGTCATTTCAAAACACAGGAAAAGGTTTCTTGACAGTTCAGAAGTATCTCCAGAACCAGGGAGGAAACTGGGATTAAACAGTTTCATTCCACGTGGAGCCCTGTGTTTCATAAAATTCGTTCACTGCAGCACAGACAAAAAATGTTTACCTCCAACCACCAAGATATTACATATGTTCATTAGAAGCAAACGTGGTTTATCATCGTAATGTGTTTTTATTTACTTCTGAGCAGCAGTCAAAACGAGAAAGGCTCAAGCAATACCTTTTATATCAATGTAATAAGTCACTAGCAAGAAAATTAAAAATTGAAAACATTTTCTATATATCAGATGAATTCAAAATTTGATTTTTATTTCTGAAATAGAAATAAAGAATAAAGTCAGTTGCACTAGCAATTTTATTTTCCCAGAAATTTTAAAATAAACATTAAACCAATCAAAGGCAACTTCTATAACAACTTCTAATGGTGAACAAAATCCTTTGTTTTCACTCTTAAACAACAGTATACTGCAAAACATGGTTTTGTATCCTTTATCTGAACTATTTATATAGGAAACATAGTAGAAGACTTCAAAAGGTTCAGAGTTCAAGAACTCAGAGAAGTTGAGAAAAGCCAGAAGGGTTGCCTGAGCAATTCTCTCCTTTGTCTTGCCTTATACACAGAATAGAAACGTTTACATTAATACTTCTCTTCATCACCCTTTGAAGTGTATGATACCATCGTTTACTTACAGCATATTAATTAAACTCCAAATTCCACAGCTCACAGACTTATTGGCTTAGTTGAGGAAATTTTTGCTGTCCCTATATCTGACACTTGTTAATATGTAGGCATTCAATACTCTGTTCAGCATTTCATGAGACAAAACATGGAGAGCTCAATTTCCACTCTTTTAGATGGATTCATAAGCTGAATAATAATATATATGCACCAGCAGGCCCAATTAAGGTCCTTTCATTCTGAAACCTTAAGTTTGAATTTTCATGACGTGGAACGATTTGGGGCAGGGAGGGCTTGACCTGTAGGGGGCTTTGAACAATTGCCTACTCTACACTGAAACCACCCTGATTTCTCCATGGAAGTATTTGGTGACAACAGAACAAAATGGGTGTGACTCAAATAGTTAATTGCAGCAGCAGCAAATTGTCATGCACTGCAAGAGATCAATCAGTTAAGCCTGTGGTCCCTTTCAGGAATTAGCTGACATTACAGAAATAGGCAAACACAGGACCTTGGGTTTCATCATTCCGTGGAGAAATACCCAACCTTTCAGGATAGCTTGGATAGATAGCTTCTATTACTGTCCTCTCTTTAGTAATGATTCTACTTCCTGACATTCTTCAAAACTTTGTAAAATGCTTGCTGAATTTTAAAGTCTTTTCAGCCCAAGTGCTTAAAGTTTATCAAGGCAATAAGCAAATGAATTACCGGCCTTACAGTACAACATATTATTAGTTAACCCTGTGATAAGCGGAAGATCCATCAGTTGTATATATCTCAAGGGGTTAGAAAAACGCATAAAAAGAAAGACCGAGATACCAAGATACAATGTTATCTAAACCATTAATGAAGTTGCAACCTGCAAAGAAAGTAAATTCAGATTGACAAATAGGGCAAAAATATTCCTCTCCATAGCTTAAGCCTTACATGAAAAACTCTCTGAGTTTGCTAACTGATGACTCCAGCACGGGGTATTCTCATGATTCCTACCACATTCTACCTCTGACACAACAGATCTGAGGTTTGTGGCCTGCTTTCCAAAAATACAATTCAAAGAAAAGTACATTTTGACAAACTGCAAAGGTCAGAACTACAACCAGTCTTATCTAAAATAGAGATAAAGCATCTGATTTTTGTCCAAGTTATTTTTTTTCAGTACCTAAGGATAAGTAACTTCTCCAAAAATCACTGCAAATACTTAGGGCATACTAGAAGAGTCAGGTTCTTGAAGAGTCCACAGAAATTAGGACTTATTATTTAAAATGTTCATCAAAACTCCTCCCCTTCACATGTGGGAAACTGCTTTATCAAGAAGTACCTAAATTGCAACTTATTATTTTTTAATTAAAACCTCCTCAGCAGTCCTTAACCTTATTTTTGCAAGGAAAAACAAAACAAAAATCTCCGGAAGTACCTCATCTGAGCAGAACAATATCAATGCCTAATTCATGGCTGTGTCTTCACATAGCTGCTAAGGCATGTTCTGTAAGGGAAACATGAAGCACCTCACAGAATCATGTTGCATAAAGGATGGTGTCAACTACTTCTTTTTCTGGGCATCACGATAAGTGGATAAATGATTACCACATCTCTCCACATCTCATAAGGACTTTGCTCCATGGGAAAACCAAACTACAAATTCTAGCATCCTGGATAGTGGTCCCAGCCATCATGGAAGGGAAAATCTCCCTTATTCTTGATTATGGTACTCTGTCATGAAGAAATAGTTTAAGACACAAGATGAACTGGGCCAGAAGGTCAATCCCAGGTTTTCCCCTTCCACAGCAGTTCCTTCGGCGAATGGGTTGAGAGAAAATATACCTTCTCTAGCCCTTTCTTTTTCAGCTCCATTAACCTTCTGCAGACCAGAAGAGTTTTAAAAGAAAGACAGAAAGCTTTCTGTACTTCAGAGCAGCCAACAGGATTATGTTTGAGGCAGCCTCCATTACAGAAAGGGCAGAACTGAGTAACTTGGCTATCCTTATGCTCCAAGCGAGGGCTCTAGCTACCAAGCTGTACGTCCTGTATTTCACATCACCGGTAAATGCAGACTGGACTGCTTGCAGCCTGTAAAACTTGTATGCACAAACAAGGGAAGTTTTAGATAATTATATATCTAGGTTTATATTGTATTGTAGATTATTATGTGGATTGTAGATTGTTATGTGGACCCTAAGCCCTATGTTTACCTATTACATGGTCCACGATAAAGACCAGTAACAACAATATACTTTGCTCACTCACTTAGGAATCAATTTTAAAGGCAAAGAGAATTTTACATGAAGTGTAAAAAAACCAGTCTTACATAGTTATGTTTGCATATCATTTCTATTGTGGAACACCTACACTATTTAGCAATGTGCAATTCAACTGCAATTAACGTTAGTTTGTTCTGGGTACTTAACAGAAGAGAAAAACTTAACCCAAAGATAAGGTTACATATATAGCATTATTGAAAAACATTTTAATAACTTCTTCCCAAGTGAATATGCATTTCTCTCTCTCCAAGTTATTAGGAATGCTCTATCCAAACAAAATAGTTACCAAACAAACCCTTAACGCCATCTTCACCATGCCTTTTACCACCTAGAGTTTAAGGCTGAAAGAGCCACTACACTCAGGAAAAAAAAAATGTGCAGCACTCCATGAGTACCGCCCACAACCTTGCTGGCTACATACAAATCATAACATTAGCTGTTCATATTACAAAAGGAGGTCTGAATAAGAATTTTTGTCCTAAGCCTTCTTTAAACCAAAGTCCAAATATTTTTTGACAAAATAAGGAAGTGCTGACTTCTTTCTAATAACTTAATGCCTTGTACTGATGAAGAAAGCATACCATTTCCCATTACTACTAAACAAAGGCTTTTGATTTTTAGAGACAAATACAGTAATAAACACTGAGAGGCTTACAAATTGTGGTCACCACAGTACTAGTACAACACAGAAGCAGCTTAATTCATAAAGTTGAAATATTTATTTTAATCCAATTTTACTAACCAATTATAGTAACAGTATATGGAAAGTGATCCATTAGGTTGGACTTACTTGGTATATTCTGCAAGGGGAAAAAAATCACTTATGATAGGTGAGCAAGACCAAATTTAAATTGCCTTTCAACAATTAATCTCAAAATAAATCCAAGCATTCCTTTTGCTTTAAAAGATTGTCCCCTGTTATTTGTTCTTATTTAAGTGCTTATCATAAAATTACTAGATCTGATAATATTTAACAAGTACACAAACTCTCTAATGCCCACATCTTCCTTTCTAAGGACCCCAGTAATCATGTTAAGCTCTAAATAAAATCAAATTTGGAGGTGTTGGGAGGAAATGCTCACTCATTCTTTAAAAAAATCAAAGCACTGAAAGACTAAGATTATTTTAACATAGCTAATCACATTCTTCCCATTATGCTCTGGTGAACCGGTACTTAAGTAAAACAACAACAACATATAAAGCTTCACTACCAATTTGAATTCAGTTTCAGAATCTTCAGTATCAGAAAATGTCCATATAAGACAACTAGAGAAAGATCATGGACAATCAGGTTCCTTAGAGTATAGCACACAAAAACCAGACTGAAGAAGGCTCATAACGCTGTTCTCTTTTCCACTACTATGGTTCCAAATTGTTTTTATTGTAATCCTCATTCCCATATATTCTATTTCCGGTATATCCAGCATTTTATTTGGACTCTCTATGATTCATAAGCTAGGCTGTCAATTGCTAAACAATGCTGAGACAGTTTTAAAGCTTTACGAAAGATGAAATCCTTAAGACTAAGACATTTGAAAATGATACTTCTAAACTATTGTGATTCTTTTATTAACTGCATATTCCTTACTTAAAAAATAAAATTGGTATCTGTATTAAAATACATACAGGAAGATTAGGCTAGGATCACTTTTAACCTCAAGCTCAGCAATTTTATACAAGCAGTGTTGAAGAGAATCACACTCTGAAACCGAGTCTCTCACAGTCAATAAGGCAGATCCAGTTCATGAAATGAAAGTGGACAAGCCAGCAGAAAGGAACAAAAGAGAACTTCCTTCTTGTTGTTTGAAGACTGACTTGACTTCCCCAGGGAAGTGGTCACGGTGCAGAGCCTTGCCAGAGTTCAAGAAGTATTTGTACAATGCTCTCAGACACACGGTCTGATTTTTTGGATGGTCCTTTGGGGACATAGGAGTTGGATTCAACGATCCTTGTGGGTCCCTTCCAACTTGGATATCCTATGATTCTGTGATTCTATGACTGAGGGATCCCGGTTAGGTTGCGGCCCAAGAGGAAAGCTTCTTAGGCCCCAAGAAACTCAAGGTACCTCCTGAAGTGAGCAACTGCTCTTGGAACACCCAGAACCTGGATCCGTTGACCAGAAAGTTCATCCTGGTACCTCCTGCCAATGGACTGACTGTTTTTCCAAGCGCTACATTTGGGAAAACGAGAATGTAAAACATAACTTATTTTAAATGTTTTCTTTCCCATTGTCACTGGCAGAAGGCCCAATAAGAACAAAGAGTAAGCTAATCATCTTTTTTATAGTTTAGAGCTGAGCCATATATGGGTAACAGTAGAAATACTGTGCTCAAAGTACTGTCAAATACACAGGGTGAACACACCTGTACAGAGATTATTATCTCCATATAATCTCATAAAATTACTTGACTACTTTGTTTCCCTTAAAACAGGATGAGAAACATTAAACATATTTTCACAATTGACAGTCCTTTTAAGTCTAGAAGGTGCTTTTTGGAAAGAACAAAAACAGCAAAACCCCCATACATTAACAGGGCACAACCAGCCCATTGACCAGAATAGGAATGGAATTTTGACTGCATGGGGAAGGCTGCTTAGCAATCTTCTTAATGAAGTCCCAATTTACCAGAATAAAACCTTTTTACAAGACAACACCCGTTCCAACAAAGCTTAGTCTACATGTAAATTCTCTAATTTGGGGTCAAAGCTAGAGAGACTCTTAATTATTCATGATTAAGATCAGGGACTGCTTTTTTTTTTTTCCCTCCCACACTCTAATCACATGCAGCCAGAGACATCCTGCTACCCCACGCAGCGCATCAAATGGAGAAAGGATATGTTAAAGTTTTTAGACAGACACTGTTTTGTTGTAATGCACAACAAAACAGCTCAGAGGGGAGGGGAATTTTTGGTTTTTTTTTGTTGTTATTTTTGTTTTGTCAGTGGTGGTTGTTTCTTTTTTTAACAACAATTTTCCACACAGCCCTAAACAAACATTTTCCTAATATTAACATTCAGCCCAGCAAAGATTAGTTAACCGTGGGCTGACATTAAACTCAAGGGGACTGCTCACTGTACATTACTCTTAGCTTACACTTGAAGAATTGGGGTTTTATACCAGGAAACTTCACGTTGGTATATAAATTCTCATGTGCAGGATCAGAGATAAAGTTTTCACTGTCTATACGAAGAAACATGCTGCATGAAATTTATACAAACTCAAAGCCCTTAAGATAGCTATCTCCACACTACGGTCAAATTTCTGCAGAGCCAGGAGTATAGGAGCCCTGCTGCAAAAGCTTGCTAAACTTGAAATTTCAAGCACGAAAAAAAGACAGACATATACACGCACACAGACTGTTTTTTCTCCTGTTCTCTCTGACAAAAATTTAAACTTACACACACTATAAAAATGTATTAACCCAATTAAAAACATGAGAATAGGCACACACTTTTCAATGCTTATACACAGATTTTCTGTTCCTGTTTTCCATGTCAAACCATTTAAAATACATCAGATTCCAAAAAGCACCTGTTTTGGGAGGATACAGAAAGCATCTGATTCAGTACTGACATCCCTTCACCTTGTTCTCTCGACCATCATGGGATTAAATTGCAAATAAGACTAATACATTGGTCATGACAGACTCTTTTAACCCTTCAGCAAGGGACTGAAGAATAATTACATTTGCATTTAAGTTTTCCCCCAAGTAACTAGGGTTTTTTGCACAAAATCATGCCGAAAGTCTATGATTAATCCCTTATTACTTCTTAACGTTACTTATTATTAGCCAAAAGCTCTCTTCTTTTCAAAAGCCAAGAAGAGGAGAAAAGTCAAAGTTTCAAAAAGCACTGGATGAGATTTGGTTTTTGCCTCTTTTCTACCAAACAGAGAACAGGGAAGAGGAGGGGGAAAAATGCCATGAGACTCCTACCTTACACAGACCTAGACTTGAGATCTTACATAAAACCTAGAGACTTGTACCTCTGAATACACAAACCAACTATTCTGGAATCAGTCTCCTTGGGCTGACCAAAATTCCAGCCTGGAAGACTTTCCAAGTACAAGTTTCATCAAAACCAATATGCTTGCACAAACAGCTTCTGTTCAGTGAATCCAGTGAGAATTCCTCAGTCACAGAGTTCTCACCAGTGCCTGAAAGACGAGTGTCATCCTGAAAAAGCTGCCTATCCTGTTTTTGGCATACAGCTTCTACAAATCTCACCCTGGAAGGCACACTTTCTGTAACCAAAAACCCTTCTACCCGATGCCACCAGTCTCCACTTCTTTTTCAGTTAATAAACCTCCTAATCTGATACCTGATTACCAACAAAAAGAGTATGTAAAGGATTTTAAGAGTATTCAAACCCATTACTAATGCCAGAAATACAGTTAACACTATATAGCTTGTAACTGCCCAGGTCTCGTAGCACTTACAAAGGCAAAGTCTGGGGATTCCCTAAATCAGAAGGTACAAAAAGGAAAGCAAGCTTGACCACTGTATCAGACACATCTTGCGATCAAACAAGCACACTTTGGAAATGTTTGGAGTAGCCTAGTAATTTATTCTCAACTTATTTGAGGAATACAGACTGCTTTAGAGAAGGAAAAAAAAAATCACCTACTCAAGACTCCTACAAACTGCTGTTTTAGCACATTTACCACAGAACGTCAAGATTAATTAAGAATAAAACTCCTCAAGAAAAACAGAGATCACACACTTTAAAATCAAACCTGACTAGAATCTCATTTCCAACAATGTTTCATCAAGAGAAGCAATCTATGTATTGTTTTAAATAATACAGAATATGCTTGAGGAACAGTAACCAAGGTATTAACTATGTGGTCTCAAATCCTGACACTCATCAATGTATCTGCTAGCTGCGTTCACCACATTATCTCAAGACCATTAAAACCTTACATAAGTCCTCTTACAGATCTGTATCTCATACCAAGCAAGCTAAATAATACAAATACAGCTGCTGATTATATACTGCTTTGGAAAGCAAATAAAAATACCACATATCCATATGGTTTACCTAACAATACTCAGAGCTTTATTTTCATTGTTTAACCTTTTTTTTTTTAACTAGAGACCACTTAATGAGCTATGAAAAAAAAAAAAAGCACTGTAACATCTATTTATACCTTCACTGCCAGAGAAAATGGCTCTCATCCAAAACTTTTACAGCAGTTTACAGCAAAATTATTTGGTGTTTATAACAAAAAGCCCACATGCTTTACAAATCTAAGATTTTCTAGAAGTGCCAACCTACTGCACTTGGCAAATCACAAAAGAAAAGAATGTTTCATCAGAAGACAAGAAAGTTCATGTGCTCTGTGTGCCCTATATTAGTAAGCTACTAGGAAGCAATGTTTGGAGAGCAGCACCTGGATAGAAATACCTACATATGACATCTTTAGGTTGGGATTAACTGCAAACAAGATTATTTTTCATACTCCTTCAATGGAGTTTTAAAGTCAGAGTTAGAACAATGACAGAACTAATGTACTTGCATCCTCAGTAAACAAAGATTTATGTTTAACTTACATACTTTTCTTTGCAATGTAGCAACCCAGGAACAATTTCTTAGGTAACATGTGGATTACATCTTTTTCATAAATGAAACAGAGTTCCAGAGAATTAGAAGTGTTTTGTGAATGATTAAGGACACTGAAAAGGGCAAATAATTTCCCAAGTACTTTACCTCAATATTTTCCAGAAAAAAAAAAAATCATGACAAACAATAGTTTATTTAAAAAAATAAAAAAGAAAGCTCTAACAGTGAAGATAGGTCCTTGAATCTCTATTACAGCCTTTAATGAACACTAGTCAGATTTACAAAGCCATACACTTAAAAACTATGAAATTATCTGGAGCTGCAGATGCTTATTGTTTGCATGCCCATACATGACATAAGAGTCAGAAGACCATGAAGAATAAAAAATCTGGAATAACTTTTACTTAATCCAAATTAAGCAGTCAGAAAGCTGAATTTCTAACCTGATCTGAAATTTTTAATTCTCACAATAAGCAGTCTAAATCTGATTCTGACTCGTTGCCTTTTTAATGTCAGTCTGCGTAGACTCTAGCAACACTTTTGCAACTTTCTTTATATATTTGATCTACTAGACAACATCTAGTAGCTTCCCGTTTTCATCCAGGGCAATAATTCAAGGTCAGTTTCTTGAGGTTTTGGTTTTGGTTTTAACCACCAGGAGAGGCTGAAGTAGGTGAGCCGTTTTTGTTTTAATATATTAGTAAGCTACTGGGAGAAACAAAAAGCTGTAACATTAAAGAAATGCAAAATTATAGCATTTTAA
Source organism: Heteronetta atricapilla (assembly GCA_011075105.1). Lineage (NCBI taxonomy): Eukaryota > Metazoa > Chordata > Aves > Anseriformes > Anatidae > Heteronetta > Heteronetta atricapilla. The sequence goes on from CM021732.1 coordinate 100,009,166, forward strand.
TATTTGTTGCAAAATTAATTGTTTTTAAATGAATTTCTGTGGATTTCTGTTAGCACATGCTCATACGTTTTAATTTGGAATCCAATTGTTTCTAAAGAAAAATGCAGAAATATCGATAGCAGGAGCAATCTACCATGAATCACCTGTCTTTACACTCTGTTGTACCACAAGAATATTTAAGTGGTATGAAGCTGCCTTTTAAACATGGACAAGGAATATTCCATTACAAGAACAATCTTCTTGTTTTCTAAAAAACAAACTACTGTATGCATCTCGCCATCTGAAATTCTCACGGAAAATTTTTAAGACTCTTATTTTGCTAGGGAGCCACTAGGACTCATAGGAGCGTCTCACAAGAGGCGTTCGTAAGAAGCTGGGAGCTCTGCATCTGTACATCTATTGTTTTCTGAAGACTAGCATTTCCAGAAAATAAGCATATATTAAAATGAAATGAAATTAGATTTTGGCAGAAATACGAAGATGAGGTACCTTACCAGATATTGCTATTTCACTAAAAAAAAATAAAAGAAAGCGAACTCCAAGTTCTGTACTTCTTTGAACACTTCATAGAAATATAGAGTTAAATTGCATAAAAACTCTCTATTCTCCTATTCAGTCCCTATACTGCCCAATTTCTACTCAGTACACTTTAGTATTTGCACTCCCAAGTTGCATTATATTTGCTTTTATACTCCTAATACCATATTTGCTTCCTTGAAGCACCACAAGCCTCTCTGGTTGTTACTAATACACATTAAAGCACTACCAAGAGAAAGCTAGGACACACCAGCTAAGACAAGTCTCTTTTCCACATATTTTATGTTATCACTCACCTCCCTACAACGCTGCACTACCCAAACACTATCAAAATAGCAGAGTGAAGGCCTAGGAAGCAAGTACAGCAAATAAAGCACAGGAGTAAGGAATTACTCTGGACTGTGGCCTCAGTTTTGCTAGCAGCGATGCAACAAACATGTAGCAAATATGTAGTCAACTCAAGACAATACTACTAGGAAAACTCTTTCAAACAGTGATGTGCAAGTTACTGTATGAATGTAAGTCTTCGTAATAGCACAAAGAATTAACTTGCTTCTGGAGAAGAACTTCTGATTAAGAGTCCACTCTCTCACTCCATTTCACCACGCTAGGCACAGCTAGGATGTGTAACCCACCTGCAGAACAACATGGACCAAGTTATTATTTTGTCAAAACTTCCCTAAGAGTAACCCAAGGTATCTGACTGATCAACTTCACAATCTCAGAATAAATAAATTAACAGCACGATATAAATTAACATTTTTTTTCTTGATTTCACAATGTCAACTCTTTGAGTTATGCAGTATTTTTCCTGAAACCTTAAGAACACTTTGATACTGCACATATGCAGCGCAATGAAGACACTCACAAAAGCTCTGGAAACAATACAGTGTTTCTTCCCTACTACTCCACCGCCTTGCAAGTTAGCAAATGCAGATATCTCTATATAACACTACACTGTGATCGCTCATACTTAATTTCAAGGCTTAGTTTCACTGAATTTTAATTGGGGGTGGGGGAAATATGTCTGTTTAAATCTCATAAATCATAATATGGGGAATAGGTGCTGAATTCAGCATACACAAGTGAGCCTGCTTTAAGTAAAACCTCAGTTCCATCGTGTGATGCCGTAATAACAATAAATATACAATAGGAAATGAAAACTCCATTAAAGACTGAACATTTTAACTTTGAAAATGCTGAAATCTGCCTTGGTAAGTTACACAGAAAAACGTGGACTACATTCACTGTCTTTCTGCAGAAGACTCCAAAAATACCTAGATATTCTCCAGGGGTTTAAGTCTTCTGGCCCAGCTAGAGTAATTTATCTCATAACTACACTGAAGCTCCCATGTTTTCTACAGTACAAGGACAGGCTTATTAACATGATACAAAATAATGCTATTTTTTCTACCCACGGCAGAAATGCAGATGCGTTATTCCTCAAGTACTTCTCTAGTTCTCTAAGAAAGGAGGCCTGCAGCAGGTATTTTTAACTACAGGTATATTAAGAGGTTGGTTGTGGTGTAAGCATTACTGACAGGTAGGAAAGAGGGGTTGAGACCTAATCATGAAAGGGCCCAAGGATTTCATAACTGGAAGTGGCACTTTCCCTATCTGAAGTGCGTTCTCCTCCTTTAACAAAGTAACATTCTCTTCTGGAAAATGCCACGTTCCAAGTGAACATGATTTTGAAAACACAGGGAGAAAAGATGAAAGAACCAAGAAAAAAGGAAGTTGTAGTCAATGCATCTCACATCACAGCAACATTCTCTGCATCTCCTAAAACTTCAGCGTTTTGGAAAGGCATTTTTCTCAGGCAAATGAGTGGACGTGGGCCAGAACCAGTTATTTCTGACAGAACTGGCACCACTGGGGAAAGAGAATGCAAGAGGCAGTTTGAAGAACAGTGAAAGCCAGGAAAGTTTGGGGGTTTTTGGTTGTTGGTGTTTAAAAAAAAAAAAAAAAAAAAAAAAAAAAAAAAAAAGATAAGTTTTTTAAGCTTTTAAGTGCTGCCTGTTACAGAAAGCAACGCTTCTCCCACCCCTTCAGGAGCCCTTGGCATACCCTCGGCTAACAATAACATGACATTCACAGCTTCACCTTCCCCACAGCTCTCCAGAGCGCAAACCCCCGCAGCAGGGGCACAAAATGCTACCTCTGGCTACCGACCCTGCCAGGACGGGTACCCCTCCGGACCCAAAGCCGAAGGCGGGCGGGGAAGGCGCAGCCTCACCCAGCCGCTACGCCTGCCCCCAAAGGGGGGTCCGGGGAGCAGCCGGGGGTCGAGGCCGGTGCTGAGACCCCCGCCAGGGCGCTGCCCCCCGCCATGCAGGCCGCGCCGCAGCCCCGCTGCCTCCGCAGGGCCTGGCGCCGCCGCGGGCTCGGGGAGCGGCGCAAACAAAGGGAGAGGAGAGGCCGGGGCCCCAGCTCGGAAGGAGGGCGAGCCGAGCCCCGCGCCGGGCCCATCGCCGGCTCTACCCCCGCGGCCACCGGGGGACGGGACGGGACGGGAGGGAGCGGCCGGGCTCGGCGCGCCCGCTGCCCGGGAACGCTCACCCAGCGGAGGCCGCGGTGCCCCGCTCCCGGCGCGGGCCTCTCCTTCCCCGGGCACCTCGGCGGCGCGGCCCGGCCTGCGCCGGCATCCGGGCTGGGCGGCGAGCAGCCTCCCGGGCGGCGGAGCGGGACTCACCGAGCCGGAGGAGGAGGAGGAGGAGCTGGCGCTGCTGTTGCTCCGGCGGGGCCCGGCTCCGGCTCCCTCCCTCGCCGTGCCGCCGCCACCTCCCTGTTCCTGGCGCCGCCGCCGCTTCCTCCGCCTCCTCTGCCCCCACCCCTCCGTCCTCCGAGGGGCGCACGGGGGTGGCGAGCCCGCGATGGCCGCAGCCTGCCGCAGGCCGCGTTCAGCCCGGCGGCGGGGGCGGCGGGCCGCCCGCCTTCCTCCTGCCCAACCCTGCCTCCGCCTCCCCGCTTGCCCCGGCCGGGGCGGCCGGGCCCCTTCTTCCCGTCCTTTCCCTTCCCTTCGTTCCCTTCCCCGCCCCTGGGCTCGGCAGCTCCGCGCCGCGGGGCTCGGGCAGGCCGCGGGCAGCCTGCGGGGGGCGGCTGGCGCCTGCTCGGGGCCTTCCCTAGCGCTCGGCCCCCTTCCTTCCCCGGCTGCTGAAGGCTCTCATTGCCCGTGGAACCTCATAAATAAAACGAGCAGCGAGCTGTTCGATTTCTCTCTGTGCGTCTCTATCTTTCCCCAATTTTGGGGCGACTCCGCTCGTGCTGCACCCCCGGAGGGGGTTCCCATACACACCGCCAGAGGGTGACCTTTCCAGTGCCTCCGTGCCCCCTTCGCCTCCCTTCCGAGAGCGATGTGCGAGAAGAGGCATTTTCACGTTGAACTTTGCTTCATGGATTGCCCGCAGTGCCACTAAACTCCAGCCACATCAGCTGTGCCACAGAAACTTCAGCCAGGCAGGCTGCCTGCTTGCTTGCTGGCCCCTTTTCGAAAATAAATTGAAGAGCAACAAAACAATTTCCAACTTAGGATGCGTGAGAGTGACAGAAGTGAATAGCTGAGGATGAGGATTTCAAATCTGTGGACAATATAAATTGTGGAAAGTAATGCTTGCTGAGTGGTGTTGAGCTGGTAAAACAATGCCTTCAGAAGCTTTTCATCATTTGTTTCCTGCTTGTGGCACATAACTGATGCAAATCGAGAACCTGATTTTGCAAAGATATGCATAATTTGCTCATCTATCTAATCACATAAGAGTCAGTGAGATTATTTGTGTGACTCGCTACTCACCCACACAACTGATTTGAAGTTGAAAGCGAAATCACTGAAACTCGTGAGGCTGTGAGAATATTCTTGCATGTCCTGCTGAAATCAAGGGTATCTGTGGGTTGAGGTCTGTGAGTTGTTTAATTGCCTGAGTTATCTGAGGTCAGAATGTGTCCTGATTACATTTACATTTTTATGCCTCAGATGTTTATGGAGAGTTAAAGGCTTTTCTTGAGTTTCATCCAAGAGTCTTTGGTTCTTTATGTGTCTGATCGACTGAAGTTGCTGGCAAGCCAGAACCATTTCAGCACGATGACTCTAATTAGTGTTGTAAAAGGAAATTATTATTTTTTTAATACAATCATTAGCTTTTTCAGATACCAAATACCTGGACTTATTTATGTTTTTGTTATGTTTTGTATCAAAACTGTATTTTTTACAATTATGATTAAATGTTATCAGTAGTATACAAACAAAACTAAGAATAGCTCCAAGTGGATCATTTAGGAATCCTTATGGAGTGTAGCTCTTGTATGTAAAACTAGTACTGCTGGTATGAAAAGTATGAGCAATCTTCTGGTCTGCCATGTTATTCCAAGAAAGAATGAAAATGCAATAAATAGCAAAAGTTTTTATTTCAACAGAGTAGGTTCCCCCTTTCCTAGATAAACCATTGGGAGTTCACCAACCTAATCCAAACAGGAACTAAGAAAAAAGCTTGCTAGAAAGGAAGGCCCTGATTAGGAAAATTTCAGTTCAATTGAGACATATTTTTTTCTCAAACATGATTTTTACATTCATACATGCTTCTCAGGACTCCTTTTCCTTTGGATAGCAGGCATTTGAATGAGCAATTAATTTCAGGATCCAGCTGGTATTCTTGCTTGATGTGTGTTCATAGTATTAATTTAACCAGAATCTTCAGCAGCAGCTGTGGGATGATGGCAGTATTGGAAAGCATATTTAAGAGTTCTTACTGTACACAAAGGAGCCAAATGACCTAAAAATGTTTTTTGCCTTCAGCCATCTTTTGCCATATGCAAATTTTGCATTAGAATATATTATGTGTGAGATAAAATTAGAAGTTGGTCCTTGGAATCTTATTCTAGAGCCTTCTTCCTTGTTAAAAAAAAATAATAATAATGTTGATTCTGAAAGATAAAGTTTTCCTGCCCATGTGTTGACCAAAGTTTGTCATGTTTCTGAAACTGTCCCTTTGTCACTCCTATGGGGAAAAGGATTCATTTTTAGCAGAAATGGCACTAATAGACTTTCAGAGTTGAAAGAAAGGAATCCACACCTCCTCCCGCTCCCCCCATCCTTTTTTTTTTTTTCTTCACAATGTGTCTTCCATACTTTATTTTTGTTAAGGAGTATGTAAATATGGCTTAAATTAGTATCACTACCAAGAGCCTTCCTCATTTTTTTTTTCTGTGTCTCCCTCCCTCCTCCTGCCCATACATTTTCCTTATAGTGTCTCCAGTGCTCAGTGGACCTCTCTAAGCCAGCTCAGGTAGCTAAATCTCTTGGAGTTCATTTAACCAACATTCATGACATAAATTTGAATAGGTGCCTAAATTTTCACTCTCTTCTTTTATAAATGTCATCTGTTGCTGTATTGGTTTATGGGAGCTGCATTTTTGAACTGTTAGCATTAAGCAGTTCGTGAAAAATCAAGATCTATCAAGGCAGACAGGCAAACTGAAAAAGCAAAACCAAACCAAACCATACTTTCCCACCTGGGTCAGAAATCTGTTATCAGGTGAGTATCACAGTCTAAACAAAGAAAAAGAGGCAGTTTGTGCAACTGGGTGGTGGTAGAGAGAAATGAAGAAGAGAATGAGGGATGGTGGCTTCTTGAGTATGTTACCAGGGTGCTGCTAGCTTGTCTCAGCCTTAGCATGTAACTTCATGTTTGGAATAGACTTTTTCCATCCAAATTTGCCAGCAAACAGCTGCATACCAGTAAGAGCAACAGTTTTACTACCAAGGGTGAAATCACTTCAGAGTGCCACTGGCATTGCAACATAGATGGCAGACAAGGAGGAAGTTAGCAGTATTGCACAGATAAATTTGTTCTTGGCTTACACACACATGTTGAACTAAACTGGGCAGTTCATACACTCAGACATCTTGTTGTAATGTTCTCTACTTATATGACCCTATTACACTTCCCTCACAGTTGCTATCATTTATTCAAAATGATGAGGACTAGAAATTAGAATTTAGGAATCAAAATTCAAATCTTTCATATCTCATGTGCTTGTATGCATGAACTTCTACAACGTGGAGCCCCACTTAATTCTAATTATTTTCAATGGGTCTGAAAGTTGATGTAGTCATAATTTTGATAATTAAATATCCCCCCCCCCCCCTTTTTTTATATATTAAAAACTGATTGCAAATTATTTCATAACTTTTGTGCCTGATCTGTGTATATGCAAATCTGCAGATAAGTGAGACAGGTCAGAGACCTAACTTATGACCGCTCATTGACAGCAAAGATGATGTTTAATCTGCTGTATCCACTTTTTATCTTGCTGAAGCCTACCTGCCTGGCACAGGTTGCCATGGTCTTACAACAATGACTTGGGCCTGAACTGGAGACAGAGGTCAATGCCTTCTTATTATTATTGCTCTTTGTGGGCATGTAACTGTATGTAGTTGTATTCTAAGGAAACAAATGCCTTCTTTTCCACTTCTGTTAAGTATAATTCTGAAAGTGCATTTGTTGTCATTGTATTGCAATCATCAACTTATGTTCAAACAGTTTTGGAAAATCAGACTTTTAAAGAAAGCAATACACACAAAATCATTGTAGATTGCTGGACATTTATGATAACTATGGCCCTTTTTTCTGATTTTCTAATTCTTGTATTATTTATCCTATGTATTATATATATTACTGTGATTTTACTCATATAAATATTGTATATTTATATTCCTATATTTTATGTCTTAGCAATCGTTATATATAATGTCATCACATAGGTTATGGACACAATAGGTTGATTGTTCCACTTTGTTTTATCATAGAATCTTGTACATTTTCTGTAAATAAATTCAGTTTCCATTACAGCAGTTAACGCATGTAAATATTTTCAAAGTATATTTTTCCTTTTTTTTTTTTCTTTTTATTTTTTCCTTTTTGAGTGTCTTAAGTCCACACAGTTTAACAGTACTATTCAAGGAAAAAAATAAATAAATAAATAAAAAGAAAGTGAAATATAGAGGAAGTAGTTTTACCTCCCCTTTTCTCTCAATTGGGAGTTTTGGAGTTACATTTACAGTGTTTACTGGAACTACTCAAATCATATGAAGGCATGGAAGGTGTTAACACCTCATTATAACTACTGAGGATAAACTGTCCATAACACAAACATATAAATTATGTGTCACATTTTTATCAGAATGGTGTTATTGTTTCTACTTCATACTGTGGTTATGTTTTGTTATTCTGTATCTTTGTTATGCTTATGTCAAAAAATCAATGCTTGTTTATTTAAATTTGTTCTAATTTACGCCTAGTTTTGTGTGCCACTCTCACCAGTTTCATTTCATTTCAAGACAAAATGTACTTTAAAATATTTGATGAGTTTTTCTGAAATTAAGATTCTTAAATCCATTACCAAAGTTTCTATTGATGATAGGGGTGTTCATTTTCAGCAAGAGAATAGCTCAATACTTTCTTATATCAAAGTTCTCTGAGAATTATAGTATGATAGACACTAGAGTATAGCAAAATGGCATTTTCAATAACTGCACAGGAAGACTAAATTCTAATCTGCTGAGTAACGGAGGAGTCATTTTAATTGTCTATGGACCAAAACCTGGATAAAGTCAGCATAAATTGGGCCTCACAAATGGATTTCTATTAAAACCAGGGAAATGATATATCACTTTTCTCTTTCTGAAGACGCACAATAAATCATGAGAGTAGTTGTGCTTGCCCACTGGAGAAGCAACGTGGAAATTCTCTGTAAGTAGGTCTATATACTGTTAAGTTAGCCTATGCATCTTATTCATTGATTGTCCATATTGCCTGTACACCTGCTTGTACACTAGTTCAGGTATGCCATGAGTCATGTAGATCTGCAGACAGAGACAGGAATGCAAAGTGGAGAACTAGTCCTGACTCAAGCCTCATCTCATCAAGTACAGTTGACTGAATTTCTTGGCATAGTGAATTTTAACCTGAATTAGGACATACAACAACTACTTCCCTGTGGCCAAATTCATTCTGTTTAACTTCTTTGTCATTCTTTACAACATAGATCATGGGCTTAGTTTTGTAGTTCTTACATAAGTATTCACAACCAGTCCAAGAATTATAGAATTCACCACAAGGCAATAATTTTTGAGACCAAGCACTGAAGACAAAAACAAAGCAACTCTAGATGTCACTTTATAATACTTAGTCATTCTGCATTTTTGGTTATGTCATTGTCATACGTCTGGAGGATCAAAATGAAATTTTTGCGATTTGACTGAGATTGCAGCAAGGGAATGTGTTGCTTAATGCTTCTGTTTCCTATTTTCCCTGTCTGGAGGGTGAAAGTGGTCAAGCGAATGTTGCACTTGGATTGTTTTTTTCAGATCATGACAAATGTGCACCCAAAACTTTTTCTGTCACTTCAGAATAAACAATTCTATTTTTAGAAGTCTATTCATCTTAAACAGGACTGCTTAAAAGGAAAAGCAGCAGTGGTTAGTGTTGATATTATTTCACACTTTTCTTCAGCCAGCTCCTGTCAGAATTATGAGGTCTAAGCATACCTAGAACATTTAGAATTCTGGGTACCTAGAATTTTATTAAACTAACTCAAAATAAAACTTGGTTATACAATAATTATACCTAGTTCATTAGACCACATGAAAGAGAGCAAGGTAAAGTATAGGTATCAAATGAGAACATTCACTACAAAGGATTACGTTAAATTAAAAAATGTCTTTAAAAATGTAGCATGTATGCCTAGAAATTAATGTTGTTCTACCATCTGTATAATGACAAACTGTTCCTCTGGCTTTATATGTTGCAGCCATTTCCCTAGTTATGAAAAAGAAAGTTGGATCAGTTCTCTTCAGCCATCTTCTTAAGAATGTAATTTTAAAAGCATTCCTAGAAGCATAAACAATACTTAGTTCATGGGCATAGGGATATTAAAACAAAGAGTCTTTGCCTTTTAAGATGCATGAATAGTTACGGGAAGCTAGCAGATTTCACAATGTCATCTGAGCAGCTTTTTTATGGCTTTGATTGTCCTTCCCTTCCAGTTCACAGAAAAGACCCACATTAATAAGACACCGTAAGACGGTGCCTCTGATGCTATGAGCAATTTCTCTTGATTTCAGGACTCCCACTAAATTGCAACTGGACCCAGGCTTGATCCAGTATTCTCATTTCTCTGGGACTTATCATTACATGCTGTACTTTCAGCTAGATCAAGAGTTGCTCTGATACTCGTTTGTCAAGAGCTCATCATTACAGAGCATACCTGCAGCTGCTAGTTTCAATAGAACATAGCTTGTAAATAATTTAAACTCTTATTTATTACACTTACAACTAATAAATAAATAAATAAATAAATAAGTTACTTCAGACTATACCAGTCAAGCAAAATAGTTCACAGCTTTCTGGAATAAAATTCCCTATTGGTGAAGAAACAATATTTAAATCTAAATGGCTTGTGGAGGTACATATGAAACCTTTCACATTGGGGTCACAAGTTCAAGCATGGTCTTCATTACCTGCAAATTAAAACTATCAATAACTGACATCTGTTACATAGCAAATATAAAAAGAGTAGGTGCTCTTTTTTTTTTTTTTTTTTTTTTTTTTTTTCTGAAGTAGATAGCACAGAGGACACAATTGCTGAACTTTTTTCTAAATGTGCTTTGAACTTGCAAGTTTAAATACAGTTATTTTCAAAAATAAAACCTCTCAAAAAAATCAACACTACTGACTTTTACAATTTTCCAGAACACTGTTTTATTAATTTGTCCCAACAAGTAATAAAATATTGACATTAAAAGCTCTGTTGTACCTGAAACCTACTTTTTCATTGAAGGCAAAGCTTTCAGCTTCAGTTCCTCACATGCACATTGGTCTCTCAGTGGAGGTACAGCTGGCTGGTAAGGCAGAGTGGAAAAGCCTCTGTTGCTCACACATTTTCAATAGGCTTTGGTCTCAAATCACTGTAAGATCCTGAAATGGCATTGCATTCATTAGAAAATAGTTCACTGTGACTCTGCATATTATTATGAAAAACTTCCTGTTGCTATATATGAAGACTCCTCTGCAAGTACAGAGACACACTGAAAGATAGTCTACATTTAAGTGTGAGGAGGCTTTACAATCAATTCATGAAATTTGAGTTGTTTTTCAGAAATAATAGCTTGTCAAATAGCTTGAACACTTAAATATATATTCATATCACATAAGGACAAGATTAATTTTCACAGTTTCAGCAGCATAAAAGTGAAAAATCCTCAAATTGTGATTGGTTTTGTAGGCCATCCTCAGTATGTAAAACAGCCAGGAAATGGTCCATCAGCTTTTCTGGCTGCTCCTCGATGACTGGGGACAGAGTTCCAAGTGAATGATCTTTTAATCCTGCCTTCTTCTTTCACAGATGCTTTGCAGATCCCTTAAACATTTATCCGCTTTATATTTATGAAAAAGTACATTTTTTCCACTGTGATTATAGAGTCTTATAGGTCTTATTAATCATCCTACTCTGCTCTGGTAGAAGTGACTGACGGCATCTTTTGGAAGAAAAGGCTCAAAAGCTACAGCATGGACAGCTGAATATCATATCACAGCTCTCACTGATTGCATCCAGGAACTTTGTCAAAGGAAAGAGCAGCACTGAATATGTAATGTGTTCTTCCAAAGCTGGAAATTATTACTGATGCAAAATAACATTGCAGCATCTTCTTTCCACTGTGAATTTGAGCACGCTTCTTGATATGCCACTAAAATCTTCATCGGTAAAGGCAACATAAAGAATGATATAATGTTGAGCCCCAGGAGAGAGGGCTTTCATCTGAAACTGGCTATTCATTTAGAAAAAGGAGGTTGATACATTTGCAAAATGTGCTTACATAGTGAATACACAACCACAGTCTTTTTTTTTTTCTTTTTTTTTTTCTTTTTTTTTCCCCTTGTGGGTAAAAATAAGTCTCTACCTGGATTTCAAATGTTGCTCTAGAAAAGGAAGTGCCTACTTTGATGGAAGCAATGTCAGACAAGTGAAAGTGGTATGAATTCAGGGCATTTCAAAGACATGAAGGGCACTTAGACAGATCAGTTAGATGCCTCATGGATCTTCATGCCTTTGATGAAATATCCTTCTGTGCTCTGTTAGGATTTTTTTTTTTAATGCAGAATTTCTTTTCCTTTTATGACTCATCTCTATCATTTCTTTGCTGTAAATAAAACATTCTCTTGGTTTTATAAATGTGTTGATAGGCAGCATGGGAAACATTAATCAGTGTAAAGCTGAAGGATACTTAGAAAAAGTGTAGAGTGTGAATTGAGGAATATTGACTTAAATAGTATTCAAAAGCTAGAAAAATGCTTTACAATCTCACTGTGATTGCACCAGAGAGGCTACTTGGTCATACGTGAAAAGAAATAAAAGCTCTTTTTGTCTGATGTGAAACAAAAATTGAAGCAACATTATTCAAAAACATATTCTGCAGTGGAACACATTGAGACATATAGCTGTAACGATAGCCATGTTTGCTAAAAAATAATAAAACACTTTAAAAGCTTGTAATATATAAGTAGATACACTATGGGAAAAAAAAATACCAGAATAACTAAAGGTATGTTTTTTTTAAAATATAATTATCAATCAGCATGAAGTTTTATCTAGCCAGCAGTTCAAAATAAAGTTTTAATCCCATTTAAATTTTTAGTAGAATTGCCGTTCACTTCAGAAGGACTGTGGTTTTCTCACTCTTGAGAAAAGCCTGATTAGAATGGCCAATATTATGTATACTACTGAATAAAAGCCACTCCTGTATTAATCTAAGACAACAGTCAAAACTAAAGGAAGGTAATATTAAAATATTCCTGCTTAAGATTCAGAGGAAGACAAACTACTTTAAAAAAAATAGTTAAAAACATCACAATTAGCTAAATGGAGCGTAAAAACCAAATTAATGCAAACAGAAGTGGCTAATTTTTGTTGTGTTAGAGGAGGCCATCGCTGTTACAAAAAAGTGCTGGTTTACTAATGCTCTAAAATTTTATGAGATATATCTTACTATTATTGATCATTACACCAAATTAGTGCTGACTGTTGCTCATTCTTTGTTGAATAAACACCAACTGTTCTGCTATTCAGCTCCTTTGTCCAGCTTCTTAAAAGATCTTGCATTTCCCTGTGTTCTGAAAATAAATAAATAAAAGCATTGAATGATAAATGAAAAACTGTACTTCTGTATAGGATTTCCATGAGAGTTAATCTACACATTACCATGACATTTTCTTTTGCCTATATTAAAATATATATATATATATATTTCTATTGTTTTCACCTGGTTTATTTAGTGATTCAGATTGTCTCGTATATGTATTTTTCTCTTCTTTATTTACTACTCTCTTGTCTTTTTGTCATCTGCAGAATTTTCTGTTATTTTTCAGCTCACTGGTAAGGCGTTGCATTGGGTCAAAGAGGAATCTACTGAAATTCCATGCGAAACATAATCTTAATCAAACACTTAGTTGTATGATCAGTAGGGTAAGACCCAGCCTATTTCTAGTAAGCAGTTTCACATGGAGTCATAGAATCATAGAACACTTCAGGCTGTTCAAGGTCTTCCATATCACCAAGGCCAACTTGTATATATATTATATATATATAATTATTTTTTTTTTTTTTTTTTTTTTTTTTTTTTTTTTTTT
>CM021732.1:100022782-100113441 GCA_011075105.1 Heteronetta atricapilla
ATATATATAAGTTGGCCTTGGTGATATATATATATATATATATATATATATATATAAAACTATGATGTCTGGCAAATAACCAGACTTCTCTCCTTTGAGTCCTTCTTACCAAAACCCCTCTCACTTGTTATTTTATAGCCTTTTCCCAGTCTCCCATAACCCTGAGAGAAGCACTGGGGCTGAGCACTGTGCAGTGGTGTGGCTGTGGTGCCAGTGGGAGGCTTATCCACTCACCATGGCAGTGCTTTCAGACTTGTTGTCAAGCAGAGGTTTATGTTTTTGGCAGAACTGGCACCAAGCTGGCATGGGCCCTGCCACTGCCCTCCTCCAACTGGCTCTTGCCCGGTGGTGCCATGAGCTGGGAAGCAGCTACATGCATTTTGGCAGTTGCTGCCACACTCCAGCAGGTGTAGGCTGTAAACTTCTTCACTTCATTCCCCACCCAGGGAGCAAAGTGCCCCAGGTTCTCTCCTCTGAACCTGGAGTACTGCTGGGCCCATTCCTGCTGTTACTGGTGCTACTGGGGAGAAGGGGAAGAGGAAGCAGCACGTGGAACAATGAAATTCAAACCATGAGCCACAAACTGCATCCTGTCCCCTAGGAACACCACAGTGGGATTTTTCTGCTGTTGAAGCTAGAGTTGCTGTGTCTTAAAACAGGTTTTCAACAGTAATGGTTTTCTTCAAAGACTTCTTTCATTTAAAACATTTTAAACATTTTTTTTTTTTTTTACGGAAGAATAAATTAGTGTTGTTACTTTTTATCACTTCGTATATCATTTAATAATACACTTAATGAAGTACCACTTTGTACAGAGGGGAAAAAAATCCCACTTGTTCTGCAAGTCTACAAAGCAGGATTTCCTCTGTAAAAAGCACAGACATAAAAATAAATGTGGAACTTTAAATGAAACACATTGATGACACTGAAGCTACTACATACTGTTTGCATTTTCCACAAAACAGAACAACATTTTTGACCAATCCAGAAATTTCTATGAGAATTTTGTTATTATGGTAGGGACAGAACAAATGAGACGTGCACTTCATGCCTGTGTAGGGTGATGCAAAGAAGCAACTCCATCAGTTCTCAGCATTTCAATCCTGGTAACTGGCTTCTAGAAGATCTGAGGTTAAGATCTCACTCTCTTGGGCCTTGCGTGCATGAAAAGAAAGTCTTTGAAGTCCCTGATTTAAAGACATTGCAGTGTGAATAGGCAAGACAGCTAGAGGATGAGTGGAAGGTGCTGTGTTTTGACCAAGGTTAAACAGCACTTCAGCAGCAGTGAGCACATGGCTTTCCAGAGGTTTTATTTTTTATTTCAGCTAACTACTGCTGTTCTGGTTCCAGAATTTATCTTCCTTAGCAGGTAAGAGCTGTAAAGCATTTAGTGGGAAAAATCCTGGTTTTACTAAAAAGTTTCCAAAAGGGACACAATTCATAAACATCAGAATAATTTTAACTACTTACTTTATGCCATGGGAGGACTCTTCTGGGAATGCTTAGAAATTTCAGCTTTTCCAGTCTGCATGTTGATATAAACTAAATAACTGATATTTGATGAAAATTAATTCATTTCAGTGAAAATACAGTAACTGACACTAGCAGAGAGTCTGTTTTTTAGCCATTTACTAATCAGTCACTGGTGCAGTAGAAAGTAAATGGGAGCCTTGCAGTGAAAACTTTTAGGTTACTGGCACATAAGATAATCACTATGGTGACTTTATTTCTCTATAGTAATTTATACTGCTTTTCCTGTCACTAACCTGTAAGTCATTACAGTACCATATTGTGACTATTTATATGCAGGTAGTTCTCACCAGCTCTCTAAGGACGCCCTTCATATCAAAGCTTAATTTGTGTATGATAATTTACTGTCACATTTTTTAGTAAGATTGCCCTAAGCAAATAGGCAATGCATCTGGAAGGGTCATTTTTCTCTAAGAATAAAATTTAATAGAGCATTGCTTACACTTTAACATTCATCTACTAATCAAAACATATTTCATTCTTTTTTTTTTTTTTTTCTTTTTCTTTTTTAAGATATCATTAATTCACAGGGAAAACCTAAATGTTTCTCCAGTCTGTAACTCTCTTATACAGATTCAAAAGACAAAAGCTACATTGTCTGCTTGTAAAGAAAATCTGCTGGAGGCACTTCTTTTGTTTCTCTAATGACCACCATATGAAAACAGGCATAGAACAACTATTCATTTACATGCAGTGGTCTACTATGTTCTCATGCATGGACTACTCCCTTTGCCATGCCTCTGAACACATGCTAGTGAAATTACATTGGTCAGTCTATGTACAGGGCTTGTGCTTTTTTTTTTTTTTTTTTTTTTTTTCTCAATTTACATATTACCCTGACTTGAATTTTTAATGGTGTTGCTCTGAATAAGGGTGAAAGGTACTGTACTGTAGTATATAGTTTACCAGATTTAAACACATCAAAGAGCAATAACGTTTAACAGTTTTAAATGTTTCTAAGTCAGCCTTTCTCATTTCCTTATTTCAAAGTTCAGATTTACCGTTCAGTATAACCACCATTTTTATTATTCCCTGTACTGGAATTTTCTCATTTGCCTGGTTAGGAATGGTTTGGAGAACTTATTGGAAGAAGAATGGATGTTACAGACTTTGGATGTGGTTTTGGTGATTTCCAATCTAGCATCTGTACCGGATCCATACCAGTCAGCATATGTATGTTCCTGAATCCATTGGCCAGTACTATCAATGATGAAGTATTTACCAGACCTCAGTCTCTATCATTCTGCTGTGAAACAGGGAGAAATAGCACCTGAATGGTAGAATACTGTTAAATGTTTTGCATCACTTTTCATATCTGTGCAGGTATGTGCAATGGGTTGTACACAACACTATACAGAACAGCACTTTTGTGCAAACAGATTACAGGTACAGACATATACACACATTTCCACACATTCATTTCTTTGTAGAAGTTATTTTCTTTCTGAATTGCTAATTTTCTTATAGAAGAAAATTTGATCTACTTGTTTGGGTAATTGTACCATTTTTTCCTTTTCTTTTTTACACTGATGAGTAATTTCTAGAAAACTTTCAGTAGGTAAAATAGTTCCCTGTATTAAATCTTATTTAAGAAGTAAGAATGCATTGTCCAGGAGAGACAGGCTGAACAAAAGCAAAAGTACAGAAAATGACTTGCAATTTTCCAGCTTCTGGTGGGAAGTTTCAGAACAACTAACCACCATCAGCTTGACATTACCAAGCTTGCTACTAAAGATATATAGCTTTCATTCAGTGAAGAATGGACTGCAGAAAACTAGCATCAAAAGCCAACGAAGTGAGGCAATGATTTATTTATGTGCATCCCAGTATGAGAAAGTGACTTTCAAAGCTAGGTGGGGTGTTTTGAAAAAATACTGCCTCTGCTTCAAAACAAAACAAGACAAAACTAAGCCCTACACTTTCTATTGAACACAATATATTAAAGTGAAATAGATAACAAATATATCTGAAAGTGATTTTGGAAATGTTCAGTTCAAAGAGATCTTAGGTCACCAGTAGGTCTGATGTGTTCAAGGAATTTTTTTCCAATGAAAAGCTTTATAATTAAAAACACAGTACAGGAGAAGCTGCTACAGTTATTTCCACTTCATTATAATTTGAGCTCACTTCTGTTAAGTAAAAATAGTGTCTGCTAAATAGAAATAGTAAGAACCACCTAATACTATAGAATAAGTAGTAGTGCTTACATTGTTAGAAGACCATCAGTAAGAAAAACATTAAATGAACAGTTATTTTTAGTCTTGCTTACACCTATTTTGTCTAAAATTGTAACTAATAGTGTGACATCTGGCAACCATACTACCTCAGGCTATGACCTTGTCAGTTCTTGTAAAACTGTGAGAAAGGTTTAACAGTGTAAGCATCAGGCTTGGATTTTTTTTAAGTGTCTAGAAACACAAAATCAAATATAGATACAAGCTAGTCAGCTCTTTAGTCTCTAAATAACAAAATCTGCTTTCCTCACAACAGATTCTTTCAAGATCTGCAGTTAAGTCATATGTAGGCAGAGAAACCAATTGGTTGGGGGCTTTCTGGTTGGGAACAGTATTCAGAGCTTACAGTAACTCTCCTTATTCTCCTTAGTTCCAAATTAACTTGTCATCCATCTTAAATAAATGTACAGCATAAGAAAGCAAATCTTGCAAAACTGAAGTATATTATTGCAAAACTTCATAGCCAGAAAACTTTCTGCAAAATAGTGCATTTTTGCAATCCATTTGGAAAGATGTTGATTTCATTGCTAAAGTTCTGTAGTTAGAAAAGTTAATATTCTTTATCAAGAATTACGAATTGTTATCTGTCTAGGCTTAAGATCATACTGTAGTTCAACTATCTTGTTGTCAAGATAGTAATAAATAGAAAAGAAAGCATCCTCAGCCTGCTTTCTGGCAAAGGTCACTTTCTGTTAGATGAAACTGTGTCATGGAGTAAGTTGCTTTGTTCAGACTCTGCGGAGTTCATCTCAATGTTTTCTCATTGCATGGCAATGACCATCATAGAGCAGAGGTTTTCATTTCAGAGATGATCATTTTGTATTGAGCATCGTGAGGAGTGGCATCTGGAAAAAATACAGAAGAATAAAATGGAAAGCCAGAAAGAACACTAGCAATACTTCCCACTAGGCATGGAAGTGAAATCAAGCAGTAACAGAACAGGAAAGAAATCTTGGCTGAGTAGGCAATTTCTAGTTACCTGGAAATCATCTCATCATAGCTTGCATTTTTTTTTTTTTCCTTATCAAAACTTCTCATGGCTTCTTCAAATTGCCACAGAAAATTGTTCTCAAGTGAAGTGACATCTTGTCTGACAGTCCAATATTAAAAAAAAAAATGCTGAGGTTCTTTATATATCTAAAAGCTTTTGCTGTCTTTAAAAAATGTCAGAAATGTTTGCTGTTCTTACATATTTGCAGAAGTATGAATCATTCTATAGGTTGCTGTTATCACCTACTGTAACTTAAGATAGGTGACACCCAGCTTGCAAAATGAAACTGTGTCATCACATGGGCAAATCCCATCTATCACCTCTACTAGCCTTATCTTCTAAAGGCATAGTGTTTGGTAGGGTATTTAACAACTATCTGTTACAGTCTGATGTTTGGACACCAGATCAGGATGTACTGATGGCTGAATGCCACCAGAAAGCAGAAGCTTTAGGCTCTTAGATATGTATCTACTTTTCTCTGTTATAGGAAAATAATTGAAAGAAGTATCTTGCAGCCTAAGGATAGCTTAAGGAACACTTTCAAAAGCTTTCTTAATTTCTTGTTTGTCACACTGATGAAGTGCCTAAAACATAAACTGAAAATAGATCTTTGGAAGAATCCAGAAAGAGGAGCTATAAGCTAGGTAGGACAATTTGTCTCTCTCTGAACAGTTTCAGTATTTGGAATACCATACCATGCTCTTTTCTTCTGAAAATAGGTATAAGTTTTGACCTTATTTATCTGTGCTTTTCCTTTATCAAAAATACTATAGCCCCTCTCTGCTGCTCCTCACACTGGTCCGCTGCTCCAGAGTGGGGTCCTTCATGAACTGCTCCAGCATGGTCCTTCATGAGCTGCATCTTCCTTCAGGGCACATCCCCCTGCTGCATCTTGGGGTCCTCTACGGAGACATGGATATTTGCTCCAGCACAGTCCTTCATTGACTGCAGGGGGACATCATGCTTCAACATGGTACATCTACAAGTAAATGCTTTTAGTAAAACTAAAAACGGAACACAAAAACTGTTCCTGGTGTAAGCTCTACAGATCTCAAAGAAGAAACTAAACTTCTAATTTTGATCATTATCATTTTCAGATTTAAATGTTTGTGAACTGTTCTTGAGAGATCCCCAAGCATCTCCAAACTTAGCCAAAGACAAGAGGCAAGAGGTACTTACCTGAAAATCAGACCTAAGGAAAGCAAGGATAATCACTCAGACATGTGCTTCTCATTTGAAGGTACTCATAAAAATGTTGCTTTTGGTTATGTATGAAAGAGCAACACAAAGGAGGGTCTAGCCATATCTCCACCTGCCATGGTGCATGTGGGCCAATTTCATGTGACAGAGAAGCAGGCCGAGTCCGAGTCTGCCTTTGCCTTTAACCAGTTTGTTTTCCATTGCATGTATGTAAAGTAATTAATTCATATTTGTGAGAAACAAAGTTGTGTTTTCGCAGTAGAGAATTACCTTTTTATACTCCCAGGTAGTTGTGTAGTCATAATAAGGAGAAATGCTAAGTAGATAAGTGGACAGTAGAAGGCCTCACTCTTCCAAAATAAGGCAGAAGCTTGAGAAAAACAGGATGAGCAGTGTGAGAACAGTAAGACAAGATCACAAGTTCTCAAAACATAAGAAAGGAGAAATTAAAGGGTTGAAAAAAAAAAGAAAAATTGTACATCTATGGTATAGAGGAGCATCGAGTAGCTTGTGAACCTGTAGTAGTCAGGCAACGAGGAAACAGGAGGTGATCAGGCATCAGGTAATAGGGAATAAAAGGTTATGAATTGTTTACTAAAAAGCTCTTCTGATTGTCAGGACGCCCGCCATTGCAATCGTGAATAAAATAGCTTCACAGAAGATCTTCTCTTAAGAAAATTATTTGAGATGTTTTCTTGCACCAGGAATCACATCCACACGTCTTTTAAACATCTCCAGGGATGGGAATTTCACCACCCCCCTGCGCAACTCATTACAATGCCTGACCACTTTTTCCGAGAAGAAATGTCCCCTAACTGTTTTAATTGTTGAAGAGTAGTGCTCTTTGGTCAATTCTTTGTTTTAATTGTTGAAGAGCAGGGGCTTGAACTTTCAATTTTTCCACTCACCAGGGACATCACCCAGTGCCAGGACTTTTCAGCTGTGATGGAGAGAGGCTTGGCAACACCATCAGCCAGTTCCTTCAGGATCCTGAGATTCATGTCATCAGGTCCCATAGACCTGTACCTGTTTAGATCCATTAGGTGGTGTCAAACTTTCTCTTCACTTACAGTGGGTGGGACTTTGATCACCCAGCCTCCATCTATGGGTTCAGGGAAATGA
Organism: Heteronetta atricapilla; assembly: GCA_011075105.1. Taxonomy (NCBI): domain Eukaryota; kingdom Metazoa; phylum Chordata; class Aves; order Anseriformes; family Anatidae; genus Heteronetta; species Heteronetta atricapilla. The sequence goes on from CM021732.1 coordinate 100,029,860, forward strand.
AATACTTGGGAAGCCCGTCTACCAGTGCATACGGAGGCAAAGAAGTTGCTGAGTACCTTAGCCTTCTTCACGTCTGTCGTTACCAATCACTCAGATGTAGAAACTCACTCCTAATGTAAGAAATTAGCCACCTATAATTGCTCACACACTACCATTTTCACCCCTCAGTCTATTTTCACAAGTGTTAAAGGTGCATGGTGGCCCTCAGGGACTCCTCTGGCAGCCCAAAGGGAGCTGTGTCCTTTCTTGTGCTCTTCCTCGAGGCTCTGTGCAGAAGGGCTGCCACCTGTCACACAAGGGCTGGGGGATGGGAAAGAAGCACTCACGCAACCCCTGAGAATTGGCAAGAATTGTTTATTGCTGGGACTTCTTGCAGGCAAGCCTGCGGGATGTCTGTGAGATTTGGGGGCTCCAAGCTAATGCTTGGGATGAGGCCTGAGCAACGAGCAGGGAGCTGGCTGGGCACTCCTGTGATGTAGTTTGTGCTTTCTGATGGCACAGAGTGAAGATGTGCCAGGGTAGTCCCAGGTCCGTTCTGGCTGTGGTGGATCCACTTCCATTGCCTCCTCTGTATCTTCTGGTGGATTCAGCTCCATGGGCTCCACAGTGTTGTGCAGGAGGATAAGCCAGTCTTTGCCCAGAACTGCCCAAACAGGATGCCTTTGATTTGGAATGTTTTCCCCCCACCAGGGGGTCGATCCATTCCACCCTGAGGTCCCATGCCACTGACGGCTTCATTTTCACACCTGCGGTGCCAGTGATATTGCTTGTATGTGTCTGTGGGCTGTGCACCAGAGTTCCCTTGAGCACCGGTGTATCTTGTGCTGCTGGCGCTCTCTCTCTGCCCACGACACATTTCCTTGTCAGCTGCCTTCCTTCTTGGTGCTGCTCTGGATGGCATGGCTGTCCTTGCAAACCAAGCAGAGCCACTTCTCGCCTTGCTGCCTCCAGTCTCCTAGTAGCTCAGCGAGTGGCAGGCCAGCAGCAGGGGGGCCTGTTTTATAGGGCCCACAGGCAGTGGTGGCCATTGTGACCTCAGCAAGCCTCTGTGATGAAGTGGCCCATGCATGGCCAAAGGCAGATGTGTTGGGAGCGGCCTGGGAGATGTCCTCATGTGGAGGAAGAAGCAGGGTTGGGGGTCTGAGGGACGCTTTTCTGGGGCTGGCTCCCCCAGGCCATTTGGCTTGACAGAGAGAAAGGTAGCCCCTTGACCACAGGGACTGCCCTGCACCTGTTTTCCACACAATGTTTTCCAGCTCAGGCTCTAGCCTCTCATCAGTGTAACATAGAATCTCAGAAACATTAGGGTTTGAAAACACCTCCAAATCATCTGGTCCAACCACCCCCTACCACCAATGCCACACAATAACCTATGTTCCCAGACACCACATCCAACCTTTCCTTGAACACCCCCAGGGACAGTGACTCCACCACCTTCCTGGATAGCCTATTCCAATGCCTGACTGCTCTTTCTTATCTATTATATATTATTAATATTATATATTATTAACGTTTTTATTATTATGTATTAATAAATATTATTAATATTAATCTAGTTTCTAAATATCTGTTTTCTAATATCCAACTGACATCATTGAGATTTGCTACTTCGAAAATGAAAATTAATTCTGCTTTATGTAGATATTTGAAAAATTAGTCAGCCTGGGGGGAAAAATGTGTTCTTTTTTGAAATAGAAAATAATTCACTTAAATTTCACCAAGCAGGGTTGGAAGTGGGTGGGCTTTGAGGTCCCTTCCCACCCAAGCCTCTCTGTGGTTCTGTGATAATGTCATTAACACTTCATTCTCCTGATGTGCTCTATTGCTTGTGTGGAGAGCATTGTTTTGGACTGCAACTCAAAATAACACCATTATCCCGAGTTTCTGAGCTGCTGACCCCTCTTCTCATTGATGTTGGCATTGGCCTCATGGTTAGAGCACTGCTAGAGCATGCAGGGGAACATTCACTGAGGGTTTTTTGAAGAAACAGCAAATCAGACACTTAAGATATTTCATAAAAGGTGTGCCAAAGGCACAAAAGGACACTGCAGCAGCCCCAAGGGCATCACCGCAGGGAAAGGCAACTTAGCACCATGCTCCATCAGCACGGGGCCAAATCCTCAGCCTGTACACAGTCATTGGACTCCTCATCTTCATCCTGCATCTCGCAGGGTGCAGGCTGGAGCCACAGTGAGATGGGGATGTGGATGAATTGGTATTCAGCATCTGCTCTCAGCGCTTGAGCATCTCCAGACCTTGGCCACCTCTCTGCCTGCGTCCTCATCCTGGAGTGAGATGTCACATCAGCTGAGGGCAGCTCGAATATCTCCAATATACTTGGGACACTGGTTAGGTGTAACAGCAGGGGACAGCTGTGTGGTGGGATCGCATTCATGGAAACGAGACCAAAGATCCAGGTCTTGCTCTGACACCCATGCCTGCTGCTACAGCTAATCAAATCTCTGCAAATAAGAAGGGGAAGGGGATATAATATATATATATATTATTATATTATATTATATATTATATATATAATTAATATATAATATATTAATATATATTCATATATTAATTAATAAATAATATTAATATATATATTATTTATATATATTATATATATATTATATATTATATATTACAAACACAAAAATATATGTATAGAAAACCACTAGAAACTAAATAATAAACACCGAGGCATGTTCCATTTTTGGTGAACTTGGATGGCCAAAAATCCCTGCTGGGAAACAAACTCAGTTCCCTTTGAGGACAGGAAAACCTGAGGAGAGGTAGGAGCCCAGGAGGGGATCTCTGCGTTGTCCTTGTGCTGGTGGGGCACAGGACCATCCCAGGTGGTCAGGGTGCCTGTCCCCACCCCCAGCTGCATTCAGGAGTTGTTCCTGACTTGTTCCTTTTTCCTTTTTTTTTTTTTTTCTTTTCTTTTCTTTTTTTTTCCATGAATATGTGCACAGCAGTGTAACTGAGGCAGCCTGCTAGCAGGAAGAGCCCAGGCAGCTGAATTTCCTTGCATTAGGAGATGTCAGTTCCAGATCTGAGATGCTGGGAACATGATTTTCCTTTCTCTTTCTCCATCTCCAGCTCAGAAATGCAGTTTTCCTTAAAAAATGCTGACTGATTGACTGATTGGGCCATGACTGACTCCTCTTGACTTTTAGAGATGCAGCGAGCAGTGCTGTGAGCTGTGGGTTGACACTTCCCAGCCTGCTGTAGGAGGAAGATGCATATGAGATGCTGAACCTCCACCTCCTGGAGGAGGCAGACACCAGGGGATGGCACCCACCCCCGAAGCTGGGTCCCAAAAGCCATCAGGAGCCCATCCTGAGATCTTTCTTCATCAGCCAGATATGTGCTGTCCTCAGGGTTATCCACATTCTGGAAATGGCCATGCCAACAGTTCCAGTTCAAGCACCGAGGGTTTCAAGCTTCATTTTTTCCTTGCATCTCCCCATGGAGCTACTGCACACTCACCCCAAAGGAGGCAAGAGCTGCCTCAAGGTCTCATGCCAGGACAGCAGATCCCAACCCATTTGGTAGGGACAGACAGGACAGACATCGTGCCACAGCTCATCACCAGAGCCTGCAGAGGGCAAACACAGCATTGTGGGGTCAGACAGGTCTGCAAAGAGCTGGGACCTGCTCCCAGCAGGGAGAGTCAGAAAGCAGAAATTCAACAGAGCAAATACCCCACGTCCATCCCAAAACACCCCAAGATTTCCAAAAGGAGCAGTTTATACCTGCAAACCATCCTGGGCCACTTCTTTCCCTGTTTCAAAAAGCAGGGCACAGAAAGCATCCCTGCCCAGAGGCACTCGGTGTGGTAGACGCATTGCCCCGGGGAGCCACCCTGTCCTTGTGCTGCCCCCCTCCACTGGCTTTGCAAAGGGCCAAGGAACAGCTCAGAAAACAACAGAATAAATAAAAATGCCTTTCTGGAAAATGTTTCAAAGGGCAGCGAGGACATCTGTGCCAGCTCCGTGCCGACAAGCCTACTCTGGGCATCAGCAGCTCAGTGGTCCATAGAAATCCCCCAGGAGGTGAATGCCAAGCTGTTGATTTCCCCAGAGCCACGGGGATTATCTCACTGGGTTATTTATTTGCCGTTCTCCCCTGGCCTGTCCAATTTGCTTTGCTTAGGAAATTGTTAATTCTGGTCCCACTGTCCACCTCGCAAAGGAGCTCGAGCCAAGTCACCTCCCAGTTGTTGGGGCTCTCGTTTCTGGTCGTCCTCTTCCAGCCCAGTGCTCAGAGAAGCTCCCCTCCTCCAGGGAAACCAAGGGAAGCGAATCCATGATGTTTCTCAGTGTTTCCACCACAGAAAAATCCCAAGGACATCAGCACAGGACTGAGCTGACCACCCTACAGGTGGGTCCTTGGGACACTGCAACGCAACACAAAACCCCCGTAGTTAAGTTAAAACTGCCTTTGGGCCACCAGAAGCTTCGTTTGGGATCCTGAAGGGTCCTCAGGATAAACACGGGCTCAGGGCAAAGCTTTTTAAAAGGCACAAAACCCCTCACCCTGTGGCCATGCAGCCAAGGAATAAATGAAATCCACGGGATGTAAAGTTTGGTGTTGCATACCAAACACGCTGCTTTCCCTGCCCTTCCCCACTGTCCCCCAGGCTGGGGAAGGGAATGGCCCAGAGAAGGGGGGATACGGGCACCCCTACCCCACACCAGGACCCCCATCCCATACCAGGACCCCCATCCTTTGCCTGGCCCCCCAACCCATGCTGGAACTCCATCCCATACTGGTCTTCCCCCAGACCTGTGCAGGGAAAAGTGGTGCTTTGCTGCAAGCTCCCATTGGAGAAGAAAAGGGGCCTAATCCTCCTCTTACTCCCTCTCTCCCACTCGTGTCCTGCAGGGCTGGATCTGCTCCAGGTGGTGGGATCACGACAGGCGTGGAAGGGGTTGTCCATGCTCATTTTGGGGTGCAAGTCAGTACTGAGCAGCTGGAACCAACTTCTCCCCATCCCAGCCACATCTCCACGCCCAGGACCTGGGCACGATCCCTGCACCCTTTCAGCCTGGACAAGAAGCAGAAAGCTTGTGGACGAGGGAAAACCAAGATGTTTCATTCTGAGCCTGAAAGAAAAAGTTTTGATTTTTCATTTCCAAATGCCATTTTCACGCAGGGCTGAAAGAGAAAACAGTTCCTTCAAGAATGCTTCCTTTGTCCAGAAAAGCGGGCTTTAATTGCTTTCATTTTGTCGTAGCAAGGAAATACTACTTCAAATGAGCTCTGAAAACGTCAACCCCTTCTTGTTCCAAGGCCGGCTGCTCTGCCACAAGCGGGAGGACAAGATGGGCACCTCTGCTGTGGGACAGGGCACAGCTCTGCTGCAGTGTGAGAAACAAAGTGGTGTTTTTGCAGTAGATAATTACTTTTTGGTATTCCCAAGTAGTTGTGTAGTCATAATAAGGAGAAATGCTAAGTAGATAAGTGGACAGTAGAAGGCCTCACTCTTCCAAAATAAGGCAAAAGCTTGAAAAAAAATAGGATGAGCAGTGTGAGAACAGTAAGACAAGATCACAAGTTCTCAAAACATAAGAAAGGAGAAATTAAAGAGTTGAAAAAAAGAAAAATTGTACATCTGTGGTACAGAGGAGCATCGAGTAGCTTGTGAACCTGTAGTAGTCAGGCAACGAGGAAACAGGAAGTGATCAGGCATCAGGTAATAGGGAATAAAAGGTTATGAATTGTTTACTAAAAAGCTCTCCTGATTGTCAGGACGCCCGCCATTGCAATCGTGAATAAAATAGCTTCACAGAAGATCCTCTCTGAAGAAAATTATTTGAGCTTTTTCTCATGATTTGGTGGCTTGTCGCTTGCTGAATATTTCTTGCCACCACAGACAGGAAAGTCCACCCCGCTGATTTCAGCAGTCCTGTCAGGGGTGGTGGGCCGTCTCAGTACGGCCGGCAAAGGACCGAGACCGTTGGATCTGAAGGATCTGAAGACAGGCTCTGTGAAGCTCTAGGGAGAAGGGAGGCCAGCACAGACATACACAGACACAGCCCACATATAGTCCAGCCTGGACTGGGAAGAGGCACGGGGATTACTGCTGATAACTCGGACCAGGACGACGTGCACAGGCTGAGGTAAGGGAAACAACCCAAAAACTAGGGAAAAAGATTTTAAAAATATAGTTTAAAAAAAAATGGTTAAATATTGTGTAATTGTCTGGCCTAAAAAGTCAATAAAAAGGAACTTCAGTATTTTGGCTAAAATATGGGTCTGATGAAAATTCAGGCTTGAAATTTATGTGTAAACAATAAGGTTCAGTTTTTGGAGGAGGAATCAAGTTATGCTCCCTATAATCCCATAATCCCAATATTGCACTGGAGGCAGCAGCAGCTGCTCCAGGAGGGGAGACAAGGACTGCAGTTGACGCTGTCCCTGGAGAAGTCCCGCTGGGAAGCATGGAGGGGCAGGAGCAGAGGCAGGGGTGGGGGGTTGTCCCGGTGGGGCCTCGGGGCACATAGAGCACTTCTGATAGAGCAGAAATATCCACTCATCTAACTGCAATAATAACAACCCACAACATAGAAATCATATAAGAGACTCGGGATCAGAATTAGAAAGCACTCGGGGATGAATCCTGAGGACCCAGTAGCCCAAGGGCTCTTTAAAGTTCATTTTGGGATTAAAGCCTGGCCAGATATACATAAAAAAAACTCCAGGAGGTGGGAGGATGGAGTGAACAGTGCAGATAGTATGAAGGTGTATGCCAGGAGGGGAGATGAGAAGGAAAAAGCAGAGAGTGAAACAAATGGTATTCAGAGCGTACTGGGTAGTGAGGCAGAGGGTTGGAGATAGAAGGCCCAGGATGGAAAGGAGAAGAAGAGAGATGAAGGAATGGCAGAAAAGGAAAGCTACCTGTGTTGTAGCCTACATCCTAGCAGGGACAGGCTTTGAGAAGATGTTTTAAGTGTGGCCAGTCCGGCCACTTCAAATAGGAGTATCCAGAGTGGAAGAAGGAGAGATTGCTGTTATAAATTCAGAACAGGGGAGTTGGGGCTTCTCAGAAAGCTAGTTCCCTGATAAATGAAAAAGCGTACCTCAAGGGTTCCTCAATGGGGATCACTCTACAATTATCGTTATGGGCAAAACAGACTTAGCATAGGAAGATTAATGAAATTTATTACCTATTGCTGACAGGCTGGAGCGGTGAGAAACAGAGAAACAAGCGGGGGGCACCTTCCCCCATCCACTCTCATCCATCTCTTCCCTGGCACGGGAGGGATGGGAGTGGGGGCTGCAGTCAGTGCATGGTGCTTCGTTTCCACTGTTCCTTCACAGCCACCCTCCCCCCTGCTCTGTTGTGGGGTGCTGACCTTCCTGGGCTGGTCCTGTGTGGGTTTCTCCACGGGCAGCGAAAAAAAGGCTTTAAACAGGAGTTTTAAACTGCATTGCTCATGGCTTGGTGCTGGGCAGCGGTAGGCCCCTTTAGAGCCAGCTGAAACTGGCCCTTATCTAACATGGGGCAGCTGCTGGATTCTTCTCACATGAGCTACCACTGCAGCCACCCCTGCTACCAGAACCTTGCCATGTGAACCCAATACACTGAAGCAGCTAGGTCATTACTGGCCTGTAAACTATTAAGGCTTAAATTAAGTAATGAAACCCTAAATGTGATGGGGGTAGAAGGGACTGGGATAACGGTGCCACTTTTACTCAGCCAATGAGGAAACAGGGGAGGTGATCAGGCATCAGGTAATAAGGAATAAAAGATTATGATTTGTTTACTAAAATGTGCTCCTAAATGATGGTATGTTTGCCATTGCAATCATGAATAAAATAGCTTCACAGAAGATCCTCTCTGAAGAAAATTATTTGAGATTTTTCTCACATATCCCTTACCTGCCTCTTAGGACTGTTGTGAAACCTAATTAAAAATGGCAGCAAATTTACCCCCTGCACAATTCCATTCACTGTTCTGCACCTGCTTGAGCATCTGTAAGAAACTTTCTCCCAGAGAACCATTATCTATGGTCCAGGTATTATTTCCATTACTAAACACTGAGTTATTTAATGTCAATATCAAACTGGCTGCTAGTAGTCAATATCTGCCCAATCAAATTTAACACATTAGACTGAGTTAGGACTTCCCTATTATTACCCTCCATATATTTAAATTAAATTTAGAAGCTTTTTGTAGTATTCACTTTTCACATAAAGGGATCCAAATGCTGGACAGATATGACAAGTTTTCTCTCTCTCTACTTGTCCAGTCTGGATTCCCTGTAGAAAGTATACTAAGGCAAGGAGTGTCCACACACATTAACATATATCATATGGAAAGCTAAGTCAAATATGGAAAAATCTATGTACTAGTAATGTACAATATCAATTTTGTCCATATGAAACAGAGTTCTGCATTTATTAAATTATATCTAAAACCTAATCTATATAAGAACACAAACAATAGTTTAAATGGTATTTATCACTAATTCAAAACTAAAAGAAAAAGAAAAAAGAAAAAAAAAGAAAAAAGATGAAATAGTTAAAATTTAATGATGTAATTTGACAAGTCTTGATATTCTAAATCCATTTTTTATATCTAGTGATTCCATACTAACAACCAAAATAATGTTTAAGAGTAGTCAATTGTGATCACTAAATATATATAATCAAAAAATAAATTTAAAATCTATTTCAAGATACATCGAAAGCATTGTAACAAAATTAAGCAGTTTAGCTACTCCACAAAATCAAGACTTATGCCTTCAGTTTACTATACCAGCAAGTTCACAAATATTTGGAAATCTACATCTTTATTAGATTTGTCTTGAATTTTAAGTGACTCAGTGAAGTTTGGTGTTAACTAGCTTATAGTTAGCTTTGGAAAACATTTGAAAATAATTTGTCTTTTCTTCAGTACCAATACAGTTTGGTAATAACAGTTATTTTACTGGCCATAATATTTTCTGATGTTCAAATCCACAAGCCTATAATCAACAGCTGTTTGGCTCTGGTTTATTTTGAGCCTCAGGCTTGCAATTAATATAAATTCAAACTAAAAAAAAAATATTTTCACAAAGCCTGTCTGTAGAAAACATGACAATTTTATGCAACTGTACTCTTACCACTTTTATTAATAATTTAAATTGGCAATCTTTCCTTTACTCCATTAATGGAACATTAGTAATAAAAGTATTCTCATCCAATGAAACAGTACGGAACTATATTCCTTGAAGAAAATGGGTAGAATATTATTGCCTATTGTAATGCCCTAATTTTATCTTGGATAAATTACATTTTATATTTTATCTTGTGGACTTCCACCTTCCTGGAAAAAAAAAAAAAAAAAAAAAAAAAAAAAAGATAAAAAACCAGCTGGCATTTCCTACAAAAGCTTTCTCATTTTTTGTCTCAGCTGAGAATGAGCTCCCAAGTTAGAATAGATCTTGCTTACAATTTGCACCAATGTAACCAAGTTTTGAGAAAATGTCTTACAGAATAAACAAAGAAATAAAGAATCAAGTGTTCTCCATGTAACAGCAGTTTAACAATAGTTTCACTTTTATGTGTAGAGCTTTTGTTTCTGGATCTGGGAACAGCACATAGACAATTCCTCTTACCCTTAGAGGTCAAATTCCATTTTATCTGACCTCCACATTACAAATTAACAAACAAAGCCATTTGTGAGCTTTTACTGCTTCTCATTGTTATCTATGCAAATCTCCTGCAATGCGCTATTTAGGACAGTTATTGTTGTAACCCAAGATATATGACAACATATGCAAATAACATATAGACAAAGATGCAAAGAAAGAAACATGAAGTTAGCATTAATTTCCCCCATTGGCATTAACATGAAGAATATCTAAAAATAAGTGAGCCAATACACTTTGGAGGAATAAGGGTCTCAGAACCATGGAAAAAGGAAGTGGAAAAATGTAGTGGAAAAGGGACAAAAGGTGTGAATCCAGTTCATCAGAGGGCTCAGAACTGTTAAAATCCTGGGGGTGAGGGAGCAGGAATTGAAATTTTACACTGAAAAGGAAATTTATTTGAATCTGTAAATGTTCTTAGATGTTAATTCATGTTTAATTTTCACATAAGATACATTTTAATGGCATTAAATATGGCTGAATTAACAGCATTGATTGTTTTCAGTGTAGTGTATCCTGTATTTTGGTGTATGCAATAGCTGTCAGTCATAGGATCACAGCATATCCTGATGGGGAGACAAAAGGATCATCAAGTCCAACTCCTGGGTCTGCACAGAACCACCCAAAAAGTCAGGTGTCAGAATGCTCAGAAAGGGAATATGTTATCCCCTGAAAATGCCCCTTTAAGCTATATTAACTTGGGGAAAGAAGGGAGGACGGCACTAGTCATTTCTGAGTTGACCTAAAATAGCAAAATATTAAGCCATGACAGATCATTTAAATGGAAAATGTGTAATACTCAGAATTCAGTATACATTAATCTCTTTTTCTAATGATAACGAGGTGGACTGTAGTGGTGAGTATAAAGAACAATCCTGTAACAGCCAAGAGATAGGCTGTTTGATCTTATAAATTTGTTCTGTTTTTAATTTATATAATTTGTGACTCAGCAGTTTACAAAGTACATTTGCATTCTACAGAACTTAATGAACTCTGAGCCAAAATTGTTCGTAGCATATGTCCCCTGGAATTTCCATGTAAAAATTATCTATTTTATGCTGTTAATATTATTGAAAAAAGTCCTAAATTTTATTATTATGATCCCACATACATTGATATGTGTATGTGGGACATGCAAAATTTTGGCATAGGAAATGAGAAATGTAATCCATAAAATAACAAAGATAACTTTCTCTGTTTTCCTAGTTCTTCCTGTCCTTATGTTCTATTGCTTTTTCACTGTTTGTGCATGGGAAATATTACATGTAATAGACAGTTGAGGACAGATAATATGTCTCTGTTGAAAAACAGATAATCAATGTCCTTCATTACAATACTTTTCTCTCCCTTTTTCTTTGGCTTGGAAAGTTTGATTTGAAAATCCCAAGTAACATTTTCCTGTGTTAGTTATATAAATGTAGTTAAATATAGTCATTAGGACATTCTATTTAAGACCTTCCCATATGTTTAGGATTTCCAACAGAGATTTCACAAGCCATGAAATAATGTGGAATGCCACAGAATTTAGTATTCATTCCTTTCAAAAAGAGGGAAAGAAGGAAGGAAGGAAGGAAGGAAGGAAGGAAGGAAGGAAGGAAGGAAGGAAGGAAGGAAGGAAAGAAGAAAGAAAGAAAGAAAGAAAGAAAGAAAGAAAGAAAGAAAGAAAGAAAGAGAGAAAGAGAGAAAGAAAGAAAGAAAGAAAGAAAGAGAAAAAGAAAGAAAGAAAAGAAAGAAAAAAAGAAAGAAAGAAAGAAAGAAAGAAAGAAAGAAAGAAAGAAAGAAAGAAAGAAAGAAAGAAAGAAGGGAGGAAGGGAGGAATAAAGGAAGGGAGAAATAAAGAAAGGGAAAAAGAGAGAAAGAAAGAAAAAGAAGGAAAAGGGGAGCACAGGTACTGGGATGTTCAATCTTGTAATAATATATTCCCAATAATATAAGAAAGTGTGTAGAGAACACTTGACTGTATATATACCTCTTTTTCCTGCTTTTTAGTTGTAGTGTCCATGCCAGGCCAGCCCATCTAGAGTTACGAGACTTGGTCCCATTGATTTCAGTGATGCATGGGGATAAAACCCTCCATACAATTATGAACCCACCTCAGTGCTGTGGTAAAACATAAATCTGTAAATATATATATATATATATTTTTCCCTTGATTGAAGGTCTCAAGGATCTTTACCCCAGCCAAGAATCAGACCTTCTTTTAAAATTTGACTTGCTCCTTTGTATGCAAGTATAGTAGAAATTTCAGTGTAGACATTTTCTATCTGTTGTAGTTATGATTAGATAGCCCATAATTCCTTAAGAGGGTATTTTATTTTTGCTTTCATTATCATATCGTTCCAGCCAAACAAAAAGTTAGGCCATAGAGATCACTTATCTGACAATACAGAGCACCTTATTTTATCTTTCCACATTTTGCAAGAGTTGTTTCCACGCCATTTGCCATGAATAAGCACTAAAGCATCCTGAAATGCTGCACTGTTCATTGCAACTCTTCTGCTCTACTGCTGAGCCAAATTATTTCTGATATCAATACCTTTTCTTTCCAAAACTAGTCATATCCGGGCACTTAGGAGTGTTTACTTTAACTTGGTCGGTATCTCCTTTTGAAGATATGAACAATTTTCTCAAACAAGGAAGTTCTATTAATAAAAGTTTACAGGCAAGAAGCCCATGTCTACATTGTTCTCTGACTCATCTGTTATCAAAAGAATGAGTGTCTTCTTTAGAAACCTCTATTTGAAGCCTGAAACTTCAAAAATATTTAGAATCTTTCAAAGTAAAACTTTTTAAGATTTCAGATTAAACAAAGAATAGCACAGAGAGAAAAACACTAGCTTTATTTGTGCCATAGAAAAATACAAATACAGGATTTATCATACCTGATCAACATCTGGATTAACACCCTATCTAGACCTGGTAAGCTTTCTAAAGGTTTGCCCAGCGTGGGATGCTTCATCTAAAAAGGAAGTCTGGCTACTCCCTCAAATACCAAAATAATTGTATAATACTGTTGAGAGCTTAGAAGATGCAACTACTTCCTAAATTGTTCAAACAATAAGCTGAGACCCTAGGCTTCCTTAATTCACAGGACTGTGTGCAAGACCATAATCAGCTTGTTGTGCCTGGATCCTTGGCATCTTTGTGCACTTCCTCCCCCTCAAATGCATATCTCAGTCTACAGCTGTATTTGACTCTTCTCAATAAACTTAAACCAATGGGAACTATGAAAACAGCTATTTAAAAAGTGAAAAAGAGACAAAGACAGTTAAATAAAAAGCCAGAGTTGAAACTGGAGGAGAAGAAGAGAGTTGATACTAAAAATGCTGGTGACTGCATATGTGTGCATGCCCTCATGCCTGTGCGTTTTACTGAAATATCCTTCACACACGAGGACAGAGTTTCTGCTAGAAAAGGACATTTTATTGCTGCTGCATGAGGTAGCTTGCTGTACTAACTATGAAAACTGTCACATCAATAACAAATAACTTCTGATGAAATATTTAAGTTACAGGATCTTTGTGGATTTCTATTGGCATTCTTTTGCAGAGTATTCACACTTTGACAGCTTATGAAGTCAGTGGAATTTCTTCAGTAGTAAATTACTACTCATTTTCTCAGAAGGAATTTTTTAAGTATGTCTATATATTTTACTGTAATATATCATTTTGTCTTAGAAGCAGCCGAATCGTTGGGGTTATCGCAGGGTCACCATGTAAAGCTCTAAGTCAGAGAAAATAAGGCAGATCAAAGTTTCAACCTCTGTGTGCAATCAGAAATGCCATCAGGGGGCTTGCATTTTTATGTACTATAGTTTCTAAATCACATTGACAAAATCTGAAGATAAAATCCTTCATAGAAGGAAAATCTTGTGGAAATTGATGAATTAAGAAAATTAATAATAATGAATATGCATCAAATTGCATAATGAAACAAAATTTGAGACAAACAACATGCTACCCATTGATAAATGTACAAGGGGTGTTAGAATCAAAGATGGGAATAAAGAGTCTATTGTCTGTCAGGAATGAAAATGTAAGCATGCAAAACAGAATACAGAATAATAATAATAAAAAGATTAATATTTTTTCAAATCTATATTAAGTAAAAACACAAAAGAGTTCAGAATAATTACATGGAGATAAAGTAAGAAATCATTAGAAACAGTCAATATAGACTAAATCCTTCATCAGTACTGCAGAGAACGTTCTTCCCTTTAATGCAAAAAGGAACTGGAAGACTTTCTACACTTTTTTTCTTTTTTCATTCGTAATATCTAAATGTGGATGTTGCAAAACTGCCTAGCAACACTGAATGCCCAGTCTTCATTACCATTAATAGGAATGGGGTATCTAGCTCTTTTAGCTGTTCATGAAAACTCTGAGCCCTAATACATCATTACATGGTTAAAAGGATATTTTGTAAATAGTCTACAGTCATTGAGGAGCTAAAGGATAATTCTGTCCTCTCTTTGGATAGTGATACAGGTCACACATTGTTTTCTTTAGTAATTTGTCTTAAGACAGTTACTATACCACTGAAGTAATTTACTTCATTAAATTTTCCCTTAATGTTCCTCAAAGGGACATGCAGGAAATCAGCTTTTGTTCTGACCTACCGATTGAAAGTAAATTCTGTTGTGCTCTTTACCAGGTGTCCCAGACACTGCTGTTACCTAGGACAGCGATGCCTAGGTGTAGAAAGAGGAATCCAGCAAGCTCCAGAGCACTCATTAAGTATCTGGAAATGCTATTTTGAAATGTTGCAGGATTAATTCTTTATGATTGCTGGCTTAATATATGAGATCTGAAAAATGTCCTTCAGGGACAATAATATACCTAGTGGCCAAATAGAAGCTGATTAATATTCCTCTGCTTCTGGATATCTCCTGAGTCACTGCTCAATCATGCTTCTATCTGTCATGCATATCTCAGAGTTTCCCATTTTCCCAGGTTGTGCTTCTGCTGCACTTCAGTCCTCAGGGCAAGCAAAAAGAATTGTCTGCATCACCAGTCTCTTGTAAGGTAGCTATACAAAACATATAGGGCGGCCCATATGTCTTTCATTTTTAGAACCTTTCCTTTAAAACCAGAATTCTCCCTGTCATCCCCCATGTCCCATTCCCTCTCCACCCCCATCCTCCCCCCCCCCCCAAAAAAAAAGGAAGAAAAAAGATTTAATGCACCCCCTCTTCATTAGTTGTTACACATCATAAACAGTATGTCAAGCACTGGGTGTCTACAAACACGTAACACAGGCTGCAGCTGATCTTCAGACAGCAATATGCTGCAGTTGAAGAGAGAAGGATCATGGCATTTTAGAGTGTACAACCTATCGGGCAGTAATTTGGGGCTAGGTTGTAGCTGTGTCCTCAGGCTAGCAGTGAGGAAGATGAGCTGCACACTAATAACAGTTTCCAGCAATGCTCCCTGTTGTGTTGGGAGGGCAGATGAAGCAGCTGCTGCTGCTCCCCTTATGGAGAGATGTGCACGCCTTCTTCTGTACACATCCTGCTCTGCGGACATCTGTGCATCAACAGCATCATTGCCTGAACAGTGTCAAGGCTACTACTGGCCACTAATGAGGTTTCTGTCATCACTTCTGACAGGTCCTGATGAAATACATCAAGTTCTGAAAAGAGCAAAAAAAGGAAACAGAAGACTATGCTATTCTTTATCCTCATTCCTATGCGTGCACTTATGGAGAAATGCTATCTAACAGCTTGTCATTTTGCTGAAAGACGTCTATGCAGTGATACAGATTTCTGATGATTAAATGGGTGGCCTGGAGCTAAAGGAGGCATTCAGGGAGGCACAATCTAGGACCAAATGTCTGATTTTGAAACGTCACCAGCTGAATGTTGTTTAATCCATACATAGTGAGGTGATATGAAACCTCAGTTATTTTTTTACTAAACTGTGAGCCAACAACAGACCTCTGACTCAAGAGAATGAAAAGATTTAGACCTAACAAAGTGATTTGTACTTCATATTGGACAAATGATTATCTAGCACTAGCAACGGAGAATCCACATGCTGCTTTCTGAAAGGGTCTCATAGCTCAAATGGATTCTTAATGAAATTAGTTTTCTAATTGCAAAGCTAATTAAATTGTAAAGAGAAATGTGCTGGCTCTGGAAACAGTCCTCACATTCTTCTGCTAGAGCTTTCTTATTAAAAGAGCTTTTGAACTGCTTTAGGCTGGCTGGACCTCTTTTATAACGGTCTAACCCAGGTTTCTTCCCATATCAGCTGAGAAAATTTGCTTAGTGCAGACCAAGAGACAATTTAAAGGAACATTTCTATAATAAATTGCTTTCTTAGAGACAAGTATATATCTGCTTCCTTCAGGCAGTGAACAGAGCCATACTGGGTTACTCCTTCCTGTGACATTAAGAATTGGAAGGTATATATGGCTAAGCTGGCCTTTTGCTATGACCTACATTCAACATATAGGATTCAAATTGCAAACAAACAAACAATAACAGTAATTTAAAAGTAAATTTAAAAGTAAAACCTTAAAAAATACCATTATGTTAGGGAATACAGATTTCTGTCCTTTGAACTGAAGAATAGAAGGACTGTCCAACAAACAGCAGTAGCCACCGTTATATCACTTATTTTAAAAAGTGTATTTTTCTTCACTAAATATAGACCTTTGGAATGTTTAGATACTAACTGTAAACTAATTGTCTTTCTATGAAAAAATGCAAAATAAAACATAATTTTATCACAGTTAAATCCAAATATGCACATTTTGTATAAAATTTGCTAGTAGGTAGATTAAGACAAATGTGAGAACTAAGATGGTAAGGATTTCAGTACTGAATAAAAATATTTTTAGCCCAGCATGTGTCATATGTCTGGTATCTTTAGGTTGCTATTAATAAAGTTTTCCTATATGAAACTAGAAAAAGGCACTGCCAGGCATTGCAAGAATATATATATTTTTGTCATTTATACTTTGAAAACCAGCCACAACTGACTCATTAATAATGGCAGAATGCTTACCATATTTTAATGCTTATCAATACTTCAGATTACTGAGGCAAAAGTAGGTGGAAATCAGAGAGAGGTGAAGAGAGACTGTGTGGAAATCTTCTTGTGTTACTTAACACACACATATATATAAACCTGCTAAAAGTGCTAAAGAAACATAGGTGTTTGTTTTGTTTTGCCTTTTTAAGTAGCACTGACATCGAAGCTTCAGTATTCTAACACATGACCAAGTGTGACTGAAGCGTCTGTGTTATATATTTAGTTTGTTAACCAAATGAAATTATGATCAGAAAAAAAATGTGAAATGACAAGTTGGCAGCCATGCTAGGTGGCTCTCCATCAGCATCTCATTTATTCTCCCAGGCAACATGTCAGTAGATGAACACTATATGTTCAGCAACCTGGAAATGGACCATGGCCTTTCTCTTCTGTATGTCAGTTGTTGCTAATAATCAGCTCTACAGCTAATTCTGGAGGCAGAATATAACCCATCCTGCTCACTGCTCAGCATCTACCCCGACTTAGCAGGGTGACATTAACGAAATTTTATTTTTGTCTGTTAACTAAGAAAATATGGCTACGTGAAGGCATACATATGGTTACATTTTCAAATTGACTTCTGAAAAATATTCTCAGGATATTTGGAAAAACGCCTGTTTTTAAGGACAGAACTGAAGTTTTGTATGGAAAATGGGTTTCACGCATACACTATGACTCTCACAAGTATTGCAGGTGAATTTGGGTAAGATGCTTTCAAAAAAGTGCTTATGGGATCAAAAAAAAGGTAAAAGTTGACATTCAAAACATGCCAGCTGACACTCCGCAGTTTTTAGCAGTTCAGAGGAAGATAAAAGGCTGAGTAGGAAAATGGGCAAATTATGAGAATCTGCCTTTGTACTGAGGCATACTTTTTCCTCCTGCTGGGGGAAAGAGGGAATTCAAATGTCTCCAGGAAAGCACTGTGGGCAGAGCTCCTTCTGCGCCAGGCCTCAGGCAGTGCCAGCATCTGGCTCATGCCCAGATCTTGGTAAGGACCCATGAAGAGGTGATCCATCACAACACAGCTGTGAACCTCCTGGTTCACAGCATTGGCAGTTAGCTTTGTGGAGCCCAAAACACTTTAAGCAATGATGGATCTGCACCAGCAGAGGGAATTCAAAACATTCTGCACCAACAAAATGGCTTTGAAAGAATGGTGCAGATCCATTTTGTTTTTCATTTTCATTTAATTTGTAATACCAGGAAACATTTTTCCAGGACCATTTAATTGTTTTAACAACCTCTGAAAGCTTGCCAAAAAATGAAATTCTCACATTGTTCACATTACTGCCCGAGAGTATTCAGGCAATTACAGATCTTGCAGATGTCATGATGTCACATTTGTGGGCAATGATGAGCCATGTGGCTTTCTCCTGCCTTCACAGACAGCAACTGAGAAATATGCAGTACTGGAATCACTGAGAGTTACTGAGCCTTTATAAAAACATGCAGTAACAAATCCAACAACAGCAGCAGTAGCTGGAGTACAACAAATGATACCGTAGCATACCTGGTTTCCAAGATTCTGTTTGAAAGTCTAGGAAGTTTGGGGGAGAAATAAAAGAAATCAAATCTGTATTAAGTACAATCCATATAAAAATCAAGTCTAAACCTGGAATTCATGCACATGCAGTTTTGAAGTTGTGTTCAAATTAGAAATGAAAATATTTTGATAATTATAAGGATCTTGGCAACCGAAAATGTTCCTAATATATTTCTTCCACCTGAGATAAAGAGCATCTAATTCCAGAGTAAAATATTTCAGACATCACCATAATATTTTCAGCATTTGTTTAAAAGCTAGAAAAGTTGAGAATATAAAATATACAATTCCAACTGCTTCTCAAGTCAAATCACTACTGTGAGAATTTTTCTTTTTAGAAATAGTACCCTACTCAAGACAGGCTGCAATTTGCACTAGAATACTTGCCTCAGTAATTTCCTCCCTTGTGTCCTTTCTGCCTCACATAATTGTGTGAATCTATAATGTTTGCAAGATGCAAGCCCTGTGTTAACAGCAGGCAACCTCCTACCTGTGTGATTAGAACCATGATTTTGAGAAACTTTGTAGATTCTCAAATAGACAGAATGGAACCAGAATCACTTTTCACAATCTTTGGGATTGTTTTTAGTTATTTATTAATTCTAAGAAAAGGGTAACATTTGAGAAAAAAACTAAATGGGAAGCAGTCAACCATCTCTAACCCAGAGACTCTGAAGTAAGTGCAATGGTTAGTAAATGGCCAGACCTGTGAATGTGACTATGTGGCCTACTTGTGTGGGGGTAATGACGGGAGTCTAGAAAGGTCACTTTCTCAGGTAAGAAGTATAGTACCATTTGCAGATACTATTTTTATTAATTAAGAGTAATAATTGTGGGAAAAGAATTTGCAGGTGGCTTTGCTCTGTTTCACACATCCCTGAATTAGAGATAATGAGGAAACAAGAGGTAGAAACAAAAACTTGAGCAAGGTTGAGATAAAGTAAATTGGCTACAGTGTTAAAGATGAGCTTTGGGCAGTGGCCAGTTGCTGGCTGGCTTGAGGCACATGTCTGAGGGTCTCTAACCAATTGTATGACGGATTCGGGCACGTGGACAGTGCGTAGGGCTACGGAGAAAGTATATGTAGTAGTGAAAAAGGGCAATAAACGTCTCTCGTTCAAGAGCCATCTGTAGTCCATGTCTTTCATCCCTTCAAATAATATTC
The DNA here is from genome assembly GCA_011075105.1 of Heteronetta atricapilla. Classification (NCBI taxonomy): domain Eukaryota; kingdom Metazoa; phylum Chordata; class Aves; order Anseriformes; family Anatidae; genus Heteronetta; species Heteronetta atricapilla. The sequence goes on from CM021732.1 coordinate 100,049,243, forward strand.
AAAGTTGTTTCCAGTTTTATTAATGCAAACCAAAGTGTTTACTAGTCTATAAATTAATAGGACATAAAATGATTCCTCTATGAGTATTTAAGAGGGATTATTTCCTGTTTTGACCAAGACTTGGCAATTTAATCACAGTTACATCATAAAAATAAAAATGTCATAATGTTGACTAAAATGGGAATATCTGCCAAATTCAAGAACTCATTATTGAAATGTTTTTATCCTTTGCAATGATGTGCAGCATTAGTATTATCAGGAAAGGGTAACCTCCATGACAATTTAACAGTTATCAAAAAATAATGTTTCCAAGAATTGTAGACCATCTTGAGCAATAAACTGCAGAAAGAGCTCCCTTTAAAATAAACCATTTTTATTCAGTGCATTAACCACTACATTAAAATATTGGAAAACAGTAAAGAAGTTCAGTGATACAAATCAAAATGCTCAATGTTTTAATAACATTCAGGGGTTCATCAGAGAGGTTTATTGATTTTAAATGATGCAACTTGAATTTGTTTTTAAAAGGAAAAATATACATGGTAATTATACTTCCAGAGCCGGAAATCATATGTAAGGCACTGATCCCTCAAATAAAACAATCCAGTTATGTATGTTAGGCACCACCTTGCCAGCCCTATCTTTGAAGTGGATGAAGATACAATGTACAGCAGTTTAATCCAGTATTTTCATTTTGGTAAAAGAAAATGCCAACATTCAATCTAAGTTGGCTTTACATTTCATATCATAGAATAGTATCACGGAATGGTTTGGGTTGGAAAGGACCTTAAAGATCACCCAGTTCCAACGCCCCTGCCATGGGCAGAGTTGCCACCCACCAGATCAGGTTGCCCAGGGCCTCATCCAACCTGGCCTTGAACACCTCCAAGGATGGGGCATTCACAGCTTCTCTGGGCAACCTGTTCCAGTGCCTTACCGTGAAGATTTTCTTCTTAACCTCTAATCTAAATCTCCCCTCTTTTAGTTTAAAGCCATTTCTGAGGGAATAAGTACTTACTAAAGGTCACTAAAAATATGCGCACTACATCTCCTATTTGAAGGGTTTGGAATCTGACAAATGCTGAAAGCTGATGTGGTGTACGAGGACCTTTTCATAATTGTAAAGGCTAATCAGTTTATTCGTCTGAATTCTCTGTTTTGTGCTCCTTTTCTCTCCCTGGTATGTTTCCTTTGATAGGATCTAAATTCACACTTCAGAAGAAAATAAGAGTGCCTTACTGGGGGAGGCTGCTCTAGTGCAGCATTCTGTATCTGAGCGCCGACCTGAGGCACTACTTAAGGAAAGCCATTTTCTCTGATCTGTTTATGCCTCATCCTGCCCAGAAACCACAGCTATGGACAGGCCTATTCTCTACTGATTCGTCTACTCTTTTTTTGAACTTTTAGGAAATTCCAGAAGTTCATTATCTGCAATGGAAAAAAAAACATGTTTTTATATGTTTTTAGCAAACATCATGGGAGAAAACTTTTCTCACTTATGCTTTTTTTTTTTTTTTTTTTTTTTTTAATTCCTTTTGTTTTGCTCTTTCATGGTAGATATTTATATTTATATTGACTGACTCACCAAACACAATAATCTGTATGAAATTAAATTGTCTAGCTATTAAATATATGGAAGTAGTTTTTCTGCACCACTCTGTAAGTCAGTTGCATAGGTGCATATGCAATTTAGCACAGAAGATCCAGTTAAGGGAAAAACAAAGGAAATTACAAAGTCTCAGTAGGGAAGAAAATATATAATGAAAAATAAATTAATAATCTCATAAATGAGCTTCTTCCAAATCTGCATCTGAACTGCTGACAACACAAACATTTGTAACATGCATTTAGGTTGGGTACTAGGTACCTGATTTGGAAGCAGCAAAATTCAAGAATCTATAATAAAGCACCTCTTGAGATCTTGTCACAAGCTTTAATATAATGCAGTAATGAAAAGCTGGTCCTGGCTGTAAAAAGCACAAAGGAAAGGGTTTTTATATATGCAGCTTCAGTAATGTTACAAGGAAACCTTTAGAAGTCTGCTATCACCCTACTGATTTTGAATGCTAATTTCAGGAATCTGGTAGTCATTTAAAGTGATAAACGCACAGTTCTGCATATGTTGTATTTACAATATATGTGCAGTAGGTCCAGTATGGACTGCACAGATAGGCAACCAATTATTATTATCATATATATTTTTTAAATTTTCTATACCAGCATACACTTTTATCAATAGTGGCTAGGAAATAGAGAAGGATGAGAAAGCTGTGGGTGGCAGCAGGCCTCCAGAATAGGAAAGGATTCTTTTAAATTGGCTCTGGAATTAATAGAATCATAGAATGGTTTGGGTTAGAAGGGACTTTAAAGATCACTTAGTTCCAATCCCCCTGCCATGGGCAGAGACACCTCGCACTAGACCAGGCTGCTCCAAGCCCCGTCAAACACTTCCAGGTATGGTGCATCCACCACTTCTCTGGGCAGCCTCACCACCCTCTGAGTGAAGAACTCCTTCCTAATATCTAACCTAAATCTACACTTTTTCAGTTTAAGCAAGCCGTTACTCCTTGTCCTATCCCTACACTCCCTGACAAATAATCCCTCCCCAGCTTTTTTCTGTAGGCTATATTTAAGTACTGGAAGGCCACTATAAGGTTTCCCTGGAGCCTCCTCTTCTCCAGGCTGAACAACCCCAGCTCTCTCAGCCTGTCTTCTTAGGAGAGATGCTCCAGCACTTTGATCATCCTTGTGGCCCTCCTCCGGACTCGTTCTAATACTTCCATGTCCTTCTTATGCTGGAGGCTCCAGAGCTGAATGCAGTACTCCTGGTGGGGTCTCATGAGAGCAGAGTACAGGGGGAGAATCACCTCCCTTGACCTGATGGCCACACCTGTTTTGATGTAGCCCATGATATGGTTGGCTTTCTGAGCTGCAAGTGCATACTGCTGGCTCATGTCAAACTTCCCATCCACCAACACTAACAGGTCCTTCTCATCAGGGCTGCTCTCAATCCATTCTCCGCCCAGCCCATAACTGTGTTTGGGATTGCCCTGATCCACGCACAGCACCTTGCCCTTGGCACTGTTGAACCTCATGAGGTTCTCACAGGCCTACATTTCAAGCCTGTCAAGGTCCCTCTGGATGGCATCCCTTTCTCTCCAGTGTGTCTGCTGCACCACACAGCTTGGTGTCATTGGCAAACTTGCTGAGGGTGCAGTAAATATGCAGCAGCAGAGGGTGCAATGGAGAGGATGGTTAATATATAGAGATAATTTTCTCAGCTGGGGAATTCCTCATCTAAATTCTCTTGATCGTTTCTGACTCCTTCCATTCCTACTGTTTTCATTCTCTTTGTTTTCTGTCTTTCCTTTTTGCCATCTTCTTTTTAAATATAGAGGTCAACAAAGCTTGGCTATCATAGTCCCCATCTGGTATTTCATTTGGAGAAGCACCTAGAATTATTGTTATTATTTTCAAGACTGCTGCTCTTTGGTGTACGTGAAAAGTCAGACAGCAAGAAATTCATGGAGAATCATAAACTGCAACACTTAAGCTCAGAAGTACAGTAAGAATACTATCAAAAGTGGAATTGAGACTGTCATATACAGTCTTTGATATGGTAATCTTCATAGCAACTTGAAGGATATAAGAGGGCAGAATGCAAAAGGAAATAAATTTTATTTTGAATATACAACTTTGAAAAAAGAATGCAAAGATAATATGACTTCATCCTGCATTGAATGAATCACAGTAATAAATAAAAATAAAAGGAGTCCTTCAAAAACACTCAGCTTTTATTATTATTATTTTTTTTTCAAGCTCATCTCTCTCTAAGGCATTTAACTGAAGGGAAATTTCAAAGTTACAGAGCATGTAACTTTGTGTAGTGAAATTGCTAAAAGATGTCTTTTGGCACAAAATTAAAGCTTAGGATAAAATGCAACCGATATAGAGGAGATTAGAAGAAAAAGTTATTGGAATTATAGAAACCATGCATGTGAGGATATAGGAGCAGGCAGTTCTTTAAAGTATATCTTATGTAGAGTACAGTAAGAAAGTATCAAGGGGCAATGTAAATGAGATTCAGTGACTGATTTCCCCAGTGATGAAACTCCTACACATTTGGACTTCAGATCAATAAGAATATACATGGTAGAGCAGATATTCACGTTAAATAATGCTAGTGGAGATGAAAAAGTCAAACTGGTTTTAGAAGCAGTTATGGGAATCTGCAGGCTAATGGGAAATAGGAGGTAGGAGGAAGTGAAAGCATTAGTGGGAGTCCAAAACAGGAGATGCAGACACACAGGGAATCAGTGCTCCTAATAATGATAGATACTTCTTCTATTTAGATTTTCTCAGAATCCCAGAAATATTTTTTTAATCCATCTACCATTTTCTTTCCTTTTGTGTATTCAGTAAAAGTTTTTGTTTGTTTGTTTTTCCATTTTTCTTAGGAGAGAGAGATTTTACCTTTAAGATGTCATTCCTCTATATATGGCAATGCACATCTGATTACTGTTGATCATCTTGAATAGCAGTTTGAGCCATGATAGCATATATATATATACATTATATATACATATTATATATATATTATATATATACACTATATATATACATACATATATATACATTATATCAGCTGATAAAGCGTACCTCTAGATCAGTGTTTTGGGTAAACACAACTTTTTTCTGGTCTACAACAGGAGCAACAAAATTGAAGCTACTGTTCAAGGTTAGGAATATTTTTTTTTTAGTTGACCTTAATTAGACTTTCAGCTAATAAAATCTGAATGAAATGGCAGCATTTACAGTGCAGAGGAGTATACTAGCAATGGAAAGTGTATATGTGGCACTTGTGCATTGATAGCAACTATGAATCTTTTCTGTAGCTATGAATTCAGACACTGAAGACAGTGTAAGAAAACATTTGTTTTTCAAATGCAATATTGATAGACCATATTCAAAGAGTCAAGAAAGGTATCTATTGAACATTCCTATAGATGTCAATGATGCATGTTTCTTCCTAAAGAAACATTTTTACTTAGTCCCTTTGGGGAAATGACAGCTTCAGCAATTCCTTCTCCTTGCAGGACAAATGAGATACAGATCACTCCATTATTATAGGTTCTCATAAAGGGCCTCATAAAGCTCCAAGAAAACCTATGTGGGGAATTGTGACCAGCCCTATACCCATCTGGTGAAAGCTCTTCAAGCATATCTGAAAGGAACTTTTACTGACTCAGTGACATCTCTTTCATAGTTGCTATTGAAAAGCACTGATAGGTCCATGTAAATTCAGCCTCTTGTGGGAAAAAAAAAATAAAAAATAGTTGCAGCAAGCATAATATGCTTATAATCAGATTAATCAAGCTCCTTTGTTTTCTTGTTCCACAGATACAAATACTCTCTTGCAAAATGGATGGCTCAGAGTTGTAATTAAGAATTTACTACAGGCTTGATACAATAGATGGAGTTAATATAAACTTATATATTAATATAGGTTTACTATGAAATAATAGCACACTGATGGCAACCAGGTTAGAAAAAATATCAGATGAAAACTGCGAGGGCAGCATTATATATCCATTTGGAAATCATTTGCATATACTGTACTACACTTTCCAACTTTTTGTTGGCTGTGATAAAATGTATTTTCTTATGCAATAAAAAACACAAAAAAGAAACTATGAAGATAACAAGGCCATCTTCATTTTTGCATCTGCAGTTACATACAAAAACTTTATAAGCATATATGTGCAACAACATCCACCACCTATCATCAGTTTATTTTTTCCATTTATGATGGCAAGCACGATCTTTCAAAAATAAGCATCACCCCCCCAGTAGGCAATCTAAATGTACTATGTATCCTTACTACATGTATAAGACACTCTGCTTTGAGAAATTGCCTTGCATTATAAACAAAACAGTGTATCCAGAGGGACGCAGACAGGCTAGAGGAATGGGCTGACAAGAACCTCAAAAAGTTCAACAAGGAGAAGTTTAAAGTCCTGCACGTGAGAAGCAACAACATGGGCACCAGTATATGCTAAGGGTCACCCAGCTGGAAAGCAGCTCAGCAGGAAAGGACCTAGGAGGAGTCCTGGCGGATGTCAAGTTGAAAATGAGGCTCCTGGGCTGCATTAGGCAATGTTTGAGGGAGGCAATCTTTCCCTTTTACTCAGCACTAGTGAGATGACACATGAAATACTGTGACAGGTTCTGGGCTCCACAGTACAAGAGAGACATGGGCAGACTGGAGACTCCAATGAAGGGACACAGAAATGATGAAGAGACTGAAGCTTCTCATATATGGGGAAGGGCTAAGAGAACTGGGACTCTACAGCCTAGAAAAGGCTCAGGGTGGATCTCATCAATGTCTATAAATATCTGAAAGGAGGTTGCAATGAAGATGGGAGCAGGCTATTTTCAGCAGTGCCCAGTGACAGGACAAGAGGTATTGGGCACATACTGAATCACAGGAGGTTTCCTTTGAGCATCAGGGAACACTTTTTTTACAGTGAGGATGATAGAGCACTTGCACAGGTTGCCCAGGGAGGTTGTGGAGTCTTCCTCCTTGGAGATACTCAAAAGCTGCCTGGATTTGCTCTTGGACAAACTGCTCTAGTTTTCCCTGCTTGACGAGGGGGTTGGACCAGAAAATTTCCAGAGGTCCTTTCTAACCTCAGTGATTCAGTGATTCTAGAGTCTAGGCTATATTAAAAAAAAAAGAAAGAAAGAAAAAAAAAAGGCCCTTATGATCCTCCCACTAGAGTTCATCCTATTTGCTTTATATGAGTCACCAAGCGCTATTTCCAGAGTGTTGCCAGTTACATCAAAGTAACACTGGCAAATCCTCTTTTATTACTATAAACATAAATCATTCACTGGCTTCCAACCCAGGGTCATGAGGGCACTACAGGATGAAAAACAGACCCTCAGACCCTTTCCTGATTAACTTTACGTCTGGCCTTAGACCAAAAAAAAAAAAAAAAAAATATTTGCAGAAGATGATGTTGCAAATGTAATCTGAAAATTATGCTGGAGCTTAAGATATGAAGAACTCATCGTAGAGTTACAGACAGAGCCACAGGCTATCATTCTAGACTTATATTCAAGCTACAAGCAGAACACACACCAATGTGGCAGCCTTTTCCGGGCAGAGAGTGGTGATTATTATTGAAATGCTTGCTATTACAGTGCTGCTAGATGGGTAGCTAATTTGGTTTGGTTTGGTTTGGGTTTGGTCTTGTTTGGGTTGGGTTTGTTTTGGGCTTGGTCGGGTTTCTGTTGGGGTTGGTCTGGTTTGGTTTGTTTGGTTTGGTTTGGGCAGGCTGACCCCCAGCAGCATCACGGCACAACCAGGGTGCTCCACGTTGAGCCAGAAGGAGGAAAACACACATTTTTAAATTGCGTGGTTGGGCTTCTGCATTGCATGGGGTGCTGATGGGAAGGCCTTGAGCTGCCAAGGCACGGGTAACCAACAGCAAGCTGGCTGAAGAAATTAAACGAAAAAACTAAACGCGCCGCAGGCCCGGAGCTGGGCGAGGCCATGTTAGCGTTCAGCCCAGGCCGCACCCCCCCCCCCCCCCCCCCCCCAGACCCTCCCCCCCCCGAGCCCGGGAATTGTAGTTATTTCCACTCCCGCCGGCGCGCTCTGGGCCTTTTCTGTACATATGTGCGCGGGGAGCGCCCTGCTCCCAGGGTGCTTCGCGGCCGTGCCGGCGGCGAAGAGAAGGGGACTACGTTTCCCGAGGTGCCCCGCGGGCGGCGCTGGCCGGGCGCGGCGGGGCGGTTGGCGGAACCGGCGCGGCGGTTGAATTGAGGCGGCGGCAGGAGCGCCATGGAGCTGGCGTCGCTCGTCAGGAAGCTGGGTAACGGCTGGCGGTACCCTCCCTCTCCCCTCTCCCCTCTCCGTTGTTTTAGTCCGAATGAGAAATAGTCCCATAATCTTACTCGGTTTTGCCCCTTTGGGGGAGGCAGGTCATGAGCTGGCAGAGATACGAGAACGCTCTCTGAGGAATATCATGCTGAAATTGGATCACAACTTGATTTCCTACGCCGATCTAGTCCAGGAGAAAGCGCTTTTTCTTAACCTGCTGGAGTGGTTCAATTTTCCGGTAGTGCCAATGAAAGAGGAAGTGCTGAATTTTGTAAACAGTTTGATCAAGGTACAACTAACGTTCCTTTATCTTTAAACTACGTCTTTGAGGTGCTAAATAAAACTGTATGCTACGTGGTTTTGTAGCTCCTGCTAATGAGATTCTACATTGTCTTTTACAAAGAGAGGAAAAAAAAAACATATTCTATGTAAACATAAATGGAAACTGTTTGAGGGTCTTGCTATGCAATCGGTTGGAGAGCTAACTGGAGAAATGATTATTAACTGTCTTTCTACTTCAGTTCTGCTTCTTCAATTTCCCATTCAGCGTTAAATTTCTTCTTGGACAAGCACTTGCATTGTTCCTGAAAACTGAATATTTGAACAGTGGTATGATTTATTTTTAAATGGTTGAGAAAACTTTGCAGAAGTTCTGGAGATTTCAGTTGACGAGAATGTTTTAATCACTAAACAGCAGCTAAACAGAATAAATTAAAAAGCATATCCTTGATGCTGGTGAAAGGTCTAAAAAAAAAAAAAACAAAACAAATGAAGTGCAAATTAAACTTAAATATTAATTATATATATATATATTTTTTCCTTCAGAAATCCTTGAGATTCTTCCAGCTAACTGTCAATTATTTGTCCTAATGTAGCATCCATCTGCTGCCCAGAAGATGATTGGAATTGGTGCCGTGGAGTTCTTTTCTCAGCTTCGTGCAGATGTTGAACCAAACTTGCAAGCTATAATTGATGGGATTGTGGATGGACTGTTCTTACTTCCTGCTGAAATTCCTTCTAGTTATTTATCAGGAGATTATCAAGCTCAGTCTCAGCCTTCAGTAAATCAACAAGGTAAACTATATATTTGGGAGTGTGACTTATTTAGAATGAAAATAAAGTAAATGAACAGCTTCTAGGTTTTGAAAAGCGGGCATGTTGAGGTGTAGTTGATGAATGTATTCTTTGGAATTCAGTGAAATCTATGATTGTGCCAGAAAAGTGTGACCTTACCTTAATCATGTAACACCACTCCTTTAATGAAATTATCTGCACAAGAAAAATCCTGTTTGTAATCAGACCTTCTGTCCATTTCCACAGTGTGTATTAACTTATTATAACTTGAAAGAGGCATGACACAGGAATAACTTCCAAAGATCGCTTTTTGGCAGCGAGTGTAGCAACTTCTTGAACGAAACTATAATTAAGCTGGCATGCTTTGCTACCTGTCTTTGCATAGCAGACTTTAACTCAGGGAGGAATAAAAAAAATACAAGCAATAAATGACCCTAGTAGAAGTTTTTATTTTGAAACTACTAAGGTCTTAGATAATCCTCCAACATCTGTGGGAAAGCCACAGATGTTATACTGTACAGTAGTAATGGCCACAGCTCTGTCGCTCACGCTGTGCAATCACAGAGATAAATGTAGCTTTTCTGTTGTTTTTGTAGCCTGTCCAATGCTCGGAATTTCAATTTGTGGGAACAATCTGATGGCTGTTCATTGATTTTATTTTTTATTTTCTCCTCCTCGTGTCCCAATAAAAGTTCAGCAAGATTTTCATCTAAGATCCGTGGTGTATGAAGAATAATGTAATATATGCATTCTTAAAATATACTTACTTGGAACTCCCTAATTGAAATGTAACACACATTTCCTTCTTATACCATGAATTGCATTTATGAGTGATGAAATAGGTTCCAGAGAGATTGCTTTTGATGTTACGTACCTTGTGGAGATTTTTTTAACATAGTTTGCATATTGATTGCATCTATTAAATACTAATATGCATGTTATATGTGAGGGACACAAAATTTCAGCTGACCTGAAAAAGTAGCAGTATTGGTATGGAGAAGTTTTTGACAGTTAATTATGAAACTTGCTTTTATTACTACAAATATTATCTTAGCTGCTATTTCTCCCTCAGTATGCAAGGTAGTGTAAAAAAAGAAAGGGGGGGGGATTGCAAAGTGCAATTGTAAAATGAGACATGATTACAGTTTTGTTTTCTTTGCTTTCCTGAGTTCATTTTAAATCACTTTCATTAGCAGGACAAAAAGGAGTCAGTTCAGGTAAAGCAATAAAGATAATTAACTTTTGCTCTCCTTTTTTTTTAAATTTACTTTTTTTTTTTATTTACCCTTTATTTGTTGTAGTTCCACCTCAAGAGGGATTATTCACTGGATATTTTTGTCAAGATAGAAGCAATATGCCACAGTTAGAAATACCTCTCAAAAGAACGCATGGTATGTATATTAATTACTGAAAGTATGTATATAATTACAGAAAGTCCATAGAGATGTTATATACATTGAATTTCAGTTTCAAATATTAATATTGGTTATTCTTTTTCCTGTTGTTATTTTACGAATTTTGGTATCACAGAAACTTTAGTTATAAAGCTTATGAACATGTCATTCAGTATAATCTTTTTCTTCTCTAGTAAATAGTATAGCTGTAGTGGAATATGTGAAGTATGTTGAAGTATGCTGTAATTTTTGAATAGTAGAAATATCTTTCTAATTTCCAGAAAATTAGGTTAGGTGCCTTAGAAATCTTTACCTTATACCTAAATGGGAAAAAGTGTTACAGTTCTATCTATTGTCAGTAAAATATGAAAATAGTAAATCAACGAACACAGACAAATATTACTTTGACAAGTCTTTGCCTGTACCAATATTCTAGTAGCAATTTCCATATTTAACATATAATACAGTGTTGAGAAGTAGATTTTAAAAACTGACTTTAGAGTTACTGCATATAAATCAATAGATTACTTCTTAGCGGTGCGTTATCTATCTTTAGAATTGTGGGATAACTTTTATGAACTTAAAGTATGTTAAGAGTTATATAGTGTCATAATTTAGTAACAACTAGAATTTCTCCTGCCTTAAGAGTAAAAGCATGAGGTCGCTTTTCCATTTTTAGAGATTGTGCAAATATTCTTTAACAGCAGAACAAAATCATAACTTGACTGGAAGCATGATGTGGTAGATCAAGTACTCTTCCACTAATACTGTATTTTCCATTTGCTAAAACCTATTTCAATAATCTTAGAGCCATAGAATGGCTCAGGTTGTAAAGGACCTTAAAGACTAACTAATTCCAAGCCCCCTGCCATGGGCAGGGGCACCTCCCACTAGACCAGGTTGCTCTAAGCTCCATCTAACCTGGCCTTGATCACTTCCAAGGATGGGAGATCCACAGGTTTTCTGGGTAACCTCTTCCAGTGCTTCACCATGCTCTGCATGAAGAATTTCCTCCTAACATCTAATCAAAATCTCCCCTCTTTTAGTTTAAAACCATTTTCCCTTGTCACGTCATTGTCTGTCTGAGTAAAAAGTCACTCTCCATCTTTCCTATAAGCCCCCCTTAAAGTATTGAAAGGCTGTAATGAGGTCTCCCTAGAGCCTTCTCCAGGCTAAACATCCCCAGTCCTTTTCATAGGAGAGGTGCTGCAGCCCATCGTTGTGGCACTCCTCTGGACCCACTCAAACATCTTCACATCCTTCTGGATGCAGTACCCCAGATGGGGCCTCTCAAGAGCAGAGCAGAGGGGCGCAATCCTTCCCCTCAACCTGCTGGCCACCCCTCTGTTGATGCAGCCCAGGATGCAGTTGGCCTTCTGGGCTGCAAGCATACACTGCTGGCTCATGTTGACCTTTTTGTCCACCAGAACCCTTGAGTCCTTCTCTGCAGGGCTGCTCTAAATGAGTTCTTTCAGCCTGTACTCAGGTCTGGGACTGCCCTCACCAAGGCACATCACCTTGCATTTGGTCTTGTTGAGCCTCATTAAGTTCTTGTGGGCCCACTTCTCAAGCTTGTCCAGGTCCCTTTGGATGGCACCCCTTTCTTCTGTTGTATCAACTGCACCTCTCAGCTTGGTGTCATCTACAGGCTTGCTGTGGGTGCACTTGATCCTAACTGTCTGTGTCATTGACGAAGGTATTAAACAGCACTGGTCCCAAGATAGACCCTGAAGGACACCATTTGTCATTGGCTTCCACCTGGACGTAGAGCCATTGACCACCGTTCTCTGGTGTGACCTTCAGTGGATAAGGAGTTGGCTTGAATGGTCAAATCCATATCGTTCCATTTTGGAGATCAGTATGTCATGCGGGACCATGTCAGAAGCCTTGCAGAAATCCAGGTAGATGACATTAGTCGGTCTTCCCTTGTCAACTTACTGCAGTCACTCCATCATAGAAGGCTACCAGATTGGTCAGGCACCCTTATTTTTATTATCACCCTATTATTACCCTTAATAATCATATTTCATTGTGATTTGGCTTTTATTCTTTGATATTGCTGAAAACTCATTAGTAGCACTTCATTTTTTAAAAAATCTATATTTAGTAGAAGGTATTTCTTTTTCAGATTTCACATGGAGTTTCGTATTTGATAGTTATACTCTAGTATAGATATTCTACTCATATAGAGCATCATATATATTTCATATATTTGACTGCTATAGAAATATATAGTTTAATATTTCTGTAAAATGTGCTCTAATGTGCTTTTTTCATTTTCTTCAGCAAAATGCTTGAAATTTTCCACTTTTCCTTGGCTAACTCTTACTTCAACTGATAGACATATTCTTTCATCAAATGAAAGGTACAGTAATAGAAGCATTGTTTTTTTTTTAATTATTTTTAATGGATTTTGGGGGTTCTAAACTTCTGTGTTTCTGTCATTAGGCTGTTCCTGTAAATAACCATTGAGTTAGTCTTTGATAAATGATTGTAAATGCTACAATGATGTTTAGCAGAGCAGATAAACAAGGAGTTGTAACAGGGTAGGATTCTTTTTAATGCCTGTATCAATTTTTGGTGTTAAATTCAGAGTACATTTTTTTGTTCATGTTGGTTCAGTTTTCTAAATTTGTCAAGTGAATCAAATACGTCATTCATTTAATTTTAGAACATGCTGGAACAAAATCATTACTTTACAACCCCACCCACTGTCACTTGACAGAGAAATCCATACTTTAGGTGGTAGTCTAACAAAGTTTAGGCCAGTAACTTTTCTTGCAGTGCCTTATTCAAACAATGAGGCATTCCGACCTTCTTTCTGTTTTTTTTTTTTTTTCTTTAAAATTTCATATAGAAAACCAGTGTTTGAAATAGCCCAAGGAAGCTTTTCCAAAGGAAAGCTGGGATTCCTTGTGAGAGCTGGGATAGATTTGCTGGCTATGACAGCAATGCATTGTGATTAACTGGATTATTTAGCAAGACTGGTTAACTGTAAGGTTTCTTGTAATAGCTTTTTGCTTTTTTTTTTTTTTTTTTCCTTTCAAAAGATCTCTGAAGTTGGAAAACCTTTTTAGCTTTTCATCTGCTTTATGTCTGAGGGTAGAAAAAAATTTAGATTTTTGGAACAGGGTGTTTGAATTTTCAGTAGTGGTTTTTAAAACAGTAAAAATAGAAAAAAGGAAAACTGAAGTAGAACATCCAAAAAGCTCTTTTATTTAGTATAATACATTTTAACTAATAGCTACTAAATTTCTTACTTTATGTAACTTCCCACATATATAATTTGAGTGCTTCAAAGTTCTACATGAACCTTACTAAAGGAAAAAGCTTGGTAAGTGTTAGATTGCTTGCTGTATAATCACTAGTTTCATAGGGAATTACCAGTCTTTCTTATTTTAATTTCAAATTCAGAATCAATATGGTTATTTCTCTTCTGGGAACTTAATTTTATATGACAGCTGGAATTGAGTTTTTCCTTTATTGTATACAGAATTAACGTAGCTAAGAAATAAGTTAAAAAAAATTGCAAGACAGTAGAATTACAGCTTTGTTTTTTTAGATTCTTCAGTGTCATCATTATAACTTCATTGTAGAGAATTGTTCAAGCTAATGATTACCGTGTTTTTTTTTGTTTGTTTTTAACATACATTTAAACACAAACTGCATTTTTAGCTCTTTGAGAAGTAGCAACCAGAGTTTAATCTGGAGTACTTGTGAGCTTCTTCAGGATGTGATTATGCAAGATTTTCCTGCTGAGATCTTCCTTCAAAGACCAAAGATTGTTCAGGCAAGAACTAACATCAAGTTTAAGGATTTTGTTTTGTTATGGAATGAGTTTTGTCAAGTAAGAAATGATGTAAATGCTACAATTTGTTTCTTAGCAAAAGTCCATTTAAGTCAAACTATAGATGCACTGAAACAGTGGCATTAGCTCTATATTGTACTTATAAAATTATTTTGTTGTAATAACATATATTATTAGTCAGTAATGAAGCGTATTGTGAAGTAATACTTTGTTTCATCTGAGTAAGGCAAAATTGCGTCCCTGGCATACACACACCATCCAAGGGGGTCCCATCATGAAAGCAATGGTTTAATTGGAAAGATAATAATGAGAAACTCAGTTTTTCTTCGAGACTGATAGCCTTCTATTCTGTGAGAAAACTGTAGTTAAGCCTATTTATCCATTGCTATGATTTTTACTTAGAAACGTTTGTGAACTGTATTTAGTGCAAGGTTCTTTCTATCCTGGCTGCTCATGAAAGTGCATTAATGTTGAGCTTCCAGTGTTAATGGTTTTATATTTGCAGAGCCTTTTATCGCTGCTAAACCTGGCTTTTGGAGGAGATGGAAGGCATCGGTTAGCTTTGCAGGCCGTGTCGTGCCTGCAACAGTTGTGCATCTTCTTAAGAAGCAGACTTAACTTTCACAGAGATCCAAGTTTTTTTTCCACTGAGCAAGGTAGGTATTTTTAAATTGTTTGAATGCTGTTGTGTTTTTCTTACAGGTAAAGAATGTCTAATGTTATTAAAAAAAAATAAAAGCACTACTTTATAGTGAACGGAATCTTGTGAAACTGTTTTGCTAAGTGATGATGTTCAGTACTATTTATGTTAGAAAATGTTTCTTGAGTACTTGCATTATTTAAGAATACTTATTTTTCAATATTAAACATCTTCAAATTTAAATTATTTTTTGAATCAGTTCCTATGATATTCCATGTATCAACTTTTCTCAGTAGACAACTATTTTTACGTTAGCAGGAGAGGGGTTTTTAAATAAAGCTAAATGAAATCTGTAAAATATAAGGGGGCAGTCTCTGAGTTTCAGAAAAGTTTTTGAGCTATTAGTGCTTAACAGTTTACTTACAAATTGCTTGAACCATGGTAACTTTGTATTCTGATGGCTGAGAATAATTCAATCATTATTACAGATGTTATAGTTGTTAGGGCTATTTTTTGTTAGGGCAATGTTTTCAGGGCTTAAATTTTGTAGATTTAATAATGTAGACTAGTTGTAATGATTTTCTTATTTCCATTTTGTCAGCTGGATTTAATCAACTTTATTTCTCTAAAATGGCAGTCTGATTCTCTTCATAAAATTGCCACTATACTTGGTCTCTCAGTGAATTCTATTGGTTGTTTCTTTACTAATTACATTATAACAGCAGCAAATCCAATAGCCTTAGTTTGTAGAGACCATGTTTGTATTTTGGTTGGTTATTACATAAATCTTCTTCATGTTGGCTCTTTTTTGATATGTTTTAATATCTGTAACTCAGTGTATTTATGCTTGACTTCAAATACTTGACCACATCCAGCGCAACGTTAATTTGAAGCTTATGTAGCTTAAAAATATTTTCCTCCAGTGTTGCAGTTCTAAGACTAAAACAATTACTAAAATACAGCATGAAATTATTCCATTTTTTTTTTATGTATTCAAAATTTATTATTAATAAATTAACACTGTAGTTTTTCAGTGTTTTGCTAGTTGCCAGTGTTAGGCTGTCCTAGCTTGCAAAACTTGTAGTTTTTCATATGCTACCTTTGTCAAGTAATGGTAAAAGTAATTATACAGTATCTTTAAGAATAATAGATTCCATTAATGGATGATACATGATTTTTATAAAGGCACAGCTTCACAGAATTCATCTATATCTTATTGTCAAGAAGCAAGAGGTCCTCCTCGTTCTCAGAATCCATCACCTGGAAGTAGTAGTCCTCGGCCATCTGTGATTGGAAGGACTGTTCAGCGTCCTAGAGGAGATGGTCAAGATTGGGATGCAGCATCTTCTAGGTGAATAAAATAGGAAATAAAAGTTATCCTCTACTAATAATATTAATTGAAGTATTATGGTATCAACTCCTTTGCAGTTTGTGGGATTATATGAGTTTTGTTAACCCGCTAAAATTCAAACCATGTTTATGGAAAGTAATCAAATGGCACAAAAAATCAAAAATCAGTTCTTTATATGTTTTGAGAATACCTGAGATCAGTTTTACCTGCCATATTCTGTATCCAACCAATACTTTTAACAATTCTTAGTATTATTATTATGCTGTTTGTTTGTGTATTGGTAAAACATAAATAGATGTTTATTTATACTATTGCTGTAAAGTCAGGGTTTTTTCTTTTTAGTTAGCAGATGACCACCTGAGTTCCTAAAAACTGAATGACCATCACATAGATAATGGTGTAAAGTATTGTCAAAAATACTGTGCTCTATAAAGATTTCCAATAAACTCTTTAAACCTTGGTGCTAAATGTGACAACAAATTTCAGCTGTATATCTTCTAAAAATGCAGCTTCAGTATGAAATTCCAAATTCTCTGCATGTCCTCAAAATATTGAGGTTGTTGTTTGTGAGTGGTATGTTACTTATCTTGACACAATATACTTAAAGCTACCAGTGCAGAATCACCATCTTATTTACTGCTTAATAATTGGGAATTTAAAAGGTCTTGCAAATCCTTACCATGTGCTTATTAGTAGTTCTTTAGAGTCTTTATGGCCTATTGGCTTAATGATTGAGTAACTCCTAAGTATTCAAATAGACGGTGATTTTACAGATGAGAACAGCTCACATAGGTTTATATGCATCTTGAGAGTGAGTTGTTATGGTAAAAGGTTATTTTTACTCACCTTAAGTCTAGTATATTCAGGTTTTGCTATGTATCTGTCACTATAAATGACCTCCAGGCGTTAGGCATTGTAGGAGCTGGCTGTTTTTTCCAAGATGAACAGTTAACAGTTCAGTATGTTGGAGCATATTGTGCAAGACAGTGATAGCTCTGGCTATCAGTGCAGTAAGGAAATCTACATAAAAAATAATGCCAATGATGAAGCGTATATGAAACAGAGGATGAGATAGTGATAATTTGTTAAAAGTATAAGGCGATACTGAGAGCTGTTGATGAAGGTACACTTCTCTTCATGCATCCTTTCTGCAGTTCACTGCCCCAATCTTATATGTTATGAAGGTATAATGTAACTCAGAAATAAGGTTAAAAAAATTGTAACATTGAATAGAAAATCTATTTAAGGAGCCAGTGAAACAGAAATTACTATCATGTTGCTTTGACATTCTTGATTCTAATATGGAAGAGCAATTGTTAGTGAATCTTACCTTTTTGAACATAATATGTAATATATAAACTATTTGTTTTTTGTAGTTCTATAAGTAACTCTTTTTTCCTTATTCTTGAATCTTGAGACTCTTCAATCTGTCTGTTTGTCTATTTCAAATTCTGCCTGGAAACTTAACCTTTCCTCTTCTGAATTGTTTTTGATTGATACCTCTCCTTCCTTACCCTCTGGTAAGTGCAATCAGAACCACTATGTATTGTTGAACTCTGCTATTTCACCTGTAGTCTTCTATCATCCTCTTAATCTTAGCTTTTAAACTCTTAATTACTGTTCTTGAGATATCTTTTCTGTTTAGGTAGACAAAATAGCACAGTAGTGCCACAATTCAGTTTCTTCAGCTTGTTTAACAGCAACAGGAAAAAAAAACACAAACACTATAAAAGTCATACAGGTTGTTAAAGAAATTCAAAGCAACTCAAATGTTGTTTACAATGCTAGTTAGATTAATTCAGAATTACATTAATTATAATGCAGCCAACAGAATTAAATTCCTTATGAAAACACCTGGAAAGTGAAGTTATGAACTATATATTTTTATATAGTTAAGACATATGTATATAAAGCTTTTTTTAATATATACTTTGTAGCACTTTTGGGGGAAGGGAATATTTTCTGTTTTACAGTGGACAGAGAAAGCTCTACATTCTGTAACAAAGGGTACTCCATTTTCTTTCTAAGGATTTTGTGGCTAGCTGCATGGAATGGTTTTAATGTAGTTGGTATAATTTGAATTGAAATTTGATTTAATGTGGCCTTGCTTCAAGCATCTGGTAGACTTTGATTAAAAAAAAGACTTTAAAATCAACTGATTTTTCTCTTGCAATATTGTATCTCTATTGCATGTGAATTTGTTTGAGCACACATTTCTAAGTGTGAAAATGATTGCTAAAACAGTAGGCATTCACTTGTGATCCTACCAGTTATGATTTAAAAAAAATATAAAATCATACAACAAAATCTCCAGCTTCCTGCAACACTGATGAGTATCAGAAAAGATTGGGAAGGAAGGGGATGCATTTTAGAAAGAAGACATTAAAATACTTGTTATTCTTTTATGTATACGGATTTTCTTTGCCAGATTTAATGTCTCTCTTTTTATCTTTTGTTTTTGTTTATTGTTTTAAGTGGAAACAGTACCCAAGCAAATGCAAACTCGAGAATCTCTCTGCATTCTCCACTTGATGTAGGACATATTGACCTGCCAGATATTGAAAATGAAGACGCTTTGGAATTACAGATGAAGCAGCTTAGCCTTCCTCAGTTCTGTGTTTCAGTCTTGGAAAATGCTATACCTCTTTTAAGAACAGGTGAGAAAATTCTGAATGAAATATTTCACTTTATCTTTCCATTTTCTATACTTTCTCTTAGGAAGTTGGTATTATGAGGAAGTTGGTGTTATACAAATAAGATGATTACTGATGCACTGTAGCTAATTATAGCAGTTGTTTCCTGGAGATTTTGTTCAGAACATAAAGCTTCAGTCTTCTGGTTGATTTACAGTCTTGCAGAAGTTTTAGGTGCTTTTTACTGATGATAGTGAGGAGTGGTAGGAATAAGTGTGTGTGTGTGTGTGAGGGGAAAAATGGCATGGTGAAATAAAACATCACTCAGGAATAAGGGAAAAAAACAAAACACGCTTACCAAAATGTATGTCCCAATCTCTTTGAGCATTTGTTTTTTCTCATGTTCAAGAATTAATAAACACAAATTTGGGAAAAAATGTTTTTATTATGTATGAAGTAAGAAACACAAGTAAAGATAGTCTAATTGCAACTAATGATTTTTATTTCACCTCAAAAATTCTAAATTACAAAACCTTTTGTTAGTGTTTTTGCTCTTAGGTTGTCTAAAATGGTATTTAGTTGTAAAACAATTCAAAATAGATATTGGTAGAAGAGGTAAGGTTTTCAAATATAGGAGCTGGAAATATATATATTTCCATGTTGGTTTGTGATTAGAAAACTAAAAGTTCTCTTTTTTCTTTTTTTTTTTTCCTGGTAAGGCACCTGTCACAGTTTCCTGAGCTGGAATATGAGGATTTAACTTACAAAAATTAAATATGTATTAATCTTTTATTTAGTCTGTTTTTTTTTTTTTTTTACTGCTTATAACTTTTTATGACTTGCTCTTTTATCACAAAATACTCTTTTACTTAATGTATTTGATAGTAACATCGGCATTCATCTATGTCACTAGGAAAGTTATTCAATCCATTTTTTTGGTAATAAAACTCACGTTAATAAGATCTTTGCTTTTTCATTTTAGGATAGCGATACTATATTTAAATACTAACTCTTCAGAAGCACGTTCTTGACTTCTGGCATCATCATTTCTTATGTAGAAAACTTTATTTTCCATCTTTTCTATTTCTGACATATCACTTCAAATCTAAAGAGTTAAAATACAGTGAGTTTTTCCATCATTGAGGAGTGTTTAAATTTTCTTTGCAGCTTATCGTAGAACTAAAATTTATTTTCAGATGAATTTGGTCATTTCTCTTGCCCTGTTTTTTTTTCTAAACTTCTACTTAGTCTAATAGATCGTATTTCTTCCTTCTTCCACTGTGCTGTAATGAGACAGAGATAAGAACCAATATTTTTATCTATTTCCCATTGATGTGAAACCCTGTGATGTGAGTGCACGCTGTGACATTGTAAGACAGTCACTGTCTTACAGCGCTGTAACACATTTTTCCTCATAATGATGTTTTCTGAATTGCTTTTTGAGTAAAATGAACAGGAACCTTTACTAGCATTATTATCACTTTAAAATAAATATCCTTTTTCTTCCAACTAGTTAATTTACTAGGTACAGGAAAATCAATAACCCTACTGTAAAATTCACTTATTTGTATTTTACGGTATAACGTATCTTTGGGTTAAGCTCAAATTCTGTTCTGTGTAGAGACGTTCGCTGGAATTTTATTTGGTTGTGCTGACCTGATTTGTGATATCAAGTTATTTCAGAAATCAATAGTTGAGTGTTTTTTGGTTGTTTTTTGTTTGGTTTGGGTTCTGTGGTTATTTTTTAGTTACCATATTTGTCTGAAGTTCAGTGGTTTAAAGTCAGTGTTAATAGACAATTATTATGATGACATAATGACTTAATGACAATTATTTAAATCTGAACATATCCTTCTTACTGTGTGTTTAGTAATAATGAACTCATAACACATACTGACCCCTCAGATATTGAGAAATGAGTATCTTGCAAATGTCCTCATGTAAGAGTATGGTGGAATGGTCTTGCAAGTTATATTTTAAAAGAAAAACAAATAGATATTCTAACACCTTATTGCTTCCTTATTGAGCAAGTTTGGCTTGCAAGATCAAACTCTTTAATGTGATTTTAGTCCAGCTCTGTAGGTGCAAACGTGCTCTTTGTCTCTAAACAAGCTAAGTTTAGACACAAACCTATGTGTTTCAGAATTGGGTTTGGAGAATAGCTATGTTACTGAATTTCAAATTCCTGTACTTTGCCAATACTGTAGCAATTCAAAGGTTCTCATGCTGCTTCCCAGTTTCACCTATATATAATATAAGGTGGTGGAGATAATTATGTTTTACATGGAGGTAATTTAGATGGAGATGGTTCTATTTTAGAACTGGATTCCTCTCCTTGACTGAAGTCCCATCCTGTGGATCTGCCACTATCATGTCAACTGTCTTGTCATACTAACCTCATACATAGGCAAAGATTGAGAGAGTTTAGTTTCTTCACATAAACTTGTGGTTGTTATTTGTCTGCCTGTAATTAAGATGAGTAGCAGCAATAGTGATGATCTGTTTGAAGAATTGTAATACAGACAATTCAAAACAACTGGACATGATATGTCAATTCACGCTGCTGGCCCACTTTGATATCTGAGTACCCGTTGCTTGATGCTCTTACTAGTGCTACCTGCAGTTCCTGTAGGCTTGCCTACATGTAATGCACTTTTATCTTTCACTGTGATAGTTTCTAAGCAGTGTTGCACAGAGATTTAATAGTACTTGATTTTACATTTCATATAATATTTGTGATTTTTTTTTTTAGATCTAAAGGTAACAATTTGCTAAACTAGTTAGTTTGTGTAGCTGTAAGAAGTTACTTTTTTTTTTTTTTGCTGTCAGGTTAATTATATATTCTTTTGTGTAGCCTTCAATAGAAACACTAATATTTCTATATTAAAATACTAATACATGGAGAATGGAAGCTACGTTTGATGTGATTAGCTATTGTATTATTTGCTTTTGAAATCTGATCCATAACTGTGTTGTATATGGATAAGGAGATTAAACCAATATAGACAGGTTATCTCAGCAATCTGCCTAGCGGGAAGGCCATAGTCAGCTGAATTAACTATTCAGTATCTTTGTATGTGTTTGAATATATTTGTCTTATTCTTCCCTAGGTAGAGTTTCTTATATTAAAGTAAGTGTTCCAAAATATTAATCATGCTAAATGATTCTGAAAAAGCATAATACTGACTTTGTCCTATTCATTGGTTCCGTCAACTCATTCTTATGATAGTTCTGAGTTTGTACTAGCCTATGAAGTGGGAACAGTGGAACAATGTTTTTGCTAATTAAGATATTTCTGTTACTGCTTATGAAGTATTTTCCTTATTGTAAGGTGTCACTGCAGTCATTTCTGTTATGGTGTGAACCAGTCAGTACTTGATTGGGAAAACTGCTCTATTTGCTATCAAGTCAATTATATATTCTTCAATTTAGTCTTCGAGGCTGGTATCCAGCTACAGAATAAATTTTGTACGTGGAAGTTGTTTCCTGCATTATTGCAAATGTAATGTTTAGCTTTTAACTTCAAAAATTTCTGAAACTATAACTCAAAAGCACCCTTATTTAATACTTGCATTATAATTGTAATTTTTTATTTTTCCTAATGATTTATTAAGCCACCTTTTAACTGCTTTAGACACAAGAAACCTGATTAAGAATTTGCAAAATAATAAAGGGAGGACAAAAGTACTTTTTTGAGTTATCAGGCATATACTTCTCAAATTGGTAATACTTGCTTAAAGTAAGTGGAATACAGCACTTCTGTTAGACTGAAAAAGTAAGCCTTCAAAAAGGCCTTGTGCCCTTCCTGCTATATGCTTATGCAAAGCAGAACACTTCAGCTGCAAATTGCATGAGCTTTCATCGTTTTCTCTACATTACTGATGCATGCATTTTTCCTGCTTCAAATATACCAATAAGGCTTCTGCAGTGTGTAAAATCTACAAAAGGTAGATAAATTATTTTTCATTCTCTTCTTATACATGCTGTAGCAAGCTGTGGAGTTTGCTTTTTAATTTTTAAAACATCTTGAGGGATGCTAAGTCTTTATCATAGTTCAAAACTGAAATGGAAAATTCAGTGGTTTGTAAAATTCATCCATGCTTTTAAATAGAAACATACCATAAAGAAGTAACTAAGTCAACAGTTGAGATAAATCAAGTATTTGGGGGAAACTGTCACAGTATGGTTCTCTAGGATGCCAAACATCCTTGGCATCCTCTGTTATCTGAGGTTGAAAATACTTGGTTGGGCTCCAGATATTCTGCCTTGTTCTTTGTGAAGCATGCTAGTCTTTCACTGCTTTTCCTCTAACATCTCGTTATTTGTGCATCTTAGGGAGGGGTTGTATTTGTAGTAAATGTAGGCTGTATGTTTAAATGTTTAAACTTGGGTTGGGTTTCTTTGTAGTCCCATGTCCAAGCATAAAGCTGTACAAAGTATCGAAGTCATTAATAGACAGACCAGAGTAGCCTTGTTATTAAGGGATTCTGAGTCAGAAGAAGTAACAAAATATTAGGCAAAGGGGAGAAAATGTTATGGAGAAAAGTACAAGCAGATAAAGTGGTTATTCATCTGCCTGTCAAAAAAGTCTAGGAGGAAAGCTGCTCTGCTATATGAAAATGCAGACTATCAGGAATAGACAATATATATTGAATATCTGTAACCCAGCTCTCTTGGTGGATGTGGTGGTGGAGATATGTGACTGTTCTGAATTTCATCAAAATCCAGTAACTGTATTTACAGCTGTAATAAGACTTAAGTTGTATTGCAGGATATAAGCAAATGCAGTGTGGTTTTTTCATGTATATGATTGCTTTAATGTCTTCTATTGTGCTTTTGCCTAGTTGTTGTCTGTCATGTTTTTAGAGCTGCTGCTGGTCGAGGGTAGTTAGCATTAGTTTAATAGAAGTGTACAGGAAAACTAACACTTCAAAATTTAAGGTTTGGAATAATCCCTTGTTCAACATGCTGTTGTCTCAGTATAATGTTATTTTGCTTATATTTTAATTTATCCTCTCATTTGTATTCCTAGGCAGCAGGAGAGTGACAATGGAAGTTCTTGAGTTGCTTGTTGAAAACATGTACCTTATTGGTGATGCTATTTCTGAGAATGTTTGGGAAGATGAAAGCCTTTTTGGATTGGAACTGGTAAGACTTTCTTAGGCTTCAATCAGACATATTTAATCGACTGCTTTTGTAAGCCTTTGACGTTTTCTGTCATGATTAATATACATATCTAATGTTCTGCTGAGCTATTGTTTTGAAAATCTTAATTAGTTTATTACTGGTTTTATCACTGGCACAGTCTTTTTATTTTAAATAATAAGTTCTTTTACCAGAAGATATTGAAGTTTCACCTCAAGAAAATAAATCATGAGTTTTGTCTTGTAGTGAAAAGCTGTTAAGTAGCCTTTGAAACACACGTAAGAAAGGATCTAAGGGAGAAGTACTGACTAAAAATGTTGAAGAGCATTTTGATTTAAATGACAGCTTTCACTTTATTTACACCTCATAAACTATCTGTTTAAAAGTAGGGAGATAACTGTTTAGGTCCAAAACCGGAATTGTAAAGTACCTGGTGTCTGCTTGCCACACAGGCCTTACAGATCTCTGCAGAGATTTCAGCTATTCTAACTCTGTTGCTTTTCTGGGAAAGAAAGGAGAAAGCTGTTTGGCTCAAGAGAGATTCTAAGTATTATGGTGCTAATGGCAGAGCAATTTAAATTGCTGGGAAGACATATCTGTGCATAGTTGAGAATCATTATAGAGATGAAATATTAAATTAGTAATTAACAGGTGAAGTAGTTATGGGTGACTTGCTCTTTTGAAGGTGTTGGAAAGCTGAAACGTTAGCCAGCATGTCCTATTCATGTAGCAAGTTTATCGGAAATGAAGAAACTGAAATTTGTCTAAAAACTTGAGTTGTCATCTTAAATGCACGTGACTTTAGCTAGAGTTCATGAAGATGCCACTGAATATGAAACAATGGTATTGCAATAATTATTAAAATATTACTGGAGACTTACCTACTTGCTACTGTACAAATGATTATATATTAGTTATAGAACCTATCCAAGAACAAGAACTTTTTTCTTTGAATTAGTATATATCGATCTGTCAAAAATCTATTGTCATTGGTCAACATCAAGTCAATACTGAAGATTTCTTGCATCTATTTAATCTAAGAAGTTTTGCTTGGAAGTGTCTGTAAAAGAACTGTGGTGATTTCACACTGATGGATAGCTAAACTCCACCACACCACTCTCACTCCCCATCATCAGAAGAACAGATGAGGAAAAAAGGCTTATGGTTTGAGATAAGGAGTGGTTTAATTAAAGGAAAGGCTGCACAGAAACAAAAGGAGAAAATTATTCTCTACTTCCTGTCAGCAAGTGATATTCAGCAGGATGTCTGTCACATCTAGGGAAGTAAGGCCTTAATATGCATAGGGATTGTTTGGGAAGACAGATGCTTTTGTAACGAGCGTCCCCAGCACAATGTGACAAGCTATAACTCCCTGGCATTGCCAGGATCAGGGCATGCTTCTTTCAAACATTCTATTGTTTTTTTAGGGTTCCGCAGTTGTTAAGTAGTAAGGTTTAAAATCACTGGAGGAGACAACTGTGACAGGTACTTGCCCATATCTTCCCATACCACTACCAAACTGCCCAGGTGGTATTCTTAATCGTTTAACCCTAGGAAAAAACATCCTGAAGACTAAGATTGTGTTGGTTACCCAAGGACATTCAAAATACTCAAAAACTATTGTAGTTAGCCCACAGGGAAAGGAGGAGGAGGTACCGTTCCTTATATCCTATGGGAGTTGTTTGGTGGAGGAGAAAAGAGAGAAAATGTAGTTGTTAATATTCTCCATGAGATAGTTCCCAAAGTACACAGATGATAACAGAGATAATCTAAGAAGCTTAATATAATCTTTGTCTAGTTGTTATATGACACGAATTAGTATATTCAATTGCATACAAATCTGTCAAGATATAGTAGAAATGATGAGCATCATCTCACATATAATATAGATTGCTGTTAGCTGCCTGGAAACAAACATTGTTCTACTAACAAGCAAAACTCTGCAAATAAGCTTGGTAATTGTATGCGGTTATACTTATTAAAAAAAAAAAAGAAGTTATATGCTGGTATAAGTTGATACCAAAGTTCTTCCATAGGTAGAGCTTTGAGATTTATTAGTAAAGTATTAGTTTAAACATAAACTTCACCTCAATGAGGTGTTGTATCTACATTTATGATGCAGAACTGAACTGTGCAGTGCCATTCAAAAAAGCTAAATTTGATAAAGCAATTGGATAAAAAAACAACAAACAGCTCTTTATCTTTCTTAGTGTTTGAGTAAGTGGAAGATGGGCAATTGTATGAAACAACTGTTAAGCTTATCTATATGTTACTTATATATCGAATAAAATATCTCTTACCAGAAATAGTGTTTATAGAATTGTTAGGCTTCAGTGCTTAGAAAACATTTTTTCTCTTTGTTTTGTATTAGCTCAAAGGGAAGGAGGTCATGTGTCTCCGTTACAGGAAGCTTGAAAGCATTTCTTGCTGTTTCTTGATGTTCCTTTGCTTGTCCACTTTTAAAACTTTGCATTTGGGTATCTTTGTGAAAATTATTTATTTTGGAAATCCCAATCAGAAATACTTACATTAGCATATCTATGCATTTCATGCATGTTTTTATGCTTCTATCCTCCCAAATAAAGTTTTTATTTTATAGTTCTGTCATGTGTTCTTAGGTATAGTTTGATTCTGCCATGTCAAAAAGTTTTGTTATTGTAGCCTCTCAGTTTTTTGGATCACAAGCTTTGAAAACAGTCCTCGCTGTCTCAGTAGTCTTTGATTCTACTACTGATTAGAGATTCCATGGTCTTGCAGCAGAGGCTCTACCTCTTGTGAACTGTAGCAACACAGAGTGAAACTTTATTTTTTTGTACTCTATAAGGAGAATACAAATCCTTTTCCTCTCACTGTGTAATAAGTTTTGATGATAATTTCTTTAAAGACTTGTCAATTGCTTGTTGCCATTTTCTTCAATTTTATCTAGAGTTATCTGTATTAACTGTTTAACAGTGATTAATAGAATTAATAAGCCAAATCTCACATTTGGTATTGCCTTCTTAATTGTTACTTTGAAAACTGGCATTTCAAGTACAAAACCTGTACTGGAAAAAAAAAAATAAATCCCTTCTTGTGTCAATGAGTTGGATCCCTCCAAATGGTAGTGATTTTATGTAATTTGAGAAATGTGCTGATGTTTCCTTTGAGGATGAACGGGCATATAAAACGTTTTGTATGGAGTGAGCTGGAATTAAGCAATGAAGAGTGAGGGGTGAAGAAATGGGGGAGAGTTATTAACGGGTAACAACGTATTCAGAACTGCAAGTGAAGGTAAAGTGAAGTCTAGATCTTAAAGTTGTATTTGGAAGCCAAATGAAATACTGTGTGTGTTGTACCATTTTTGCATTTCTAAATTAGTATGTACCTCTAGCATCTTCAAAATAATTATACTGTATAAATGCTGTAAAGATGTAATTATAACGTGTCAATTATTTCTAATGATTGTATGCTTTATTTTTTTTAATTTTATTTTTTTCAGAGAGACAAATTGCTTCTGGTCTTGGGTTTGCTTGGAGAAACTATATTATATCACAAAACCAATATAAGTGCAGAGCAGCCTGAGGTGATGATGGTGCATCACAGAATGGCATTTACTACCATTTCTCTTTTCACTATTAGATTGCTGCAAACACTTCTCCCTGCAGAAAAGGTAGGCCATCACTAATTTGAAAAGTGATTGTGTTTGGGTTTTGTATTTTAAGAGGGAATAAAGGAACACTTTCCTCAGTGATTAATGCTGGTAGAATAGCCATTGGACAGAGAAATTCATCTGACTTACTTAGGCTGATAATATGGTTGAGGAAGGGAACTTTGTCCTTTCTTCAGATATTGGTGCATTCTGCAGAATCTGCTGCAGAATACAAGTCTAAAAAAAACTTTTAATACAGTTTTTTAATGAGGCTTTCAAAATGTATTTTTTTTTCCTGTAACTGTTTTTTCCCTGGTATGATTCATGATTTACAAAGCTATGCTGCCCCCTGCTTGTTTATTGTTAACATGGTATGACTAGTACTGCATAAAATCATCACTCTTAATTTGATGGAATGTAGTGAGCAAATGTTTTATACTTTCTACTGATTTAAAATGTTTGTTTTTAATGCTCTTTAAACAAGTTCTGTGTTTATAGTTCTTGGGTTGTTTCTTCTGAATTTATTTCTGATGGGGGTCCTGTGGTTGGAAGTTTCTGTAGGAGGCGAAGTAGTAAAAAAAAAAAAAAAATCCTCTTTAAAAGTTTGTGTGTCTACATTTTTTGTCAGTTTAAATTGTATTATAGTTTTTTTTAGACATTGTTCAATTTGAATAGCAGATTCATTTTTCAATTACATTTTTTTTTGCTGTGAACATGAAATCTTTTACTAATGAAAGTTGCTTCTTGTCCCTGAAAATGAGTGCAGACATTAATCTAATGATTTTTTAAATTTTTATGCTTTCATGTACATAATATAGAATTTTAAACTTGCATATAGCAGGAGTTGAAAATAGTTACTGCATTTGAGGTCAAAATTTAAGTTGAATGAACGCTTCCAGAAAGGAAGACAAAATTCAACCAAACAAAATGTAATAAACAGAACTCACAGTTCTTAGTATGTGATATTACTATATACAGTTATACACAGCTTTTTATTAGTAGGAGAGAAATAATTGTGGTCTGTGTATTCTCTGCCATCTAGTGGTTGGACAGTTGACTGACCTGGCAAATATATGAAGTTCTACAATCCAGCCACTCTGCTGTGGCTGGATTGTAGACATCTCATTAAACTTGCAACTAGTCACAAAATATGTTAGAATTGGAATTTACTGGATTCCTACTTTTTAATAAAAAGATAAATTCGTCATATAGAACTCATTTGATTTTTGTTTCTTCCTCTAAATTTTAAACAGTAGCAATAATGATTGTGCTTATTGGAAGACTGCAAATACTGTTGCTGGTTTTACTGTATTTTCAGGCTGTGTTATTCTGACAGTTGTTTTCTTTTCTGAAGGCAAGTAAAGTTTCACAGAAGAGTTTGCTGAATGCTTTATTTCTTCTCTCTCTGGATGTACCCTTTTCCCTGGAATATCCAAGCATTCATGAAGCTGTTGCAGCCTATCTGGAGCAGATGAGTTCCGAGAACTACAGTATTTATAAAAAAGCTTCAGAAGCTGCCTATTCCATTGAATGCACTTGTAGCTTTATGATTGAAGTTCATAAGAAGGTGTGGAATTTCATTATATAAAGCATTTTTTGTAGGCAAACTTATTTCCTATGCCTTCCCTGCCCTCCCTCTCCCCCCCTTGTAAAAACTGTATTCTGGCATTGTGAAAGAAAAGTAACAGATAGGAGTATTTTATATACTCATGAGGGGAAGGGAAAGAGAAGAGTCAGATTGTGAGTTTATATTCTAATTATAGGCATAGTAGTAGGAAAAAAGCAAGTACTATACTTAAATATATATAGTGTGTATATATATGCATGTGTGTATATGTTGTTGGCTAGTATTTAAATATTTCAGATATTTTAATTCCAAACTATCCGGTAATACTAGTTCCAAACTAATACTAATTCCAATACTAATTCCAAACTAATCCGGTAATACACTACTTCTAGACTGCGTGAAATCTGGGTGACTCACTTTCTTATGAAGACAACTGTTATATTATGTTTTGTTAGTTAAAGAGATTCTAGCATGACGCTGAAATATTCTCCATTATTCGAATGGACTAGTAATTCCTGCTTGTGCAAAATGCTTGTTCCGTTGTCACTAAAATATAAATGAATGAGATACAGCAATTGAAATGTCCTGCTATCTTAAATCGGAGTTGATTCATCCTTTACATAAGCAGGTTCTGAACTTAATTTACTCAAAATATTATTCATAATGAAGGTGTAATCTTCTTCAATTTTAAGTGGCTCATGCTTAATATATTTTTTAATCAAGAGTATTAAGATATAGGAAGATTTAAAAACAAACTTATTAATAGTGAGTTGTTAAAAGCTTAACAGTTAAATCTTTTATTATACTCTATTCTTGGGTACTTCAGAAAGTTTTTTTTTTTTTTGAGTGGTGTTAGTAGCATATTAGTTAATGCTGTGAAAAGTTAGATACTCTTTATTCTCAGTGAGTTTAGTTGATCTTTATCTGGATTCAGCAGGTGAAGAGTTGTCAGCTCACAGTAGTGGGTACTAAAATGTATTTGAAATCCAATGAGTGTGTTCATTGGGTTAACTATAAGCTTCTCTGTGAAAGGCTGAATGAAACCATGTGTAGTAGAAATAGTGATGAATTCTGGAAGATTATACAGTAACACTTTTATATTTTGATGGTACTGAATTTGATAGTTTTTTTCTCTTCTTTCTTTTACTTCCCAGGGGGAGAAGAATTTTTCTGAATTATTAGAATTGGCAGTTCAGGCTTTAGGTAGCCTACCCTACCATCAACACTTACCCTTTCTTCAGGAATGCATTCATATGTGCTCAAATCTGTAAGTACCTTACTATATAAAACTTGAAAAAATATCATTTTTTTTTAAAAAAAACATAATATTTCTTAAGTAGAATCTCAACTTGTTTATTGATTTTTTTTTTTTTTGGTCTCTGTATTTGAACTCTTTTTTTTCTTTTAGCCATTGCAAGATCTCTGGTAAATAATTTGTACCATCCTGTGGTAATTTTTTTTTTTTTTTAAATTGAGTGTCAGGTGCTAAAAACCCATGCTTTATTCTTTTCTAAGTGTAAACTTTTATGATTTTGCCTTCAAAGAAGCAGTCTTAAAACACTTTGACCTGTCTTTTGAACCTTTTAAAAAAATTATTTTGTTCCCGGTATATTTGTGTTTCTTTTGTATTATGTTCAGAACTCCTGAAGGACCTATTTTATTGCATATTGCAATAAATAAGATGCATATTGCATATTGAATCTTGTTTATTAAACAGCCTGTTTTTATTTTTCATGTTATTCTCCAGTTACAGAACTTAAGTTACTCTGTGGTGCCTGGAAACATTTTGTATCAAACTCTTAAGTTTGATACCAAATCTGAATTTTATACC
This sequence comes from Heteronetta atricapilla, assembly GCA_011075105.1. Lineage (NCBI taxonomy): Eukaryota > Metazoa > Chordata > Aves > Anseriformes > Anatidae > Heteronetta > Heteronetta atricapilla. The sequence goes on from CM021732.1 coordinate 100,080,202, forward strand.
ATTTCAGAACTTGATTGCAGGTATTTTTTTCAAATGAAACTACTTTTAAGAGCTTTCTAATACGAGTAGCTTTTAATTCTGAAGTGTTAAAATACTATTCAGTGTTCTAATCCTTTTAGAATTGTTGTTTGATTACATTTTCAGAAAACAGGAGTTCAATTAAACTGATTATTGTCTTTTGACTAATGCCAATTTTCTTTGTAACAATAAGATGTACTGCTATCTCTACAGGTAAAAACAAAGATAACAAAACAAATCTGAAAGCACTAGTTTTGTTTTTATAATTATATGCCATGATCTAAAGACTATTGAATTTGATATTTTTATATAAAAATATATTTATATATTGAATTTGATATTTTCAGATTAACATAAATGTTTATCAGATTCCTAATTTTCATGAGAGAGTTTTGAAAAGTGATGGTTTTATTTTACGTATAAGTATGGAAAGAAGGTATTTTTGCAAATGTGAAGATTTATTATGATTTTGCTAAAACATTATGATCTTGAACTTCTGTCAACCAAGTGATTTTTTTCTTTTCAGGAAGTATTTTTGATGGGTTATCTTGAAACTTAACAAGAAAATGTTTTACAGGCATCTTTAGTTCCTGTAAAATAAACATACTCACTATATGAAAGTTAATCATAGTTAATCTTATAATGTAAATTTAACTATTTTTTGTTTGAAGTTGTAAGTCTGACCAGGCAAACCCATTGCTTCAGACTGAGGGTCAGAATGTGCTTCTCCATCTATTGGCTCATCCTTTGCTGAATATAAGAACTGAAGCTTATCGCTGCTGTCTTGACATGGTTAAGGTTAGAACTAAAGCTTTCTTAACACTATTGGTGTTGTGCTAAATAACGTATATTGTGTGATTCCCTCATCAAGAACATTGTTACTGCCAATTCTGCTCACCACATTATATGCTTTAAGATCTGTATAGACACAGACATGCAGTGTGCTATTCTATATCTGGGATTTAAAACTACTTGGTTAGATTATACTTCAGGTACTTCCCTTCAGAATGCCTTTACAGTGAGGGGAAAACCAGTGATGGTCAATTTTGCTTTTTTTAAAGGATTCTTAGTAATACTGGTCACTGTTCATTGTTTTTTGTTGGTTGGTTGGTTGGTTTGTTTTTGCTGCTGCTCTGCAGAAGTGTTTCAATTTAATATAGTTTTTTTTTAAAAAAAAAAAAAACTTGAAGTGTTCATTTTTACTTGTCTGCTGAAATGAGATTGCCCAGTTTGTATTTTCCTTATGGAGGTTTTTTGTTTTCTTCTGTTGTGCTTTTTAGCTTTTTTCATATCTGAGCAAAAATAATTTTTGGTTGGCTGCTTTTCAGCTTTTTGCAAGAATATTTACTTAAGGGAAATAGAATAATGTAATACTAACACTTTCACTATGTATATATGTATATATATATATATGTATATCTCCATATACCTACAGTCTGCTCAGTTGCTTAGACTTTGTTTTAAAAAAAAATTCCCATGTATAAAAACATGGGGAACATTTAAAATATTTAAGTAATATTATGTACAGATCTTTAACAAATTTAATTTATTGTTGATTTTTTTTTGTTTGGCTGTTGTGATTGTTTGGTTACTTTTTAATTTTTTAATGAAGATCATTCAAGGCATAAAGAGTGCAAGCTTCCTAAAAATGTATGGTTGTATTCTGTATTAATAATGGTAGTGTCTTATTCATCAGATCATTTCAGGTATTCATAGTTGGCTTATATTAGTGAAAATAAAAATCACTATTGTTTTAATATTATAATACTTGGGCATAATTATTTTCTATTATGGTTGTTAATGAGCTAAACTTCATATTGATGGTTATAGCGCAATTCACTAAAATACAAGGATATTTGAGCTAGTTTTTCACAAGGCAAACAAACAAAACACTGCCTCCACTGAATAACACTTGTAGCTTTTTGTGAAATTTTTACCTGTTACAGGTTTTGCTTATTTTAATGTCATGCTGAACAACATATAAAATTTTATCTAAAATAATAGTTTTTAAAAAAGTTAATCAAAACATAATGTTTTTGCATTTCTTATGTAGGAATTTTTAGTCAGTGATCAACAAAGAAGGTTGGTCCTTCCAGGACCCTAAAGATTAACTTGTAGTGTTCCTAGCTACATAAAGAAAGCCTTTTACTGGAGCACAACTTAAGGCAGTCTATAAAACAAGATTTAGTAATGGGAGGCTGTCTTGTATTTTAAAACTAACCATCTTTATTTTTACTGAAGGACTGTCTTGGTGTTCATAATATTGCTAAACCTATTTCTTCAGTCTGCCACGGAGTACACTTTCTTCTTCATCCAAAAGTTTTATATGAAATCTCTACGTTTGGCCTTCAGGATGATAAAAATGAGGTACTGTGTTTAGGAACTGTTTATAAGCTGATGTGTAGTGTTTTGAGACTTACCCTAAGTTTTGATTTTGTATGTTTTTTGTATAGAGAAAAGCTATACAAAAAGTTATATTAAATTGAAGGCTTTCTTTATTACGAATTCAGAGACAAAATAATGTTATATATATAAGATGTTATTCCACATGATACAGACCAATGACAAAATTAAATAAGCTATGTTTTTTTAGTTGTCTTCTGTACCGTATTCAACACTACTAAAATGTGCATATGACAAAATAGCATGTATGATACTTTACATTTATAGTAGACATGCAGTCTCGAATCGTTGTAAAGGTGGGATGACTTCTGAAATGTGTGTATCAGTTGAGGAGCAAAAATACATTTTAAGTCTGCAATATTTGTTATAAAAACGTATTTCATTGCTTCAGATGCATCTGTGTTTAAATACATGAGCATTGTAGTGTTACAGAAGAGGATGAAATTGCTATTGAGTTCAATTGTATGCACGAATGCTTAATGCCAAGTACTTAATGCACAAATGCATTAATAAGCTCTAACTTCTGGTTAGCTCTGAAGTGGTCAGGCAGTTGCACTAGATGATCTTTGAAGATCCCCTCCAGCTGAACTATTCTATTCTTTTAATTTCTTAGCTTACATGTAAGTTAAGAAAGGAGTTCTGAGAAGGAAGAAAAATGACTCAGGTTCTTTGTAAACACTTTGTGGCTGATCTGTAAGGTTGCTACAGTCAAAACGGAATGAAGAGTAATTAACCAAGGATTCTTGGTTATATTTGATTTTTGCTGGTGATGTGCAGAATTGTTTTGATTGAATTTTGCTTCTGAAAATAATTTGTTTGATTTTTTGCTAGTCTGCTGAAATAAGGTAGGGATTTTTTTAACACAACACTACATATTTCCATTTAGAAATGTTTTTGAGTTTACCATTTTAAAAGGAGAAGTAAAGCGTGTTTGATAATGTACTTTATATTTATATTTCTAGTTTGTATATATATATTTTTTTCCCAGAAAAGTGTTTATTTTGTTTGGCTATTCACTTGGATGCCTTATATTAAAAAGTCTGACTGGTCAAGCATATCAAATAAATTGATATTCAATTGATATTGAATTTAAGAAGATTGTTAAGAGAACAATAAGAATGCATTATTAGGAAAGAATGAAATGAAATGATTTTGTATGCATGCATTCTGTGTCTCAACAAAGTATGTTATTCAGATCATACCAAGGCCTATTATTTTTCCTTCTTGGATGTTTATCTGCTATTTAAATTCTCATAAAGCATCAGTTTAATCTTTCAGGCATGTGATGATATGAACACACTGAGAAGAACCTTGTATCCCAAGGTTGGGCTTAACATTTGCCATGTGTTTCTACAAATAGGATAGGACAGGGTTTATAAAAGGTTATAAAAGATTTATAAAAGACAGAAACTGTAGAAGGCTATTCTTGTTACCTGGAGGGAGAGTATTTTTATTTCTGGTGTAAAATACACTTTTTTAGCTGCTAAAGGTAAGTATTTATTTAAGGAAGAATGAATTCTGAGAAGCTGTTTTTTCTCCTCTGTTCCCATTATAGCAATAATAATAGGTGTACATCAATACAGTATATATATTGCATTATATACCTTTTTTCTTTTATTGATTTAAAAAAAAAAACAACAACAACAAATTGATTCATGTACAATTGGAAAGTTTTGATTATCTTTGTTTTCTTCAATAAAGTGAAATGGCCATATGACAGATTTTAAGTCCTTCTAAATCCTCGACTGAAGGATATCATAAAGACTGGAAATTCTGGGAATTACCCCAGAAATGTAGAGTCAAAAAAATAAGCTTTTTTCTTTTTACCAGGAGAACAGAGGGGCTGATAGATGTATAAGTTGAAGTAATGGTTTATTTTATTTCAGAAAGATTCATGAATATTTATAGAAAAGTCAAAACAGTTCTGAGGGGAAAAAAACAGAGTTCTGAGGGGAAAACGATTGGTAAAAAGGCATCAAGATCTTTTTAGACATATTAGATCTAGAACAAACAAAAAAAAATTCAGACTTACTCTTACATGAGAGATTCTAGTAGTGATCATGGCTTATTACAATTTTAACTTGGAAGATAACATTTTGGCATTGGTACATCATATGCTTAGACTCTGGTAGATAGGCAACTGAAGAGAACGTAATTCCTCTCTGGATTGTCTCCCTGCTTGAATGAGGTTTTTAATTTCAAGACTTCTGGTTCATACTATTTAGGTAGAACTGTTTGTTTTCTGTCTTCTGAGAGGCTTTTTTAACAGCCTGATGTTTAGTGTGACAGACAAATGAGAAGTTGTCATTCAGTTACAGTACTTCTTCTGCAGATCCTTTCTCTTTGAGATTTTTTTATTACATTTTTTCTTACAACATTGACAAACTGATCTAGACACATCAGCTCTTGCATTAGTTTCTTTTTTTTGTTGTTTAACAGGTACATTCTGCAGCCAAGGCCATTCTGATGCATCTATTGCAGAGCCGATTACTAATGGCAGTATTGACTTGGAACAAGTTTATTGAAGCTCTCTATCCCATCATTCCTGTTTTACAGGTACTTTAGGTGCTGTTATCTGAATCTGATGTATTAAATCATGTAAACAGCAGCACTGTCCTCTTAAACCACAAAAAGAAGTTTTTGTAAGTACCAGCTGGAAAGTAGATTAATGATAATATACCCACAGACGTATTTTATCAAAAGTCAAATAGTGAACGTTATATGGGTCCAGATGCCAGCCAGAGTTACTTCTTGAATTTTCTAGACAGATTTTAGCCTGTTATTGCTAGAATGTGAAACTCTGAAATGTAGTAGAAATTCATTTATTGACTGTGACTTAATTTTTTTCGTGCAGCTCCCTCAGCTGCTCCTCATAAGACTTGTTCTCCAAACCCTTCACCAGCTTCGTAGCCCTTCTCTGGACTTGCTTGAGCACCTCGATGTCCTTCTTGTAGTGAGGGGCCCAAAATTGAACACAGTACTCGAGGTACGGCCTCACCAGAGCTGAGTACAGGGGGACAATCACTTCCCTGGACCTGCTGGCCACACTGTTTCTTATACAAGCCAGGATGCTGTTGGCCTTCTTGGCCACCTGAGCACACTGCTGGCTCATATTCAGCCAACTATCAACCAAAAATCCCAGGTCCTTCTCTGACAGGCAGCTTTCCAGCCATACATCTCCCAACCTGTAGCTTTGTTTGGGGTTGTTGTGCCCCAGCTGCAGGACCCAGCACACATTCATAGGTGTTCCACTGATATTCAAGATTAGATAGGTGGTGGTTTTAATATAAGCTGTAGGGTAAACATGTATGGAGAGGTTCTCTTTCAAACTCATTTTTCTGAGTAGAATTTTTCTTTGTGCTTTAACTTGTCAGGGCTATATAAAACAAATATTTGAGCAGAGACTACTGGAGGCCTGTATTTGCCCAATGTATATAAAATGCCTTATTTTCATAGCATCACAGAATGGCTTGAGTTAGAAGGGACCTCAAAGATATCCAGTTCCAACACCACTGCAGTGGGCACGGATGCTGCCCATTAGGTCAGGTTGCCCAGAGCCTTGTTCAGCCTGGTCTTCAGAGCTAGGGCATCCACAGCTTCTTGGGGCAACCTCTTCAGTGTCCCTCCATCCTCTGAGTGAAGAATTTCCTCCTAACCTCTAATCCAAACACATCCACATCCTTTTTGTTCTGGGGACCTCAGACATGGATGCAGGACTCCAAGTGGGGCTTCAGAAGGGCAGAGTAAAGGGGCACAATCCCCTCCCCTGACCTGCTGGCCACTCCTCTGTTGATGCAGCCCAGGATGTAGTTGGCCTTCTGGGCTACAAGCACACACTGCTAGCTCATGTTGAGCTTTTTGTCCACCAGAACCCCCAAGTCCTTCTCTGCAGGGCTGCTCTAAATGAGTTCTTCTCCCAGTCTTTACTCGTGTCTGGGATTACCCTGACCCAGGTGCAGTACCTTGCACTTGGCCTTGTTGAACCTCATTAAGTTCTTGTGGGCTCACTTCTCAAGCTTGTCGAGGTCCCTTTGGATGGCACCCCTTTCTTCTGTTTTGTCAACTGCACCACTCAGCTTGGTGTCATCTGTAAGCTTGCTGAGGGTGCACGTGATCCCACTGCCTATGTCATTGATAAAGATATTAAACGGTACTAGCCCCAGGACAGACCACTAAGGGACACCATTTGTCATTGGCTTCCACCCAGACACAGAGCCATTGACCACCGTTCTCTGGTGTGATCTTCAAGCCAACTTCTTATCCACTTAAGGGTCCACCTTTCAAATCCATATTTCTCCAATTCTGGCAACCAGTATGTCATGTGGGACTGTGTCAGGAGCCTTGCAGAAGTTCAAGTAGATGACATTAGCTGGTCTTCCGAGAGGCTTGGCAACTACATAAGCCTGTTCCCTCAGAACCCAATTTTTCTCTGTTCTTTAAGTGGTTGAAGTATGCAATTGATTCTGGTTTGTTTTGATTGAGTGTGGAAGGGATAAATAACTGAAAATAGGTAGGACTTAATGTTTTGAAGTTATTTCATGTAGTGACTGAGCACTACTTATTAAAATGGAAACTAACCTTATAGGACAGTATCATGTTAGCATATTAAAGCATATTAAGTTGTGGGTGTCTTGCTTTTGGTCCTTATTCCACTTTCTGTCTAATTTACTAAATTTATAAGCTGTTTTTTTGTTTGTTTGTTTTAGGGTTACGCTGACACAAAAGATAAGCTAGGTAACTGCATCCTCACTTTGAGTGAAACGTCTTCTGACAAAGGAGAGGGTATTCTCCCTAAAACTACTAGACTACGGGCTGCTCTGCGTCTTCTCTTCTCTAAAAAGCAGTTGTGAGTAATGCTTTGTAGTATTTCAGCATGTCTTTAACGTTTATGACAAACATGTCTACTCAAAAAAAGCCAAAACCAATAGACTTATACACAGTGAAAAGTAGGTTGAGAAAATAGTTTGTTCCCATCCACCCTCCACTTTATTAATTTTATAAACTAATGTTTAACTGTAGATCAAGTTTTCTGATGAGGACTTCATATAGTTCTTCTAATTGTTTATTTCTTTAGGGTTCGTTCTGTAGCACTTAAACATTTAATATTCCATCTTTTGAATGAAGAAGGAGCAAGCCTGAAACGCCCAAACCTGCATGGCGGTGTGTTTTCCAGCATTTCAAACTTATTTATTATAGAAAAAGTTACTGAGCTGAAATTGGATGATAAAATGGAATCAATATTTAAGGTGAGTAAGCTCTGTCTAAATACTGTAATTGCTCCTCTCTTCTGCCTTCCCGGTCACTGAGGTTAACATTTTTGAAGTTTGCAGTATTTCATACAAACTGGTTTACTTCAGGTTTACACTATCAATTGCAACTGCGAATAAGGGAAGTAATCGTTCTTTTTTTGTTGTTGTTGTTGCAGATAAATTAACAACAAGACTTAAGTACAAAGGGTGCAGGTTTGCCCTGCTTACAGCAATTTAATTGTGCATGAATAGAGTCTGATTTTTATCACCGTGACTTTTTTTTCTACAAAAAACATTTTTTTTACTGGAAAAGGCAAATATTTTTTTTTCAATATGAAATATTGAGAAACATTGCAAAACACTGTCTGTTTTCTTAGTAATGCTGCTTTTTCAAAATGAAAAACAAATCACAATTATTTGACCTGTGTTAAAAATTTTCTCCCTGCATTGAATCAGTTAAGCTGGGTTTTTTACCACCTCCTTTCCATATTCTCTTCCTTCTTTACCCTCAGCATTTTCAGATTAACAATAATACATCAAACAACTGTTAAGATCCTTCCCCTCTGATTAAAAATTATTCTAATCACTCATTGTATACTTTGATTTATACTCTTTCCCTACATCCTCCAAAAATGCAATCTGAAATCTATATATCTGGGTTTCCAGGATGATTTTAATTCCTCTACCCTTATTGAAGAGGACTGATGGCAGAGACTTAAAGCATATTCTAGTATTTCTGTTTAGTTTTGAGCTTTCTGTAGCCCTGTATGAACTAAATACAGTTCTGGACGTAGTCCTGAGAAACCTTCTGTAGGTGGCCACAGCTCAGTTGTTTCAGTAAGGGAGTTGGACCAGATGACCTTCAGAGGACCCTACCAGCCTCAACTATTCTGTGATTTCCTATTGTGTTAGGAAAAGTGTCTAGTTACCTTGTTTTACAATAGCATACTGCACACGAATCTAATATAGTTTTACTTTTAGGTAGAAACAGTTGAAAAGCTTTATGACATCTTGACTTCTGATGCTGTTGACCTAGTTTTACGAAAGTCTGCAGCTGAGCAGCTAGCCATCATTTTACAAGGTAAGTTTCCAAAAAAAAGAAAAGGTATTTACATGTTGACTATCATGTAAACTTGTTTTTTCTAATTTTTGTATACATTTCTGCTGAGGATGCTTCTTGTCGGTTTTATATATATATTGTTGGACCAAAATTTAACGCTATTGTAAACAACAGTGTACTGATTTTTGTTGGTTTGTTTTAGAGCTAACAGTGCTTCAAATTTTTCCTTTTGCTAACTTAGATACTCTGTCTTGTGTTTGGAGTGATGTTTACTATAAAATATAAACAATGATCACTATAAAATATATCTTTAGTGTAGTTGCATTTTAATTGGCAAGGTCAATCCTTAGATTACATAGGCTAGTTAAAGGTATTTTACATGTAATGAAGAATTTCTTCAACATCCTAAATGTCTTTGTCTATTTTGAGGTGATCTAAGTAACTAAAATGGGTTTAAATGTGATCTGTGTGAATGTTGTTCAGTAAACTTTGTCTAAGCTTCCACATTTTCACCCTCTATCAACATCAAGATGCAGACTCCCTGTGGCGTTTATCTAGTATGTTCGCAGGAAAAGCGTTCCTGTTATGCTCTCTCTTTATGACTTTATTTAGTGACTGATGGATAAATTTGCATCACATTTTTGTAAAAGTAAACAATCTTGAGTAGAGCATTATTTGGCTCAATGCAAGATCATAACCACGAAGTTTGCTCTCTATTTGTTTTGTTTTTTTCTCAATCTGGTGCAAGCATAGGTTTTGTTCAAGGAACAAAAATCCTAATGACAGAAAATAGTTCTTTTCAGCATAGGAACATCAGGTCTTAGACATTATTAAAAATATTTTATTTTTTTCTTGTCAGAAAAAATTATTACACAACTGAGGAAATGTCTCCTTTGAATAGTAAAAATATATCAAGCTACAGCTGGCAAAGTTTTCAGATATCAAGAGAATATGAAAGGGAGCATAGGATAAAATTATAAAGGAGAAAATGTATCTGTCTTATGACAAATTTTATATGAAAGATCACTTTATTTAAAACAAACAAAAAAATAAACCAACCAACCCAAATAACACGGCTTCTTTGTTGTTGTTGAATGTTCTTAAACCAGATGTTCTGAATGGTGAGATAGGTGGAAAATACTTTTAGGATGAATGAGATTTTGTAAATACCATTTTTAGTTCAATGTTAAATTGTTGAAAGCTATCCAAATATTATAAACGAAATCCTTATAGGAAATTGTGTTGCGCTTGGGATCGCTTTAATTGTGGGGCATAAATATCCTAAGTATTTTCCTATAAATACTTAGAGACAACCATTCAAGAAGCTACTATGGTCAGATCATTGCAAATGAAGTGCAGATGTTATTTTATTTATTTTTGCCTTGAAGATCTAAAAGTTGTGCTTTGACTCTTCAGTAACGTGAGCATCTGTGCTCCTTTTCAGTTGTTATATAGACACCTGTATCTAAAACTGCACAATTTGCACAGTTACTGTCAAGTTTTTTAGAAGGACTGATTAATATTTGTTTTAGTGTTCTTTGAGATGTCTAAGCTAAAGAAAGATTGGTGACAAGACAACAGTTTGGGCAGGCTTGCCTTACAGTTGGATTTGTACATACTAATTAACAGAAGAAGTTTAGAAAGTTATTCTCAACAGCAACGACTTGTGATAATGCAGAAAGAGGTTCAGGGTTAAATTGATGTAGTAGCAGTGGTTCTTAACTATCTTTTGTTTTTCCTACAGATACCAAAATGCATGGCATTGTGAAAAAGCTGGGTGTGATAGAAAAGATTTTGTCTTACCTTAATGAATGTGTACATGTGGATGGCAAGGTAAAACTATTGATTCTTCTGCAAATGTTGCACAGCATGACAGTAGTAATATTTGCTTGTTCTGTGCTTAAAACTCTAATTGTACTTTAATTCTACACAGAATACAAATATTTAGTAACATTTGGAATTGCAGTATGTATTTAATTTATTCATGTTTTTATAAAAGCAAGGTTCTCTTAATGAGAGAAGTATTGGATTGTCTACCAATGATAATAGTTAGCCAGACTGTGTTGGGTGATGTGTTTCTGAAATATATCAAAAATTCTGTGCGGTTTCTATGTAGAGGCCAAAAAATTATTTTTAATAAACTAAAGTCTTGTCTATTGTAATAATAGTCTCTGAATTTAAGATCTGAAACAAATTATAATTAAAAATTAGAATCATAGAATGGTTTGGATTGGAAAGAGCCTTAAAGATCATCTAGTTCCAACCCCCTGCCACGGGCACCACTAGACCAGGTTGCTCAAAGCCCCATCCATCCTGGCCTTGAACACTTCCATGGCTGAGGCATCCACAGCTTCTCTGGGCAACCTCTTTCAGTTCCTCACCACGCTCAGACTGAAGAATTTCTTCCTAATATCTAAGTAAAATCTACCCTCTTTAGTTTAAAAGGTTATGTTCATAGCAAGTGAAAATATACGTCTGGTTACATTTGGCGAGTAAGTAATTTTCTGACCAGTAGAAGATCGCCTAATCAGAAAAGTCCTGGTAATTAAGATCACATTCATAGTTGAGTGTATATCTGTAGATGAGCAAGCTTTCTAGTGTTGTAATACATCTAATCTGGTGCTTGAATTTTCCTGATATTCATTATTTACAATCACTTTAAGTTTATTTAGGCTATAAGCTGCTTAGCTTATTATTATTATTATTATGGAATTCCTCTTACAGACAAAATCAAAACAAAAAAACTTCTGTTATCTTAGAGAAGTAGCTAGAGTATTTACTAGCTCAATTTAAATAATAGCTTTGTATACAGCTGTGCAATTTTTTTTCCTATATTAAATAAGCAAGGCTTTTATCTGTTGCATATTAAACAAAACTGCATTTGGTGATGGGGTTTACAAAACAAAATTTAAAGGTAGAGACTCAGACAAGCAAAGTAATGTCCTGTGAAGGACATGCTGTCTTTTCATTCTTTATCAGAAGTTACTTTGGTCTATTTCTGGCTATTCACCAATAATTTGACTTTTAGAAAGCTGCATTCTCTTGGATTCCCTGATATGAAAGATCAGAGAATCAATCTGATGCAGTAAGCATTAAAACAAAACAAAAAAAATAAGCTTATGAGTAAGCAGGTTTTTGAAATCCTTCGGCTCATATATGCACTTAAAAATACATAACTTTGGAAGCAAAAGTTACAGCTGTATTATGAGGCCAGAAACCAGAAAAATTACCATCTTACCAAAAATACCAATAAAATAAAACTAGAAGTTAAGTATTTTCTAATGAATATGCAGTTATCACCTGGATAAAATTTCCTTGTCTAAGAAAGTTCTAGGTTTCTCAGCGATAAATAGTAGAATGTCATAGCATGACAATTTGTATAGAGAATTCTGTAACAGATTATCCTAATCAATATTATCTACATTTAATTTTTTGTCATTGTTTTTGCAGGTAATGGAATCCATAGTGTTACCCTGTCTGACACTTTTACGGAAACTTGTGTATGCTGATCGAGTTGTTCGTTCATCTCTAGCACAGCAATCATCTTTGTTGCTTTTGCTCTTCAGAGGTAAGGATTCTATTTTGAATTTAATACATAGGTAGATAGAAAATATGTGATATATGATCAGATTTTTAACCAAAAGCCTTCTTAAGAACTGTGGCTAGCTTCTGAGTGTGTAATACTTTAAAGAAATCACTGTTTGCTAGTGTTAGTGATGTTGTGGCATCTGTTGAAGATGTTAGCAAAATGGTTGTGGAAAGAAGTTGGTTTTAGCCACTGTCGTTTGATGTATTATTCAGTGTCAATGTTTTCCTAACAAATTTTTAAACAAATCTTTATTTCATTCAGTTTCCCTGATATTCCAAAATGATCAAGCTGTTTTAATGGAAACTACAGTATTGCTTTGTCTTCTGTTGTTTGACGAAGTAGCAAGAACAGACACATGGTATGAAAAAACAATTATTTATTTGTATTATCTCTAAACAGGATTTATGGGTTTCCTGAAAATCAGTTCTATATGTATATATTCAAATAAATTATTCCCCAAAATTTAATATGTCCCAAATTGCATGTATTACCTATTTGTATGTCAAGAAAATCGCTTGTATTTGTAGGTCAAATTGTTTGAGTTGCATGTTTTGTAGATCTATCTGGCATATATTTGCAGTTAAAATACTTTGTACTTACATTTATTTTCATTTTCAGAAACACCTTATTGTTCTCTAATCCATGTTTTCCAAAAATGGAAGCTATACTAATCAAATAGCTAGCTATAGTTGTGGTGTCTTTTTTTTTTTTAAACTTAGTTTTCTATTTATTTTGGTTTTGGTAGTGGTTGTCCTTAAACCAGAAAACTTCAGCTTAGAATATTTTATTACTTGAAATGTGGGTGTACTTCAGGAATAAAAATGTTCTTAGAATTCCTCGTGAAATATGCTGAAAAGAATTCTCATGCATATTTTTGCCTGTGAGCTAAGAACTGTCTTAATACTGCGTAATCATGAAGAAACAATGTTTGTTAATACAAATGTATTCAGTGATGAGTTCTTAAACAGCTACTTGTAGGAAAAAGTAGCTATTATCTGAATAATAAATAAGTGCAGCATTAGTAGTAAATAAAAGTTAAAAATAGAGAGTAATAGCTTAATCTGTTTCTTTCAGGGCTGATGGCATAACCAGTAATGGTGCTGGTCTACCTGCCTTCAGTTTGCCTGTTGCTGTTGTTAGACGGTATGTGTTGGTTGTTTCTTTTGTGTTCTTTTGCTTTGTTTTCTTTTTTTTTGGTGTGGATTTTTTGTTTTGTTTTTTTTACAGACAACTTCAGTCCTTTCCATTTGCTGTCCTCCCTAAAGGAAAGAGATGGGAGAGCAGAGGGAAATATTTAATGTTAAATCCAAAGTTGTCTGCACTTTTAAGTGTTAAATGTGGAGTTTTTCTCCCAGCCTTTTATTCTCAGACAGAGTTTTAAGAAATTTTATAAATAAAAATTTTAAAGCTTGCTGAAATAGAACATTTAGTAGTTGTTTGTACGTTTGTTTATTTACTCATTTATTTATTTTAAGATATCATCTCCCAGTCAAAATCACTGCTCATCATGCAGTTAGCCCTAATTCTGTTGTGGTGCCGTTGTCTTCTGAGTGCTTGGCTATGAAACCTGTGTCAGATATGCTAAAGATGGCTTGGAATCTGTCATGTTACCATGGGATTGAAAACCTATTGCAACTGACAAACTACGAGAAGCAAGCAGAAACGTGAGCTATTCTATCTTGATTCTAAATCCTAATATATTTCAATCATATTAGTATTCCTTCAAGTTTAAATGAATTTCCAAATTCATTCAGAAACAGCAGTTCAAGCTGATTAGGCTTTGACAATGCTATCTTCTAAATGTAAATGGTCACATCCCAGGAGGTTGTAGGTATGTTGTCAAAGCTGATGTTTTACCCAAATTGTATTTAAGCAAGAAGTCTAGAACGTTATCCAACTTTTATTGGTGGTTTGACTCCTTTCATGCAATTTTAAACAATAAGAAACTTAAATTCTTGTTTCTGTTTTTTCATTATGCTTTTTTTGTTTGTTTTTAAGGAGCTATCTCTTATCCCCCCTTCATCACCTCATGACCTGTATTTTCCTTTCTCTTTCTTGGCAAATTTAAATTTTAAATAATTATTCCTTTAAATGGTAGTACCTGAGAATCATCATAGATAGTCAAGAAAACTCTTTACATCCTTTAGTTAGCTCTTGGAAGTATGGTTTCTCTTTGAGACTATTTTGTATACAATCTTAAAATGTGATGGATTTAATAGGACTGAAATGCTTGTTTCTATGTTTCTGTCCATCTTGACAACATTTCATTTTTTGCTTGTGTCCTTTAAGGGGTCCTACAATTTTTATGAGTAAATAGAATGATTCTGAGCCAGAGGTAACTTTGCAGTCATTGATTTAATAAACTATTTTTATTTTAAATTGCCTTAGTCAAAGCCATAGCAATTTTTTAAAAAGAGGCCAACATCTACAATACCGTGGAGGAAAAGTTCATTACAAACCTTGTGAATACCATGTTTCAAATAACTTTTTGAGAGGTGCCCTCTTACCAAACAACCTAAATAACTGAGGATTTGAATGTAGTAGGGTGGTCTGTTGTTGATGGCTTGTGGTTGTGGGTTTTTTAACATTTTTTTTGTTGTTGTTGTTGAGGGCGAAAAGAAAGGGGAAGGGATTGTTTAACAAAAAATTATTTTTAAGGCATTCGAGGGGTTGTCTTCTCATCTGAACTGGAAAGTGAAGGAGTCAGCACTTGCTGAAATGATTAACAACTAGTATCTTTATAAATTATTTTTTCTCTTATGCCTTTTCAGATTTTTAGACAAGCTAAAACTCTCCTCAGAAGACATTCTTATACTGAAAATAACTCACACAACCTATGGACTGCGGGACTGTCTAAATTCAATCATTCAGGCAGTATCCCACGGAGATGTCAGGGCTGCTCTCACTAGGCTGAGTTTTTATGTTCTGAATGACAAACTTGCTTTAACATGCATCTCTGGGTCTTGTCGAAACACTTTGAAGAGCTTTGTTTGGCAAAAAGCAATAAATAGGTAAGCGTAGTGACTACAAAAATGAATTAAGAGTATGATTTTTAAACCATAAATTTCATAGTTCTTATATATTCAGCTTAATGGAATTGATTTTTTTTTTATTCTGATTGTGCATGTCATCAATCAGAATGGTCTAATGAGAAAATATTATGCGATTGTGTAGTTGAATTCTGTTTCTTTGTACTTGCAAAAGCTGATAGATGGGACTAAACACAGATCAAACAGGTAACATTAATGTTGACTTTGGTTGTATATTGTTTTAATTCTTTTTTTAATTTCTGATTTTCTGAGTCTTTGGTTTATGCATGGTTTTTCTTTGTTTTAGGAGTAAATCATAGAATCATAGAATATCCTGAGTTGGAAGGGACCCTTAAGGATCATCAAGTCCAACACCTGGCACCGCACAGGTCTACCCCAAAATTTTGATCATGTGACTAAGTGCACAGTCCAATCTCCTCTTAAATTCAGACAGGCTCAGTGAAGTAACTACTTCCCTGGGGAGCCTGTTCCAGTGTGCAACCACCCTCTCAGTGAAGAACCTCTTCCTGATGTCTACTCTAAACTTCCCCTGCCTCAGCTTAACCCTGTTCCCGTGGGTTCACTGGTGTTTATGGAGAATAGGTCACCTGCCTCTCCATTCCCCCTCGCAAGGAAGTTGTAGACCATGATGAGGTCCCCCCTCAGTCTCCTCTTTTCGAGGCTGAACAGGCCCAGTGATCTCAGCCACTCCTCATATGTCTTCCCCTCCAGGCCCTTCACCATCTTTGTTGCCTTCCTCTGGACGCTCTCCAACAGTTTAATGTCCTTTTTGTACTGTGGTGCCCAGAACTGCACACAATACTTAAGATGAAGCCGGACCAGAGCAGAGTACAATGGGACAATCACTTCCTTCGACCGACTAGCAATGCTGTGCTTGATACATCCCAGGATACGGTTCACCCTCCTGGCTGCCAGGGCACACTGCTGGCTCATATTCATGTAAATAACTTAAAACTACTCTTAAAATGCATCTGTGTTTTTGCAAATAGATCTTTAACAGCACAGAAAGAAATATTTGAAAGCAAGCATGACTTTGTTCTGGCTGCACCCAACATAGCTGGAAGGCATGTGAGTGTCATGCTGAATCTGAATATAATTTACCTCTCAGCAAGGGTTATTCATTGCACTGCAGTTTTCCAGTAGTTCTCACTCTGCAGCTCAGGTTAGAGCCTACAGTCTTGTGATTCAAAGCATAAGTCCGCTTAGTTCTAATGGGCGTTAGAATTTGTGCTGTTGTTCAGGCAACACTTCCTATTAACTGTTTTGTGGGACTTATTGTTTATGTTTTTTTGTTGTTGTTCATCCCTCTAGACTGTGATCCTAACATCTGGGCTGAAAATCTTGTTTTATACACTATTTAGGAAGGGGAGTGGAGTGATGTAGTCCCTGCTGAGCTCAAGGTACAACAGTTCTCATAACCTAGCAGTGGTTTGGTGCAGCATGTAAAACCGTTGTTATTTTGGTTGTTTAGTTGACTAAAGCCATGTAAAAGTTAATTTTTGCAATCTTCCAAAATTTTCACTAAATGAAAATGAGAAAAAATCTTTGTATATATTTTCTTGTAGCTAGGGATTCAGATAAATATAGAGATGATTGTGCATATCTGCTTATATATGAGTAAGGAAGTACCGCTTCCAAAAATTTGTTAGTAATAATTGTAATATTGCCTAAAAAATACATTGAAAAGGTCAGAAGAATCAGTAACAGCAAATGGCAGGATATACTAAAGTAATCAGTATTGGTTTCCAGTATTGGCTTGTTTGTCAATTAAATCTGCTAATACTATACATAAATGCATGTAGCATGAGGTATAAATGGGAGGAATTAGAAATCTGTGTGCAGTTGCGGGGCTATGATATTGTTGGGATCAGAGATGTGCTGGAATGGCTCCAATGACTGGTATGTTGCAAAGGAGGGCCACAGGCTCTTTAGGAAGGACAGGCCAGGAAGACGAGGTGGGGTTGCCTTAGATATGAGAGAGCAGCTGGAATGTGTGCAGTGCTGTCTAGGAATAGGTAATGAATCGACTGAAATTATAGATGAGGATTAAAGATCTTTGACATTATATACTCAGAAGTTGTGAATGTCCCTTCTATGGAAGTGTGCAACTGCTGTGGTGTCTGCTGGAGGGACAGTACAGGAGGACATAAGCAATCTGGGAGAGTTCTGGAGAATACTGATGACAACTTCCTACTCCAAGTGATAGAAGGGTCAACAAGGAGAGATTCTCTTCTGGACCTTGTACTCTCCAACAAGGAGGGGCTTGTGGATAATATGAATCTCAAAAGTAACTTTGGCTCCCTTGACCATGAAATTGTGGAACATCCTGAGAGAAGCAGGCAGTGCAAAAAGTAAGATCACAGAATGGTGCATGTTCAAGGATCACTTCTTCTAAGCTCAACAGATGTCCATTCCAGCAAACAGGAATTCAGACAAAAATGCTAGGAGGCTTGCATGGGTGATCATGGACCTCCTGACAAAACTCAAGAAGGAAGCATACAGAAGGTGACAACAGAGACAAGTAATCTGGGAGGAATATAGAGGTGTTGCCTGAATGTGCAGTTACAGTCAGGAAAGACAGCAGCCAACTGGAACAGAGCCTGTCCAACTTGAGCTCTTATAAGTACATAGGTGACAAAAGGAAGACTAAGGAGAACGTGGGCCTCCTGTTTAATGGGCAGGGAGCATGGTGACAAAAGACATGGAGAAGGCTGAAAGCCTGAATGCCACCTTTGTTTTAATCTTTACTAGCAAGACCAGCATTCAGAAATACCAGAATCTGAGCAAAGGCTGGAGCAGGGGGCGTGCACTGTTGTTTGAAGAAGATCAGGTCAGGCAATACAGAAGCAGACTTGGAAGGCCATGGACTTCCATGTACATCCTGAGAAGCACCCACAGGTGCTGAGGGAGCTGGCTGATGTTATTTTGTGTCCACTCTCAATAATCTTTGATCATGGCAATTGGGAGTGGTGCTTGAGGACTAGAGGAAAGCAAATGTATGTTGCTTCTGTCTTCAAGAAGGGCACATGAAGGACAAGAAGATTGTCAGGAGTAGGATGTTCTCACCAAGGGGAAGTCATACTTGACTAGCCTGCTGAAACCCTTCTGCAATGAAAATGACTGGATTGGTATATGAGAGGAGAGCAGTGAAGATGCTCTGCCTTGATTTCAGTAGGCTTTCTGACACCATTTTCAGTAAGATTCTTATAGACAAGCTGATAAGGTGTTGGCTGGATGGGTAAAACTGATTGAAAACTGGCTGAACAGCTGGGCCTGGAGAGTGGTGATCAGTGGCATGAAGTGTAGCTGGAGACCTGTAACTGGCAGTGTATCTTCAGCAATTTTTTTAAATGTTACAAAACTGGGGGTAGTGGCTGGTATGCCGGGGGGTCATGCTGCCATCTATGAGGACCTTGATAGGCTGGAGAAATAAGCTGACAGGAAACCTCCGGAAGGAGATGTGCAAAGTACTCCACCCAGGGAGGAGCAAACACATGCACCTGTAAGCTAGGGGCTTACAAGTTGGAAAGCAGCTTTGCAGAAAAGGCTCTTGGGATCCTGGTGGACGCTAAGTTGAACATGAGCCAAGTGTTCCCTAGTGGTGAAGAAAGCTAATTGTATCCTGGACTGCATTAGAATGAGTGTTACAGTCAAGGTAGGTGATTGCTCCCCCTTACTTGGTGTTGATGAAACCATGCTTGGAGTACTGTGTCCACTTCTGGGCTCCCCAGTACAAGAGAGACTGAGGCATACTAGAAGGAGCCCAATGAAGGGGCAGTAAGGTGAAAAAGGGACTGATAAAAAGGCTGAGAGAGCTGGGACTTTTTAGCCTAGAGAAGAGGGGAGTACAGGAAGGATCTCATCCATGTATATAAATACTTGGAGGAGGTTGCAAAAGAAATGGAGCCAGCCTCTTTTCAGTGGTGCCCAGTGAGAGGACAAGAGGCAATGGGCACAAATTGAAACACAGGAGGTTTTGTTTAAACATAAGGAAACACTTTTTCACTGCTTGGGTGATGGAGCACTTGCACAGGTTGCTCAGGGAGGTTGTGGAGTCTCCTTCCTTGGCTGTCTTCAAAAGCCTTCTGAACATGGTCCAGCTGTTCTTGGTGTCTACCCTTGAGCAGGGAAGTTGGACCACATGACCTCCAGAGGCCCCTTCCAACCCTTAGTGGTTCTGTGATTTTGTAATTTATGTATGCACAAATGGCAAAACGTAACACAGTATTTATAATAAGGATACTTTTTTTTCTCCTTTCTTTTACTCAGTTCAAATTTTTCTTTCTTTTCCAATATGCAATTCTATGTCTGCTAAATGTAAACACACTAATGTATGTAATAGCAATTGTCTATTATAATACCTAATATATATACTATATATATTATACTGTATATTATAATATGTAACCTATAATCATATAAAATTATGATTTAATTGTTAAATATATTTGATATTTTATGTGTGAAGTATATATAGTACAGGTGCTTTAAAATATCCAACTGATAGAAATCCAGATTTACTATATGTAAATATTGTCATATTCATATTTACTGTAGGTAATTCCACATTTGCTATAGGTAACTGCATCTTTCCAAGTTAACCCAGCCCTGTTAGGCTGCGATATTAAACTGTCTTTTAATTCTCTACAAGTACAGAGGTACGTATTTTGGTTTTCATTGCAGGTTTCTGCAAGTGCTTCCAGCTTCTGCTGAGGATGAGAAGCTTTTGGTAGATGTCCTAAGATTTTTAAACAAATTGTGTAGAGAGCAGAGAGCAAGCTTGGAGGTAGACCATCTAAAGTGGATCATGAAATCATTGCTTAAAAACGTAAGATACTTAAAAACTCAACTGTGGACTGTACAAGATGATATAACTGAACTGGTTGGTTGGTTTGCTTGTGTTGAGCTGCTCAAGGAAAACAACTTTTCTCAACAAAGACAAGAAATAGCCAGATCTTGTAGTATTACCATGCTACTTTATCTGTCCTACATTTTTAAGTGTTTGGAAAAGTTAACTTTGAGCAAGAGTAAATTTCCTTCTCTCCTTTACTTGTTTGATTTTCTGTCTTTAAATTCTAATATTATATTTGCCAAATGTAAACAACATGTAGGTGTGTGTTTGTCTTGTTCTGGTGTAGGTAACTGTAATAAAATATTTAGAGCCTTATAAATGTTAATATGAATGTGAAATGTTAATAGCTATCCATAGCTTTATGCATAGCTCGCTATGTACATATGTGTACCTATATACATTTATATCGTTAGCTGGGTTAGCTATATGTATTTGTATATATATATATATGTACATACCCATATAGTTGAATGTGTATAACTGTGGTATGGTTAACTACATTAACTATATATATGTATTATCTATGTAACTTAAAGGATGAGGTTCCATATTAGAACCTTCTGATTGACAAAGATATAAATGAACATTATTTGTCATGGATTAGAACAAGAATTGAAATTTAAGACAGAAGTTTTTGTTTTCAGAGTCTGTCAATTTAGTTTAGATTTTAAATGGTTGTAATATGTTTAAGTAAAATATTTTTATAATCCTGAGGAAGTTCAATTTATTTATATATTTATATTACATAGGCTAGTATATATATAAAGGCAAGTATAATTTTGAAAGCATGTATTTTTTTTTCCTTTCAGGTTTTTGACTTGTGTTCTTCAATTTGAGATCTGTTCTGTCTAATATTAAGATGTGTAAAATTGAAAAGTATAAAATAGGACGTTAAGATTAAGAAAGCAATATAAAACATTTTTTTTTATTGTATTTGTCAAAACATAATTCAATCTTGCTGTATAAAAACAATAGTTAGATGCCAAGGATGAAAGTAATGACTGCAGTTGTTTAAGTTTTTGTTGTAAAGAACAGTATTTTACAAAGCAAGGGCATAGCGTCCTCTAAGTGAGATCACTCATGGTCTTACATATACGTTAAGAAAAGTACTGTATGCTCTTGCTTTTTCTCCTTTTAAAATACTGTCTAAACATTAAGAAAAAATGACTAGTAATCTTATTTTCTTTATGTATAGAACTGATGTACTTTAATGTAATAGTTTACTGGGAAACCTATAAAATTTATCAAATATGGCTAATTAATACCAGGAGATTTTTAAAGGCTTTAACTGTGGATTATTTTATGATATTTAGTAGATTCGAGTAACTGGTTATTATAGGAAAAAAATTACTTTTTCTTTTTTAAAACAGAAATAATTCTTATTAAAATGATTGCGGAATTTGCCATTTATAACATGTGATTTAAAAGCACTAAACAAAAAAAACGGCTGTAGTGTGTGTTAAAATAAAAATTAAACAATGCAGTATGTGACTGTATTTTTATTCTTTTCTTTTAGAAGCCAAATTCCCTTTTGGGCCTTCTTGTGCGACCAGAATCCCAAGTGCAGGATGAAATACATGAAATACAGACTGCTGTCAGGCAGCAACTGGATAAAGAACTCATTCGTCTTTTTAACACATTGTTATTTTGCTCAGTGTCGGTGACTGACAGGTAGAGTTTAATTCTGGCTGAGGATCATAATGCGTAGTGCTACTATATCTCAGTCAGAGCTGGAATGTAATTATACCATGGTACAGTCATGGTAAACCTGAAAAATGGAGTAGTATTCTCCTCGTGAAGTAAGATTAGGTAATTAGATAATTAAGAAACTTGGAAGGCTATGCCCTAGCGTACTAGGGTATGTAGTTTTTCAACAAATGATAAATAAATTGATGGTATTGAGAAGATTAGCCCTTTCTATTTCACTGCTGGAAACTTGCACAAGCTAATGATAATTTGGTTGATTTTTGTAGTAGTTATTAATAAGAAAGTAAAACACTGGAATATCAACAAATATCTATTTTCACCCATCTCATTTTTGCCCTAGAGTATATCACAGAGTGTATCAGATCACATTAGTTATCTTCTCCCAGCATGAAGTTCCAACCTTTTTCTGTTAGTCAAAGAGAGAAATTAATTTATATATATATATTTTTTTGAATTTATAAAATATTTCCCTCAGTAAACCCCTCTATCCAAGTGCATTCAAGGAGGTGCTAAAATTGCAACTTGACGTAATATTTGTTTGGCTAAGTATCACGAAATAACTGTAAAGATATTTTTAGAATGTGATCTTTTTCATTCTTCCTGGTTACTCTTAAAATAATATTTGTATATACGTAAAATAATAGTTGTAAAAATGATTATAGAAATCCCTTCCAATTTTGTATTGTACTTGCAGGAAATACTTTCAAATTTGTCTCTTGAACTAGAATGAACATAGCTATTAAGATTTGCTGCTCTTCTGAGAGACTTGTGAAAAGCTCTTGCTCTTTTATACATTCATTAGTAATTAGAGTTCTGTCTCACTTGCCGTTTTTTGGTTAAGCTGTCCTGTTATAAGCAGTTACAATATTATACTTTCAGAAGCTGTGTGAAACTATAAATAATTTAAGTCCGTGTTATTTTCTTCATAAGCCAGAAGTAACTAATTGAGATGCTGAGACTCACAGACCAGCAGTAATAAGAATGATGCATCAGCATCTTGTAAAACAATTCATTATAATAGCTTCATGCTGACAGTTGATACTTTTTTTGCTTTTTACAATTAATCCAGAGAGGGCTTGGAACTTGCTGGCTCTTTCAGAACTGAGCTGGCTCTGAAGCTGCTACAATGCTTACGGCTAACAGATGCACCACGTTTTTATGGACTTCCCTCACTGGAGAGAACATTACGAGGAATGGTTCATGTTACTGCACTGCCAGACTGGAGTACATATTCTGCTACAGTTGAACCTGTCACAATTTGTAAAAAATATTTAACTGGTCTTCTTGAGGTAAGTAGGTTGTATTATAACCTAACTTTTGGTCTGAATGCTTGTAAAACACTGTGTAACTAATTACATCATAATTTTTACACTGCACTTCTAGTGAGTATCGTTGCTCTTAAAGGTATTTAGCTATTTACTTCTTATAAGTAAATAGCTAAAAAATTTAGGTCAGGTTGAGTGATGTGTACTTTAAGAATAAATAAAAATTATGTTTTCTTATGATGATTGGTTATATTCCTTGTGCCTTCATCCCCTGTGACAAGAAAGCTCAAATGGGTGTTGTTTTTTTTATAACTAAAACACTAAGAGTAAAATCCAATATATACTCCCACAAGCAAAATCCATGAGTGAAAGGGCATGAAGGGTAACATTAGTAGCTCTTCAGGCAGGTTATTAACACAGAGAAAGTAGAAAAGAGGTAATTCAAAATGCTGCTGCTGTTGAGAAGTCAACATTTGTTTCTTAGGAGCTTTCTTTTTAGCTTCAAGTAGTAAAATCTGTTGAAATGGTAGAGGTTTGAAAAAGTCTTAAAGTAAGTTTAATTCATCTGAGGTTCTCAAGGACATGAATAACAATCAGGCAAGTGTCTGTGAAGCTTATGTACAGGTGATTATTTTAATGAAATTTGTGATGAAACAATGGTGTAGTGTTCTTGGAGAAAGTCTTAACTTGCCAAGATGTGCAAAAGAATTAAGCAATTTTAATTGGCCTAAATGTTAATGTAAGTTTAGATTTCTTTTGGGGGGAGGGAAGAGATGGCATTTGGAAGGAATTCCTATAGGGTGGGACATCAAGAAAATAACAACAAAAATGGAGAATTTAAAATTGCCATGTTTGGGGGAGAAAAGTTCATCTTGAGGCATAAGTATTAAGAATAATTTTTTTGGCCATGTTTTGTTAAAAGCAGTATGATTTTCATTTTAACATATATGGTTATATATTTAGTCAGAGACCATTTATTTTACAGTATGGTCCCAAGACCTTTATTTTCTGTTCATCAGGATTTGATATGGAAAGCTAGTATATTTATTCCAATTCAAATCACAACAGGAAATAGAAATGACCCATTTTCTTGAACATGGAATTTTGAAAAGAAACTCCATTTTTAGTTCCAAGCATATCAGAAAGAAAAAATGGGTGCAATAAATGACACATTTCCATCAAAGATAAACTTTCAGGTTTCTATTCAATATTTTGTTTATGATGTAGTTCCACTGTAGTATTTTGTTTTATATTTTTTTATTTATATATTTTTTGCTATGTAGTTTGGTTTTTAGTTGCCTCTTCAGTGAGCTTCAGATGTTTAACCATATAAGAAATCAATGTATGACTAAGTGACTTATAAATACATTTTTAAAATCTAGCTGAAAGTGTATATTTGATAATGTTTGCCATCTTTCCATAAGCTTGTGTTTTAGTTTGTACAACAGTTTGTACTCTTCCTGTATGCTGTTTACAGTAAAGATACCATGAACTGTTTCCCATACTCCCAGGTCATCTCATCATTTTATGTTGAATGGGGAGGAAATGCTATGTCCTTCATGGGAAAAGGTGTTACAAAAAGCACAGTCCTTTGCTTGCTTCACTTATCTCATGAAATGATGGCTCAGGCCAAGGATATGGTGAGTGCCCTTATCTCCTCACTTGTGAGGCTATGCACAGATATATTATAACAAAGTATTAAGTACATTGCAGAAAGACTTCCTCTGACAAATCATAAGTGCATGATGGATGAAAGACTGGACATGATCTTCTATTTATTTATTCATTTATTTTAGTCATACATACAATAATATGTATAGTAACATAATGAACAATGACATTTTTGTGGCTGTAAGTCATAATCTGTGTCTACTTCTTTACCGAAAGGGTTGTTAGACATTGGAACGGGCTGCCCAGGGAAGTGGTGGAGTCACCATCCCTGGAGGCCTTTAAAAGCCGTTTAGATGTAGAGCTTAGGGATATGGTTTAGTGGGGAATGTTAGTGTTAGGTCAGAGGTTGGACTTGATGATCTAGAGGTCTCTTCCAAACTAGAAATTCTGTGATTCTGTGACTACTAATAATTTATGTTCTTTAAGTTTTAAATCCTATCAATAGTTTGCAATCATGTGATTTAGTGTCAGATCTTATGTAGAAAGGAATACAAAGTTAGCTGCCTTCCTCTGTGTAATCGATGTTATACATGAAGCATCTTGGATAACTGTGATTTTTTTTTAAGTTTTTAATACCCATTTAAAATGTACAGTGTAGTGACTTAAAATAAAAAGTAGTTAAAAATCCAGTTGGTTTTTAAATTTTATTTTGCTCATTAAATGCATTATGAACCATTCTGGTCCTTCATTATTTACAAAAAGACCTTGTAAAGTTGGGCGTAAGATCCTTTAGTTCATATTGAGGGACAGAAATGACTATTAGGTGTTTGCACAAGTACCGAGAAATAGACCATGTGTCTAGTATGCAATATTTTTTCCTTATTTGCTTTGTTATTGTTTTATGATCATACTTTGCTGACCTGACCTATGTTTTGTGTTTCATTTTGTATTTTAATGCCTCTCCCCTTCCAAATTCAAATATTACAAGAGACTGTGCTTCCTGTTATTAATATTGTATGTATTGAAGATCCATGCAAAATACACTGCTCCAAGAGAAGCATTCAACGTTGTCATCTACTGTATGAAAATGTACAGGTCTGAGATGGCCAGAAGTAGTATCTAGAAAATTTTAGGTATCGTGGTTCATTATGAACTTAATGCATTGTGCAGTTTTATGGCTAAACAAAGCACTTTGCTGGTATGGATTTTTTGATCTGAAGTAAGAAACTGAGTTTGCAAAGTCAAGTATGATTTTATGGAATCTGCAGCTAGGTAATACATGGTAGTCTGCATAATTTTATTTAATCATATGGCAAATGCACAAAGGAAAAAATAAATTATGATCAAAGAAATAATTGCATGTTCTTATTTGGCAATTTCCTGCACACCTACGATTACAAAAAAAAAGTTTATAATTAGTAAAAATAAAAAATGAAATGAGTAATACGTGTAAAATTCAAGTGAAATATTTATTCTGTTTTTAGCACTGCTATCCTAATCCTATGAAGAAGTCACAAATTTAATTTTACTCAGTAGGTGAAGTCAGCAAGTTAAATGCATATTTACAGTGGAAGAATCAAAATATAAAATATCAGTGTTGTGTGCATTTAAAGTGGTTTAGTATGCAATTGGCAACTTAGGCTCAGTTGGTAGACTGGCATAGCACTGAAAGATTTATAAAATAATTCCATATTTTCTCTGTTTTCTGATCAGGACTGGGTATCTCTTTGGTCTTTGCCTTATGATAACAGTGAAGACCAACTTCCTTCTCACCTAGGTCTGGCATGGCTGGTTCCTTTATGGGTAGATAGAGACCCTGAGGTTAGTTAATGTAATGTTGATACCTTATTTTGACACCTAAGTATTTACAACTTTTTTTGATTGATTAATTTATTCAATATTGATACTACTGTTTTGTATTATTTTAAATGTTACTAGCTATATCCTAATTAATAATAGCAATAAAGTAGAGGCAATATTTCCATATAAACATTTTCTGTGAAATCCTTCGCTTTGTCTTCAGTCTTCTGTCCACTCATTAGTCACTTGTGATAATGATTCATAAGCAGTTTTCATCAATGTTGCTCTTGTTTAGCTCCAAACCCAGAAGCAGGTACCTGTACTACAAGTTTAGAGCAAATGTATTTGATGCAAATTCATTGAATTATATGTTTTTTTAATCAGAAATACTTTTAAATCGTTTAATGTTAAGATTATTGAATACTTATTTTTGAATACGTTTGACTATTCAGAAATGAATTTTATTAGTTTTGTCATTTGTATGTGCATGTAGTTGTGATTATGAGTATAGGCCAGATCAATGCGGGACAATAATTTGTTATTTTTAAACACTTCCTTCTAAGCTACAGATTCAGTTGATATAATAATAATATAGAAGATGTGTTTAATATTACTGTGAGAAATGCCACTTTTATGTTGCACTTATATGTACTAGGTCAGATTCACAGCACTTGGAATAGGATCAGCTCTTACATCTCTTGAAGTAGGATGTATTGCTTTAGCAGAAAGTTGCCAGAACATTTCAGGAGGGCTATGGGGAACAGTGATAAACATCCTTCTGGACCAATCTGAATGTAGCATGGTACGCAGGGAGGTATGTTTCTTGTGTCATTCTGCCGTCTTAATTTTTTTTCCAACATGAACATGGAAAATAGTTGTTCCTATATATGTCTAAAGTGATGGAATAATATAGAAACTTTGCTGTTCAATCTGATGTGTTTTATTGAACTGTGATGACTAGACTGCAATATTAATGATTTAATTTCTTTTAGGCTGCTTTTATTCTACAAAATCTTCTTGTGATTCCAATTCCTATTGAAGATTTGAAAGATTGTGTTTGGCAAGTGAGTAACTATTGATCAGAAAGTTCATACTTTCACAGAGATGCACTATTTGTCATAAAAACTTAATGCACTATACCTGTATCTAATATCTGAGGTGACGTTTCGGAAAAAACTACATGAGTAGACAAACTTCTTCCAACTTACAGCAAGTTGAAGAAAACAGCTAAAGTTAGATTGTTCAGTATCTTAGATCATGTATGTACAGTATCTTATATAATGTCTTTTAATCTCCAGGAAACTTACTTGGTTACATAGTGTCATTAATGTTTTAAAATAGAAATTGGTCTTTTTTTCTGCCCGCACTCAGAATGCAACATGATTTGAGGTGTGTGAGGAAGAAGAAATTTTGAAAATGTAGTGTTTATAAAATGTTTTGAAAAAAATATGAGTGGCAAGAAACAGTATGTCCCAAAAAAAGATGAAGCAGCTAGCAGCTTGCTGTAAATTAATCTGTTGCAGAACATACTCCCTTGCTGAAAGTAGGATGAGCTACAACAGGTTGCTCAGGGCTGTGTCCAGTAGGGTTGTGAATATTTTTGAATACTCAATGATCCTCGTGGCTCCCTTCCAGCTTGGTATATTCTATGATAGAATTCATATGGAAGGGAATCATGGAATTCATAATCAATTCATAGTTGGAAGGGATCCACAAGGATCAAGGCCAACTCCTGTCTCCACACAGGACCACCCAAAAGTCAAACCATATGTCTGAGAGTGTTGTCCAAATGCTTCTTGAACTCCAGCAGTCATGTTGCCATGACCACTTCCCTGGGGAGCCTGTTCGAATGCCCAACCACCCTTTCAGCAAATAACCTTTTCATAATATCTGATTGTGGTGGTTTTACCGTGCTAAGGCAGCTGAACATCACAACTGCTCTCTCACTCCCCCACCTCAGTTGAGGAGGGGAATAAGTAAAGGAAAGAACAACTCACAAGTTGAGATAAGGATAATTTAATTAAAGGGAAAAAAAGTGTTAAGGAAATATTATTAATTAAACAATTCAACTAAAGGGAAAAAAGGGAAAGGGGAAAAGGGAGGGGGGAAGGGAATAACAAAACAAAGCAAGTAAAGGCTATGTGGAAATGCAGAGGAAAGAAATTACTCTCTGCTTCCCACAAACGAGTGATGCTTGACCATGTCCTTGAAGCAGGGCCTCAATGCACGTAGCCAGTGTTGGGTAGAAGGACAGATGTTTTCATGACTATAGCCCACGCCTCCCCTCTTCTTCCTTTTTCCACCTTTTATTGCTGAGTATGACATCGTATGGTATGGAATATCCCTTTGGTTGGTTTAGGTCAGCTGCCCTAGTGATGTTTCTTTCTCACTTTTTTGCCCACCCCCTAAGAGGGTTAGAGAGAGTCCTGATGCTGTGCCAGCACTGCTCAGCAGCAGACACAACACTGGTTCACACCACTGCTGTTCTAGCTACAAGTGCAGAGCACAGCACTGTATGGGCTGCTGCAGGGAAAGCTAACATCCCAGCCAGATCCAGTACACTGACATAGACCTCTGCTGATGCAGCTTCATGACCATTCCTCAGGTCCTATTGCTGACCACCAATAGAAGAGTAGAAGAGATCAGGAAGCTGTAGGTTGCCATTAGGCCTCCCCTCAGTCTCCTCTTTTCCAGGCTGAACAAACAAAGTGACCTTAGCTCCTCCTACATTTTCCCCTCTATACCTTTCACCATCTTTGTAGCCCTCCTTTGGACACCTCTGTAATATTTTATAGTCCTAATAGTTTTTACAGTCTTACAGTTTTATGTCCTTGTTGTATTGTGGTGCCCAAAAGTACACAGTACTTGAGGTGAGGTTGCACCAGCGCAGAGTAGCAATGATCACTTCCCTGAAGTGGCTGGCAGTGCTGTGCTTGATGCACCCCCAGGATATGGTTGGTCCTTTTGGTTGCCAAGGCACACTTGACTTACGTTCAACTCGCTGTCAGCCAGAACTCCCAGATTAATTTCCATGGGGCTGCTCTCCAGCCTCTTGTCCCCCAGACATCTTTTCTTTACATCTGATTATAAAGGAATATGTTCAAGTAGTCTGTAATCTCTAGCTTGTTTCAGTCTTTGGTTACTTAAAAAATAACATTTTACCAATAAAAATAATAATTATTTAGTAGCAGGGGATTTGCAAGGTGCAGCTATTATAACGTGTCAATATAAACTGAATTGAAAGTTGCTTTTTATTCTTTTTTAATATTTCAATGACTATGGTGAGGTGATAGAAATTGAATCCAGTTGCAGAATTCTGGATGAATGCCAGTGCAATTAATGTGAGTGTTGAGTCAATTCTTGTTAAGTGCAGTTTAATGGAAATTGCTCATCTCTTAATAAGTGTTCATGCTGAAAGATATTATCAAACAACACTTTATGATAACTGGTAAATTAAAAGTGTTGAAAATATAAACAGCAATTAAAGTTGTAAGATACCACCAGGATAAAATTCTGTAGTTCAGTTACTTTTTTTTTCATAACACTGGATAAGATGATTTGCCTGTAAACCTTAATGCAAGGAAGTTTAAAGGAGACCAATTAAGTGGATCTGAGTGAATAGTAGCTATAATGTACCATAGCCAAAGTAGAATATTATTATTAATGGATGAAAATAGCGTTGGAAAATGAAAGGCTGTTGCTGGAGCTTGTAGGCCAGTATCTTCACATGAATGTCTATAGTGTTACTGTTACTTGGTTGATTTGTTTTGTAATAGCTTATTTAGCTATGTTACTTTAAAGAGTGTCTACAGGAGACTTTGTAATGAGTCAAGTCAACCTGTATTAAGTATTCCAAGACTGCAATGTACTACATTTTCTGAAGATTGCTTAAGTCAGACCACATTGTGAAAGTAACTGATGAATGACACTTTGAGTATACCCATTGTGTAATAAAGTGAGTGGTATAGGTTTTTAAACTGGTAAAGACAGTTATGGGTAGTAAGATTTTGACTAAATTTAACAGAATTTCCTAAGAATGCATTTGTCATTGTTGATACAGTCCAAGTATATTGCTGATAGTGAATGACTACAGTTTTATAATTCGTTATGAGCAATTTGCATGAAATAACATAATTCTTCTTCAAACTATTTGTCATATATAATTCTTCTTCAATTAGCATAAAAGACAAATAGTGAAATAGACTGTATATATAGAATCATAGAGAAGAATTAGCAGTAATCATTCAGAGCTCTGGCTATAATTTACCCTGACATACAAAATAGTTTTATGCCTTCTATTTGATCTTTTCTTCTTGGAAAGAAGGCTTATATTGAGTGTAAATGGAGGGATTATGGGAGCCTCTTGAGGGTAAATAGCGTCTTTCAAATGACTTATTTGTTGTTTATGTACCTCTGCTATCTGCTGACTACAAAGGAAAGTTTCTAACTAGCATTGGCCACTTATTTTTCTGATAAATTTAACAAGTTTCTTAATTAAAGTTCTGCAAGATCCCTTCTGAAACTTGCAGAATGTATTTTTTTTTCTCACTGTGAGCTCTTTTGCCAATTTAACATTTCTAATTTTATGGTCATTCTAAAACAGGTGATAGCTTAATAGGGATTTTTTGTTTTCTTCTATTGCTGTAGAAAACACTGGAAAAAATACTGTAATATAAACAGGCAAACCAAACTGTTGATGTGGAAAACAAACAACTACGGTATTTCTTTTGAGGTATAAACTCAGTTCTCTACAATGTTTTCCCTTGCATCAGTATTTAAAAATGTCTGAAAAACATTCTACAAAGAGAATTTTTCATTTTTTAAAATTTTCTAAATAAACCTTTTATCATAGTAGTTGACATGAGTAGATAGTATAATGGTAATATACTTATATCTATAAATAGAATTGAATGAGAAATTAGAGTTGTGAAGTCTTAAATCCCACAAGTTACAGCTTTCCATGGCTTTCTACATAGATGTTAAAAGTTTCTCAGGAGTTAAATGACAACTTCCATTTTATGAAAACATTACTGTTTTTGTAAAACCTTGGTTTAGTCTTAATAAAATCTAAATCTGACTTCCAGAATCTGTTAGTCTGTAAAACAACTATGTATATGCACACAAACAGTATTAGGCTTAGAGTTGTTTTGTTGTTTGTTTTTGACAGTTTTCTTTAAAGGAATCTTTTACATAAAATAATTATCTTTGTGAATTTCATGTCTTCAGGGCCCCTGTGTACATGATGAAGAATCTGGCCTCTCCCAGACAGGAAAACCTGCACTTAATGCTCTTTTGTATCACTGTCAATTTTACGAACATTTGAATCAGATGGTGAAACACTGTTACCTAGGTTGTTATATGTTTGATTTAAATTCTTCCAGGGAAGACAACCACATTATTGAAAAAAGTGGTATAACTGGTAAGTTATGCTAATGTAATATTGCATTTTTAACCTACTGAAGTAATGTCTAGTTTAGAGTAACATACCTCAAGTAAATCATATTCAATTTGAGCTTCATTTGTAATATGTAAGTCATGAATTTATATGTTTTCAAGTTCAGTATGGCTCTAAGTATCTAAGAGTAAATAATTTGGCATATCTCAGAAAAAGCTCTGAACTGTTACATCGTCAAAAAACTATAAATGGAAAAGGTGTAATTGTTTCTACAGCAAGTTTTCTTGTGA
Organism: Heteronetta atricapilla; assembly: GCA_011075105.1. NCBI lineage: Eukaryota > Metazoa > Chordata > Aves > Anseriformes > Anatidae > Heteronetta > Heteronetta atricapilla. The sequence continues at coordinate 100,112,491 of CM021732.1, forward strand.
AATGTTGGGGTTAAAATACTTTTTACACTTGCGATTTTAACAGACAAGTATGATGAAAGTTCAGCAAAAATAATTACATTCAGTTTTAGAAACAGTCTACATCTACTTCTGTTTCTTAATGTGTGTATTTTGTTCAGCTTCAAAGATGCATGATTAGGAGTGGCTTCCAAAATGCTGAAGATATCAGTATGCTAAGACATTCAGATATAATTTCGTTCAGGGATTGATCACATATTCAAATTGGTTGGTTAGATTTTTTTAACCTGAATACCTTAGAAATACCAGAGATCTAGCTCTTATATTGACTAATCATTTTCTAAGTCTCTTTCTACGATAGATGGTGGGACCCACATTCTTGTCCAGATATGTATTACTATCTTAAGTTTAGAAAGTTAGGAAATTCTTGAGAAAGCTCAGCTAGTGAAAACTGTTTGAGGGATGGAAAATTAATAGGATCATTATTTTGTTTTTTCTTTTTTGAGTATTTAAGATTCTGTTTGCATCTTTTAAGGTTACAATTCGAGCAATTCTTGTAGGTTTTGTATCTTTGCAGCTTATGTTACAGAAGCATGAACAGAAGAGGAATGCTCTTTTCCCTACTAAGTTACAACTTTTTGACAGATACACAGAGAGGAAATAGAATTTATATATTTGTGATTAACCTACTCAGTTACCAGAGATGTATGTTCCTCAGCAATATACAAATTTCTAGTCATAAAAGCACTTCATTTTTTAATTTCTTCCATGGCTTTCTTTGTCTCTGTGCCTCACACCCCTCCGTGTGTCTCTCTCACTTCCTCTCTCTCTTCTTCTTCCTCTTTTTTTTTTCCCTTGTGCTGTGCTCTCCCTTCTGTCTTTCCCTATGGCACTTTCTTCCCAACTCCATGTCTCCCCACCTCATGACTCTCTCTCCTCTCTCTCACCCTCCTTCCTGTCCCTCTTTTTTTTTTT
>CM021732.1:100113541-100189650 GCA_011075105.1 Heteronetta atricapilla
CCCCCCCCCCCCCCCCCACAGTCAATTTTTTTTTTCTGTCCAATACATTGTAGTCCTCCATTGTTCCACTCATTTGGGCCAATTGCTTTTTCTGTCAATTAACTGATTATCATTAGGTATATCATATCATTAGGTATGATATGCAATATCATACCTAAGATCAACTAATTCCCCAGGACTGTAGAACATTTTAGTGAGCAGTTGAGATATTTTTTTGTGTGTTTTTTGAAGAGTAAAGCCAGCAGAACACTGTTCTGGCAGCTTTGAAGTGAGGAGGAAGAATCTACTTTTATCTATGAGATTTCAGGAACAGGAAACATAAGCTTTATTGGAAAAAGAAAGGGAGGACAGGATGATGTTTACCCTGTCTCTAAAACAATGGTACTTGAAAGGCTTGTAAGTCTTCCATTCATACCTTCACAATTATGTTCATCTATAATGACCTGTTGCTTCTTTATATTAGGTCCCTTGTCATTTCTTAATAGAAGACCTCCCTTTGGTTTATCTTCCTGAAACTGTTTTTGTAGGTTTTCTTCCTGATGTATTTCCTTCACATTATTCAGCAACTTAAAAAACCTTGTCAGTAAAGTTATGTTAAAAATAAAATAATTATCTCAGCTTTGTAATTAGCTAAGATATCTATAGGACTTCCACTTTTATGATTTGGGGATTTGAAATCTATGCAGTCTAGTGCCATGCTGTTTGACTTACTTATTTTTTCTACATATAAAAAACTGAAAGCCTATTATTAACAGGTTTGAGCTATAAAGGTTTCATCACTTTCTGTTCTGAAACACATTTACAGGTTAATTCTGCCTTAATTATATTTATGGGCATGGTTTCTACTTCTCTTCAGTTGTAAACTTGAAGCCTTTTTGAAGATGAGGCTGTCAGTTCATTATGTTTGTATTGTGAGACCACAGTATCAGTACTTTTTTCCTGTTATATTTTAAATAAAACAAAATCTGAATTATTTCAAATGATTAAAGGCTATGTAACTGTAATTTGAGCTAAGTATAGTTTTTTCCATGCTATTTCATGTCATAGCTGAATATCATATTTAATCTATTTAATTTCTGTTTATTCAAAGGATTTGCTGGATAATAGTTGAGTGGTACAATGCATGCAAACCTATTAAATATTTTGAGATTTTCAGAAGTATAACTGTCTACTTTTTTGTTTCATGAAACAAAGCTTTGAAAAGCTTGTTTTGCTCTCTCCTGGTATTGTAGTAATAAAAAAGAAAAAATTGTGTGATCTGATAATTGTCTTTTTCCCCCACTTTTCCCATACAGATTTGGATGATTCTCTTAATCTTTGGAAGGTTCCAGCCAGTCAAAGCCAATCTTCACATTCTCAGTCAACATCAGAAACTATGGTAACGTTCAGAGTAATCTTTTTATTTTTAATGCACCATTGTTAATGAGATGCTGTGAAGAAAATAAGTACTAAATGCTTTATAAAAAAAAAAAAAAGCTTAAAGTAAACTGAAATGTAAAAAAAAAAAAAAACAAAAAAAAACCTAAATTGAATTTTACTGTGAATTAGCTGAGTATGCACCTTAAAACGGCTTGTCTAGTGAAATGCATAGGACAGTGCTAAAATTCTATAGCTTCTCCCACAAAGATATATTCTCTAGAGATTACTTATTCTGTAATTGGCTTCATTGACAAAATGCTATCATCTGTCTGTAGTTGCCACTTCTGATTATATCCAAACTGTCCTTTCAGAATTAACCTATATTTATGTCACACAACTATAGAACTGGATCAATCAAAACAACAGAGGTGTATTGTGCTAAAATTATAATAATGAACATTGGATTGTGAAAATGTGTTTATAAAACTTGAAAGTGCCACAAGCATTCACAAGAGTCAAGATAGAAAATAACAATATTAGAAAACAGGTTTATGTTTGAAAAGTTTGTTTCTGGCTAGGATAACTTCTGCAGTGAAATACTGTTAACGTGCTATTTTCAAAATGGCAAATGCAGAAGGAGAAAACTAAATACATTTTTCCAGTTCCAGAATGAATTGGCAATACTAGATGAGGCTGTGGGGGAAGCTTCTATAACATTCATGAATTACCTAATAAAAATTATATATTTTCAAAGACTGTAGCATAACTCCAAGAAATGTTTGACATTTATAATCTATTTTTATATTTTCTTTGGAATTTTCTGATATATGAATAACCATTATTTCATAACGTAATATGAAAGCCATGATGTTACATCTATCAAAGTTGTTGTATGGTTTCTTTGAAAGTCATTGTAAAAAAACACAAAACAAACAAAAAACAAACAAGCAAAAAAAACACAACATAGGACAATTACTAATGCAGTAACATTAGCATTATCTCTAGGTTTGTTTTCCACTGATTCTTCATATGAAAGAAAATATTTACATTAAGAGCATATTCGTTATGTTTACATTAAGGTCATATTCACGTTCACTGCTTCATATTTCAGTTAACATGGTCCTGATCCATTAAATGCTACTGCTGAAACTCACTACTTAAGGCTTGCTTGTTTTTGCTGTTGCTTGTTTTGCTACATTCATAGGTGCTTATTTTGAATATAAAAAGTTTCATATACATAGTTTTAGCATAGTTTTCATTTGATTATGCTTTTTTCTTTTTCTTTTTTCTTAACAATGTATTGGGCTAGGGCACTTGTAAATTTCCCAGTTAAAGAATGTTAGGGCTGTGTCTTCACATTGAAAATAATTACTTCTGAGCTAATCGCCCAGAAGTTTATTTTCTGTTAAGCAAATGTACAGATATAACAAATACTTATAAAACACACCAGGACACTGTATTATTGACTCAAATTGCTATGCCTAAGGGGATCTCCCCCCCAAAAATAATGCAGAAAAGTCAGTACTACACCTTTTTGTCTCAAAATGTTTCATAATTAACACTTTTCCTTCTTGTTTGACTCTATTATAAATGAAGAGCAATTCTATATTTTTAATACTTAGGAAAAATATACCTAAATGTTAAGGTAAATCATCTCTTTTGGATTTAGAAATATTATTAGTGAACTGGCTTTTCATTTGCCTTATGGGAAAAAAAACAAAACATAATAATAATAAAAAAATACCTTTGGGTCGTTTTAAACACAAATATTAAATATTCAAAGTTGAGTATTTTAAAATAAATGAAACTCCATGTAAATCAGGAAATACATGCTTCTTCATCTTAGATGAATGCTACTTGAAGGAAAAAAAAACATTTTAATAGGAATCTCATGCTATTTACAAACAGTTGTCTCCCCTTTTAAAGACTAGGGTGTTACTTTCGTATTAAAGTTGAACAAATTGAAGTTTTTGTTCATTTTTTTTTTACTTGAGGTGAAAGTTAAATTGGAGCAATTCTTCCTAAAATTTGATCCACTTGAAGTTGTACTTGAGTTCTAATGAAGAGTTAGTTCATTTCAACAAGCTAGTGCAGCTTCTATGGCTTAAAAAAAAAAAAAAAAAAAAAAAAAAAAAAAAAAAAATCTTGGAATCTACTAGGTCAAATTAATATATTGTAATTTATACATGTAAAGTAGCATCATCGATTACTTTGCTCTATAGTTCCAACTAATTATATAAATCTGAAAGCTATCTATCTATAGTAATTTGTATCAGTCCTCCAGATGTTGTAGACTCTACATTTAGTAGGATTACTTGACTAGCAAGTTGGAAAGTGATTTTATTTCCATTTGTCCTACACATTCATTAACACTGACAACTTTTTTAACAGCTGTAAACTGTTGTTTGTATAGACTGTTTCTTGTCTATGAAAAAAAATGTTGACATGCTGGATAGGTAAGAGTTGCAGAGGTCTCATATTTCAATGCCAGTTGAAGAGAGAGGAAAGACAGAGGAAGGGAACTGAGGCTAAATATAAACTATTTCAGAGTGCAGTTAATGACTATGAAGTGTCTGTCTAGTAAAGTTCAGAAATATTTTTTAAAATAACATGATTTGAAATAATGCACTTTATTTCTAAAACTTCAGGTTTTACCTTCCTACAGATTGGCCTAAAGCTTTCTGTTTTGATAAATGAGGAAAAGAAACATTTATGAAGTCATTACCAAAAATTGAAAGTTTTTTTCTATTGATGGTACCAGGAGCACATAATCATACCAAGCCCACTAGATGGCAAGCTTTCCCTATAGAAGTTGAAAGGGAGCCTTCAGGCTCTATTGCAGGGAAAAGCATTTGTGTATGATACGCATTTGGTGACAACAGCCACAAGTAACTGACAGTTACCAGCTATCAAAACAAATAAAAATATTTATTTTGGAAGATATTTTCTGATACTTAATAAATTTTAAAGAAAAAATCTTTTAATTATGTCTATATCTATTCATTGCATAAATGCTAGTTTAGGAAGATAACTTTTTTTGCTTCAATAAGCAACATCCAGAAGATTTTTATGGGAGCCAGCATGCTTGAATTCTATGAACACAAAAAGACTATTATTATTCTATAAATTCTATGAACAGAAAAGGATTATTATTATTTTTATTATTATTTTTAAATATATTTGAAAACAGTTCTGACATCTGAAAACAGAAAATACTGTATTTTTATTTAATATAATCTAAGCTATCCACTACCAAAGTCTGACTTCACACAGTGTTCACATGACCCTAAGTCAAAATAGTATCTGAATTTTTTTGGACTAATTGTTTTTCCTTATCCCTAATGTTTTTTCCCAAATCTGCAAAAATTAAAAATGTGAAAAATAAAAAAACAAATGCACTAAATAACATAAATTATTATTGTTGTTGTACTTCAGTCTATAAAACAGTCTGTCAAAGGTCTTGCAGAGGCTGTAAGTACAATTTTGCACATTTTATAGAGTGGAGAATGGCAGTGTAGGAATGAAATCAATGATTCAAGGTCACATAAAAGACAGTAGGAGAGCTGGATTGCTTGTACTTTGATACATGCTGTATTTAATGTCTCTTGGGTCTCAGCGAATTACAGTTCTGTAAGCTACTGTGGATGTTGCGAGCAGTCTGATTCTGAGAAATAATACCTCTTTGACTTGTACAAAATTTATAGTTATAGTTTAAACATTAATTCAAGTTGTTATTACAGAAAACTTGCTTTAACTAGTATGTTTGTTTTATGTTTAGTATGTATGGTTGGTTGAGAACACCTGTCATCATGGACATATCAACATATTTCATACTAGGGATGTGGGTTTTTTTTGGCCAGGACTGCTTTGCAGAATGAACAGTTACTTAAAAACTTGAGCTGTGGTGCCGGTACAAACATTTCCCAGATAGCCAAGTTACGGCCAATCTTTTCTATGAAATCTTCCTATTTTATATATATAAAAAATGCATTTTCTGAATCTGTGGTTACCAGAGAGCTGTACAGTTCAGTGATTTAAAGCTTTGAAAAGAGAATTAGTCATTACATGTCTTCTAATGCAGTGCCAGAAGGATTTGTATCCTAGAGGTTAAAAAAGTTTGCTGAAAGTGTTCAGACATTTTTGCAAGATGCAAAAAGAATTTATTGTGCAATGTAGGTGATGTTATTTATTAACATGTGAAAGCCTTTATGAATTCATAATAATATCTTTAAGATGACTCAATATAGTAATAACTTCTTTCAGCGTTTTACATGTTACAGAAGTGGACTGTTGGAGGTTGCATTTGTACTTTTCAAGAAAGATTTGTCATTTACTAGAATACTTGCAATTGCAGTGCTAAATGCATGCAGAATTTGTCACAAGTCAAGGTGGATTGATTTAATATAATAATTTTCAAGAATAATTTAAATCTGCGGTTATGAAGCTTTGAATAATTTATTTCAAATGGCAAATAATGCTCTTTAGTTGAATATCTAAACAAAGCTTGAATTTGAATTGGTTGGTGCAGTTTGATACTGCTTTTTGCTAACAAGAAAAATACTCTGCCAGGCAAGTTCCTAGTCCCCCAAATATGTGTAAATCATGGTTTTCAGACATGCATCACAAATCTTACTGTAGCTTATCTTCAGTGTCACAGTGTTACATTGAGAACTATTTGAGACTGTAGGATGGACGGTAGTAGGACAGATAAAAATGAGGGAGAACAGAGCTATAAGACGGAGGTAGCTACCTTTTGCTCAGGCAAGGACTGTGGTCTCGAGTAAAAAATGTGCTGATAGAATTATAGAATGTTTTGTGTTGGAGGGGAACTTAAAAGTCATCTAGTTCTACCCCTCTCTGCCAAGAGCAGTTTGCTCAAAGCCCCGTAGAAGCCTGACAACATTTGGCAGTGATGGTGCATGGGGCAGTGGGGTTAAACCTTCCAAAGGATGAGAAAATACTATATAGAGAGTTCCTGTAGCTCAAAATGCTTCTAAAAAATCAAAGCCAAACCTGGAAAGAAGTAACCTAGCTGCAAGAATACAATGGGTAGGAATAATAATTTCTGATTTCCTGTTCCTCACCCTTTATTTTTTGTCTTTTCTCCATTAAGTTGCTTCTGACTTTTCCATAGGTTAAAAAAAATCCCAATTGATACTTTAATAAAACTTTGAAGTACTTCAAAAGTTTTATTTGTAGTCTTCCTTAGAAAGCTCACAGTGAAGAAAAGTCTTTCAAGATGCTGTGACTGTCCAGGTATTTCATCGCAGTCCCCAAAGCCCTATGTTCTTTACAATGTATACTGATATTTTTTGGGGGGGAAAAGATATATAGATATAAATATGACTTGTTCAGATAAGAATCAAAATTAACAAGTGAAGAAATTACCCAATGTGGGAGATACTTATGTACTTTAAGACAGGTCACAGGTCTTGTTGTGTCACAAAACTGCTAAGCTGTGAATTCTAGTTCTGATTTCAGGCTTATGGTTTTAAACAGTAACAAAGGTATTAACAATCCCTTTTGAAATCATGCAAAATTAATAATATGATAACTACTGTAGTTGCTCAGTGGGTAGAAAGACCATGGTAGTACGACGAAAATTATCCAGTGTCATATAAGTATCCAGTATTTTCACTATGTAATGAACCTAAGATTCACAGGAAGAAGATTCAGGCAAATACTGAGTCAGAAAGGCTCTGGAACTTCAACTTACCCAGTTTATCTGTGTGTCTTCATACAAATGGACAAGTGCCAATGCTCTTAGTAAAGCAAATAGTCTATGAGAAACTTGAGTTTAAGTGCTTCAGTAGTGCCTCTCCTCCTCCTCACCATTTATTTTTTAATGCAAATATAGATTGAATCAATTATATAGATGGGGAAAAAAAGAAAAAGATGAAGAGGAGAAATTTCTACTACCATGGACATGGATCAGTATTAAACTGAAATGTTTCAGGCTGTTTTTATTGCTTATCTTTCAACAGTTTCAATCATTGGATACATGTAAATATAGATTTTTGGTGGATATTAATACATTCATATATGTGCGTATATTTATGTGCACAGATATATTTATATATGTATATGATAAACTGTAATTGAAGATTTTGACCATGATAAATTTTTACAGCTTTTGTTTGTATAAGCAAAATGTAAATGGAAGTCTGCTCTGTCAAAGCTGGAATCAACTAGTTTCCTTTTTATGGCTTTCTAGATTCTATCTCCATCACAGTCACTGGAAAGTGTTACTGAGCTTCAGTCAACAGTCCCAACAAATTCAACCAACTTCATTCCTGAAACTGCAGTTAGTCGGCTTATGGCACAAGGTACGTCAAACTTTGAGTTTTAATACGTAATGATTGCTGCTTAGCCTACCAATATTCCAGTATTTGTACATAAGTATAAAGCTTGTTTATTCCTGGAACACTCACCATTGATGTTTCTAATGGTTATATTAGAAGACAAGCATGAAATACCATCTTTAAAAGGAAATAGGGTGACTTAGATTTGACAGAAGTTAAGTAGACTGCCTTACAGTCACCCTTTTAAAACATTTGATTTTGATAAAGCTGTCATATACATAACATGCATGTGCAGACAGAAAAAGCTTTGTGTGTGTTTAAATATAGTTGTAAAGTGATAAAATGTATATGATGTAATAAATAAGCTTATGTATATAATGATATATATATATAATATATAGATACATTTTAAAAACATTGTTAAGGAAAGAATTGAAAACAAAATTTGTATAATTCCAAATTTAGCATTTGTCTTTTACAATTATTGGTGCTCTCTAGAAAGAACATTTTGTTTCAGAGCTATTTTAGATAATGCTTTCATTTATTTGATGGTTTTTCTGCTCCAGAATATACTGTTCTAAGTATGTAAGAAACCTGGGTATTTTCTGAAAAATATAAATCAAGTTATTTTCTGTAACTACTCTACATCTTTTAGTATCTGTTGTTGTTGTTTAAAAACCTTTTAGGTCAAAGTGATACTACCACAACGGCATCTCCAAGTCAAAGTGATTCTGCCACCTCTGCTATGTCTAAACAATGTGCTGTAGTCACACCTGCACTTTTGTCAGCTGTTTGCAGCCTTCTGCACAATTTGATGATTGTTACACCACAAGATACTGGAATTGCTCTTCAACAAGTACATTTGCTAACAGCTCTCAGCAGGTATGAGATCAATAACTGCTGAACTACTGACAAAGTATAGTAATGTAATAGTGGTGAAAAGTTTGAAAGGAGATCTATGGGTATGGCAAAACTGTTAAAGTTATTGATCAATTTTTGCTTCTGGAGTGTTTTTTTGACATACAACCAATATAAGAATTGGGATTTTTTTTTTTTTTCATAGGAGAGGTAGTCATATTGGTGATACCATTTGTGGTGTGTAGTTTCTACAGGAGTACTGTGTACTAGTCATGTGATGTTTGGTCTAGATGATCATTTAGTCACTTTTTTTCTCTTAACAGTGGTGTGATGGTTTAACATAGTGGTGTGATGTAGTCAGAGCGTATTGAATATTGATCTGACAGAATTGCAGATCATTTTGATTAATTTTATGATTTTCTAGTTTTAATTAAATAAAACTATATTTTGAGGTTGAGCCAAGGCCTGTTGCACTAAAAGAGAGTAAGCAATGCTTGACAGCTTTGGGAAAGATCAGAGACTCTACTGGGATTTTTTTTGTTCGCTTGTTTGTTTTTTATTTTTGTTTCAATTTTTTTAAATAAGAAACATCTGCAAAATAGTCTTCAGATTGTATTCATGTTTTTACTTGCATCATAATAAATTCTTTCATCTGCAGACAGTGCTTGAAAATCCTAAAGTGAAGCATAATTTTTTTTAAGTCTTTAAAGAGCTTTTATCTTCATATGGCAATTAAGGAAGAGCCTTGTTTGAATACAGTTTATACTATTACAGAGCTGTTTATTGTTACATGAGAAAGAAAATAAGCAATGAAATGTAAAGATTTTTAACCAGTAGCATAGGAATTCATGCTCGGTATTCTGGAACAGCTTAATGCTACAAAGGTTGCTATTGCACTAGATATATTCCAAAAAAAAAAATATATATATATATATAAAGAAAATACATCATAATTTATTTTTACTCTGTTTAAAATGTTCTCAGATGTAGAGTGTTAAGTTAGTAGGATGTTTAATTATTTAAGTGTGTTTCTAACCATCTTACTTGATTTTATTTTAGTCTTGTAAGTGCTAATCTGGTTGAGAGATATATCTTGGAATTGAAAGCTCCACTGGGTCATCCATGTCATACAGAACATGTAAAAGCTCAGGTTAGAGATGTACTTGTTACTATTTTTTTAATTATGAAATTAGTTATGTTTATTATCTGTATTTCTTAACATATGCCAGACACATTGCCATAGGCTATATTCATATGAATCTGTGTTTCTGAAAAGGTTTAAGAGAAAATATACATTTCTATGTTCAACATAAAAAAAGATAATTTATTTAGTAGAACAATATCTAGAACCGTCAAACAACTGAAAACCAATTTTGCATTTCTAAAACACATTGAATTGAGCAGTTACAATAAACATATAATAGAATTTCTTTGTACGGAATTGAAGTGTGAGACAGATGCAGTTACTGATACTTGTTTTCTGTGACAAATCTGGCAGCTTTGCTTTGGCTCCAGTCCTGCAGACACTTGAATAGTTCTCAACTAACTCTGATGCATGCAAAATGTATAAGGGTTGTTGCTAACAGATCTACTTTTGTCTCAAATTTAACTTAGCAAAATATTTAGTTCAAAGGCAGATACCTATGTCATAAAGTGTTCCTGCAGATATATTGAAAAGTGTTAGTGCAAAAATATTATTTTTTTAAGCTTCAAACTGAGTTTCTGTTTTCAGGAAATATATTTGTCAATATTATTGACCATTCTAATGTTTTTGTTTATGAGCTTCAAGAGAATATCATGCTGTACACATAATGAAAGTCATGACTTTGTCACAGGGAAGTTTATTTTTTGTCTCTAGAAAGTTGATTACGAACATGTTTCCAGACTAGGAATTTTGTTTCATCTACTACAGTACATATTAGGAGAACAATTTTTAGTTTGCATTCTATTTTTTCTTTCAAGTGCTATATATTCATTCAAAAAGTTATAAATCAATTGAGTTAATGTATTAAAAAAATACAGAAGGTGCAAATGTATGGCTTTTATTTAATATATTTTAAAAATATTTAACAGGTACTATTGCTACTTCAATACTTATCATCTGTGTCCAGACTTCTGAAATCATGTTTACTAGTGGACTCTCACCTTGTAATCCAAGATGAACTGTTGAAACCTCTCTTGGGAAATACCTTCGCTCTTCTCTCCATTCGTTGTAAAGATGGGCTAGGTAAATAAAGAGCTTTTTTTTCCAGTATAGCCAAGCAGCAGCGGGTCTTTATTTAAGTATCATTTAAAGTTGTCACTTCAGCTATTTGTATGCATGTATAAATAATTTGATTTTTCAATATTATCTTTGCAGATACTGAGTTAACATCTGTACTTCGTGAAACCTGGGTAGACCTCTTCAACTTTCTAACTGCATTATTGTGGAAGAATAGCCAAATATCTTTTCCATTTGTGACAGGAGCTTTTGCAAATCATTGTACAGCGGTAATTGGTAATAGCTATTTCTGGATAATTTTTAACCTGGTAACTAATAAAATAAGTAAATAACTAGAAGGGGCATACCTGTTTAGATACTACTAAATGATTGTCAATGGTATATCCAAAATTACAAATGTAAATGTACCCAGAAAGTTTGACTCTTTCAAATGAACTTTTTAATCTTTTGCTTATACCATTGGATTAATTTTTGAACTGCAATATAAATTCACAAATCTTGTTTTTATATGTGGCGTAGTGATTCTAGCTGTAAATCTTAACCAAGTACAGCAAATAGAGCTTGAAATGATCCATTAGCACTTTTTTTTCCTGTGTATGTACTTTTGTTTTATCTTACACAAAGCTTAGTGAGGGCTCCAAGGTCACCAAGATTCTCTAATATGTTTAGAGAAACCAAAGTATGAGCAGCATTCAAGCTTGTGATTTCTGCCAGGTGTATGTTAAATGATGGGGGTAAACTCAAATCCAATTGCACATAAAGCAGCTGATGAGTACTGTCAGTACTATTACGTAAGCTTTTGAATAAATTGAGGAGACTTCAGAAAATTGTAAAACAAATGACTTAGCAAATGGTAATTTTTTTTTTTTTTTTTTTTTTACTTTATAGACTAGTTAATGCAGAACAATTACTTCGTTCAAACTACTAGAGCAAACTTTTCTTTCTTAGACTTAGGAACAAAAAGACTTAATGTCAAAGTACGTAGAATTTGTAGAATTCCTTGTGTAGTACTCTAATATAGCAGCTTCTTGGCTAGTATTTTTTTTAAGTTTATGAGTTCTGAAGCATTTAAGCGTTACTCTAGAATGAAATATAAAAATCTTTTTTTATTTAACCTTTCAGATACCATTTGTGATTGTGTTCATCTGTCAACTACATACCCTGCTTTATTTATGGCTAGTTTACAGTTCCTCTCTGTCCTTTTGAGTGAGGAAGGAAGACAACAGCTCCAAGATAAACAGAGTGTATGTCAAAACTCAACTGTTAGCTTTCTTTTAGATCACGTTGAAGGATGTCAAACATCAGTAATTCAACTTACTGAATTAATTATTCAGGTATTTAAAGTTTAATAATGTGATTGTAGGATATATTTTTGCTTTTTTGTATTTTGTTAAAGGAATGTTGTTGTCTAATGAAAAACCAGTTGATTCCAGTTATGAATAGAGACATCTTTTATCTGAGACATCTATTACGCTCATTTTTGAAATTTGTGTAATAAGTTAGAGAAATTGCATAGAAGTCGCTTCTAGGAAGTTTTTTGGCCGTTACGCAACAACAGCATGGGATAAAGTCTTATGTAGCGAAGATGATATTTCTTGTATAGAATATATATAGTCAAATACTGATATGATGTTCTATCTTCCTGTTCTTCCAAACATGAAATAAGATTTTAAGGTTCAAGTTGTAATTATCCCCATTGTAAATCACAGCATCATTGTTCTTAACAAACTTTGTAAAAATTGTGAATCAAAATGAACCATTAAGCCCTTTAGTTCATTCCCAGATAATGTAAGAGCAGTATTGTGCTTAAATACATTTAATATTTAAAGTTTTAAGTTGTCCAAGTAGTATATTTTCATTAAGACTCTCAGGGACTTGTTGCCTAGCATAATATATATTGGTGACAAGATGTTTTTTCAAGATATTCATTCTGAATATTCTCTTTCCTACAGTAATCTCATTATTTATACTTTTTTTTTTGTACTGCCCAAAATAAGTCAGTAAATAAATGGAGGTAAAAATTAAAATCTTCTATTACTTAGCAATAATGCAAGTACTATATAAAATTCATGTTCATCTTCCCTCACATTATCAATTCCCTCTCTGTACTCATTGTCCTTTAAAATATGTGCAGTTTGTCACTGTAACAATAATATTGATCCATGGTAAACATACTAAAACGTTTGCTGAAACCAAAACAGTTCTGTTTACTAAAGGTTTTTAAAATTATCTGGGTCAATAATATTTTTACTCTAAATAGTTTCACTGATATGAAATGTTTCTTCTAATTCTGTTGAAGGGAAGTTAAATTGCACTGAAGTATGTCAGTAAGTTGTCTGTCATAGTATTGCTGAATATGAGAAATGGTCTGTGGAATGCCAGTAGCAAGGCTTTAGGAAGGTAGCCTGTTAAGAAAAGAATAAAAGGAGTGGGCTCAGAAATATTTTCCCTTTCTGTCACTCTCTCATCTCTCTTACTTAGAGAAAATAATGAAACACTGCAATATAAATAAATTTTTCCTGTAATTCTCCCTCTCTACATTCATGTTTATATAGTGGTGAATCATCAGAATGAGCGTAACATATTTACAATATGAATACTACTTTTAATATGATCACTTTTTCATTATGGTGATGAAATTGCTTTATTTGTAGGTCTGTGAGAGGAAATCTTCAAAAGATGTGCTGAAGGAAGTTGCTGTAAGTGCATTGCTGTCTCTGTTGGCTGTCAGTAAAAACGCCCAGAAATGTGCTTTAAAAGGTGAGCATTTAAAAATGTATGTTAAATACTTTATAAATCAAATTTCACAGTTTTTAAATTATAATGTTATTTGTCAAAATAAAAGACCTATTTTTCAGAGGCATTTTTTGCAGATTTTAATGGAGAAATTTTATTAATAATTAAAACTTTCAGCTATGGATAATATTTTGTTTTGGCCAGTCCAAAAATTCATGGTTAAAAAATTGTTATATGTTAGAATGAGAAGTGCTGTGAGCTTTACAGTTAGCAACATATTCATCCATTCAAAGTCTCTTCACACTAGGAGTATCTTAGAGAATTGTTCCATTTCTTATTTCACTTTATACTAATAGGACTTTGAAGGCATGCCCTGTGTTTTCAGTTCAATCCATACCTAGACAATAAAATAATTTTTCAGTTTCATTCTTTCCTGCCTGTTTGTTTGTTTCTTCCCATTTTGCAGTTTAAATAGAACCTTCTCTTGCAGTGCAACATTTTGCGTGCCTAAGGTTTTTACAGTCATAAAACAAACACACACCTCTAAAAAGAGACTTTTTGAGTCTACCAGGATGCAGGGGAGGCTAGTTAATTTGCATTTATTTTGCACCGTACGTTTAATGTCTCTTGATCAGCACAAGTGTGTATTTTGTCCTGGGTGCTTTCTGGTTACTTCCATCTCTCTGTTGGTTTGTTGGGACTTTTAAACCTAGATTGCACTGAAATAGCTTAGCTTATATTTAAAGTCTTAAAGACTTCTTTTAAATGTACAAATGCGAAGTCCTGCACCTGGAGAGCAGCAACAGTACAGTTTGACTGGGCAACTGAAAAGGACCTTGAGGCAGCAAGTTGAATGTGAGAAGACTGACAGCATAGCATCTTGAGCTGCAGTAGCAGGAGCACAGAGAGTAAATTGAAGGAAAGTATTATCTCCCTCTACTTAGCAATTCCTAGACCAAATCAGAAATAAGGTATCCAGATTTTTCCCAGTACAAGAAAGGTATCATCAAACTGGAGTGAATTCAGGATGTGGCCACCAAGGTGGTCTGGGTCTGCAGCCTCAGAGGAGAAACTGAGGCAATTGGCTTTGTTAAACCTGTACAAAATGAGGCTTTGAGGAGGACCTAATAGCAGCCTGCCAGTCTGTGTGAGGTTTTGAAGAAGACAGATTTTCACAGTAGTGCATGGTATTGAAAAATGAGAGACAGTGGGCGTAAATTGAAATGAAAGAGATTCAGACTGTTCATAAAGCAACTTTTTCAATTTGAGGGCAGTCAAGTAGTGGAACAGGTTGCCCAGACATATTATATAGCCTCTGTCCTGAAAGATTTTCAAGACCTAACTGAATAAGGGGCCAAGTAAACCTTGTTTTATAGAGCTGATTATGCTTTGATCAGGATGTTGGTCTACATAACCTCTGGAGACCTTCCAATGTGAATTATCCCATGATGTAATGATCTTGTAATAAATTGAAGATCTCTAGATGCTAATAAATTAACATTTTTCACTTTGAATCAATTGAACATTTGCTTTTCTTTGCCTCACCTTGGGTATAGCAAATCTACTGTGTTGGGGAAATACTTAAGTGAGGTAAAATGCATGTCCTAACCTTTTGAAGTTTTAATCTCCTGTGCAGCATTGTTCAAGATAAGGTGAAGAATTATGATTTGTTATCCTCTTCTTCCCAATTCATTTTCATATGCTAGCCTAACAGTCTCCATCTTTTACAACCATCTGTCTTGTTTTAGCAACTTGTAACCAATACAGAGCTAGAAGTATTTCGAAAAAGATTACAAAAAGAATTCATCAAAAATCACCCTCCCCCTTCCATCTTATCAGTCCCTCCTTTGGACATTCCTCTCACAGGAATGTGTTGCAAGAGGACTTAAATATATTTTTGGTTCTTGAGATCATTCTACTAGATACAGTCCATCTCAGGAACTGTAGTAGTTATTTTCTGATATAAAGATAATATAAAGATAAATATAATATACAGAATTTTTAGAACTGAAGCTTTAAATTTCAATTCGGGAGGGTAACTGCAATCAAGATCATTGCAAGCAAGCTATTTTATGTTCCATAATGGCCATTGTCATATTGCCAGAAGATGTTAGTAACCCATCCTCTTAGTTTTTATTATTGTTTTCTTTTCAGTAGTTTTGAAACTTCGTATTTTAAATTTTGAATTCCTTTCATTATGAATGGTCTTCTAAATATTAATGATTTTTGTCTTCCAGTTGACCTGATAGACAATTGTATAGAACAGATGAAACATATTCATGCACAGCTGAATTTGGATTCTCTAAAGCCTGGAAAAGCACAGAGGAAAAAGGTAACACAAAACTAAACAAACAAAAACAACTAACGAAACAAACAAAACTCACCCTGATATAATATGGTGCTTCTCAGCCCTTTATTTTTATTGACATGGATACTGTTGGTAGCTGTCACAGGTGAGTCAGAGTAAATGACAACTTGTGGTGGTTCTGGATAATACGGCTTCTTTAAGAGTCCCCAGGTATGGAGCTTTTTCAAACTTAATTATTTCATCAGCTTGCTCTCACACCCAGAGTTATGTTCACTCAATTTCCCATTAGGGATGTCACTGCTGGTTCAGGAAGGTTTGGCAGAAAGTTCGTTGGTTCATGCTGTGCAGCTGCTCAGGTACCAGTCTTTGGTGTTAATAGCCAAAGCCTTCCCCCCAGCTCCACCCCCATTTTCTTTAATCTAAATAGATTAAAGAAACTTCACTGTGTGTGAAGTACAATGCATGATCAGCCTCTGAGTTGGTGTTTCTGTCCTACGTCCTTGGACTGGGCGCCTCGATCTCTTATCGTCAGACTCAGCTGACCCTGTCATTAGCTTCTTTCAGTGTTGTTTTACCTAATACTTGTGCTTATTCCACTACCCATATTCCCACATTCTCTCCATTCTCAAGTATTTTTGTTTAGCTTTTATTTAACTTCTAGTTATTCCAGATTCTACTATCACCCAGCTCTTCCTTACCACCTCTAGACATAGACTATCATGCAGCAGTTTGATAGGATTATTGTTGCAATCTGCCTATTTTCTACCATTTTCATTTAAGAGAATTATTAAAATACAAGCAATGACTTCTGATGTCAAATTTGATATCTCATCCAATTCCACATGAAGCAGCAATTACAGTAAATATCTTTCTGCAGGATAGATCTGCATTGTTTAAGCTGGATAGTATTTTTCTCTTTAGCATTGGGACAAACAGACATTAGCCTTCATTTACGCGGGTGTGGAATTGTTTTGTAACAACGAGCTCTTAAGAGAATTTGAGTTTGACATTTGAAGGTCACAGTTTTCCTTGAAATCTCCTAAACACCTTTATTATCCCTCCTTCAAGGGATAATGTGTGAAAGTTTTCTTGTTTTGGGTATGCCCATTGAGGTTGGAGTCAGCTTGTTTTTTATATTTATTGGGCTGAGAAGGGGAAGCTGGAGACATTTGAATCTTGTTAAATGTGGAAGGAATTTAAAATCGGAAAAAAAATGAAGAAAAAAAAATACTCTGAGAAAGGTGACCTTAAACTGCCAGAAGGATTTTTATGTTCTGTGAAGAGTTCTTTGGAAGAAATTTGCAGAAAACAATAGATTTCTCCATTGAGCTGGGACTGTAGGTTGGTGCATCATGTGTAAGTGTGCTGTTGTTCATTTGTGGTGGTGCATAAAGACAATCTGTTTTTTCATGAAGGAAACTGAGACATAGCTACCATAGTCTGATTTAGCTTATCATTCACAAAACGACCTGTCAGCCCACTTTGAGGCACAGTTGTTAAAGTGAACCATTTTTCTATTTCTTTTTCTTCTTTAGCTGTTGCAAAAAAAACACATTTGAACTAATGGCATTCTCAGGACAACTGAGGCATTTTACCTAAGATTCCTTTTTTGTCACCATTACCACAATGCTAGTGAAGGTCATGAAAAGCATATACAAATAGACAAGCTTTCAAAAAAGCAAAAACAAACCAAAATCAAACCCAAAAAAACACCTCGGAACAGGAGGATCTTAGTGAAAAATCAAGATATCCTAAAATAAAACGTGCCATCAATACCATCTAATTTTTTAACCAGCTAGCAGCTTACATGTGAAGTATTAATTGTAACTCGTGGCATTTGATAGGATTTGGCAGCTCTTGGCTTGGACTGGCACACGCTTCGTTGGGTTAGAAACTGGCTGGATAGCCGGGCCCAAAGAGTCATGGTGAATGGAGTCAAATCCAGTTGGAGGCCGGTCACTAGTGGCGTTCCCCAGGGCTCGGTGCTGGGGCCAGTCCTCTTTAATATCTTTAATATCTTTATTATCTTCAATCAAAGATATCTTTAATATCTTCATTGATGATCTGGACGAGGGCATAGAGTGCACCCTCAGTAAGTTTGCAGATGACACCGAGTTAGGTGCGTGTGTCGATCTGCTCGAGGGTAGGAAGGCTCTGCAGGAGGATCTGGATAGGCTGCACCGATGGGCTGAGGTCAACTGCATGAAGTTCAACAAGGCCAAGTGCCGGGTCCTGCACCTGGGGCACAACAACCCCAAGCAGAGCTACAGGCTGGGAGATGAGTGGTTGGAGAGCTGCCAGGCAGAGAAGGACCTGGGAGTGATGGTGGACAGTCGGCTGAATATGAGCCAGCAGTGTGCTCAGGTGGCCAAGAAGGCCAAGAGCATCCTGGCTTATATCAGAAACAGTGTGACCAGCAGGGCTAGGGAAGTGATTGTCCCCCTGTACTTGGCTCTGGTGAGGCCGCACCTCGAGTACTGTGTTCAGTTTTGGGCCCCTTGCTACAAGAAGGACATCGAGGAGCTTGAGCGAGTTCAGAGAAGGGCAGCGAAGCTGGTGAGGGGCCTGGAGAACAAGTCCTACGAGGAGCGGCTGAAGGAGCTGGGCTTGTTCAGCCTGGAGAAAAGGAGGTTCAGGGGTGACCTTATCACTCTGTACAGGTACCTCAAGGGAGGCTGTAGTGAGGTGGGGGTTGGTCTGTTCTCCCACGTGTCTGGTGACAGGACGAGGGGGAATGGGCTTAAGTTGCGCCAGGGGAGTTTTAGGTTGGATGTTAGGAAGAACTTCTTTACCGAAAGGGTTGTTAGACATTGGAACGGGCTGCCCAGGGAAGTGGTTGAGTCACCATCCCTGGAGGTCTTTAAAAGACGTTTAGATGTAGAGCTTAGCGATATGGTTTAGTGGAGGACTATTAGTGTTAGGTTAGAGGTTGGACTCGATGATCTTGAGGTCTCTTCCAACCTAGAAATTCTGTGATTCTGTGAAATTCTGTGATTCTGTGATTTATTGCTGTTTGTTTATTTAAATAAAATAATCCATAAGGAAATTCTTGAATGAACTTCTTTGAATTAGCATTTTGTTTAGTTAAAAGTGAGACACACCAGTTATAATTGTGCTTGTAATGATGACGTATGTATTCCTTT
Source organism: Heteronetta atricapilla (assembly GCA_011075105.1). Taxonomy (NCBI): domain Eukaryota; kingdom Metazoa; phylum Chordata; class Aves; order Anseriformes; family Anatidae; genus Heteronetta; species Heteronetta atricapilla. Next base: position 100,132,469 of record CM021732.1, read on the forward strand.
TGTTTTGACTGTCAACAATTTTACGTAGTATGATTTTTTTTCCTCACATTATTGGAGGCTAAGCATGAATCCTACTTTATCTTTTTTTTCCTTTATACTTGATAAAACAAATAGTCTTCTGGATTGAAGAAGATTACTGGAATTACATCCACTTTCAGAAGTGGTTTTGTGTATCAATATTGTAGAAGTTGGAGGTCAGTCATAATTAGTCTTCTAGTGTCAGAGCACTACCGTGAGGATAGGTATTTTGTTCACTTGAATGTCTGTATAGCACCTCATTGTCCAAAGGTCTGTATTTATCTTTGTACTATTCTTACCAGGTTGGAAACTTTCCTATATTAAGGATAGGGAGCTAAGACACAGGGAATATAAGGATGTATTGGTCTGACAAAATACAGAGATCTGCAAGATAAAGTTAATTTATCCTTGTTTTTATCCTTGTTTTATCTTATTTAGGGAAGAAAAATAGGTTCTTTTAGGAAGTGATTCATCTGACTTTTTTTAGATGTCTTCTTTAGGATGGAACAAATCAAACACAGAAAGCATTCCCTCCAATTCTACATTAGTTGTAAGAGAAATGGAGCTCTACATTAGAGATCTCTGCATTTGGCCAGGTCCGTTCCCTTAGAATTAATGTGAGTTATAAAGAGAGAGGAGGAGGTGTCCAAGTAATCATAGAATCATAGAATATCCTGAGTTGGAAGGGACCCTTAAGGATCATCAAGTCCAACTCTTGACACCGCACAGGTCTACCCAAAAGTTCAGACCATGTGACTAAGTGCACAGTCCAATCTCTTCTTAAACTCAGTCAGGCTCGGTGCAGTGACCACTTCCCTGGGGAGCCTGTTCCAGTGTGCAACCACTCTCTCTGTGAAGAACCCCCTCCTGATGTCAAGCCTAAACTTCCCCTGCCTCAGCTTAACCCCGTTCCCGCGGGTCCTGTCGCTGGTGTTAATGGAGAAAAGGTCTCCTGCCTCTCGACACCACCCTACGAGGAAGTTGTAGACTGCAATGAGGTCTCCCCTCAGCCTCCTCTTCTCCAGGCTGAACAGGCCCAGTGAGCTCAGCCGTTCCTCGTACGTCTTCCCCTCCAGGCCTTTCACCATCTTCGTAGCCCTCCTCTGGACACTCTCCAACAGTTTCACGTCCTTTTTATACTGTGGTGCCCAGAACTGCACACAGTACTCGAGGTGAGGCCGCACCAGCGCAGAGTAGAGCGGGACAATCACCTCCCTCGACCTACTAGCGATGCCGTGCTTGATGCACCCCAGGACACGGTTGGCCCTCCTGGCTGCCAGGGCACACTGCTGGCTCATATTCAACTTGCTGTCTACAACAACCCCCAGATCCCTCTCTTCTAGGCTGCTCTCCAGCGTCTCATCGCCCAGTCTGTACGTGCAGCCAGGGTTTCCCCGTCCCAGGTGCAGGACCCGGCACTTGCTCTTATTGAACTTCATGCGGTTGGTGATCGCCCAGCTCTCCAACCTATCCAGATCCCTCTGCAAGGCCTTTCCACCCTCATCTGAGTCCACAAGTCCTCCAAGTTTGGTGTCATCAGCAAACTTGCTCAAAATACCTTCTATTCCTACATCCAGATCGTTTATAAAAATATTGAAAAGTACCGGCCCTAAAATGAAGCCTTGAGGGACCCCACTGGTCACCGTCCGCCAGCCTGACGCAACCCCATTCACCATAACCCTTTGGGCCCTGCCCGTTAGCCAATTGCTCACCCATCGGATGATGTTTTTATTTAGCTGTATGGTGGACATTTTGTCCAGTAGGATCCTATGGGAAACCGTGTCAAAAGCCTTGCTGAAGTCCAAAAAAATCACATCAGCTGGTTTCCCTTGGTCCACCATACGGGTGATCTTATCATAAAAGGAAATCAGGTTAGTTAGGCAGGACCTACCCTTCACAAACCCATGCTGGCTGGGACCAATGACTGCTTTGTCCCCCAGGTGCGCCTCAGTAAGTTCGAGAACCATCTTCTCCATGATTTTACCAGGCACTGACGTGAGACTGACAGGCCTGTAATTGCTTGGGTCTTCTTTCTGACCCTTCTTGAAAATCGGCACAACATTTGCCAGCTTCCAGTCTACCGGGACCTCTCCAGACTCCCAGGATAGTTGAAAAATAATTGAGAGAGGTTCCGCGATGACGTCCGCCAGCTCTTTCAGCAACCGGGGATGAATCCCATCCGGACCCATAGACTTGTAGGGATCCAGGTGGAGTAGCAAATCCTGCACACGTTCAGGGTCAGTTGGGAGTTTGTCATCCCCACCATCCCGGTCCTCCAGCTCAGGGCACCCTGGGTCCCGAAGCCCATCATCGGCATTGAAGACAGAGGCAAAGAAGGCGTTAAGCGTCTCTGCTTTGCCTATGTCATTGTCTGTGAGGAGACCTTCCCTATCAAGGAGCGGCCCTATGTATTCTTTAGTTCTCCTTTTTCCATTCACATATCTAAAAAAACCCTTTTTATTATCTCTCACAGACACAGCCAGCTTCAACTCTAGGTGTGCTTTAGCCACACGAATTTTCTTCCTACAAAAACGAACAGCATCCCTGTATTCTTTCCATGTCACCTGGCCCTCCTTCCAGTAGCGAAAGACTCTCTGTTTCCACCTAATCTCCATTAGAATGTTCCTGGTCAGCCACGCCGGCCTCCTGCCCCGCCTGCCTGACTTGCGATATTTAGGAACTGCCTGTTCTTGTGCTTCTAGGAGGCATCGCTTAAAGAATGACCAGCACTGGTGGGCATCGAGGCCTTCAAGAGCAGCTCCCCAGGGGACCTTGCTGACTAGTTCCCTGAGCAACCTGAAGTCCGCCTTCGCCATATCTAGGGATAAGGTTTTGGTGGCACTTTTCCTTCTGTCGCCGTAAATTTTGAACTCAACCACATCATGGTCGCTATGACCGAGGCGGCCACCAATCACCACATCTCCCACCAGACCCTCTCTGTTTTCTAGCAACAGGTCTAGGAGGGCACCTTTCCTAGTTGGCTCCGTTAGCACCTGCACCAAGAAGTTATCATATAGGTGCTTCATGAACCTCCTGGACTTGCTCGTGTCTGCCGTGTGGCACTCCCAGTTAACGTCTGGCAAGTTGAAGTCCCCCATAAGGACAAGGGGAGTTAATCTCGAGGCCTCTCTTAGTTCTGTAAAGAATAATTTATCAGTGCTATCGTCCTGGCCAGGTGGTCTGTAATAGACTCCCACAACAACATCCCCTTTATTCGTTCGTCCCTTGATCCTTACCCAGAGGCTCTCAACTTTGCCATCGCCGACCTGAAGTTCCACACAGTCCAGCCCCTGCTTCACATACATCGCCACCCCACCACCTCGCCTACCTGCCTGCCCCTCCTGAAGAGCCTGTAACCATCTATCGCAACACCCCAGTCACAGGACTCATCCCACCAGGTTTCGCTTATGCCGATGATGTCGTAGTTGCGGGACTGGGCCAGTGCTTCTAGCTCATCCATTTTATTCCTCATACTGCGTGCGTTCGTGTAGAAGCATTTCAGGTGTGTCTCCTTACACTCGGCACCTTGTGGATCTAACCGAAGGACCTCACTGGCACGCAGCCCCTCTGATTCTAGCGTACCATCCCTTAGGTCTTCACCGGCGTGCCTGGTTTTAGCCCCTTCCCCCTTCAACTCTAGTTTAAAGCCCTATCTATCAGCCCTGCCAACTCCTGACCACAGATCCTTACCCCTCTCCGAGAGAGGCGGATCCCATCCGGTGCCATCAGGCCCGGTGTAGCATAGACCTTCCCATGATCAAAGAACCCAAAGTTCTGCCGGTCACACCAGTCTCGAAGCCACGAGTTTATGTGAACAGCACACCTTTCTGCTTCGATCCCCCCTATCGGAAGGACAGAGGCAAACACAACCTGCGCGCCTGATCCTCTAAGTAGTCGCCCCAAATCCCTAAAGTCTCTTTTGATCGCCTTCGGACTTCTCTTTGCTACTTCATCGCTACCAGCCTGAAAGACCAGTAGCGGGTAGTAGTCAGTGGGCCGTACCAGGCGCTTGACTTTCTTGGCAACGTCCCTGATGTTGGGAGGCAGCAGACTTCCCTACGGGTAGGGTCAGGCCGACAAATAGGGCCCTCTGTTCCCCTAAGGATAGAGTCTCCCACAACGATCACTCTCCTGTCTTTCTTGGTGGAGGCAGTCCTGAGGCGTGGAGTCGACCTCCTCGCCCTAGGCATCCTCCTGGGAACACTTGCTTCCTCTTCCTCATCCACCGGTCTCTCGAGCTCCAGGGCCTCAAACCTGTTCTGTAAGGGCACCTGGGAAGGTGGGGCCGGAAGGGGAGGGCATCGCCTGCGATGTCGAGCAGGGACCTGTTTCCATTCTTCCTCAATTCTTAGGTCCCCTCCCTCTGCCCGACAGCAACAGGGCCGGGGGTCCACCCCCATTTGGGGTGTCTCACCCCGGTACCTCTCCTTGAGGCCCTGCAGGGAGTTACTCCACAAGTCTTCTCCCGCTCACACTCCTTGATGGCCCTCAACCTCTCGACCTCCTCCTTGAGCTCTGCCACCATGCGGACCAGGTCATCCACCTGCTCACACCTCACGCACGTAGCGTCTCTGCCTCCCGCCGATGGCAGCAGCAGGCTCTGACACTCCCTGCATCCGGTGACCGGAACCGCTGCATTCTTTAACGGGCAGTCAGTCTGGGTGTATACCGACTTCCTGCAGAGCGCTCCGTGCCTGGTGGAGACCATTATCACCTAGCTAAAGACTGTCGTTAAGAGGTGTTCGTGTGGGCAGGGGGTTGCTCTCCGCCCTTCCTGCGTGAACTTGCTGTAAATGTCTTTAGTATAAGTGTTTTAAGATAGCTGAGATTAATCTGACCTGAAATCAGAAGGAAACTCGGTGGAAGATAAGTGACCTGAACATTGATATCTTAGATTTGCACTGCTCCACTGAAATGTTTCCTTCATTGCACAAAATGAATTCTGTTTGTGTTGATGATCTTCAAGTATTTTTCTCTAAATAGGAGGATAGCCTTTCCAAGCAGTTAAGATGTGCAATGCAGCTCCTTAGAAACTGCCTCTTTCAGAATGAAGAATGCAAAGTAAGTAATTCCTTCCAGAAGTGCCCCTCTTGAAGGCATGTGTTAGTCTTCTTTTTGTGTAGAGAACACCATGTAAATTATGGGCATGCATTTGCTTATCCCTAAGGTTCCCATATTCCAGTGCTTTGGCTACACTGATGCAACTTTTCCTTTCTAGAATCAAGAACTTTACACAAATGAAAAGAAATTAGATGAGATTGTTGAGCATTTTTCCTGTTTTCATCAAGGATCTGCAGATCATTTTCTTGAAGGATAGAAGGACGTTGTTGTCGATAATTGAAGTTTTCTATTATTTGCTCTGTAGAACTGCATTCTTCTATTTCCATGCTTTTTGAGTTTCAATTAGCTTAATTGAATAGAATAAAACTGTAGAATGGGTAGCTCTTCAACAATCACAGCTGGAGTGAATAAATCTTTACTTTTATCTGCATGTCTCTCAGTAATTAAAACACTTTAGAGTGGTTCTAGACAAGTTTGGCTTACTGACATAATTCTCCAGAGCACTAAATTTAGTTGCTAGCAAATAATATTCAGTAACAGTATATTAAGAGCTGAACTGAAACAAAAATATGGATATATACCTGAGAACTTGCTTCCAAAATATTTTAATACTAAGGTTTGTATGGTTTTTAAAGTGTAGACATACATATACGTCATTAAAAATTATTTCAAGATACTCACTGAAGAAGTTAAAATATGAACAACTGAACAATGGCTATAAATGTCTTGTTGGAATCATGGATCTTTCATTAATGTTGTGGGGTTTTGCTTCTCTCTGTTCAGTCCTTTAAACCAAACTAATGGGACACAACAAGATAAAAAGTATGCTTTTCTCACTTTGTTTATACTTTGAAGTATTTAATAATATAGTAGTTTTAATTCTTCCTCGTGTTCTCATAGATGGCAGCACTCAAAGTTCATCTTGTTCCTGTTCTGAATTTGCTATGGCCATGGTTTTTAATAGATGACTCCTTAATGGAAATTGCTCTGCATTTACTTTGTGTCTACACTGCAAACTATCCTGCAGGTATGAGAGTCACTGTGATGTAATACATCAACATATTTTAAAAGAATAATTAGGATATCATTTAAAAAAAAAAAAGGAAAGAAAAAAGCATAAAAGGAAAAGAATATTAATTTCTACCATAAAAGCAGAATATAAAAGCACTGTTCTGGTCCATCAAAGTACATCAACAGTTTTGATTTTAATACATTCAAGACTTTTGCTCAGATCCCATTTCACTCTGTTGGTTTTAAGAAGAATATAATTGTGTTAAAGGATTAAATAACATTTAATTCAAACCATATTTGAGGGTTACTCTGAAAGTCCTATCAAACTGAATAGTATACTATACTATACTAAATACAACTTTGGGAATTGTATTGTAGAGAATAGTGTATCAGTACTTTATTACTTTGTATTTAAGCTCTTATTGAGAAGACTCTGGTTTTGAATTATTCGATATTCTATTTTAATTCCATGTTATATTTATTCTATTTATATATTGGGCTCAGTTAACTTGTGTTTGATGAACGTATATTTTGTGTAAAGATTTTTTTTCTTCATTTGAAGAAACTCTCAGAGTAATTATCCCCACTACTAGAAGCCTCATTCCGTATCCTGGTTTATTGACTAAGATAACGATTTTCTAGTGGCTTGAAGAGAGCCATATAAGTATGTTGTTTTCTCCCTATCAATACACCTTTAAGAATTAGCTTAGTTAACATATACTAACAGAACATATCTGAACATTTTTACATTCTTTTTAAGTTAATGTCTCCAGACCTCAAATCAGTTTGTAATGTACTTTTTTCATAATGAGGTGTTGTTGTTTTTTGTTTTTAATATGGACTTAAGAAATACATGCATATATTAGCCACACACAGGGTATAGAATTTAAAGCAGGGAATAAGGCTCTGTGATATACTGGAAATCAAGCTTAAAGTTCTGATGGTCTTTCTTGTTCCTCTGCTGCTGGGCTGTATTTGTATTTTTCTTGCTAATAAGGCTTTGGATAGATAATGTTCTCTTTATGTTCATCGTTGTTAATTTTTGAGGTGACCCGAACTTACTTATCTACTTTGAGCTGATGAACTGCTTTCCCTTAGTGCAGTCAAATAAGCGATGCAGATGTTTGTAATGGTTAGACTGTTTTGTTTTTATTTACTCTTGCCATGTAAATAATTAACCACAGTTGCAGTTGGCAAATACCACTAAATTAAAATGTATGCTTGCACATTCATGCATAAACATTGTATTGGTAACTTACTTGTTTCCTGCTGCTGTGCTGATTTGAGCTTGTAGTCCTGTAGCATAGTATTTTGCTTGGTACTGTGGTACAAAGTAACGATAGCTGCAGACAACGCTTGTTTCTCAGAAAAGCACTTTAAGAAAATAAAAGTTTCAGAGTACACAGACACAATTTGTGAACCAGTTTCAGAGGGTGACTTTGGATTCTCATGACACATAATTTTATAATGCCTTGGATATAATGTACCAGGATACATTCCAAGACAGAACAATGACTTTTTTTTTTTACCAGCAGAATAAACTCTTCGATTCTAGAACAGTAGACTGCTATTCTTGTGAAGTGCTCCGTTTGAGTCACTTTTCTATTCAAAGCACATCCCATTGACTTCACTGTGGTTCAAAGGAATTAAAAAAAACAATACAGAAAACCACTCCTTTTAAAAGTCCCAGCTTGATCTTTGAGCTGTTAAGCTACTCTTTAGATAGATTTTTTTTTTTAATGTGTATGTACATTCCTCATCTGATAAATGTTTAATTTCCTTAAGGTTGTACTTCACTTTGTTGGGTCACTGGTGGACAGACATCACTTTCAGTACGAAGTGTAGCTGGCAATTCATTAATGCATTACATCCTGAAATTGGCTTCCCAAGTATCAAATGATAACAGCCCACTTCAGCAGGTGGTCTTCAATCTTCTTTCTAACCTTGCTTTGTCTCATGACTGTAAAGGCATAATTCAGAAGGTAAGTAATATTTACTGAGTTTTCACAATGTCATATATGCACTTTCCTTTTTTTAATAAACCCTCAAACTTCAATATGGAGCGTATTGTGATCAAAGCTAAACAGGCCCATCTCTTTCAGCCTTTCCCCATATGTGACATGTTCTAGTCCCTTAATGGTCTTTGTGGCCCTATGTTGGACTCTCCAGTATGCTCATGTCTCTCGTGTGCTGGGTGAGGGGCAGAATTGGCCACAGTACTCCAGCCTCACAATTACTGAGTAGAGTGAAATCACCTCTCTACTTGCTGGAATATGTTGCCTAATGTAGCCCAGTATACCTTTAGCCTTCTTTGTGGTAAGGGCACATTGCTGACTCATAGGATCATAGAATCATTAAGGTTGAAAAAGACCTCCAGGATCATCTGGTCCAACCATCCCCCTACCACCAACATTGCCCACTAAACCATGTCCCTTAGCACCAGGTCCAACCTTTCCTTAAACACCCCTGGGACGGTGACTCCACCACCTCCCTGGGCAACCTATTCCAATGCCTAACCACTCTTACTGAGGATAAATTTCTCCTAATTTCCAACCTGAACCTCTCCTGGTGCAACTTTGAGTCCATTCTGTCTAGTCCTATCTCTAGTAATCTGCAAGAAGAGGCCGACCCCCCAGCTTCCCACAGCTTCCTTTCAGGTACTTGTAGACAGCGATAAGGTCTCCCCTGAGCCTCCTCTTCTCCAGACTAAACAACCCCACTTCCCTCAACTGCTCCATGTAGGACATGTGTTCCGTGCTCTTCACCAGCTTTGTAGCCCTTCTCTGGACATGCTCCAGAGCCTCGATGTCTTTCATGTTCAACTTGGTGTCCACCAGGACTCCCAGGTCCTTTTCTGCAAAGCTGCTTTTCAGCTGGATGGCACCCAGCATGTACTGGATTTGTTCCACCCTACATTCTTCTCCTTGTTGAACTTTGAGATACTTGTCAGCCCATTTCTCCAGCTTGTTGAGGTCCCCTTGGATGTTGATATGGCCCCCTGGCATATCAGACATTGCCCCCTCGTTGTCTGTGAAGGGCAGGATACTATACGTTTAACACTTGTTCATATAAGTAAGGAATCAAGAACACATCAGATAAATACTGCATTGATTCAGTTAAATTGTTTCTAGCTCATTTGGGGGTAAAAACATTAAGCACAAAGTAAAACGCTTATGTAGTAGTGGAAATTGTACTTCAAATAAATGTATTGTATTGGTCCAACTTTTAAGTATCTACTATATAAATGATTACATATACCATATTAACTTTTTAACCAAGATGTGGATTATTTAAAGTATAAAGTTATATATAAACCAATATATAACACATAAATGTTTATCTATATAATGTTTATATATTTACATAAAAATAAAACAGTATATAAATAAAAACATTAGTACTAGGTTTTGTACAAGCATACAGATGGGAAGGTCAAACATCAGTGAAGAAACCATGGACTATTATATATCCTAACATCATCTTTTTTCTTCCTTCTAACAGAGTAACTTCCTGCAGAACTTTTTGTGCCTTTCATTACCAAAAGGAAGTCATAAAAATCCTAGTAACATATGTAGTCTTTGGCTAAAGCTGCTACTGAACATATCTTTTGGAGAAGATGGACAGCAAATGATTATGAAGATAAATGGTTTTATAGAACAGATTGTGGAAATTTGTAAAAACAAACACAAGAATAGCCAATATATAGCACTACTTATTCTACATAACATTTGTTTTAGTCCATCAAATAAACCCAAAATATTAGCTAATGGTAAGTTCCTAAAGGGTATTTAAGCTATTAGAAAATGTTATATCTTCAAAAATACCGTGTTTTCATTGTAATTTGGTTTGCTGACCAAGAACTTTATAGAAATGCCTTACTATGTAATATTAAAATGATTTTCATAGAAGTTTTTATAGAACTGGTATTTTGTCAGAAATGCTCTTAAAAATAAGAATTTGTAAGAAAAAGCAAAGCAAAACAGATTTTAAAAATATCATGAGACTGATCATTTGAATACAGTAATACAACGTGAATTGAAGTATTTTTAAAGTTTCCTCAAACAGCTAGTTTTTTAGAGGAAGATCCGAAGAATTCCATGTGTCGTTGTCTGAAACAATCTAATGTAGAATTATTTTTAAATATTTCTACCATAGGTTTTCATAACTTTGTTGGACAAAACGTTATTAGTTCCTGCAAATCATGGCTGTTGAGACAAACTTGTACGTTTTGGCATGTGCTGAAACCGTTTATAATAATGGTGGGGTTATGATTGTGGCATATATGTTAAATGTAACAACGTGGACAAAATTTTCTCAGTTGCTTGTAAAGGGCATGTTTCTTTCTCCCATTTAACTGCAGAAAGAATGCTCCTGTCTTCCTTATAACTACTCAGCAGGTCTTTTATAGTGTCCATCCTTGTCATTTTTTCCCCTGCAGTGCTTATTTGCTGCCTTAATTAAGCATACATTATTTGCATACATTATCTGTGAATTTTGTGAAGTGAACAATCTGACTTGAAGAGACTTAAAGGTTTCAGAGTCAGGCTAGAAAATTAAGGTGCCTCCTGTATGGTTAAAATATTTCTCATTAGTTAAAAATCACCTATGTAGTAAGTACTACGGAAAATAGAAACATCTTAATTTTCTGTCCTGATACGGCTTGTGGATGCTGGGAGTTATAAAGTTGTGGATACTGGGAGTTATAAAAAGGTTTCATGGCTTCCTCAGTTCCAATGCATATCTGATGGCTGTGCATAACATGTGCATGTTTTATTACCAATTGCTTATTTTTCAGCATTGATTGTTTTTGTTTTTCTGTGTTTTTAAACACTAATTTCAATTTTGTGAGCATATTTAAATTTAATCGATCTGATAATATAACTTTAGTAATTCTTCTTCCATATCAATACTTGTCATAGAAATAAGTGCACTCCAAGGATAAAAATAGAGAGATGTGTATATTTGATTATATTTTCTAGATGAGGGTTGCTTTTGTTTTGTTTTTGTCTCATTAGATAAGGCTATTGCAGTGCTGTCTACCTGTTTGGAAAGTGATAGTGATGCAGTTCAAAGAATAGGAGCAGCTTCACTTTGGGCTTTGCTTCACAACTATCAGAAGGTTAGTATTTGAGAAATACTTGAAAAAAATGTAATGTTACTGTTGTACATGGCAACCTTTAAGTAAATAAAAAATAAAGCTTATACAAGCAATTCCATTTTCCTATGTTAATAACATAGGTGCTCGGGCTGGGGGGTTGAACAGCATAATAAGTAACTTGTCCTGTATGATTTCAGACTGCTTACATAAATGCATTCTGGATGATAAAGTCATTTGCTAATACTAAAATTCTAGCATTTCATATTCTTTATTATTGTCATTTCCTAGTTTAAAACAAAGGAGTTAACTTTGCTGTTAAAATGTTAACATGTGGGGAAAAATAAAGTCATTTTATTTTGTTTGTGTGTGCTGCAGGCAAAAGTGACTCTGAAGAATCCATCAATAAGAAGAAAAATAGATGAGGCTTATTCTGTAGTGAAAAGTAAGTTTAAATTTCAACTAGTGTCAATTATGTATTTTTCCATCAAGTAGCTCACTAATGCATTTTAATTTACATCTTCACGATGTGTTTTTTTTTTGTTTTCCTATAAGATTTTGAGGGGGTACTTTCATCTGTAAAATCATGAGTACAGATATGATTTTTAGCTAGGCATCTTTCAAGTACAGATAGAATAAAATGGTTAACAAATTTTAATTTTTAAATCTCGGATTAGTTTGTAAGAACGGGTCTGATTTGATTTGCAACAAAATGCTTTCTTTGCTACATGCTATGCTTCTGCGTTAAACTTAGTGAAAGAAAGTCTTCATCTAGCATCTACTTTGCTTAACAGTTCTCAATTTGACTTGATTCAGCTACATAGGTAAGGGATCAGAACAGATAATTGTGCCAGACTTAAAATATGTTACCAACTAACCATGAGTTAGTTGAAAGCTTGAGTATTTTCCTCAAGTAACTGAAGATAACTATAGTTTGAATAGCTTTTATATTGCTATCCTCAGCTCAAGAGTTGAGCTCAAAAATCATTTTGGAATGATTTTCAGACATTGGTCTGGAAATGCAGCTTTAGTAGGTAATAATGGATTTGTAGGTAGTAGTCATATCAGTCACATCTTAGAAACACATGCAAAAGTTTCATTTTGAGCCAATGTTTTCCTACTGATTTAATTTGCTCTATACTTGTAATCAAATAGGTTCAATGGTGCAGAGGCTTGTAATACAAAGTTTCCTTAGTATTTTGCAAGACAGAATTCTCACAAAATTTCTGCTTACATTGAGCACTACTTGACAGTGTCATAAGTAGGAGATGCTAGAACAGATCATGATAGTTCATCCTGTGCTATTGTAATCCATTGATTTCATCGTTACGCCTTTTCAAATTCATCCTTCACTAAGTCAACCATCAATATATATGCAATATATATATGTGCAATATCATTAATATAATGCAATGTTTCATATACCAAAACAGTTTAAAATAGTATAAAAATGGCTAAAATGGTAGATTGTTCTAAGTACAAACAGATAAATTTTTCAACATGCCTTTTGTTCTTTTTCATTTCATCCTTTGCCTTTCCCAAGGACAAGTTTTAGCAAAAACAGTGGGTTACCTTATTGTAACTCAAAAGAATCAACAGGCATTCCCCCCCCCCCCCCTTTTTTTTTGTTACAACTGAATAGGGTCTTGGAAATCTGGTTAATTACAGCCTTTTAAAAGCAAACAACAACAACAACACAGTTTGCAACATAAAGTATTTGTTCTAAATTTTCTACTCACAACTTAGTGGATATACCTATAAAATAGGATGAATTCTAGCAAGGTGTTTGGTATGATCTTTGAAAAAAAAATAAAATACTCAGAATCAGCAAGAAGTTCACATCTTGTTTTTTCTTCCTTTTAGCTACTCCACACCCAGAAGGGAATGAGCTAAATGCCTACTACTTAAAATGCTTAGAGAATATTGTGCAGCTTCTTGATTGTTAATGACTATCAGATGAATTCTTATCTTGAAATTGGACAGATTACTCATTGGGAGCCTGAAATTTAAAGGAAAGACTGCTCATTTATGGATTTACAGAAGTAGCATACATGCAATGGAAGAAATTTATGAAGTCTTTGAAGGAGTTGATCACTTTGAACCAAAGAAGTTGTACTAGTTGTGGCTCAGACTGTTTGTACTCTAATCCCAATTGGGAAATTATAATGATGCTGCTATGTAAATTATGTACACAGGAGAATGAATATACAGAGGAAAATGATGTGAAAAATCAGTAATCTTCTTAAATTATGCATTGAAATTTTTACTGTAAATTATTAGAATTGTGGTTTCAGTTTGGTCTTATTAAAGTTTTGTTTGTTTTTTTAATTCACATCAGCATATGATGTCACTGGATTGTAACTTGTAATGTTGCAAATAAGCACAGTGGAAATATACTTAGATTTAAGAACTTGTAGTGTTGGCAGTCATGTTGTGTTATGCCTGTTAGGTACAGTACAGCAACATGTGAGTTTTAGTTTTGAAGGAGCTTTCAGTTAAAACTCTTGCATTTTTTTAAAATGCTAATAGTTTTTTTAAAAAAACTCCCACTTACTGATATTACAAGTGACAAATATGTTAACAATCAGTCTATTCGGGCTGAGATGTGTGCATCAGTTTTAGTTACAACATCATAGAAAATAGAAAATATTGAAACAAAATCTTTTACTTTCCATTTCATAAATACTCCAAAAACTTTTCCTTTAGGAAAAAATATAACCAAAAACCAGTATGTTATCCAGGCCTGTGCTTTCTCTGATCTGCTACTATGTAACTATGGTCATAACTCTTTCAGTATTATATACTAAATGAGTTTAAGGGAAATAGACTTTAATGCCTGAACACAGGACATGCTTCTGAAATATTTGCAGTGTTTATAGATTTCCCCCAACACATAGAGTTTTATGTTAAGTCAGGGACAGAAGAGAGAAAATAGCAAAACTTTGGTAATGTCTCTAAAAGAGTTATAGCAATGCCGTGTTTATCTGTCGCTAGCATTTTCTACCTAACCAGGTGATAAAAAATACTTCCACTGGCAAAGCAGAGATTTTTGTTTGTTTCAGCAGTGTCCAAAAAACTGTGGGTACTGCCTCCCTGGAAGACCAGGTTGGATGGGGCTTTGAGCAACCTGGTCTAGTGGAAGGTGTCTCTGCTCATGGCAGGGTGGGAGATGGTCTTTAAGGTCCTTTCCAATCCAAACCATTCTGTGTCTTTATGATGTAAAACGTGTGATGTGGTATTACTCATTTGACAAAACCACGATGCTTCTAATAGCTGTATTAAATAATTACTAAAAATATAATTATCAGCTAACCTTCCTCTCCCTGACAAAACAAAAAGCAAAGAGGCCACCGAAGTCTTTTTCCCACTTTATGCATTGAATAATTATTATTACTTGAAAAATAGTTATTAAAAGCTATAATTCTCATCTCATGGTATTGCAGGATATCCCCTTCAAATTAGCAAGATTATTAAAGGCTTATGTTTCAGCATACTCAACCCTGCTGATGTCTCGCAAGTCAAGATGAAAGTCACAATGCAGGTGTGCTTTGTGACACAAAAATGCACCTTGCTTTTTCAGAGATAAAAGAAAAAAGAGCACTCAATGCCAAATTATATTCAGTTTCAGTAACCTATCATTTAGGATTGTGAGAGCTTTTTCAAAGTGCGGAAATACACGGGGATCTGGTGAGATTAAACAGAACTGCATTTTTAAAGCTATTCAACCTTATTTTTTTCCAGTCTGATTCATATTAACATGTCTTTAGAGATCCACAATGCTGAAAGTCACTAGCCTTGTAAAGAAAGCAGTATGTTCTCAAGAAACGGAACTGCAAAGTTGAGATGTTTGAAGACTGCAAACCAAGAGATGTTTGAAGTCTTTTAGTTTTGGTAGCAAACTGATTCTCACATCTGAAGTATTTAAGTCTGCATAGAGAACAAATTGTTTAGTTAAGGAAATGTTTCTTCACACAATGGTGGATATTGTTTTTTTAAAAAAAATATCCATAAGCTAGCCATAGTTGAATGATTTCATTAAATACAGATCCAATATAATAAGAACATAAAAAATAGGACGCCTGACTACTGTTAAACACTTAGATTTTACTAAGCTATAGAAATTCTTGAAGAAATTATTCATGTTAAAAAATCTAGACAAATTGCTAGTACATTTGTTGTTACAGTAAGCTTTAGTGTAAATGTTGTGTTTATCTGAAAATTCAGCAGAGACATAACCTCTATTTTCCCTGTATTTTGCAATATTTTTACAGTTATGGGAGGAAACTAACAATGGCATCGATAATTACTTGTGGTTGGTATTGCTCCTCAGGAAAATTAAAAAAAAAAAAAAAGCCTCTTGAGAGTTCGTGCATCAAATCTCTATACTCGCTTTGAGTACAAAGTCTTTAGAGAAGACTTTAAACTAGAAGGTAATTTTCATCATGCATCTAATTTCTCTAATGAATGGCATGGCCATACAAGCTAAGATTTTTTTTTTCTTCGTTTTAAATCCTTATCCAAGAGAACACAATTACCATTTGCATTAATTCTTACTTAGTTGCTTTCTCTTTTTATAAGGCTGTAATCAAGTAGGAAGTTACTTTAAATTTGAAAGAGATACATACATAAAATCCACTCCAAATGAGGCTTTCATATTTGTCAAAGACTGTGTCATCCATTGCATGTTAAAATCTTTCAAAGAACTCATTTCCACTTGCTTGGTAAAAAAAAAAAAAAAATAATAAAAAAATTGCAGATTAAACAAATCATACTTGGCTTTGGCACGGGGCATGTTCATGCGAATGCATACGTTGTCATGATTTACCAGTGAAGTTTTCAAACTCTTGAGTAATAGATTTTCAAGCCCACATGAAAATTCTCAGAGATTTCAATTATGAGAAAGGCATTATCCCCTCAGACAGCATCACTCAGTCATAGCAACTACACAACCCCTGGTAGAGTTTTTCACCGCTCCATATCAAACTTGCAAATTGCAGAACTTCTTTTACTAAGGATGTATAAAGGCTTTTGGCTTCAGGGGGTTGGTTGATTGAGCTGTTCCTGCCAGATCGCAGAGGGGAAAATTCTATACTGAGACTTTGGCCCAGCTTTATGCAAGGATTTCCCTTTGCAGTAAAGTGAGACAGCTTCTCAAATCTGATTGTCCTTCAAGAAAGCTTTTAATTGTCTTTTTGGGGAAAAAATTAAAAATGGTTGGCAAAGATCTGAAGAATGCTGTCATCTAGGAGGACTACGGTTCAGGCTTCCTCTGATCATTAAAAATATTAAAAACATCTCTTCAACTCTTTCCCACAGATGGCTTCCTAGAGTTATTTTACAGCTACACCACTGTCATAGCAGTCATACTATCCTTGAGTTATGATAAGTATAATTTCACAATACCTTAATCCTTTTTAGCTCATCCTTTTGCTCCTGTAGAAGATGTGCATTATTCATTTATCATCTCCTCATTTTTTTTTAATTACCTGACCTCATTCAGTAACTTTGCAATAAATTAATTGAAGATACTTAATTCATCAGTATTAATGCAGCTTAAATAGTAACAGGAACCAGTGCTCAGCACAGGAAAGATGATTGCCCAGAATGTTAAACAGTTTTAAACAAGTCTGACAGAGTTCTGGGGTGTGCAAACTAGTATTGTCCCCAGTCTAATGACAATATTTGACAATATTCCCAATAGCTGCTTAGTCTTGCCTTCGGTAACCCGGAAGGGCTCTGTGGATGAGGGTCATTCTGTGCTCTCTGGCCTCAGCACCAGCTGCTCTTAGACACGTCTTATTTATTTTTATCCTTGGTGTTTTAGGTGCTGAAGATTAACAACAGTGACTTTACAAGTCAGTTTAGTATTCTGCTGTGTTGTACCTTCCAGCCCTAACTCAGCTACCATGACCTTTTCAAGGGAGGGAAAAAAAAAAAAAAAGTGTGAAAACTGGTTCCATTTTCACTGGAAGAAGAGATTCTTACAATACCACTCTTCCATTCCAGATGGGGAGTGGCAATCCGCATTGGGTTTACATCAAATGAATGGGCTCGGGTTCACAAACGTACTAATTCTTTGTAAACTTATGAATCAATTTTGTATAATCAACTTGAGTGTTTTGTTATCATTTGAGCTTCTTCATTATTTACACACAGTTATATGAAAGCTTACATTTTTGAGATTCTGGTCCTTAGATATCTGGCATATGTGCACAGATTGTTGTAGAGCAGGAATGTAATTTTAAGAGATCAATACTGCATATGATTTTTGCATATGATTCTGTAATTTTATTCAAAATGGACAAGTTGTAAGACAACTAGACTTTGGAAACAGGTTCTGTTTTGTTCCATGAAATTTTTACGTTTCCTTTCTGCTTCAGCTGAAAGTAAGAATAATCTGTTCTACAAAGAAATCTCAAAAGGCTAGTAAAATATTTTTTATTGTTTCATAGTATGTTTTATGGATAGATTTTTATATTTTTTTCAGGGATTGCTATTGAATTTTGAGTAACTTCAGCATTAGTATTTTTCTGCTTTTATTCTGTCTTTTGTTGTTTTTGACACACCTTTGATGTACCTTTATCTACCTTCTTGATAACAATGCATTATCAAGAGCCTAAAAATAAACGTTCTTCTGGTCAGTGATTCTATCCAATACATGAATCTTAAATTTAATTTGGCATTTCTAATTCTTAGTATGCAAAATGATGCCATTTAAATTGTCAGCCATTATTGTCAAACTAGTCTGAAATATAATGAATTTGTAAACTCCACCATAAAACCATGTTTTAATATTGCTTATTGTTCTGTTTAAAAATATGCAATTTTGCGTTGCTCTTTATTTTTTTCTAAGCAACATTCATTGTTGACCATTTGAATCAAAGCTGAGAATCTGTTTTGTTAACCCTAAGGTCAAGAGTCCAAGAATCATGCATATTATATGACTACTTCCTGTAAAATAATTTATAGCTAACTTACTGTTTAAAAGTAGAAATTTAGCATTGTTTTTGACATAATGTTTGCCAAAAGCAGCACAAAAAGACATAGAAACAACAAAAAATATTTTCTAAAATAAAAAAGGATCAAAGTAAATTTTATGGAAAAAAAAAAAAAAGTATTTTCTGTGTGTGTGAAACGTATCGATCAACTAGGCAAGCTTGGCTAATTTATAGCAGGTTCTTATGGCTAATGAAAAGTAGATCTGACCTTTCATGCAATACATATCCATGTGTACTTTCTGGAAGAGCTAATTTTTGCTTCTTACTGGCAGGTAAAACCATATGTTTCCCTTTTCTTCTTGTTCTATATAAGAAGTGCTTCTAAAAACAACAAAACACATAGAGTAGCATGCAACAAATAACACTGCTAGCAAGTTGCATGTTTGAGATGTTTGAAGCCATCAGAGTGCAGTTTGGCAATTCTCAATGTTTCATGTAGATGATACAATATGTGTTCATTAGAATGAGTAACTTGCATACCTTGCAGTCTTTCACAGCTGTTGTTTATGTAAAAAGGCAGCTTTAGAAAGGTTTCATAATTAATGAATACTTTCAGAAGCCTCACCTGATACTGAAATACATGAGGTCATCAGCAGCAATGCATGTCTCTTAAAGCCAAGTCTTCTCAGTTCTCACTCCTTCCATAACATTAAATAGAAATGCAAAGCTTCATGGAGAGAAAGCCTGGGACTTGGTGTTTTACAGGTACAGGGAACTGAAAGATAACCTCTGTCCTTGTTTCCGATCCATGAATGATAAATGCGTGTTATGAAAAACTTTCCAGCCAATTTAGTTGAGGTCTAAACTTCATCCAAACCATCATTAGATTATGTTAAACTTTTAACATGAAGGTCATATCTCCTCAGTTTAATTTCCCCTCTGAGCTCTGCATCACAGGTCACTACTTACTTCAGAGACCAGCTAGAGTGTCTTGGTACCAATCCTTGTACCAAATGATGAACCAAAACCTAAATACCAAAGAATTCCAAACAAACAAAAACTCCTCAAAAGCTCTTCTCACAGAAGAAAATACAGTACTCAAAATTTAGATGGACTGGGAAAAATATATTCTTGACTGGGGCAGCAACCACTATGTTAATATCAGAATAGTAGTACTCATCACATAAATCCAAATGTAGGGTATTTTAGAAAAGCTCAAAGTGCTTCCACTTCAGAAGTGAATTTTACAAAATCAAGAAGGAGAAAAATTTCTTTCCTATCAGTCCTCATTCTATGATTCTAGTGCTCTCGTAATTGTCGATTTGCACAGGGATCCAATTTCCCATTGCCATGACAACTAGGTTATGACTCATTCTTCCCTCACGCAGGTTTCTTGCCCATTGGGAGATTTTTCCAGAAAGGTGTCTTCCAGAGTTGAATAATAGTGCCCAAATAAAAACTTTAAGTTACATCCAATTAAATCCACTTTATCTGAATTTCAGAGCCTTACCCAACCTGGAATTTCCTGAATCCTGAGACTATGCACATGCTTCAGTGCCTTGAAGATTGGATTCTCTGCAGTTTGAAAGCTTTTCATAAATGCTTTTCAAGAGCTAATGTAAAACTTCTGCAGGTAGAAGCAGTGTCATTGGAATTCACAACTTTTCTGAAACTTTTGGTGTAATTTTGAATCCGTTTGTGTAATTTAAGACATCTGCTGCTCATTAATCCAGAAATTATTTCTGGAAACCAATTTCTTAAACCCTTTGGAGTGGCTTCTTTGCACTTGCAAACTGTACTATTTCCAGCATTAAAAATCAGTTTCACAAAAAAGAATATCAAAGTCCTCTGTGTACCGGTTACTGACCCAATATAAAAACTACACTTTAAGATCCCTTCTGTTGTCAGAAGTTACTGAGCATAACGAACGCACTGTGTATGAAAAATCTCTATGGATGGGCCTGCTATTATGTGAGTAGGTGCAGAGCCACCAGTGGGGAGGACTCTGGAGTTTGGGGCACCATACTGCCTGAAGCTGCCTGTGTGGCGTGGGGTTCTCCCTCTCTGCATCCAGTGGTGGGGTATCCACAGCAAGCAGCCAGAGAACAGCTTGGAAGGCAGTGGTGGTGTCTAGCATAACCCTAATGGTGGCTTCTGAATGCCTTTCTGTACTATTTTTACATTTGTTAGAGGAAAATGACTTCTGCTCACTTTTGGTGTTTGTTGATAGTAATCTGCTTCTGCATTGTTTCCATTTATTGGGTTAATCATTACACAAACAGAGGGAAAGAAATCAAATGAAGCTTCTATTTTAAGTGACAAAGAGACTGAGGCCACAGTCAGAAAAATGTATTTAAATATTATTTTTAAAGCTGAATTTCTTAATGACAATGTTATGTTAGCATCCTGTAAGAATAGAAACAAACAAACAAAAATTATTCTATATGCTTTAAAAAAAACTTTTAATGGCAAAACTATTAACATCTAACATGGATGAAAAATCAGCATGCATGTAATAACAACTTACTTTAAGAAGTCAAAGAATGTAAAAATAAAAACAAAGATTTAACTTCACATGATGTAGAACTAGATCCAAGCAGAGGAATTATTATTCTATAGGCAAATTCACTATGGGGTGTAGCAGGAATTGAGGTCAAAATGTAATCACCCAGAACGTAGCTCTTCAGGGCAGAATGTTTTATTCTCCCACTGAACTGAAACATCTATTAATGGTAATAAATCTTATTCTGTGCTGGGAGTGTATTCGCAATGATGTGTCAGAAGAAAGTTCTTTAACAGCCTACACACTTTTTCATATGACTCTTAAAAATATTCTGTGTTTTCTCCCCAATGTGCTGGCATAATTTATTTTCAGTTAGAGGTAAAACGCCCAACTAGAAACAAGTGCTAAACCAAGGGTCTGAAATCCAAGTCTGCATAGAGAGAGAGAGAGACTGTAAAAGGTAAAATAGCCTGATGAAGTAAAAATGTTCAAAGGACACCTGTGAAAACACAACTACCTGCCCCACTGTACTTTGTAAGGATTTCATTTGTTTGAGCTTTATTTTCTTCTTAGTTTGCTGTGCATATCAATGTCCTCCTTAAAGTGCTTTCCATTTCTGCAGTTCTAGAAACATTTGTTGAACCTTCCTCTTTGAATTGCAGTCAGTGTTCTTAATAAATGTTGGATCCCTTTATACCATCATAGGTACAATAAGAATTTTTGTTTGTTTGTTTTTTATACCAGTGTAACAATATTATTGGTGCCTCTATTACAAGCATACTACATAAACATGAGTTACGTGTGTTATATTTTCCCTCTCATCTGTGAATGAAACCATAAGTGATAAATAAACAAAATTTTGTAATGGTGTAACTGTGTCTGTCCAAGAGCAAAGGTATTACTCTAATCATAGTGGCAGAAAGGTACAAGTTCTGTGCACAGCAAAGCCTTCATCTTTTCCAAGGAAAATAAAGAGAATATAAAATGATCTGCTTTGGCAGTTCTATATTTCTTCTGCTTAAAATGTCCTCATTCTGCCATTCTCCCAAACTCTATAGTTGTCCTTTCTTAGCTTTAGTTAGAATCTTTTCATCTGATTTCACAGAAACTAGCACAGTCTATTTGTGAATTACTGATAATCTACTGCTGACCAGCAGAGAGTAAAATGAGGCACAAACCTTGTGATGACAAGCTTCTGTCCCTGACAGACCACAAACAGCTCACCCATCCATAACATCAGGCTAGCAGCATCACAGGACACTAGAGAACTCCTCTCGTGTTTGCAATGTCCTTTATCCTGGATAAAATTAGAGGAGTCACGCTTCTTTCTGTCTTGCAGTCAGTGCATTTTCAGTGCATTTTATTGCTGCTACATTCAAAAGGAGTTAATCTCTGCATATTCTCTCTCAGAAGTCCCCTCACAGAAGTAATACCAATGTTTTGTAGGAGTCACTGGAAATGTCTTACTTGGTACCCAAGAGTGATAACTGTAAGTGTTGTTTTGTTTTGCATGTGTGTGAGTTTTTTTTTCTTTACCACCACCCCTCACCCGCTCCATTGGATGTATCAGTAAAACAAACAACAGCCTTTTTCAGATGCAATAGAAAGTCGCATAAGAAAAAAAAAATGAATTCAGAAGGTCAGAAATTTCTCTTTGTAGAAGTAATTAACACTGTCAAAATCTTTCAAGAAAAACAGAATGAGAACTGTTTAAGATGCATTAGATACCACCTGTCTCATACAAAGAATGTCTAATACCAAAATGACATGAAATCTGTATCTTTGTTCTCAGAAGATTTTATTCACAATTTGATGAATTAATTGAGGTGCCACATTCTGTATATTATTATATATGAGTTTTTTGAAGTAATAGATTTTCTGCTCTAATGGAAGGGGTGCACATATATATTCATCTCAGGTTTAATAGAAAATACCATTGATTTGTCTCTGAAAAAAAAAAAAAAAAGCCCAAGACTAAAACAACGTGCAGGAAATACCATTTACAATCATCTACAACAGAAACAACAACAAAAAACAGCACACACTGCTCTCAGTCAAGCCAGGAATTTTGAGACAAAAATCAGCTATAGCGATATACTGTATCCTTTATTTTACATTTTGAAAATTAATCAACAAAAAAATACTAATGTTATATATCCAGGTTTCTCATTGCAAAATACATATATACTCATAAGGGATACAAACAGTACTGCAAGGAAGTTGATTAATCCAGTTCTGTCCTTGATTTTGATCTTGATCCAGGGTACTAGCCTGAATAACCTGAAACCTACAGCTGTATGTAGGACAGTCCAGTGTGTGCATGAAGACCACTCTTCAGTTAGAGCTAAAAGAACGAACTGCCTGCAAAAACAAGGTCTCTGACCATTTCTGATCAACCTAATTCAGTCAACAAACTCTTTAAAATTATCCTTGTAAGGTTTACCTCAGATTATCTATTTATAGATTCCTGTCTAATGCATCAGATTATTCTGCTAAGCCTTTGAGCACTTGCACATCATAAACACAGATCTTTACATTTAAAAAATCTCTTTCACAGTAACAAAAGTGAAATAAAATTTCGATTAAAATAGAAAGACAAATTAAATATCTGCAACTTTTAACTTCAGATGTCAAAATGGATTAGGTTTCAAACTGGCAGGGGTTTCACACAAAATTTCAAGTAAGGGGAATTGAACCAAACTGTACAAATAAAAGCATAATATTTTTAATTAATAGCAATATCAATATACCATGATAATTATGTTACAATGTTTGATAAGCCATCTTTGAGCAGGTATACTAATTTACAGACATTTATGTTATAGTTCACATACATAATTTAAAAAAAAAGGGTCCAATGCCCTTTGTTATGAGTAAATTAATGAAATAAAAAGCTATGCAGTCACCATAATTAAATTCAAAAAATAAATCCTCATTAAATAATTTGTGATGTAATTCTGTAATTGTTGCTCTGAAACCATATTGCTGTAATGCAATTAAACTTTCAGGATCTTAGAAATCATCACAGTTGCAAGCTAAATTTTGGAAAATAAAGACAACCTATTATATTCCTTCTCAAACTGAAGAGACTAACTGAGAATATGACTCACCACTGCTTTATGTCTGTATAAATATCATTGATTTCTTTGCATCTCCATTAGCATAAAACAGATGTAATATGTTGTAGTGAATCAGGCAGGAGGTTATGGTACAATTATGCTATTTCTACTAAAACAAATGATTACAGCAGATATTCCTTAGTTCCACTAATTTACAGTTTACTGTGAGACGTTTCTTGAAAAGTCTTTACTGTTGTGTTGGGCCTTCCCTGAGCAAATGAACTGTAAAACAGTATAGTTATCAAGAAACAGCTATTCTTGATTTTAGTAAGGATGGGATTTCTGCCTGAAGAATTGCAATGTATCAGTATATGAGAGTGTAATGGTAAAAACAAAATCCAAAACCAACAGAACGTTGGTTCTGTTCTAATTGCAATAGAACAGAAATTTTGTCTTCAGATTTGTCTTTTTGTTTGTTTCTTCAATTTCATTGCATATTTAAAGTTCCATGTTTATTTATTTATTTATTATTCTTTCTCCCCCAGATTATTGTCCCCTGTAGAGTGGTGGCATATAGACCCTTGTTTGTTCAAAAGTATGCTAGCAAATACTTCTAGTTTTCAATTCTGAATACCTTTAGCAGTATACTTTTAGGGGAAAGTGTTGCTTGTTTGTTCTGAAGTATGCTGCTTTGAAGAGGCAGTTTGAATAGTTGAGTTGATATCTCCTGCAGCATTTAAAACCAGACAAAGAACAAAAAGATGAAAAAAAAGCTACCATGGATTTATGCCAAGTTAGCTCTCTGGAAATCTGAATACAACCCTCTCTGTGACCATTAAGGTTCGCTAAGTTAGCAAGACCTTGTGTTAGGCACTACCCTGCCTTCTGTGAAACCACTGTACCAAGGTACAACCTAGGTGCCCTTGGTTTCTTTTCATCAGAACAAGGTAACTCTAAGATCTCAAACCTACTGGGTGTGACAGATTAAATAAAAGAGTCTGAAAATAAATTTTCCCTCAAACCCTGTGTCCTCCTGGGAGTTGGTCTCTTCTCCATTTCTGCTGCAAAACCTCTCCATGCCACCTGGGTGAAAGGCTTCACAAGGCCACTGCCTTGGTGGCATCAGCTCTTGTCTGCCTCCTGCTTCAGGGTCTCTTCTCATCTGCTTCTGACTCCTGCAGCCTGGGCCCATGCTGGAGGCACATGACTTCCTGCCCCACTTCAATGCCTGGCTGAACCTGTCTTTCGCAGCTATTGGCAACTTCCATCTCTGTTGCCCAGTACCACCCTGCCCCCTCCTTTTTTATTTTTAATCAGAAAAAGCAATATGCAAAAGTCTTCAAACTAGAAGTAGCTAACAAAGCAAACAGTTATCTGATTTTCTGTTTTTACACATCACCACTGCTAACTTGAGAATATTGAGGTTTGGTGGGGAGTGGACCCTTTAGTTGTGTTTGTGCAGGGGGAGAAGCTTTTAGATAGTATTGGGAGACTGATTTGATCTTGTTGGAAAGAGATGAGCAATATCAAAAAATAATCTGCCACTGCTCTTTATATATATATATATATATATATATTCTCAAAAAAGGGGCACAAAAAGGGCTTAAGAAAAGAAGATACTTGAGATTTATTTATTTATTTATTTATTTATTCTAGAAAGGTAGGCTGTATCAGGTCCTGAATGCATCAACAAAAAAGGTTAAAGATGCTGTATAAAAAAGATTCAGTCTTTTCTCTCTTTAACTTTCTCCCTGGATTTTGAAGGCCATTTTTAAAGCTATAAGCTTCTTTGCCATCTATCAGTTCCAGATCTTCCTTGGAGACATGTCTGAGCTGACAATATCATATAATTCAGGGTAACCTCAACCTTAACTGAACTGCCTCTTCAGGAAGGTTTCACATCCTGGCTATATTTGAGGATATTGTTTAGGAAAAGGTACAGTAAGCCTTAGCCAACAAAAGGGAAAAGCACCCACATCCATTTCCTTGAACTGGCTTTTAACAGGTTTTATATTTACAGATTTGACCACATAATAGAAAATATTTAGAAGGATGAAAATGGCTTGGTAATAACCTCTATCATTTAGCAGTTATATAATTAAAATATAAAGAAAATATTAAATACTAAAATGAATTATTTGGTTATTTTCTTGGGATTATTTGTTGAGGTTTTCTCTTTTTTTTTTTTTTTTTTTTTAAGTAGATCTTTTTTATTATTTGTTTTAATAATTGTTTTAAAGTCACTTTTTGTCATATTTTGTCATATTTTTCACTTTTGTTTTATTCAAATGGACAGAAGAGTGCTTTGAGCATCTGTTTAAAGAATTTTCCCCTCACACAAACAGACGTGCAAATTTCTCTGAAGTTTGGTAAATCGTCACAGGCAGACAGTGTAGCCACGAACACATCAAAGGAACACTACTTACACAGTGAACTTAAGAAATGCCACAAACCTTCTTATCTCTTACTAACACACCTCTCACTTAAGAGTCAGCAGCCATATTGCTTTACAGCATCTAGTTAAAAATTTGTTCTGCAGTGGTGTTTCTCCCAGTTCCTTAACCAGACCTTTATACTATTACTATTATTACATTTTACCATGAGCTTATTCTGTCATTCTGCATAGCTTTTCCAGATGCCATAGATTATTTGTGATTAATCTCCCAGAAAATAAATGTGAAACTACCCTTCCTGGATCTCAACATTTAGTGATATCTAGCCTTGACACTGCAGCTGTGGTTTTATCACCAACAGTCTTCAGCTTCCTGACCTGTTTAGGAGCTCAGTGTTATGTTAGCATAAATATGTGGTCTGGTTCCAAAAATGCAAATAATTTTCCAGTTCCAGAAATGTAAGAACATAATCTTTATCTAAAGACCTCCCTCTTGCAGTTTTTTGGGCTGAAACATTTCATCATAGAATTATAAATTATATTATAATTAATATTATAATTATAATATAATATTATAATTAATATTATAATTATATAATTAATATTATATATTATATTCCTGGTGACCAGTGTATTAAAAAAAATAAAATCAAGAACTTAAGTATAATTTATAAATTATATTTTCTTTACTTTTCTACATTGCAGAAGGCCTTTATGTTCAATATATATACATATTTTTCCCTGTCTGGATCATACTTAGTTATCTATTCCTAAAATGTGATTGTATTTAATTCACAACTTTTTTTTGTTTGATTGATTTTTTTTTTTGTTTCTTTGGAGAAGTACCAGGTGTTAACTTAACTTCTGCTTTGAGGTGAATGAGTACATACTAAAGAATCTTATCCATTATGTTACTGCATCAGGCATGCTTGTAGGTTAATCCAATTCGGGGGTCTTTATTAGTTCAATTAGATTAGATGCAGAATAGGAAAAAGCAAATTGAATTATTTGCCTTTGTCCAACTGTACCACTCAGCCCTCCTGTTTAAAAAAAAAAAAAAGAAAAAAGAAAAAGAAAAAGAAAGAAAATCTAATTTCCTTGATGGTAGTACAGATGAGAACCCTTATCTTTGGAGAAAGAGGGAGCTATATCATTTGTTGCTGCACTACCATTCTGAGTTGGTTAACCTGGTGCCTAGAGGGAAGAGCTAATCTTAAGGGATGATGACCAAGCCCCAAATATGCAAAGCACTCACTCTTCCCAGCCTATTTTCTTCATTATTTTCACTGAAGATTCACTGAAAGTAAACAGATTTCCCTGTCCATTTTCCCATTGGTGATGTTTATAGGTAAATAAATGGTATCTGGAGTGATTTCCTTTTTGTTTATCTCCTGCTGCAATTCACTGCCACAGTGAAGGCCCTTATTCTGATGGTAGCAATAGTATATTTGCCTCTCTTTCAGCACTATTGCTGCAGGCCTATCTGTTACATCTTAAATACTAATGAATCATTTAAAAAGGTATTAATATTGTGCTGGTTCTATACGTATGTCTTATTCTTCACACTTTTATAGTAATTTCTATTAGAGAACCTCATTACAGAAATTATTGTGACATGCTTTGAAACAGCAGCCTTCATTATATATTATCTATGTATTGGATTTGGGGAAATTAATGCACCAGGAAATGAAATGACTCACCCGGGGTCACAGAAGATGTGTATTCAAGTCAAGATTAAAATCCAAGCCGTAGATCTCCACTGTGTTTACTGCACAATTGTTTGTTTCTCTTCTCTTTCTAGTTTTTCTTTTAAAACACACCCTAGTTACACATTCAACTGGAAAATTCCACTATGATGTTTTTGCTGTCAAGCAGTAATTGGCATTTAGCCAACAATTAGTGAAAAATGGCTTGATTGCCTCTGTGAATATCTGCTTCCTTTGCTTTGGGATTCACAGGACAGAGAGAAAGCGGGATTATTGGGAAAGAAGAGTGAGGCTATGGGGAATGGCAAAAAAAAAACAGTGGGGAAGAGCCCAGGGCTCTTCACATCACTCGATCACATCACTCAGGTGATGTGATCATGAGATGTGCTGCTGCTGCTCCTGTGAGTCTCTTCTAAAATCTCCACAGATGATCAGAGAAATGTAGATTTCCCAGCCTTTTGGTGCTGGGGAGAATAGTGAGAATCACAGGTTAGAAGTAAGGTAGGTAGGAGGGAAGGCTGAAGATGGACCTTCCCTTACTCAGCCTGCTGTGTTTTGTCCACAGCCCAGGAGGGCAGGGTGGAGGCAGTGTTTATTTCTCTTTTTATAGGTTATATCTCATGTGAAAAAATGACACAAATTGTGTGCTTGCTCCCAAATTATACCGGTGGGTAAGTGGTAAACACAGTGCCTACAGCTTTCTAATTTGTGAATGCAGGCATGTTGCCCAGGTGTTTAGAGGGGACTTGAAATTCAGTCTTTAGGGAAAGACCCAGTGATGCTGTGTTTACAGGCTACTGCTCTTAATGGGTGTAACAAAGGACCCTGTTTTTAGGACCAAGTAACTGACCAAGAATCTCTGATTGACTTTTGCAGTGACTGTGTCTATTGTACAATGAATAAATGTCTTTAGACAACATTTTATATCATTGACACTTAATCATCATGTGACTTTAATTTCTTAACTTCTGTTTTTCTTTTAATGCCATGTGAAGAGAAATGAGTATGAAATCCAGAGCAATAAAGTAGTAATTTATTATATAGTAGTAATTTATTAAGTAATAGTAAATTATTATATAAAAATTATTTATGTACAGATAAATTAAGAATAATTTTCATTTAAGAGAATTTGTCTTTATTTTGGAGATATTCTGAGTACTTTATCTTAACTTTAATTAAAGAAAACAGATATGTAAGAAGTTTCATTTGTAATAATAATTTTAAAAAAAAAGTTTATATTTTTCTTTCCACTGCAGATTTTGAAAAACATCACAGATTTTGCAAAAATATGCACTTGTATATTCATATGTATTATGAAAAAAAAAATACTTCAAGATAGAGAGATACTTTGTCTTTTTGCCCCTTCATTTATGACTACAAATTGAGAACAGCTAGCCACTGATGTTATTAAAGATTTAAGTGTAAGAAACACACCCTGTGTAGCTGGTTTAAAGGCCACAATGACCCACAGCATCCAGGAACCAGACCTCTTCAGCTTACAGAATCCTTTCTTATCCTATGCAAAATATGCAGTTTGGTTTCTGAAGCTTCCAATTTCCTGTTGTTTTCAGCAATGCATCTATTTTCTGGGACAATCTAAATGACCATTTATGTTTTTATCAGTTTGAAGAGATAAATTTGTAATACAAATACTCAGTCTTCAACTTTTTTTCTATTTACATTTCAGACTCAGGATCAGATGGACTACTGACAATCTAGGAATATGTTGTGAATACAGTTGATGGCTTGTACAGGAAAATGCTAAAATGTTAATTGTTCAGTTAACTTGTAGGTGAGGACTGCTCTGAGAAAATGTGAGTTTTTTTTAAAAGAAGCTCATTGAGTTATAAAACGTTATTGGTCCTCAAAGTTTGTGCTGTAGTGCCATTGTAAGCCCTTGAGGAAATTGTCTGAATGTTACAATAATTGAAAAGAAAACACTACATAAAAGAAAAGACTATGAAAGCAAGGTCATAAGATTTTGTTGTTGCTGTTGTTGTTGTTAAATGTGTATCACTGGGAAGGCTAAGCCCAGGTTTCTAAAAAAAAGATTTTGCATGTAGTATTTTCCTATTTTTCTAAAGAACTTTGATTTGTGGGTAAGGCATCTAATGAATTTGAAGAATAGAACTTCTTCGTAACAAACTAGAACTTTCCTGTTTTGAGGAGGAATATATTACCTAGAACCACTGTTCTTACCTACAGCTGTAAATATGATTTCTTGGACAGGAAAATTAGGGAGTTGCTTATAAAAATGAAAAATCATGAGGATAAAAAAGAAAAACCACTTTCACAATGAATCTCAAATCTGTTCCCTTCCAAGGGCAGGGCTTCCAGAAGAAGAAAAGTTCTTGAATCTTTAGTGAAACTTTTTCTAGATAATGAGAACACAAAAATTACTTGAGCTTAAGAAATTGTGGAAAGTAATCTTTATATTTTTTTTGTTAATTGCTTAACAAAGGCACATTATTATTAACATAGTTATATAAGTATATTACTTTTTATTGTTTCCTAAGAGTTTCCTAAGAGAGTTTCCTAAGCTTTAATTCAGGTAGTACATGTTTTTGAATTAAAAATTGTCATAGAATGCATTTTTCATTGTTGAATTTCTGCTTATTGACAAAGTAGAGTAGAAAAAATACAAACACAATGGATAATTACAGATCTACCAAGGAACATGCATAATGCAAAACACAAAATGTTGTATTATTCTAAATCATGTCTGTTTTCATAGATACAGATAAACATACACGTTTTGGTTTACATACAGGTTGTTGCATCGTGGTAGGAGTCTTAAACAGATCTAATGCTAATTTCTGCTCAATCTCATGCAGGCTATTACCTAAAATATTTATTTTTGTTGTCAGCTTTAGTTCAAACTACACTTGTTTATTCATTTGAGAATTTTAGCCTGTTGATTCAAACTTCAAATCAATCATTATATTGTTCCAATTTTAAGCAGCTCTACAAAACTGTGGCCTGCTGAGGTGCAAAAATTGTCTGGAGTGCTTGCAATTGTCTGGAGAAAAATATGTAAAAATGTAAGAGTGTAGCTTGTTTTACTACTTTGCAATATGAGTCACAAATACTGAAGATTCTTACACCTTTAACAAGAATTTTCAAGCTGCATAATTATGATTCCCAAATACTGACTTATGATGTGTTATCACAAGTAAATTCTCCGTCCTTAAGACATTACTTTTTGTAACTAATCACAGAATTACAAAGCCTAATTTAGAGGAACTGTCTTATCTTCTCCTTGATTTCTTGCTCCTCAAACAATAGGTAATGTTGAACTGAAGTGCCAGAAAATTGAAAAAATTTCTTGATTTTGAGTAAAAAACACAGAAGTGTTTTGTTTGTTCTTTTGAAGCCTAAAGATCCCCTCTTCATCATTTATTACAGTATTCATGTGTATGGCAAATGTTAACCATAATATTCATAAAATTATACTATCTGGGGTTAGACTTTATTTTTAGTGAGCATTTTTTTTCAGAGTTTTGCTTTTGGTATTGTCAAAGTAATTTCTGAATCTTACTATAATATCAATTTTCCACAATGTTAATAGTGAAACTGAACTTCTGTGCATGTTTTAGCCCATGCAGAAGGAAAGTTTGTGGATTCAACTGTAAAGCTTTCTGAGAAGATGAAACTGGAATGCATATATCCAAAAAAAGCTGTGATAACCCAGACATCCTGGATGAAACATAATGTAACTCATAAAGAAAATATAGCTGTCTTGCATCCAATCTATGTCATACATATTGAAAACAAATACAAAGGAAGACTATATTTTGAAAATGCTTTCAGGGAAGACATGTCTCTTCATCAAGAGCACTTTAGAAGATGTTGGTCTTTATTTTTGCTCCATTGTATCTTACCCTGATGGAATCTGGGAAAAGGTAACACAAATTATTCAGCCAGGTAAGAATCTCTCTCTATATATCTCTCTTCTTATTTTAATTTCTGTTATATGCAAAACAGAAATCTATGCCAATTTAGGGCCTATCTGGTGCTGTATTTTTCTTTTAATTATTCTTCACATAGAAATGGAGTAACTTTGGGGAAAATGACATGTCAGAGAAGAATTAAATTACTTTGACAAAGGTCATTTTAGGATAAATGGGAAGTAGGGAGTGGAACTTGAGGAGCCAGACAGATGTTACAGCAGCCATGTGTTACATACCAGACTTTAGGTACTAATGGTCATTGCAACAGTAATATTTCTATTGTTACAGGTTCTCTTAGCATTTCAATCAGCTATAGGATCTCTTCAGAGGATGAAATTACACCTTATAACAACTCATGGAGGGTAATGTATTTTTATCATTATGTTCCACAGTGAGGGTACCCCTTGTCTCAAAACTAGGGTTGTTTTTTTTCTAGCAGCTCCTCTCTGGTTGCTTTTTCAGGGAAAAATAAAAAATATAATAATATTAATAATAATAATAAACATTTAGGAGTGGTGTGGCAACAAAAGCAAGGGAAGTTGGGAAGATTAAATGAAGAAAAATGACCTTTTCTTCAAAAGGAGACTGTTCAAAGGTGGAATAGGGAAGAAGGAAAGAAATGATCCACTTATGCCCATGTACTTTCTGTGCAGCTGCCATGTACATTCTGAAGGCTCTCTAATTGCCTGACCACTCATCCTATTTGATTTCCTTTCCAATTCTATGAGTAACAGGAGATAAAAAAACATTTCAAATATTTTTCCACACATGTCTGTTCAGTATTAGTTGCTTTACAACTCTGATGGAAGGTACAAAGATTCCCTGATGATAGGAGCTGAACTGTAATCATTAAGTCCTCAGAAAATCATTACACACAAATGATAGAACACTCTTCAGAAAGCAACTGATTTTGGTTATTGGTTTATTGATTTGATACAGTGAAAGTAGAAAGAGTCTGTAACTCTTTCCCATCCTCCAGAGTAAAAATAGACTTCAATCAGTATTTTATTGTGTTTCACTGCTGAGAAAGAATGAGTTGAAAGAGAAATTTAGTTCCTACCATCTGAAAGATGAGAAGATAATAAGAAAATAAGAGTTCTCCTTGCCTGATCCCTGATCTGTGTCTTTCTTTCAACTTCATTTTTCCTGCACTTCTATTATTTCATTGTTACAATGAAGTGGTGGACCTGACTCTTGTGGTAGATATCTAATTTTGAAAATTTTGAAACTAGATTGTTCCTGTCTTCACCATTGAAGACTTCTGAAACTTGATTTTAGCCAATATTTTTGGTGATGGAATGGGAATCCAGATCTGTCTTCCTATATATGATAGCTTTCCATCTGTAAAAGTGCCCCTTATCAAAGCAGAAATTAAGGTACACATGAATTATTTGCCTCACTTCAAATAATAATAATAATAATAATAATAATTCTACCACTTCTGAATTACATAGTTACATAAAGTAACTGAAGTGATTTTTCCTGTTATAGCTCACTTCGCCCATAAAATTCAATCATTCACATATAGAGGAAATGTCCATCTTGTGAAAATTTTAAGCAGGGTTCCTCAGTGCAGGCTTGCAATCCAAGTCAGAGCTACTTAACTGTGATTCCTTTGGTAACATCTCTGAATGTTTCACTCTGGTGACTTATTGTTACATAAAGGAATAACATTACTGAAGTAATATCTCCAAGTTTCTCTGTCTGTGGCAAGTCATTTAGTGTACAATACTAGTGCAACTCTGGGCATTAGATACAGAATACTGTATCTAATATACAGTATATTTTATACTGTAAAATATACTTTTTAGTTGTTTAATAAGCCAAGATCTGGAGATCCAAATTGTTATTTACTAAAAGGAATAGGCAAACTAGATCCCTTAATGAGGTTCTGTTCAACCCGAGTTCTGGCAGTGCTGAAGTGCTGAGCCTTTCTTCATGCTGGATTGATTTACTACAGAATCCTAAAAGTTAGATGCAGTAGAGGTCTGAAAGCTCTTTTTTTTTTTTCCTTTTTTTTTTTTTTTTTTTTCTTCTGGTCAAAGCAGTACTGACCTCAGCTATTTCTTTCTGCATGTATAGGCTAGCATTAAAAGGATTCAAGAAAGAAGGCAGTGAGTTGTCTAGCAGTTCAATTTGGTAATCCACTTACAGATTTCAGCACACTGTAAACAAAACAAAAAGTGGATCTGTTATCAGTTATATATATATATATATTTAAATGATAATGCAGGATAAGTATTTGGTATGTAGGATTTCTCTCTTGGGTTAAGCTCTTTCAAATATAAAGCTAACCTCCCCATTTTGAAGTTTGTCTATTTAATCCTGCTACAGGAGAGATAAGAATGTTGAATAGAAATGAATCCTTCTCCATTTAAAGAATCAAGCTTTCTAAGAACAGGAAAAATCAATCCTGTTCAGCTCCCAATAGATGTGCATAAACAAGATCTTTACATTCACTGATCAGAAGAGAATGAAGAGTATCACCAGAGAAGATGAAATATTACAACTACACTGCAAATTAAATATGTTACTAGAAACCTGGTTTATCAGAAAGCTTGGAGAATTTTTTTTTTTTTTTTTTTTTTTTTTTATGTAGTGGTTATAGTAGAAGTGTTATTACTCAGACTTTATCTACATTTTACTAACTCATTCATCAGTAATAAATATCTTAAATTTCTTGAACGACATTTTGTTTTGACTAAATCAACAGTAATTTCACTTCCATACAACCAGTATTTTAGCTTGCTGCTGAGACTAGAAATATATTTTTTCTTCTCTGTCTTCCAATTAGTAAAATTAGGGCATTGCTGTTCATCTTTAAAGTTTTTGTATTCTGCTCCAGGGAATTCAAGAGAGTGTTGAGAAATCTGTGTTTGTCTCATACGTGCACTGGACATAAGTGTTTTGTTGTATGAATGAATGCACACTATTAAATAGTTAAGGTCCTGGAAAATTAGGTGTTTTTTTTAAGGAATTTTATATTCTGTGGTATACAGAAATCTGGCCAACATACTAGAAAAATCTTTTTATAGGTTATTAAAACTGCTTTTGAACCGCACTGTTCTCTTTGGTTAAGATTTATAATTTATTGATTCCCAATAAACATTATTTTTCAGAAAAACACTAATTTGCCTGCACTACACCAGATAAATGAACAACTCACTGTAAAATCCATTTCTTCTGTTTACAACAGTTAGTCAACTAACCTTTTAATGAATTAAATTTATTTATTTATTTAGGAATTTATATTTATGAATTTATATTTAGGAATTGCATGATGTCTAGTGTTTTGTAATTTATTGTTTTAGTTTTAAAGATCTATTGGCTAAGCTAAAATTGTTGCTGCCTCTGAAAGGATGCAACTTTTAAATTTCAAAATTCAACATTTCAACATTCACAGCAAAATTTCAGCTTTCTCTGGTATATTAGCACAGATGAAATAAACTGATATTATTAAGGTTTTTATGTCAATCAAAACTGAAGTCTAGTTTAGAATTTTTGTTCTACCTGGGCATTGAGAAGTTTCAGGATTTGTCTATACTGACCTGGCACTGTGGGGGACAGTCTATCTGAAATAGGTAAGTATGCCAATGATGTATTTGTGGCACAGATCTCAATGAAAATTGGCAACAGAATATAAACATAGAATATATGATCGAATTTCCACTGAGTGGAAATAAATGGAAATAATTACAAATGGCATTATAGTCACAATGGAGGTTCTTAACTAGATTAAAGTATGAAGTAAAATGTTCTGCACATCATAATCATATCTGCTGTCAGTTATGTAAATTTGGATAAAGTATATTGGATTAACTTTTGTTGGCTTGTGAAAAAATGAATGCTTCTGCACTCAAACAGTTCCAAGTTGTTCTAGTGCTTCACTACTGTTAGTTAACAGAAGTAATGAGTCTGATTCTTCTTTCCCATGTTCTTTGTATACAATTTCTGATTTTCTATACAAATGATTCTGATTTGTCAACATTTTTCATTAGCATAGTAGGAAGGATCAAGTGCTAATGCTCAATGAATAAATATGTCAATTATTATCTATTACAGTACTATCACTAGATCCAGCCACACAAAAATGTTAACAGGCCCCTGACATTACAAGACTAATCAGATAGAAAAGTTTGGGGATCACAACTTGCTTTTAAAGAAAGAAGTTTAGCATTTGAAAAACTTTAAGCAAGTCTCTTTTTATGATTATTTTGACATCTCTACTTCTTTCTCTTTAGAAGGTGTTTTTATAAATCAAAATTCCATAATTGTTACAATTTCTCATATAATTAATGATGCTATTAGGTGAGTAAAAGGTCACAACAGTTTAGCATTGTGAGAGAGTTAACAATAGTATTGGAGAAACTCTTATTTAGGATTCTGTTCTTGGATTACTCCCTGGACACAGAACACCAGTTCATCCCACCATACTGTAGGTAGGGTGAACTAGCTTCATTTTCAACCAGGGAAAAAAAATAAAAAGTGAGAGAAGTTTAATTTTTGATTGGGAATGACTGAGTTGTCATAAGGACCTGAAATCCCAGGACACAAAGTAGGTTATAGTTCTCATTACAAAGGTCTTTTCCCAGTGCACTATCCTCATTGCATCACTGACACGTGGAAGACCCTAAAACTGGTGATAAATCACCACTTAGATATTTTTTGATATAATTGTTATTATTGTTGATGAAGATGATGTTGTTATTATTGTTATTATTATTATTATTCCTAGATGTTGTTTCACATCAGTCCTGGAGCTATTTTAGGCAATACGATAAAAATATTAGGACATATTTTGTTCTTTTTGCCTTAAATTTTGCCTAAGATTTGCTATGACATTCATGAAATACGTGAGAAAGAACTCTCCCCAGCTGCACAATGTTATCCATGCTTTCTTTGTTGGTAGTTACTCAGAGATACAAACAGAAAAGCAATAATAGTTAGGGCGTAACAACTTCACATGTTATGTAGCTCCAGGATTTTTTTACAAATAAATGCAATGCTGAAATTCTGTAACATAATTGCACAGAAGTTGAGAGTACATTCTGCCACCACTACACATAAATATATTGGCTAAGATCAGTCTAGTTATCCCACAGGAAGATATTTGCCAGCTGTGTGAATCTAACTCTTCTTTTATCTTTTAGTGTAAGCATACATCCACTGGTTTTCACAACAGAATTCAAGAGCTTTTTTTCTCTTAATATTCCTACATTTTTATGATTCACAGCCACTCCTACACTAAACAAATGTAACCCATACTTTCAGAGACAACTCCTACAATTTTTAAAAAGGTGTAAAGATTGTGTAGGAATGGTCATTAATCACAACATTTCATCTTTCTTAATGAACAGCTTAAGGGCAATCCATAGTTCCTTATATATAGCTTTTAGACATATATGTCTGAAGGCTGATTTTAAGTACCATATTTAATGTGAGGAATAGAGAGTGAAGTCACTGCTAATGGAAGAAACATTAGAGTTGGAGATATCATTCAGGGATTGCTGAGTACCAAAATGATGTTATTTCATATGTTTACTGCCCAGAAGAGAAAGCATTTAAGCTGATGATTTTTGCAATTTTACTTGTAGATAAAAGGAAGTTGAGGGAGTGGTGTACACTATTAATCCATTGGTCAGGTGTGTGAAGAGGTGCGTTTTTGACTGTGATCTCCGATGGCCATATTAAACACCGCAGTGCTCAGCTGGTAAGCTGACCAAAATGTAAAATAAAATAAAATAATAAAATAAAATAAAATAAAATAAAATAAAATGTTTCCTTTAAACAGGAAATGTTAAGACAAGATCAATAGACAATTCTGTTGTCCAAACATGTTATTTCCTTAGTGTCTCCACATCAAGATCTTAAGAATTCTAAAAAGCTGAAGTGTATTTGTGTTTTGTTCCTAACCTAGACAAATGAATTAGTAATAATTTACATTTAAAACATCTTTCAGGCACAATACTTTGTTGAAACTATTGGATTAAATATAGGCTTGCTACTTAAAACTTTTTTTTCCTACTACACTCCAAAATCTGTAATATCTGTTGAAGACCCATAAAGACCCATTTATGAAAGTATGAGACTTTTTTTTTTTTTTTAATTTTATTTTTGTCAGATGCAGTTCAGTGCAATACTTTCCACATTACCAAAACACTGTATTGGTTACTCTTACATACTATCTCTACAAACTAGAGATACTCTACAAACTATCCTCTGATTCATTCTGCCTTGAGAAATATTAATATGTACAGCTAGCTTTGTGTGATTTATACATCCTTCAAAGCCACTTGGCCTTGTTAGTATGTCGTCCTCTAGGTACCATTGCATCAAAATGTAACAATCCCTGGATGGAGGGTACTTAGGTTTACATTTATTGTATAACCATTATTTATTATTTATATTGTGCATTTTAAAGTTAACAGAATCAGAGATCATAGAATATACTGAGTTGGAAGGGACACTAAATGTTCTTCAAGTTAAACATTCTGAACATCTTGAACATCTTGAACATTGACAGGCTTGATATCATGATCATTTTCCCGAAGAACCTGTTTTATTGCCCAGCCACACTCTCAATGAAGAACCTTTTTCTAATATCCAATCTCAACGTCACCTGACACAGCTTCGTACCACTCCTAGTTTCCCATCTCTTGTCAACAGAGAGCAGAGAACAGCATCTCCTCTTTGTTTTCCCTCATGAGGAAGCTGTAGGCTGCCATGAGGTCACCCCTCAGTCTTCTCTTTTCCAAGCTGAACAAACCAAGTGACCTCAGCTGCTTCTCATAAGTCATGCTCTCTAGACCCTTCACTATCTTTGTTGCCTTCCTTCGGACAAATTTTAATAGTTTTACATACTTATATTTTGGTGCCCAAAAATGCACATACTACTCAAGGTGAGTCTGTACCAGCACACAGTAGGGCAGGACAATTACTTCTTTCAACTGGTTAGCTATACTGTAGTTAGTGTACCCCAGTATACAGTTGGCCCTTTGGCTGTCAAAAGACATTGCTGACTCTTATTGAGTCAACCGAAATCCCTATATCCTCCTCTACAGGGCTGCACTCCGGCCACTTTTTCCCCATCCTATATGAACACCCAGGACTGTATCACCCCAGGTGCAGAATCCAGCACTTATGGTTTCATATGGTTGGTGAATGCCCAGCTCTCTAAATTTATCAATAGCTCACTGTATGGCCTCTACCCTGATCTATATATATAACAATCTGATAGTTTTCCACTCCTATGCACTATGTCTTTGCTACACATCTAGATAGAAAGTCAAAAGTCATGAGAAAAAAATACATATATATATAAAATGAAAACTGATATACAAAATGAAAGCTACCATACAATTGTCAGACCAATGCTGTATGTTAATTTTCAGAAAGAGTGGATATACTTAAAATTACTTGGAATGTTTTTGTTCTGTTTTTATTTTCCTTTCAAATCTGTTGAATCTGAACAAGAATTCATGTATATGTTGAATCTTATGTTGGTTTTCTCACTAGCTTTATTTCAGTTAGTTGATAAAATATTAATAGTTGGACTTAAATGTCATGCTATGCTTTAACGGGAAATATTCTTTTGACATTCATAGTAACTTTTACATCTTGTAATGTTAATTATGCATAGTTGAACATAGTTACACTGTTTGAAATTATATTTTTTCTTAAATAAATAAGTAAATTTGTGTTTCAGTTAGTTACTGACAATGGACCATTTGCTCAGGAGATGTGCTTTGCTAGCAACTTTGAATAAGAATGGAAGTTCATTAATAGAGTATTTAAATGCCAGATGTACCATGAAGTATTCCCATACTTTAAATATAGCGATCAACCTCTTCTGAACCTCTTCTGTGACAGCAAAGACAGCTTTTCTATTCTTAGCTAGTGTAGTGATATCCGTGCCACTCAGCACTTACTTCTATATTAATGTTCTTCTGCCTGCCAAAAGCAGTATGTTGTATAGATTTTTTTTTCCAAGTCCCTATGCACCTGAAATATCTTGCTTTCTATTTATTTCTGTCTCAATGATTGTGATTCATAGGCCTACAGTGAAAAATTATCATCCCTTTAAAGTACATGGAAACAAGAACTAATCCTGAGGGATCTTCATTCCTCAGCTCTTAGACTCTGAGATCCCCAGAACAAGAACTATGTCAGTATTTTACACAGTGTCAACCACATTGTCAGCACTTAATTAAAAAGAAAGAGGATGGAGCCAAGGGAAGCTGCCTTTTCCACACCTCTGCTGTGGTTATTGACCTGTTAAATACCACTTTTCTTTGTTTTTATCTTCTGTGAAGAGCTAAGGGCTGGATGTCCCTTTTGTATAAAAGGCTAGGAAACAAACAAACAAAAAAACCAACAACAAAACACACACATACAAACACTTCTTTGGAGTAGAGTAGAAGGAAAAGCTTCCCTTCCAAAGGAAAACCTTTCATCAAAAGGAATTACAGAACAGTGGAAAATTCAGGCTGGAAGAAACATTGCACATTCGTCTCATCCATCTCTGTATTCTGAGGAATAATAAGCATATCTGAATAATCTCTAACCAATTCCCATACTCCTCTCCTCTCCTCTCCTCTCCTCTCCTCTCCTCTCCTCTCCTCTCCTCTCCTTTCTCCTTTCTCCTTTCTCCTTTCTCCTTTCTCCTTTCTCCTTTCTTCTTACCATTTTGAATGTCTGGTTGTTTTTTAAAACTACTAATAGTAAGCTTACTTACTATGTTTTTATCAGAATGTACAATGTTAAGGAAAAATGATAACATTCAGTACCTATGAGGAGTAGTGTGCTTTTAACAAAATAAGATACTTTTGAAGAGTTGTTTTATCCATTCCCTGTGAGCATTGTTTTAACATTATATTATTATGCAATATATTGCATGTTGGCTGGATGCTGTAATTGTTAACTGACCTGCTGCTGTATGATAATTTGGGGATAAGTCTCACTTGCTGTCTGGGGAGGTTTACTGCTTGACAGATCTTGACTCAGTTGCAGAGAAATTGCCAAGGCTTTCTCTCTGTCATCACACTCCTACCCCCAACTGCTCTTCCACACAGGCACCAACAACATGGCAAGAAGAGAACAGACATGACTACACAGTGCTGGATGTGGTCAAGGACATGCATGGCTTAGGTGGTGTCTTATTGATCCTGCAGATGAAGGGAAAAGCCTCGAGAGGGAGGAAGTGTTTTCTGTGGACCTGATGCATAGTTGGCATTGACAACAGGGTGTTGGCTTTTATCACCATGGACCCTTTTTGAG
This sequence comes from Heteronetta atricapilla, assembly GCA_011075105.1. Classification (NCBI taxonomy): domain Eukaryota; kingdom Metazoa; phylum Chordata; class Aves; order Anseriformes; family Anatidae; genus Heteronetta; species Heteronetta atricapilla. The sequence continues at coordinate 100,173,478 of CM021732.1, forward strand.
GATCAAAGGCTGTTGGAAGAGACAGGATCCAACTGAGCAAGTGGGGAAAAAACATCTTTGCCAACACCAACATCTTTGTTCAGCCCCAAACTGATGAGGGGATCTTTAACAGGAATGACAGGAAAGAGAGATGACAACCCACAAATGAACAAGGCATTGGACTGGGTTGACAAGGCAGAAGGATGACTACTCTAAATGTATGCACACAAATAAGGAAATGCTGAGGGGCAGCACTGGGGGGAAGTCACACTTTTCTGTAAATCAGCATGACCATATGAAATGTTAGTACACCAGTGTACATAGCAGGGGGAACAAATGGGGAATCTGAACTATGTGTGCAGTTGTAGGACTAAGATCTCATTGGGATCACAGAGAAGTGGTGGGATGGCTCACATGACTGTGATGGATGGATATAGGCCCTTTCGGAAGTACAGGCCAGGTTAGTCTAACACCCTGTTTGAAGATGTTGCCCTTTATATGAGAAAGCACAGGGAATGCAGAATGTTCTGTCTAGCATGGATGACAAGCCATCTCAGAGATAACGGGCCAGGATTAGTAGGCAGACCAACATGGGTGATATTGTGATGGGTGTCCGCTACCAACATCCTTATGAGGAATAAATAAATGAGGCCTCCTTCAGACTACATCCTGCCATTTTCCGGTCCTCATGGTAGAATTAAATTACCTGGTATCTATGGAGGTGCAGCATGGTAGAGCACAAACATTTCTGGACATTTCTGGAATGCATTGATAAATTCTTCCCACAGGTGATTAAGTAGCTGATGAGAGGAGGCAGTATGCTGAACCTCAGACTTACAGAAAAGGATGAACTTGTGGTCATGATGATCAAGGGCAACATTGTTTGCAGTGACCTTGTGGTGGTGGAGTTCATGATTCCATTTCAAAGTGATAAAAGTAAAAAAGCAGAATCACAGCTCTGGGCTTCAGAAGACCAGACTTTGGTTTATTCAGAGATGTGCTTAGAAGAATCCGATGGGTGATGGAGAAAAAAGGGCTGGGGGAGACCTTGCTGATTTTTAATTATAGCTTCTTCAAACATTCCATCCAGACAAGCAGGAACTGAGCAAAAATGCCAGATGGCCTGCATGGGTGAACAAGAAAATCCCAACTAAACTGAAACAAAAAAGGAGCATAGAAGAGGTGGAAGCAGTGGCAGGTAACATGGCAGGAACCTTGGAAGATTGTTCAAGAACACAGGGATGCAATTAGGAAAGTAAAAACCAACCTGAAATTGAATCTAGTGGATTTTATTTTTTTTTTTCAAGTATTCCCCTGCCTCTATAAGCCAAGAATACTTATCTTCCCAGACACTAATCCCCAATTCTATGCCACTGCAGGAATCACTGTGAATATCAACTTAATTATCATATCATCTCTAGTATCAACAATTACTTCTGTGACACCCAGATCTAGATCTAGAGTTTTATGACTTTGGGGTTCATTTCTACAAGTGTAAATGTGATGGGAGAAAATTTTTAGGTAATGGAATTTGGAAATCACTATAGGATGCAATTGCAGGGGTAAATAGAAAATGCAAAGTGACAACTTTAAAACATTTGAAATTAAGGAGATATAGTAATAATTTATATAGGACAGACAATAATATTTTATTTGGAGAAATACATGTTAGGTTATGGAATGAATAGAGGTGGGTGAAAAGCAGAAGGTAAGAGGAACTACAGATTCACATAATTAAACTTCCAAAATACTCTGAAGGAAATTACTGAGAGGTGATTAATATTTTATGTTCTGAACTTTTCCCATCTATAGAACTTTTGTTCTACTTATGTTCCTAATGATAAACTTTTCTTTCAACTGGCCTGTCAGACTGGGAATATAATTTATAACTTAATAAAAACAAGAAGAAATGGAAATATTGGAAAGAAATGGAAATGTTGATGATATATTGAGTTCTTTTATTTTTCTTACTTGGCACCAAACTGCATAACAAACTTACTGTGAAATACTTCTCCACTACAGTTTCAGTTCATGAAACAATCCATTAAAAATAATATTTTTTTTCTGAGATTCAGGGAAACAACAACAACAACAAGAACAAAACAAACAAGCAAAAAAACCTGTACATATTCACGTTGTGCTCCAGAGCATTATAATGCTTATGAGGCTGTATATACACTATCTATTGGCTTAGCCCCTTTGACTTTCCCCTGAGAAACATCAGAGGGAATATATCTGAAAATACATTTGTTCTTAGGAGCCACTTCAAATTTTCACACTTTTTCCCTTCCTCTCTCCTCTGCCTTTTTTGCCCTATATGACTTAAAAAGTGATGTTCTCCCTTCTATGGGAGATGTGAGCAGGGAGGCACACATGCACATGCGTGCATGCACGTATACACACACACAGATGTGACATACAGTTTTCCAGCATAACATTTCTTTTCATCCACAATGAGAAAATATGGATCATTAACAATAAGTGAAGGCTGAGCACAGTATCCTATGCCATTTCTAGACATTCATTGAACTGCTATTGTAGGCAAATTCCCTTATTTCTGAACTGATGAAAGTCCTGGAGAAGACAAAAATCTGAAATTCTGACCTCGTAGAGCTTCAAGACCTCCTGCAGTCAAGTCCTGCCATACTGCATTTTATATTCTTTTCATATGATTTCTTTCCCAACAATCAAATTTTTCCTTGCTCAGAAATGTTTGTACCTGAATAGAGGATGATTTTCTTACTCGTACTAGCACTGTACTCTCTCTCTCCTTCTCTTTGACTTTTTCCTTTCTTTGCACTTCAGGTAGCTAAAGTTCAGTTTAAAAGAGTAAAATAACTACAAATGGTGGTGCAATATATGCAAATAAACTAAATTTGGCAGATAAATTAAAATCATGTGCTGTTTATAACTTCATGCAGAATTAACAATTGGTACAGACAAATTCACCAAATTGTCACAATATAACAACTTAAAGGTATGTCTTAAGAGTATAGGGCTATAAATACCTTCATCTTAACTTCTGCAACCTGACCTCACTGTTAGAAAAATTCTTTTCAAATACATTACTGGTGCTGGTTTTTGCGTCCGATTGTAGAACAGGTGCTAGTAGCTCATAAGAAATTAAGATCTTTATTGGTGATGTGTGTATGTGGGGATGAAGCTATGTAGGTGTGTCTTTTTCTTTTTTCCATCAAAGTATTTCTCAGAGCTGGAGGTGCTCATCCCCCGCTTACCAGGCTGAAAGCAAAGAAACTGCATTCAGAAAGATGCTAAATAAAGCAAGTGGTTAAACAGAGGAGAAGGAGGAAGAAAGAACAGTTCTTATGCAGGTGTCAAAATAAAAATGGGACAATTGCTTAAAACAAAAGCCTGAAACATTTCAGTGTACTTGGAAAATTTAATTAGAAATATGTAGGCCATGTTCCTCATTGCTTGTGTGTTGCATAACCATTTAAGTTGTGCACGGTATGATACTGTAAGGATGAAAGTGATTTACATCTTTTATCAGAAGTGCAAATGCCTGAATGTTGCTTCACACTATCAAGTAAATCAAGTAAATTGCACATGTAAAGAAAAAAAAAAAATCTGCCAGAATGTCTGTGAAAATAATGACAGAATGTATAGTGGCTGAGAATGTCAAAAATATTTCTAATTTAATTTGACTGTTCCCACATAGTTGTCCCTATTAATATATTAGTTATTATATGTAAACCCAGCAAATTATATAAATATATGTTAAGATTTGTATCCTGGAAATTCTTCACTGAAGTTACAAGGCAAGCTTAGGTTTGTAATTTATAGGTTGCAGAAAAAAATATATCACAGTATTACATATTATTAGGAAACTGGGATATATTTTTAGACAAATATAACCCCAGAGAGTTGGCAATTAAAAGACAGACATTTTTATGATTGTACTGGAAAATGCAGATTGGACAATTGTCAGAAGTCACAGACTGCCACAGTGAAGCTTCCATCTTGTCAATATGAACAGAATCATTTATTCCTAAGTGAGGGCAGCATTCCTATTAAAGACTTGCTCACATGAAATCCTGTTACTCTTTGCACCTAACTTAGGGTGTGATCAAGGTCACCCTGTATTGATGATTTCTCTGGTACCTATGATTTTGACAGCTCTAGCACTACCAGCATTCAAAGCAATATGTTTTACAAGCTTTTTTTTTTTTCTTTCTTTTTTTTCTTTTAGATTTTCAATAAACATAAAAAGCATATCTAGCTCAGTCCAACAGTATTATGTTCTATCCAGACTGCTACTGTAAACATCCTATCCACATCTGGCTACAGCTTCATTTTAAAACATTTTATTTTATTTTATTTTATTTTATTTTATTTTATTTTATTTATTTTTTATTTATTTTATTTTATTTATTTATTTTAAAACAGATTTTGGTACATTTAGTGAATGCCATTTTTTTCTATGTAATTTCCAAAATTTTCCTTTGTTGCTTTCATTTGTTACCTTACATACATGAGAAGTACCTACTAGTGATATTTTTTGCTATAAAGACAGATAATGAAAATAGAACCTTATTGAACAGCTTAAAAGACTGCTTTTACAGTATAGGAAAAGCAGTCAGATCATTAATCTTTTTTCCCCATGAAGTCTTCAGAAAAATGACAGTGCTAGTCCTAACTTATGAGATATATGTATTACAAGAATGCCTTTAGAAACCAATCGGCTATTGAATGCTTTGAATATCAAAACACTAACAAGCTTTCTATTGAAGATATTTTTTTGTTATTTATTTGATTTGAAAATGGTGAATCCTATTACTTAAAGTAGATCACAATAACTCAAAGCAGAGAAATTTCAGTCAAAATTATTTGAGATATCAATATATCAATGGCTGAAGTCTTGAATTTATCTGTAAGTCTCCTTACTGTAGCCTGACTATTGCACATGTTTTTCCATAGTGTATGAGTGGTTAAAAATATTTAATTAAAGTGGCAAGATTTGAGAATTAGAGTTCATAGGCTGGAATGTCCTGTAACATTACTGATATATGTTCTGAGGCTCATATTGAACTATTTTCTTTTCATAATCAATGTGAAAGCAGAATAAGACTATCAGAAATTTTATTAACTGGCCCCATAATTTATGCTGTAGAATATTTGCTGAAACTGTTAATATAATATTAATATATTAATAATTTGTAGAAATAGGCTTCTTGCAATGTCAGTAAAGCCTCACAATTCCATATACACTGTTATGTCTAGGTAAGCACAAAAATAGATTCATGTAGAGGTATAAATGTTATTTTTCAGTATTTCAAATGATTTGAGTATCTTTCTGTTGTAAGTCAATTTCATTAATATTTTTGCCATGCGGGAAATGTTGATACAGAATGTTTTGATACAGAACAATTTATTAATTAATTGCAGTCTTTTCTTTCTTTCTTTCTTTCTCTCTTCCTTCCTTCCTTCCTTCCTTCCTTCCTTCCTTCCTTCCTTCCTTCCTTCCTTCCTTCCTTTCTTTCTCTCTCTCTTTCTCTCTTTCTTTTTCTTTCTTTCTTTCTTTCTTTCTTTCTTTCTTTCTTTCTTTCTTTCTTTCTTTCTCTCTCTCTCTCTCTCTCTTTCTTTCTTTCTTTCTCTCTCTCTCTCTCTCTTTCTTTCTTTCATGTTTTTCAGCTGATGCTTTTGAAATATCCGAGAAACAAAATAATTCTGTGTTTACCGAGCCAGGAGGAAATGTCACTTTTACTTGCCCTTATAACCAAAGAGATTTAGTTCAGCAAGTGATGTGGGAAAAGATTAAAGCAGATCACATAGATACCATTGTCCAGTGTAATTCATTAGGAGGGAGACGCTTTGGTGCAGATTTAAAAAAGTGTGCACTGGTGGATTGCTCTGATCAAGCAAGCTCCATGATTGTCATTCAAAATATTTTAGCCTCTGACTTAGCAACATACTGCTGCGTGGCTACAGGAAGAAACAAAACCTATGTGATGAGTTTCACCATGCTTGGTAAGTAAAGAAAGTAGTAGTAAATCTTTCCACAGACAGGACCTGCTGAGGTATTAACACATTTACCCATACAAAATAACACTTCAATAACACATGAGCACTGTGTAAAAGATGGCAAAGTTAACCACTAATCTTGTTTCCACAGAAGAAAGCTGGTTTTAATGTTGTCTGATCTCATTACAGGACTCAATACCTGCTTGTGAGAAACTGGTTTGACACTAGGAAGCAGACTTCAGAAGAGAGACTTACCAGAGTTTGCAAGGGGTGCTCTCCTGAAGATGTGGAGCAGTCCCCATTAGCACAGGGCACTGCAGGGTACATACATGTGTCCCAGGGGAAAGACCAATCTTCCTACAAGAACTACGAGCTAACTCCTGTCCAAAAATGGGAAAAAAAAATGTAAAATGGCCTCTGCCTTATTCAAGTGAGGAATTTCTTTTGGGGGATAAGAATATGTCTCCAGATTTTGCTGTGAATGTTGTCATAGTTTGATTATAATGGAAGCTTAGGTCTCCATATGTAAACACATAAAATTCGATTGCTCAAAATGTGAGCTGAATCCCTTTTGGTTCTACTTTTTAATGGCTGGAGAAAACAACAACAACAACAAACAAACAACAAACAAACAGAAAAAAGCTGTTAGTTTTAGTGTTTAGTTAGTGTTAGTTTTTCTCTGTAGAATGTATTTTGAAAACATGTTTCTTGTACCACCCCAGTCCCTCTTCTGTTGTAACATTCAGGCCAGCTCTTTGGTGTCTTTGGTACTGCCTTTGTTTGTGGTAATAAATGAGTGTTAGCAGGCATCTCCTTGGCAGCACTAAGAGCTGTGGCTTGAGGTTCATATTATGCTTGATCTATAGTACAGTTACTGAGAATGCACTCAGGAAAAAAAAAAGACTGTTTTACTGTTCTGTTCTGTTTTACTCTGAATACTTGACCACAAAAGTCCATGAAATTCAACAATATGTGATAAGAAGTATCAAGTGAATAATTCCTCTCACCTCCGAAAATTTTAAACATTAAAATTTCAAAATATTAACTGCATTCATATGATTAAGCACATACAAATTGTAGAGCAATGAAAATATTGTTTACTCTGAACATAGTGCTTCTCATACCAAACAATGAGTTGCCAGGTAATAATAATAATAAATGTCCTACCTATGCAAGTTCTTTCTACTTAAAAAAAAAAAAAAAAAAAAAAGACTCATGTTACATACTTCTTTTGATCTTGAAGCAAATCCTATTTATCACTGTCAATTTTAACAATGACAACATAGTTATGCGTGCTTGTTGGAGAAAAAAAAAGTTGTGAAAACATTGAAGAAGCTGAAGTATATGAAGTATAATGATTCAAAAAATCCCCCCGTTTTCTACCTTTTAAACCCTCTGCATTATCACACATTTTTGTTTATTTATTTGTTTGCTTCTTATTCCAAAATAAATGAAGTGTCAAAAGTTCCCAATTATTTTTTTGATGTGCAATGTTTGGATTTTTCTCATAACATGACTAATAATTCCATGGTGTTATAGAGAAACACTAAGGATAAAGGAGAGACAGGCCAGGTGTCAGCTCCCACAGACCCTGGGAAGTCTCTCATGAACTCGGAGTTACTTACTCTGCCTTGATGTGGCTTGAACTAAAGAGTGGTAACAGAAACTTGATGTGTACATTTATATTTGATGTGTATGCGTATATTTTTGCATATGTTCTACCAGTTCAGCCACTTTATTTTCTTTGGCTTAGCATTACAGTTAAGCCTCACTGTAGCTTGGATTTGGTACCAAATTCTTCCAATGTTTTTATTCTCTTTGTGTGATTCTGCATGAATACTGCAAATCTTCTTATCATGGTCAGTGCCAGAAATATTTTGAAATACTGAGTCTAGGAGCTGAAAGAATAGCTGCATTTTAAACAGTAATATGGAGAACTCTGTTTTGGTTGAGAGAGATTAAGAGGAAATATAAGATTATATATATATATATATATATATATTTAAGAGAACCTGTGTTTTAAAAGATCCCAAGAATTTTTGAAGAGGAGGAAGCCTGTGGGAAAGGAAGTATAAAATAAGGACATAGGAGTATTTGCAGAACTGATACGAATTCTAAAACCAATGATTCTGAGAGATGGAAAGGTGGTAGAGTAGAAAGAAAAAGCTGGCTTCTTGTCTAAAGGTGGATGTATTTTTGCATGGAGAAATAGCAAGAAATACTTATGAAGAAAAAAAAAAAGATTTATAGGAACAGGTATTCAAGCGTGGGGATAGCCTTTGCTACTCTTACAGTTGTGTCGGTATGTCAGTATGCTGTATTTAATGTTTTCCAACATCAGTGAAAATAAAACCATGTGATCTATTCAGTATCATTGCCCACTCTATCCCACTAAATATTATTATTTTTGTTTTCCAGTAACAGGCATTTCCAGCTGAAATGACAGTTTTGCAAGTCTTTTTGGCCTTAAAACCTAGAAAGCATAAAGCAAGGTGTATGTAAAGTAGTGCAACTTTTGTGGAATAACAGCTACAGGAACTGAAGGCTAAATATTAGATAATTATATAATGTGTTCAAGAGACGTCAGATTGATTCCTCATGTGTTCCTCACTATACTTCTGCTTCAGAAAATTCTGATATAGAGATTGGTCATGTCACCAGATTTCACATCTGAATCCTTTTCTGATTTCTACATACCATGCTTTTCCCTTTGATTAGAATTATTTATTTATTTATTAGCATCTGAAGGAAAGAAGCAGACTTACAACCTTGCTTTAGTATATAAAAATGGGAAGGAAGGGGACAAGTCACATGAAAGAACTGAAAAATTTAAAAAGTGAAAAAACAAATGCTTATTCCATTCTGAAGACCTGGCCACTGTTAGAAATATTTAGTAAGTTTTTTCTTGCTGTAGTGGAATATTGGATAACAAGCTCACTTAGAGAAATTAAAATAGAAAACCTTTGTGTTGTGCTTTCTGACAGGATCTGGAAAACTGGACTGATGACTGAATTTCAATGTATTTTAAGGGTCATAATTACATTGTGGATTATACTAGTTGAAAATCAGTTCCTTTTATCTGACTTAGGCATCCAGGTTTGAAAATTGCAGCTTGTACCACTGGTTCTTAGTAGTATATAAAGATGAATCTACATATATGATGATCATCAAATACACCAGATGTAGCTGTCTCAACCTGCTTGCTCCTTCCATGCTAGGGTACCTAGCTTTGTGTTCTTCTGTGCTCCTTGGGAACAAAAGGCAAAGGGGAGTCTCACTGCTGTCTTTGCCTACCTCATGGGAGGATAAAAAAAAGCCTGTTTAGCAAGTTGCACAGAGATAAGAGGCCACGGACCAAGGTTGCTGAATGGGAAATTCCCATTACATGTAGCAAAATTAACTTCTACTATGAAGGCGATCAAACACTAGCAGAGATTGCCCAAAGAGGTTGTTGCACTCCACTCATGAAGGTGCCAAAACTCAGCTGAACATGGTCCTGAGTACTGTGCTCTCACTAGAACTGCTTTGAGCAGCAGTTGGACTAAGTGACCTCCAGCCAGAGCTGCCTTTCAGCCTGAATTACTGACTGATTTTATAATTCTAGTTCACTTATATTCTATACTGAGTATCCCACTGGAAGAAGAGATGGTAGTGGGAAGTGTAACAGACCTCCTAGCTATGAAAGCTTTTTAGCTATTCTGTCCACAAACAGTTCATGGCCAGAAGGCTTCCAAACTGACTGGGTCCCTCTTTCTCTTTTGTCAGAACTAGGTGCAAATGCAGTTTCTCAGCTGAGAGATGTTAGCAAATTGCCTGACAGCAAGCTGAGGACTTCCTAAATAAAGCAGTGAGGAAAGCTCCTTCAAAATTAAAATTTACAGGCTACAACCATCTCTCTCTGGCAGTAGTCAGTGAACCACACTGCCATATGAGCTCACTGTATTGAACTGCAGAGGCTTGCAGCACAAGTACACTTTTTGGCATTGTCAGAGGACAACAGGGAAAAGTCATAAGAAAGTCATATTTCTTCCTTTTGATCCACCTGTGTTATAAGTAGACTTTTAAATGCCACTTCATCTGTTTCAGGTGGCTGGGTATGTGGCCATGCAGTGGTTTCTAGGCCATCAGAGATGCTGATGACAACCAAACCCTGTGACTACCCTCTGTATTCTAAGATTTGTCCCTGGTCAGGAGGACTGGTAACTTGTGCATGAGGATGAGGAACTGAATGTGGGTCATGCTAGTGAGACTTGAGTTAATGATATATGGAAGGTCCTTGACTAGTTTTCTTTTACTGATTTATTTTTTTTCCTTGCTGGTTTTGGCTTAGTTTATACTAAGCTAATACAAATTCATACAATTAACCATCTTTTTGGATTCACTTATTCATGAAAACAGCTCTGACATGTTTCTGCAAAATCTTGAATGTTATGTTAAAGTAATTACAATAGGTTTTTTATAGTTAAGAAAACAACAGCAACAACAGAAAACAAATACCTTAGGAAAGCTTTACTCACTTCAGATGAGAAAAGGCAAAAAGATTTTGAGTTGTTATTGCTTCTAGAAAAATCTAATGATTTTTCTCATCCAAATTTAACTGACAGCTGATAATCCCAGCTCTCAAACTCATTCACTCAGAGATTATTATCTTGACCTGATAAAACTGAAGGTGAAATGTCATGAAAAGAAAAATAGTCTGGAATGCTTAGACAGCTGTATGGGATGCTGCTGAAGTCCAGAACTATCCAAAATCACCCACCCTAGATGATAATTAAACACAGATTTTTTAACAAAGTAGCTAAAATTTTAAAATTTCTGTGTTACTTAGAGAGTGGTTTTTTTTTCCCTATTTCTATAGGTTCTCACTGGCACAGCTAATGGTTTTCTGTGGTGGATAGCTAAACATTTAGAAAAAGTACCCTTTTTTTTTTTTTTTTTTTCTCAAATTTGGACATATCCACATGCACTAGCCTGTCATTTCAAGGGTGTAGCAACTGAAAATATGTTGGAGGTAAAGTGACTTTATGTGTGGTTACAATACAAAAGATCAGTATGTGTTATCAGTCAGCCTCCTCTGTTGTGTCGTATACCTTCAGCATGTAAACTACTGAGAGAATTTTATATATCTTTCCAGTGTAATAATATTAGAATTCAAGGATAAGACTTTTCTCTAATCAATATTTTTTGTTATCTTTTCCAATGAGCAACTAATATTAAACAATCATACCTGTACTAGTTTTAACTGGTTTTCAGGACAGATGGATAAGAAGCAGTGAACCTTTTTATCCAGGAGAAAAGCCAACTTGTGATAGCTCATCAGCTGGTTATCTGAGATTATTGTCATTAGTGATACTGTTTATTTATTTATTTATTTTCCTATTTATTATTTATTTATGTGCCTATAAACAGAGCACATAATTTTCTTGTCTATCCAAAATGAATGCTCTTTGGGGCAGCTGTGGTTTCATCTTCAGCAACTATGTTCTGCTCTGAAGTGTCTAGAACATTAAAGAGGAATGAGCTGAAGGTTATTTTTTTCTTCCCCTCTTACAATATATAAGGTTTCTGGAATTTGTTGCCAAGTTATTGCCAACTGTTATTGTTCAGTTATTACTGAATAAGAAAGTCTTTTTATCTGTGTCCAGGCCTTTACCAAACAGTGCTAGTTTCATGCATGTTATGGTCTGCAATTCAGAGGAAAGGCTATTTGGATTTTATTGGTTTCAGTGGACAAGTAAGCTATACCACCATTATCTCTTGTATCTCTTATATTTGATAGCTTGGTCTATACTATCATTAATGATGCAGTTCCCTCCAATGTCTTTCTAACTGAATGTGTGCCACCAGAAAGAAGAGAAAGAGAATAACAGAGGCCTTAACAGAGCTTTGTACTCTATTCAGACCCAGGTAAGATCATCTGGAGTTTACTCATATTCTGTATTTTATATATTTCTTAACATCTTTCTCTTCAGTATCTGATGCTTGATATAACTTTTAAATAAGGAATATACCCCTTAATTATTATTATTATTATTATCTTTAAATGCTTAATGCATTTTTTAAATGCATATAATTATATTAAGAGATGTGTTCCATGCAGCTCTTTTATTTATTTTTTATTTTTTTATTTTTATTTATTTATTTTTTTTTTTTTGCTATCATTTCTACTATTTGTGTATTGGCAGTATCTTTTCTTTCTTTCTTTTTTTTTTTTTTTTTTTTTTTCCTAAAAAAAATAATTGTAAAATGGAAGGAAAAATTGAATCCTGTCATATCCTTTGTCTTTACCTATTTTTTATAGTTCAGCTTCACTGTAATTTGTTGGGACAACTGTTTCAGTGTTTCTCATTTTTCTACTTTAACAATCAATTTTTTGAAGCTCTGTGACTTGTTTCCCCTCAATGATCTTATTCAAGGCCTGAAATTTACAAGTGGAAAGGCAGGATCCAACTCTTCTGCTTCTGCCTTGTATCTTCATATCCTCAGTTATGGTATGAAGTAGTAATATCCTTAAGTAAATGGCCCTTTCCTCCCAATGGTGTGACTCTAGCTTTTTCCCTCAGACAGCACTTCTGTATGACTCTGCATGCAGGTCCACCGTAGATATGGACTCACAAAGCCTCCTAACATTTCAATTTCTCTCATTCTAAAATTTATTATTTTTTTTAACCCAGTTCAGAGGTCCAAATGTTTATATAACATTAATTTGGTCTGAGAAATACATGTCTGAGAAATCTATGTGAAAAGGTAAAAATGAAAATATGCTCTATGTTCTCTGTATCCTTGACTTTCAAGTATCAAATTGAGAGCTTTATGGAATAATAAATATCTATTATTTTCTGCAAAGGATGTGTTATTATGCTGCTGGGCAAACAGTACTATTCAGCTGGCAAAAGCAAATATATCAGGGATCCTTGAACCTAGATTTAAAAGTACATACAGAAGCTTTCTATCTGTCAGCTGCTTGGTTTTACAGGCTTCTTGCACACAGCACAATTATTTCAGCACTCACTGTTTGGGGATAGAATAGAAATATAGCCCCTAGTCCACATGCACATACACATACATGCACACACACGCACACATACCTTTTTTTTTTTTTTTTCTCTCTCTAATGCCCACAAGAAAGCAAAAACTCTGTCACTGTCAAGTTATATTTAATAATAATTTATTATAAGGTTTAGTTGCACAAAAAATAAATGAGATTATGGAAGATACATGAATAAATGATGCAAAGCAGAAAAGGCATGATTGAGAACATTTACAAAAAATACGTGTGTGGTTTTATATGTGCATATGTATATATTCTGCTGAAACCTACAGAATAAACCACATAGAAATTGAACAGACAAAAGACCAAACAAAAAATCCTCAAAAACAAACAAACAAACAAACAAAAAAAAAAAAAAACAGCACTAGAAGGCAGACCTGAGAATTAAGATCTAAGCATCTTAAGACTTTTTACAAATGTATTACTGAGGATGGAATCCCAGTAGATGAAGGTGTCACTATGATGGCTGATAATCAGATGTGTCATTCTACAAACTGTATGCCTCCTGGCCCACCTATGTCTGATCCCTCTTTTCTCTTGTAGCATTAGTAAAAGTGACTCATTTGTTATTTTATTATTAATATTATTTTTAGAAAGGGGTTGGGGGAAGGCATTATTAGTCTGCTACAAACCAGTTCTACTTGGTTGGCTAAGAAGGAGCATCAACAGCCTGACAGTGAAAAGCACATTTGTGTAGCTCTCTGCAAATCGAAAGCTTTCCTCAAGCACAAAGGAAAATACAAGTCTAGGTGCTTTGGACAATGATGAGGACACAAGGCTTGTCTGAACTATTTGAGTGATAATAGTGTTGTACAGTTATCCTACATTTCAGCTAAAAATCTAAAAACTTAAACCAAAGAGTCCTTCAACCTGGTATTGAAGACTTAAATTATTTTACAATGTCATTACAGTATCATTAGAAAACATGTCATTTTAGTTTTGTGTACTTTAGTTTTGTGAACAAGAACACATACACATTACAAGGTATATATTTTTGCTTTCACTTATTGAAGGTGTTCAGATATATAAATGTTTGCATGTGAAGTTGATGAGGACACACAGAACTATACTATTAATAAGTTGATTTATTTCCTGAGTTATCATATGTCATATCAGATAATTCTAAGTTGTGCACAGCATTACAAGAAAAACCCTGTAGCATTGGGTTGTTTATTCGATGATTCCATTTACATTAAAATGCCAAAATGATGATGTAATGAATTTGTTCTCATTTGGAATCCTAATACAGACATATACATAAGCCAAGAAGTTGGTATTGTTTCACTGCTTGTAGAGACATTCAAAATACATCCCTACCTTACTGAGGGTAAAAAAAGGGGAGAGGTGGAGTTTAACTATCTATAATACCAGATTGCTTTGATTATTTCTGTTACTGTCTTTATTTCTTGCCTCCCCTGTTGCTTTTAGCTTGTCTGCATGCATTTTTTAAAAAATAATTATTTTTGAGATTTGAGAAAGAAAAAAAAATCTCTACTTCACATCTTTGCAGGTATTTAATCTGGTTTAATTCAAATTCCATAGACATATTACTTTTACCAAGATAGTCCACAGGGAAAATCACATCACACATAGCATAATAACAATATATTATTTTTCTTTCAAAAAACAAATTCCAAACAACAGCTTCACTTTTGTACCATTGTAATATCAGTGAACAGCAGCTGAACATGAGACTGATACAAACAAAAACCAAAAAGAAAGAAATCAACTCAAACCTCATCAGTTTAGTAAACTATGCACAAAAAATATAAAAATAATTCCAAAAGTGTCATTTGAAATGTGATATTAAAACTCTTTATATGTTTTATGAGTCTGACAGAATGGGACCTAGAAAAAGTGTTTGCTGTGACACAGTTTGGATTATGTAAATTGGCTTTCCAGTGTAAAATAATAAAAACTACTGCTTATTTGTGTATCTTTTCAGGATTTTCCATAGATTTCCCATTTTCTTTGGGAAAATTTTAGTTCCTTTTGTGTAAACTTATTGAACTGTAATATGGAAATTTTATTTTGAACAGTTACTGTGCTATTTCATTCTGTATTGCTTGTTCAACAAGTTAAAAGGGAGAAAATAGGGGGAAATGACACAAATATAGGCAGCAACAAGGTCAGAATACTATTTGAACTGCAAGGGAGTTTTGCCTTTTTTGTTGTTTTAAAGCATTAGAAACTTCCCTCAAAGGCAACAAACATAATAAAGTATGTTTTCATTAAGCAAGTGAGTCTTGAATCACTTCATTGGATAACTACTTTCTGTGTAACAGGAAAATGAACCTATGAAATTTTAAGAAAAGGAAAACAAGTCTTCTCCTTCCTAATAATAAAAATGTAAGTTTTAAGTTCATGTTCTAAGCTGAGTGAAAAAGATAGCCATTTAAGCCCCATGTTAAAATTCCGTTTTCAGTACTTTTAGTACCATTTAGATTAATAGTAATAGTAAGTCTTAAAAGAGCTTAAACTTGTATCAGAGAAAAAAATATTTGAAATCTGTCTTTGCTGGGACTTCCAAATGAAGGAGACATAGTCACCAGAATCTGGATCACAAGGGAGAACATTAAACCCACCGTCTATGAAAGAAGGTGAAAGTTAGAGCAGCAACATACTGCATGCCACCTCCTGTTACTGTATCCTTCTTTTGTCTCTAATATGTCCCTATAACTTAGAGAGTGTCTCTGACCCTGTAATATGTTCATGATACTGCCTAGTCTGCTTATCTTTTCATCTTCATTGAATGTGCATCTTAGGGTAAAACAGTGTTCCTGTGAGGAAACAATCTGCTTCAAGGACTGGAGCCACCAAGAAATAGAAGAACCTGGACTTTTCCAAACGCCCACTTTAGGCAGGGTGGTCCAACACTTAACTCTTTCTTATGCAACCTGTCCAAAATTCCCCGGTATTTTTCCCAGGGAATTTTACATTTTCAGGCACCTAAAGTTTTACAATCACCCTTGGAAATAACTAGTTTAAATTATGATGCACAACCAAACCATCTACCTGCTATTCAGGTCTTATTTTGATCATAAGTAGACGGTAGCTTACTCTTGAAAAATTCAAATAAGCAACCTGACAGAAAGAAAGAAAGAAAGAAAAAAAAAAGAAAGAAAGAAAGAAAGAAAGAAAGAAAGAAAGAAAGAAAGAAA
>CM021732.1:100189750-100281041 GCA_011075105.1 Heteronetta atricapilla
AAAGAAAGAAAGAAAGAAAGAAAGAAAGAAAGAAAGAAAGAAAGAAACAGGACTGATTTCAGTATCTGATTTATTTTTAATTTTATTTTTTATTTTTTTTCTCTGGTTGTTGTAACCATCTGGGATTCAAGGATGATCCTCTAAACCTTCTGTGATATTGAGCTATGTAAAAGTTCAAATCTATGGTATTTATTTACAACAGCTGACACTGACTCAATATTCCCCAGCACAAGCAGAAAACTTATTTCCTTTGAAGCCTAAATGTTCAGTTAAAGTTAACCCCCTAAACAGATTTGTAAATCTGACATTAAGGGTTAGTTCCAAATACTGCCTACAAGATAGGTGCTAAAAAGTTCTTTTAGACTGTAGACCCCAGGAGTTGAAACTACACATCAAGTTCTCAGACTGCATTATTTAAGGTGGAAGTAAGACAACTCAAAAGACATTTCAAATACTCACACATTCCTGTGGAACTCTCTTGGGCTAGATGCATCTCCATTGGCGTGCCACGCTGGGATGTGACATCCTAGTGCATGTGGTGTCAGGGTGGCCACTGTCCCTTTGACATGCAATATGAAGGATCCCAGCCTGAGGCTAGAGTGTCACAGTGGTGTTCAAAACACTAAGCTGGACTAGGCTTTTCATTGGCATATGATATTCTGTCTGTTTCTTCTACCACAGTTGTTTCATACTGTTTCCTACCTACCAAATCAGCCAGGAAATGGAAGATCCTGGCTCAGTTCCTGCAGACAACTTCAGATACACCCCATTTTCCCTGTGCCCTTTCCATTCTTCCCCTTGCAGCTGGGCTCCTTCCTGTACAGAAACAGCTCAGGTTTTAAGGGCTAAGAAGACCTAGGAGTGGGCCTTCAGGGCTTTGTAGGCTTCCTTTCTGCTTTGTCCTGTAACACCTTGATTTCTAAACCCTGTTTACAGTCAAATGCATAAAGAGTGATGAGAACTGGGTGAATATCTAGGTGACCATAGGACAAATATATAAGTTTCTCATAACATAATGCTCAAGCTAGAAAATACAAAGGAAATAACAAAAGTTATTCAAGGCAACTTTCTAGAGAATGTTATTACTACCTCCATGTTATCCACATTTTTAGCCAGTAGAATTAGATAAAATAACTAATATAAATTACTAGTATTAGCTGATATATTTCTTCGTATCTTATGCTTTCTCAAAAAGATAACTTTATAGTTTTAGAAAAAAAAAGTGTCTCAGTGATTCTGAAGGATTCTAACACCTTTCTTAACAGTTTATTGAAATAGACTGTTAAAGTAAATAAATCATTTGTAGTATCAAGCAGTATGTTTTATAACATGATTTAGATGATCAATAACTTATCACACTAAGATATATACCAAAAAGCCACAGCAACTTTTCCCTTTACTTTTGAAATATCTTTTTCCATTTATGTTGATGCCTATCTGTGTATTTCAAGAGGGAAAATATATGTTTTGATTACACATGTTATTACAAATACTCTCTATTAATATCACATATTTATCAGAAATAAAACTGTCTGAAGCAGACATTTTTTAACTAATTTTAAATTTCCATAATTTACACAAAAATTGTAGTAAGGGAGAATCTTTCTCTTGCAGCTTTGTCAAATCACTTCATAATTGGAAGGGTAAATGTAAGCACCCATATATGTACTTTTATGCATCATAAATGCAAATGCTTCTCTTATTATCCAGAATTTGATCAGCTCTGAAATACTCTAAATTATATATTTAGCAATATTTGGATGCAGAAAGTTTCACAAAATTATGTGATAACAATTATGATGTTGAAGATTATAATGCACTTTATCTGGGCTGGTACCTGGTTCTTCCAGACATGTTAGGGAGAATGAACCCAGCACTTCTGAACCCTCAGCTAAGAGCTGTGAGTTGCATTAAACACAAAATATTGTTGCCAGCGCCTGATAAAATCAGAATTTGAATGCTCCTGTAAGCTATTCTGCACTCAACATGAACCACTGCTATGTACTAAAATGTCTTTTAAATTTTCCTAATATTTTTAAAGATAACAGATTTTTTCTTTATTTTTTATTGCTTTCTAATGCTATTCTCTTTCTTTTCATTAGGTTTCAAAAACTTTCCTATAATGCTGTTTTTCAAAGAAGGAAAAAAATCCTGAAAGCAGTGCAAAAAAGGTGAGCATATGTCATACTTTGTTAGGAAGTCATAATTCATTTATTCTGCATTGTCTGTTCCTCCATGTAACTATCTTAAGTAAAACTTACAGCAGTTCTAGAACATATTTTTTTTTCTGTCACAGCCGGTTGTGTAAGAAAAGTCCGGAAATGCAATAATTAACATCAACAAGGACAGCTTTATTTTATATCACTTATTCTGTTTTAGCTGTAGGAGCTATGATGAGAATAAATATTTAACTGCAACCTTTAGTTTTGTTATTGGTATCAAATTACCAAGACAGCTGACTATTTTTTTTTGTTTGTTTGTTTGCGATTTTCTATGTCTTTCTATATCTATACAGTGAAAAAAAAATGAAAACCATGTGTAGCCTACATTAAAAATGAAGGTTAACTTCACTCATGCCAAACATTGTTACAGGAAAAAAAAAAAAAAAAGTCTACTGTAAAATGTATCCATTCTCTCGACAATCCCAGGACTGTAAGAAGAGCATGAGCTAAATCTATTTAGCCTTTAGGATTAATTTAATGTTAGGATTTTTGTACTCAAGGGAAAAAAAAAAATATATCTTAACCATTCTGTGGGGCTTTCAGTACGAGATTTAAAAGGATTAACTCCATCTTGAAGAGATGGGAAAAAACAGATTTTTTTCCATTATAACTTGCAACATTCTTAACAATGTTGACATTTTCAAATGCTTTAATTGTAATTAATCATACTTAAACCTCAGTCACTTTCACTTTTTAAATCTTATACGTAAAAATCTGTTAAGTTGCATATGCATGCAAAGATGCTAGATGCATCTTTGTAAAGTGGAACTTCCATTTACTTCGGTAAAACCCGTTCAACTCGGCATTCTAATATTTAGGTTTCTAAGCACAGTGCCATTTAAGTAATTGCTGAATAAACAGCAGGTTCACCTGTCAGCTTTTACTGTCCTGTAAGGGTCTGGAAATAGAGAGACAGAATTCTTGTTACAACAGGTTAGTCAATATTCTTTGACTTTTATTTCACCATATGCCTGTACATGTTTCCAGTATAACACACCTTTTTATCCAAAATCAAAATTGAAGAGCATTTATTTAGAATATCAAGCACAAACACGGCACCCTTTATGGAATTCAAGACTTGAATGAATTCAGGAATGAATATATCAAACCTTATACCCTCTAATTTTAAAGTTTTGTCACTACAGTGGTGTGCACAGTCTTTAACTTCTTCTGCTAACAATACATAGACCTGACCAGCTGTCAGCTTTGAAAAATAAAAGATTCTAATACACACAGGTTGTGTAACAAGCTGATTTGGAAAGAGTCAGAAATATTTGGATGATGTAAGGAAAAATTAAATTTCCAGTGCTGTTGGATCTGTTCTTGTAATTAAGTCCCTTTCCACACTTTCTCCACAGTCCATGCTACTCTGTATGTGGATAAAAGCCACATTTTTTTCTTTGCAGCAGGTATAAAAAGGATACACTGATACTGAACACTAAAAACCACCACCAACAACAAAAAAAAAGCAATAAAAAACAAACCAACACCCACCCCAAACAACAGATTAATTGGAACACTTTCCTCCTTTCTTTTCAGAAAAAAATAAGTAACATTGCATTTAATGCTAGAAAGCACAGACATTCAGGAGACATTCTGTCATGGAAAACCATCCTGCAGCTTCTAGGTTAACAACTGAAAACTAGTAAATGTGGCTGGTGAGCTAAGTCTGAGCAGAGGTTTATTTGCTAGAGGCTGCTGATCTTTGTCAGTTCCTAGAAATCAAATAGATCAAAAATCACTACTCTTCATGGTATTGCCTATTACACTAGAGATTGAGCTGAACAAGCATGAAGATCATGCCTTTTCTAATAAATGCAATACAGAGGTCTGATTAATGATTTTTTTTTTTTTTTTTTCTGTTTGCCATGAACAGGTGAGGGGGTTTTCACAGTCTGCCTGCACTGAACGACACCTAAATAAGTGTGTGCCTGCAGGCTGTATGCCAGCTATACATTATTGCAGGCTGTATGCCTGCTATAAAATATTGCTATAGAGTGTATGTACTTCAGAAGATTTTTGACCTCAGATATTTAATTTCAACTCCTCCTCCAGCACAGTCTTATTAGTTTAGAACAAGATTTGATTAGAAATATGTTTGCTACTCCCCAGCAGGATTTCTATTCACTTGTGAAATTAAGTATTTTCCAAAAATGCTTTTGACATTCCCAAAACAGATTTTTGACAAAACAAAAGAGAGCAGCTATTTCTGCTGTCTAGCAAACTTCTTTGGTTTGTCAATACATTTCTAAGCTTTACTTGCTAGCTTTAGGGAGAGAAAAAAAAAAAAAAAAAAAGAAAAAAAAAAGAATTTTGTATGGACAAGATGCATGTGAGCAGCTGGAATTAAAGCCTACCACAGAAAGTAGAGCCTGAACATTTATTCAGAAAGGCAGCAAACTTCATGTTATAAGACATTCTTCTTATTTTTCCATTACATAGGTAAGAAAATTTGTTCCAAAGGAGCACACTCACAGATGATTCAAACTAGTAATAATAAAATGTATCCATTTAAAAAACAGGATTACTCAAGTACCTTAGCACCGTATTATGATTTATTACTAGTCTCCTTCAATTTCTCCTTTTCTGCACCTCTGCGCCAAGTGATTTCAAAATCAAAAGTACCAGCATGTATCAATCTATAATCAGAGTTAAGAGTTATTAGCAGCTATATCAGCAATGGCTTTTTTTTTTTTGGGGGGGGGGGGGGGGGGGGTAGGGGTGTTTTCTAGTTTTTTTTTTTTTTTTTTTAATAGATCATATTACAACTATATATTCATCACATTTCCTCAGAACTGAAATGAAAACAATAGCCTTACATCAATTTTACAATTTCATGATGTATTAATGCTAAGTTCCCTTTTCACCAGTTGTACCTGATTACCACTGAAGACATTTTGTTGCACTCCTGCTCTTCCCAGCTCATTGGCTGAAATCAGAGAGCTCTTCTTGGGTCAGGAGTAAACATTTTACCTGTGTGCCTTGCACATGAAGGTAGCCGAGACTTGAACAGGGACCAGCAGGGCCCCTGGGCCTATTGAAAGCCCCTTGTAGTCTCCAGGCAGGCAGCTCTACCACACTTGCCAAAAGAGAGTTTTCTTCCTGGCAGAACCACTAGGAGCTGTACAAAGTTGTCTCAGTGAGGAATTACTTAGGTTATTGAGAGGCATACACAAGGAATCAAAGCAACTCCATGAAAACAATTTTCTGGCAAACTGTTGGCCTAATGCCTGCATGGTTCTCATGGAGTTTTTCTGAAGAACATTTTTGGAAGCTACACAAATGCACAAATTTTACAACAGTATTATCTGCTGTTCTGGAGTGGCACAAATGGCAAACTCCACTGGACACGCAGTACCTTTGTGCTTCAGGTGCCCAGTTTTCTTTGACTGTGTTGCAGTACACTGTGAAGTTGTATCCTTATCTTCAACTTCCAGTGTGCTTGTGTTTACTGTCTGCAAGACATAAGCTCCCAATAGCTCAGTTTTGCCTTTTGTTGATAGCATTCTCGAGCTTTGCCCTGGAGTTCGTTTTGTGTTGCTACAAGATAGAATTTCACAAGTATTTATAAATGTATGAATTGAGAAGATAGTTGCATTAATTAATGAAAGCAAAATATTTAGTAAAATTCTAAATGGCCAATCCGTTTAATATATTTTTTTAAAATAGCATTTATATTTTCATTAACTAGACAATATTTAGGCACTACAGAAGAAGACAAAACCTTATTTGACAGACAGTGGCCTTTCCGCAGGTAACGGAAAGAGTGCACTAAATAAATCTTGTGCTTTCTATCTAAACACAGGTAAACCACTCACTTTAGGACTTAGATTCTGAAAAGGTTCTCAAACTATATGGACACTGTGTCCTCAAAGCAGTTCTGATAATTCTCATATTTTGCCTTTTGCCTGTTTTGGGGCTATGAAGAATATAGAAGTATTAAATGACTAGTATTCAAGTCACAGAGGGAAACAGTTAAATGGACATGCAATAGAAAACTGCAGAACATACTGGAATCTTAATCTAAGGAATTTTAAGGAAAAAAAATTAGGGCAAGTGAAAGAATCTCAGTTGCGTAGAATTAAAAATAATTGGTAAGTTCTTAAAAAAAACTCATTGGAAAAGGTCCCTTGATTAACAGAATGACACCAGCATTATATATTTTTTATCATATTTTGCACATAACATTTGTAAACTGGAATTTTTCCCAAAGCAAAATATCAACCATTTTTTTTTTTTAATGAAAACATGAATGAAACTTCCTCGATGGGTACAGCTCAGCTCAGAGAGCACCATAGGTGTAGCTCCCTGACAGCGTGGGAGAGCAGGTTTTCATTTTAGCTCATCAAAATATTCTCCACAGGGAGTCATTCTATTCCTGAGTATGGCAGCACTGTGAGAAGGAGAAGAGTTAGTGAATGAGACAAGGAAAAAAAAAAAAGAGGAAAAATAAATAAAGCTGATTGTGATGGTGTAGAAGAGTTTCATTCAAGCGGATCACAAAGTCTTTTTATTCAGCAGCTGTTCACTGAGGTGTAGAAAGCTGTAAAGTCTTACAGCTGTAGAAAGCTGTAAAGTCTGCAAAGTCTCTCAGCCTGTAAAATGGTTGGAGAAAAGCTGGACATACTGTACCAGTAAATGTTTAATTAAAAGCAGAAGTTTCTTCTGTACTTTTTAATACATATATATATATATAGATATGTGTATATATAAAACAATCCAACAGCACTTTTTCAGTTAAATTATAGTACATAAAACTGATTGTTTAATTGGAAAAGAGTCTGTTTCTCCTCCTTGATATGCTTCCAACCTGTCCTGAGAAACAACTAATGAGAAGAATTCCTCTGGTAATCATGGCAATCAGTTTCATCCTGGGAATAGAATGCAAGGCCTGCTTGTATGATAGCAAAAGAGCAGATTTTTCTCCCCACATTTTCAGACATTTCAGGGTATCATGAGACATACATAAATATTTTATATCACTTACAAATATCCAAATATTCAGGATAGGTAAAACTTGTTCCCTACCTACTAGTATGCCTTCCAACTTACTACCTTGTTACTGATCCCAAACACAGCTATAACAATTCAATTTTGAAAGATGTCTTCCAAAGACAGAAATTTCCATTGAGATGTACTCATCATCCTTTCCAAAGTAAAATGATGCTTGATACGTGATCATACAAGATACGATGTGCATCTAAAACAGAAAGCTGAGAATGAAACAGAGAAAATCAAAGGAAAGCTGACCAGAGAGAAAAAAAGAGCAGAGCACAACTTCTGGACCATGTCTTGTCCAATCATGGAACAGGAGATTGCCAGCCAGGGATGCAGCCCACACTTATAATTTTGAAAACCAGTTTTTCTGTTTTTTTTTTTTGTTTGTTTGTTTGTTTGTTTGTTTTTTTAATTATTCTTGCAAGCATGGATACTTAAATCAATTGCAAATTAGAAGACTTCTTGGCAGTTCTAAGGTTGAGACTTTTCTGCTTACATGAACATTTGCAGCTCCTATAGGCATTCATGAGAGTTATGTGCATATTAATAATTGCTGAATTTGTGCCCCAGGAATTTAAAGAATTTAAAAGATGTACTAGGCAATAACCTTATCTTAACACATCAAATTCTGTTCTCAACAGACAGCATTAACTTGCTACTATTTATTGAAGTCTGACTCAAAAAACCACCAGGCCCCCTATGGCAATTAGCAACCCTGCTTGGCTCTAAAGGCAACACCTGCAGTGCTTACGCTGCTTGTTCCATTGGCAACATTTCAGTGAATCCAGCTGGAGTCAGTGGGCTGCAGCAGGGACCGAAACATGTCACCAGTGAGGATGGGCCAACCTGCTAATGAAGATGGGTAGGAAGACCCAGGTGTCAAATGCGTCATTGTGATGGAGCCCTGTGACAGGACCTTCTCCGGTCATGCAGAAACTTTCACACCAACACAGTTTCATTTGTTTTAACCACTCTCTTACAACACGAATGCTTGCCCCTCCCCAGCCCTCCCACCCCTCCCCCTCCTTCCTAAACATATTAACAGAAGGAACGGCAAAATAAATAAAGACTTAGCCTCTGCTTCAGGGAAGCAACCTCTCCAGGTTCCCATCTATGTGGTGGTCAGGCTGGAGCTGGTAGGCTTCAGTTTTCATGGCGAGTTGTGGGTGCGGAGGGCACACGCTGCTCCCTGGCCCTGGCGGCAGGTTCCAGGCTTGACTGTCTCTGTTGGCCGGCTGTCTCCAGCTGTCATTGCACGAGGCCTGAGCTGTAGCTGAAGGTGTAGCTGCTGGCCAGTGAAAGGGACTGCTGGTGCTCCTCTCCCTGCTCTGAGGGGTAGCTGGGAAATGTCTGTGCCCGGGACACCTTCGCAGAGCCCAGGCTATGACCTGCAGCGGGGGGGGAAAGGGACATGTGAGCGAGGCTCAATGATGTTCAACACACTGGTCCGAGGCACCATGTGAGCCACGACTGTGCTGCCCCAGCACAAAGTCATGGTGTTCGCTGGGTCTTGTGCTGCTCCTGGTAGTGCCAGGGTGCTCTGGGAGCAGACCTACCCCATCATGCTTTTCTGTGGCTAGAAAGGAGGGTTTTACCTGCACTTGAGACACAAGCAGGTGACACATCCAGCTGAGGCAGAGAATTCCCAGACCCAACATGTATGTTATTTAGGTTTGGATTTTATTTTTGAATTGCAAAATCCACATCTTTATATTTGATACTCTGTAAGTCTCACTTATATTTCTTAGAGCTGGTGAAGAACTAACCCATTTCTTATTTATTGGATGCCCTATTTAACTGGTAGAAGTTAGCTGGAGATGGAATAGGGTCATCAGGCAGAAGACTAGTAGGAAGAGGATATAAGATCTCAGGTGGTCTTGTGAATTTCAGATAATCCTGGCTTGTTCACTCACAGTCAGGGAGATAAGAAATCATTCGTGAAAAGCTATTAAAAACCCAATGGCAAAACTTAGAATATGACTCCCACAACTTGATTCTGTACCCTGATCATTTGCCCGTCTTATAATCCCCTCTTGAAATCGAGACGTAATGAATAACTAAACAAATACTGCAGGGTGTGTCTTCATGCAAAGTATATTCTCCAGATTTTGGAAATGCATATTGAAGTTTAGTTTTAAAATTGTTTTGGAAAATGCTTTTTAAAACAATCTTTAATACATGTATTATACGTAGGAAAGCAAAATAGTATTTTTCTGTTGAGCACAGTGCTAATAAAGAATACCTTTAACAGAATATACACTTATACACTGAAGAATTCAGCTCATGTTGAAAGGTTTCAAAATGATAAGCAATTTTCTATATTTCCCTAGTAGTACTGGAAGTAAGAATGCTGTTTACCAGACTTGCTAAAACTTTGTCATAATTGTTGCAACATGAAAAGTTTGCCTAAAACATGTTACTGACTGCTTCATGAAAAAAAATCACAATTCCTCTGAAGACAAGTCTATTAGAGCAATACTAGGACCAAGAGAGAAATAAAAACTAAATTAAAAACAGAATAAAAGGTACATCTCAGTGACACTGGAGACAATAAAAATACAGACTGAATTCCCAAGGGCACATTAATGGCCATAAAATCCTTTTCAGAGCATGACCACACAGAATGAATTTTGTATGTTTGTTTGTTTGTTTGTTGTTCATTCAGTGGGGCAAGTTGACATTGGCTATCAAAACTTGACTACTTTAACTGTTCTCTGCTTTGAGAAGCTTATGCATTGAACAATTAAAATGTGTGGTGGTTGCGAGGTCTGACCTGCAAAGTAAAAGCACTGGTAAGGCTGATAATACATTGAGAATAGTCTTAAAAGCTGTACTTCAAGTAATTTTTAACCATTGTATTTGTGACAAAATTACTTTTTAAAAAAATTATTATTATTATTATTATTATTATTATTATTATTATTATTAGTTTCATGCAAACCTAAACATATAAAGTAGCATGATTTTAGTAGTAGGTTTTAATTTTGTGTCCCAAATCTGACATTTTTCCTTCTAAGGATGTTTGTCTTGTTTTCTTCTTAAATAGAAATTAGAATCATATAGTTTTAAGGGCTATAGGGAACTTTTAATCCAGCCATGTGATTAGCTTTGTTGTTTCCTTTCTTAGTAGTAAGAAATAGTATATTTTATTTATATTAGTATAAATAAAATATGTCAATGTGACATTTTCGTCCATTCTCATTATATATCTTATCCAAAACATGTAGAGCACACAAAAAGACCCTGTGACGACAAGCAGGAGTAAAGACACTTGCTAACCAAAGGAGTTCCCTTAACTCAGGTCTATTTATATCATGCACTGTCTGTTGTATAGCCATTTTGAATTCCCTGCCACAGAATATTGCAGCTTTAGTACAGTAACTAAGAGTGATCCCACTAATTTCTAGATAAGTTATTAAGGCAGTCTCTTAGAATATGTAGATAAATTTGAACTTATTAAGGTTAAAATAGAAATTGAATTCAGGTCTTCCATTTCCTAGACATATGCCTCAGGTGCTAGCACATTCCTTGCTGTTCCTTAAAAGAAATTTTTAAGCTGCTAAATCTCATAACAGGATTCATTTTAGACATTCTGTAAGCAAAAGGGTTAAATAAAGATAAGTGTCTTCTTCCCTGACTGCTATAATATGTAGTGGTAGGTAATCAGAGATCCAAAAGATTAAAAGACACACTTAGCACAGACAAAAGATTAAAGACACTGGGTCTAGTCTCAAGTCAAACAGTAAAACATCACAGTATGGATATAATAATGAAAAGAATAGATCTCAGTTCAAATGAAACAATAAAGCTATGGATAATAAAGAATTTTTGACTTTTGGAAAGAATGGCAAAATGTTTATTTTTGTCTTTGTTTTTTTAAAGAACCATATTTTAACATTTAAATAAAATCTATGAAAAATAATGGTGGTTAAAAAAAATGAAACAGTCCAATGGCTTTCAAGTTTGCTTAAGACTTCCAAGTTTATAAATTTCCAAAATTAGAATTTTGTTCAGCTTTTATTATTATTATTACTATTATTATTATTATATCTGACACTGGAAATTCTGAATCACAATAATTTCTTTTATTTGCATTCCTACTAAAGATTATTTTAATACTGATACAGCTGATTAACATCATGGAGCCTTAGCCACTGGAAAGTCTCTCAAGAATTTTGAAACTAAATATACAGGAAAAGTTTTTGTGGTATAGAATTTAAATCCCACAGTTTTCTAAGCTTCATGGTTGAATAATATTTTCTCTATCATTTTCTTTATCATTTTTAAGAGAGAAGAAGGAGAATTTATTTTATTTTTTTTTATTTTTATTTTTTTGGTGTGGATTTTGCATCTCTTTGGTACCACAGCCATTTTCAAGAATAACT
This sequence comes from Heteronetta atricapilla, assembly GCA_011075105.1. NCBI lineage: Eukaryota > Metazoa > Chordata > Aves > Anseriformes > Anatidae > Heteronetta > Heteronetta atricapilla. Next base: position 100,201,356 of record CM021732.1, read on the forward strand.
CTTCTCTACAGTTCTGAAGTCAGCATAATAGGAATTTGATTACCACACATTTTGTAACCTGAAGACACCATCAGAACTGGGGGAGTTTTTTTCCTGTGGCATATCTATGCAATTTTTTTTGTGTTCTAGAACAGGACCTTGTTAAATATTATTCAGTCTATTTCATCCCTTATATAAATTTAGTCTCAGGATCACAGAATGAAGCTAGTCCCAAGCAATTAAGTATGAATGATTCATAAAGATAATTTAATGTAACCTGTCAAATTACAGCAAAATTAGATTTTTCCTGATCATAATTATATTGGAAGCAGAGGCAGTATATACAAGAATCTTATTTCTTGACATGGTGCTTATTTATAACAATTCTTTAGAGGAAAAACCCAATGGTTTCCTAGTAACAGCAATGACTGATGTACATATAAGTAGATCGATCACAACTTCTAAGAGGAAACTTGCAGTACTCAGCTAAATGAGAGAGAGAGAGAGAGAGAGTGATCCAGGGATAATCTTTAAAAACTCCCTTACTGCTGCTTGGCTTACTGGGAGATGTTTCTCTCTCTGGGATTCAGAATTCAAATTCTTAACCAAAATACAGTTGCCAACCATTTTTCTTTTCTAAAACAAATAAACAAACAAAAAGTCAAATTTCTTTTCAAATACAAGAAGTCAAGGGACTCTCTCATCTGGTATTCTATGGTTAAAGCACTCTTTTATGATGTACAAGTCCTGTGTTAAAATTCTTCTCTCTCTGGGTAGGGTTTGTCATTACACTTCTGTAGCTGAAAAATAAGCTGAAAATGTTCCCTTCCTTTTTTTCTGCTCACACCACTGTTCACCATCCCTCAGTTGTGCCACTACAACTGTCTGAAAGACTGCTTTGTAAAATTCAGCACTTCAGTCATTTGGTTTGCCAGAGAGCCCTAAAAATTGTTGTACTGGCACAGCTGAGGAGCAGAAACAAGCCACCAAGGGGAAGAGATGGCAGGACTTTTCTGACTGGCTTTAGTGCCAGATTGCTTGTCTGGGGAATGAGGACCTGTGAGCAGTATGTAACCAAATTCAAGCAAATTATATTGCCATCAGGCTACTCAGTTTCTGATGCAGGATAACTTTAGAAGCCCTGTGGCTAAGCTTTTCTGCTATAAGATCTCATGTATGTGTACATTCTTACATTAAAATGATTAAAAGTTAATTGTACCAGACACTACTGTGTATCAGCTTCTGTTGCAGATCCACTTAAGCACCTCACATTAGATAGTCACTAGATAAAATAAAGAAGTGGTATTTTGCAGCTGCACATCAAGACTTCATCTGGGATTTCCTAACCACTGAGCAGATGACTTTACAAACAAAATGATGTTTTCTAATGTAGTTTTTTTACATTACTTCTACATTACTTTTCTACATATTACTTTTCTAGATAATAATAATAAACTTTATTTTTCAAAATAAAACTTGGCATTTCCATTCCCAATATTATGAGCACTAAATTGAAGTCATTATATTAAAGCCAATTGGATATTCAGATATTCTGGAAATTTGTGTTTTGGGAGTCTTCTGAGACATCATGAGGATGAAAGCTCCATGACTTTCCATGTTATAGAAAAACATGGTTGTTGAAAAAAAAAAAAAAAAAATGATGAATCAGTCAGTGCAAGCTGACCAAAGGAAGGTGAAGCATTTGCTGTACTGTAAAGCAAGCTTTTATTTTTTAGAAATATTCATTGGAAAATTCTGGTGCTCACAATAAAGAAAACAGTCCAGAAAACAGTGAAACTGAGATGATGTTTTATCTACAAAGGATAGTGTCAGGAGGTGAATGAAACAAATGAAACAAATTAGCTATCATGTTTCAGGAATGAAATGATAGTAAGAAGGAGTTAGTTCTATGTTGTTTTCTCACACAAATCTCACCAGACAATAAATGTGGTCCTTCAGCCAGAAAAGTTCACAAAACTAATACCAGCCTTTAATCTAGATTTAAGTTCTCTAAGGACGTTTCCAATAGCAGTGACAGCTCCTATTTTTACCAGAGGAAGCCCATAGATTGTACTGAGGATATGGTTTTGATGGGGAAGAGTGTCTTGAAATGGTTCAGCCTTTAATTTCTTTGTAGCATTTTTGTTAAGACAGGACAAAATGGGAAAGGCACTGTAGCTATGCATTAAAAGTCCACTAGGAAAAATGAAACTCTTACTGCAAGAAACTAAATTACTATGACTGCTTATTTCCGGTGGAAGCTTTTATCCTTCTAAAAGCTTTTGGTGCAAAGAAAGAGAGTCCACATTTTATTCTGGTTCTCAAAAAATAATAATAATAATAAATAATAATAATAATCTACTACAATCTGAAATCAGTTAAGTGGCTGTTATTCCATCAAAAAGGATACTTTCATTTAAGGCAGAAAATAAGTGATTGCTGTTATCCTATTTATAAATTGATACTGGTTAAAATTCTGCCAACTCTCTGTATTGAATATACAGTGTCTTCTATTGAGCTATTGATGACAAAGCAGCTTTTCCTTTTCTGCTGTTAGATGATTGGAATAACTAAAGGAAAGTTTCATAGCAGGACAATCTGCTACAAAGAAAAACATTTATTTTCCAGTAATGATGCAGTTGGATTGGAAGGGCATTAATTGGTACAGCAATTATTATGCTGTCACTCACAAAAAGATGCAACGGAAGGGAGCAGATGGAAACTGAAAAATAGCATAAACTACATTACAGCATATTGATTTTCATATACTCATTGAAAGTGAAAACGTGGGTCTATTTCAATTCCAAATAAAGACATACAGATTTTCCCTTGAATTTAACTGCAATTTGAATTAAAAATCCAGGGAATACAGCTGGGCTCCATTTTTTTGTACTTTCTAAAACAATTTTGTATGTCATTTCATTTCATTATATATATATTTTAACGGAAAATAAGTATTTGGAAACATAATTTTTGAAACAGATTTTTTAAACATTACTTTTTGTAATTAAAAATAATTTGGAATCAAAATATTTTAAATTGATCCTAGAATATAGAGATCAGTCAGTATCTGAGTAAATTATACCTGTTACAGAATTCTACCACTTTCCAGAACTAAAAATCCATTATTTATCTTAAAAGTTTTTGGCATTGTCATCAAGTCATACTCTAGAAATTCTACTTGTGCATTCAGAAAAGACTGCAGAATTGGCAGTAAATTTACAAAATTGTTGCATCTTAAGTTTAAGGTTTCAACATTGCAATTTTGGCACAAGAATACTAGTGTTTTATGTTAAGTACATTTACATATCAATATTTTGAAACCAAGAAAATGCATGTACTTGTTTTAATACTTACAAATAAAGTTAATTGACTGTAAACATAATGTACAGAAGAAACGAGCTGTACTCCTCTGAGTAGAGTAAGAGCAAGTATTTTAAAGAGCAAGTATTTTAAAACACTATGTTGAATTACATAACTAAAACTGATGTATTGACTAGAAGGCAGATTGGTTACTACATAGTTTAATCATAGTTGTGTGTTGCAAAACATTGCTTTTAGATACCTTGCTTTCCTATTGCATTTAAAATGTATTTTACCTTTAAAATCCACTTAGCTGTCACGAGCTGCTGTAGCTTTTGTGATAGAAATATCAGAACATCAACAACATCTTTCACAAAGTTGGACTTTGCCTTCTACTTTTAATTTATTAATCTTTGTCTGCTGTGGATTTTTAATATACATATACATCTTTTTATTTATAGTACCAGCTTTCCATGCCTCCACGTGTATATAAAGGGAGGAGGCATATATATATATGCCCACTACCGAACATCTTCATCTACTTGACCATGTGTCACATTACCAACAGTCTTTTCCCTTTTTACCCCTATTCCTGCAGCCAAAATATGACACGCATTTGGGAGAAAGTAATCTATTTGACTATTTGAAAGTATCTCTTTGACTCCTGTGCTAATTCGTTTGTAATATATATTTGTATGTCTGCATGCCTGAACCACAGAGAGATTAAATAAAAGAAGTTATCCAATCAGAGTGGTTGCTTTTATTGCTGCACTCTAAGCCAACATGCAGATAAGGAAAGAAAGCTCATACTAAGCATTCTCTTGTTGTCTTCCATATACAGACTAGAGTGGTCTTTACAGAGATTAATTGATTTTATCTTTCCAGCTTTTTGCACTTTGGTAGTGTTACAATGTGAGAAAATCCTCCTCCCTCCCTTGGTTCTGAGTCCAGCTCCTTAACTATGCCAACAGAGTTGAAGTAGGCATAATTATGTTCTCACTTAACACAGATTTAGGTTAAAGTCCAACTTTGCTTCAGAACAAATAGAATTTGCCAGATGAAAACTCTCGGATAGAAGGGTTTTCTGAGATCATTTTTACAGACTATGCAAAAGTGATTTTTTTTTTTTTTCTTTTTTTCCAGTGATACTTTGATTATGAATTATAAAACATTTGTCAGGGAAACCTGATAAAAGCTAGTCATGAAATTGAATGAAATCACTCCCAGAGCTATCTTCCAACTCAAATTATACAATGCAATACTTCGTTTTCAGCTATTTTGCTTTTTGAGAGAAAATAAATCCCTTTGTTTTAAATCTCTCAAAGAAAACATTCAGCTGCTTTTCATAAGTAGCATGCTACATTAGGAGACCTGTGATTTTTATAGATCAAACGATAGAATATGTGTATGGTAGAGAAGTGACTATGGACAGAGCTTTTGTTTTATAATGAAAGATACAGTTACAATGACCTTGAAGAAAAGCTTCAGAGAGGAAATCTGTCCATTTTAATAGTGAAATGTAAAATCTTGAATATGATCTTGATCTTGAATATGATATTGAGTGTCCTAACAAAGTTTCCTGAAAAGGCTGAACACTTTGTGCAAGGTGGCTAGCATCCTCAGCCTAATTCATCCTTTCAGCCACAGACTCAGTCAACCAGAAACTAATATAAACAATTAAATAAGAGAGCAATAACTTTGTTCCTGAACTCTGTCTGTCCAAAAGCAAGTAAAATTATTTCATTTACAGAAGTAAACAGAGACTAAACATTTTTATTTGCACAAAATGCAGCGAATTTCATATGCCCATTCAAGCTCAAAACCTAATGAGCTTTTTAAACAGAATCTTCACAGTACTGAGACATTCCATATTAGCAATACTAAGCAAATAAGAAAATGGCAAAGGGAAAATTTAAGTGACTATTTATTTTACTTTAAAGAACATCTGAATTGGTTAAGAATGCTCACAAATGACAAGATGATGGAAAAAAAGCAAGAAATAAGAAGAAAATGCTCTAAAAGGCTAAATTAACAATACAGTTAAGGAAAACTCCAATTAAAAAAAAAATCAAACAATTTTACTCTTTACAATACTTTGCCTTATGGGGACATAGGAAACCAGCAAAATGAACCAATGGGAAAAATTACCTTTCTAGTGGAATAACAAAAAAGTGGGAAGACTATAAAAGTAGTGAAATAAGAAACAAATGCAAATGATGGCTAAAATTGTCTGGATTCAGTTATTTTGTCTCAAGTCATGATTTTCTACTGTATTTAAGTAGGCAAAGCTGTTTGGCCACTTGGCTGTCTTTGTCTGCTTTTGGTTCCCATGTAGAGAGGGTAGCAAGTCATTATATGAGTCAAGTGATTGTTGATATCTGTAAATAAATAGATTTCAAGTATAATTTTCTTCTGTATTCTTGAAAATTACATCTACCAGAGTAATTTAAAATAGGTAGCTATACATGCAGTGTTGTCATCTCACTACCAATTTGTTAGCTAATTTTTTTCTAGTTAATAGTTAATTTTTCCTTTCTTGAAAATATTTTTATTGCATTTTTATCGAAGCCAAATTAAATGTCCAGTCAAAACACGGGTCTTATCAGTTAACATGTTTAAAAAATAAAAAATAAAAAAAAATCAACCCCCTAAATTTGGAACCGATTTAGCATGAAAATGAAAATTCCAAAAAATTTGCATAAAATGCAAATTTAGATACTGCATATCAGTTTGATGATGTAGAATATCTCACTGTTAAATACTTATCGCATTTCAAACCATGTTGGTATTTCCCCTTGGATACACTATTCAAAACCAAAATAAAACAACAACAACAAAAAACCAAAACAAGCCACCAACTACAAAAAGGTGAAGCAATCTATGGACACTACAGAGGTGAAGTGAAATAACAAATTTCTAATTTTGTATTAGAATATATCTAAAGCTATATGAAGGAAAAAAATGTTCATTGACAAAAATGTATAATGTAGTTAGGGTACTGCCTTTGAAAATGGAATTCTGCTGGAGGCTGATTGATTAGTACTGTCCAATCTTTTTTTTGCTATTGTAGTTCTGTTGATATTCATTTTTGCCAATATTCCCTTGCTTGGTAGTATTTTCATTATAAACACTCCATTCACAAAGATTTATAACTACTCTATAAAAAGTTGCCATAAAATGAAACTCAGTACATGAGGTCCAAAGCCAGGGAGAAAATTTGATCTGACAGGATGGCATGTATATGATTTTCACCATGTTTAAGTGCAAGTAAAATACAACTTTGATTACAAAAACAAACAGCAAGCAGTTTACACTGCTTGACTTGGGAAAAGGTGAGGAGACAAGGATTTACAGCACTCCAAATAGATAGCTAGTGTACAAATTCTTATTTTTTCACAGACAATTTTATCACGTGAGTATCAGTTAAGAGCTAAACACATATAAAACACAAAGTCCATGGCATTCAGGATGAGTGTGGCAGTATAGCTCAGCCCTTCCTTTGACTCTCCCAGCCAGTTTATTTGCACACCTGATGACTTAGGGAAATGAGGAGATAAATGGTAACAAAACTAACCCTTATAAAAACCAAAACCAAACCAACCAAATATCAAAAATCCCATCCTGAACCATGTTTTATGCCTGCTTGGCTTTCATTGTGGAGTCAGATATGCTCCAGTTCTGGACTGTTCAAAGAAAAGGTAGTAATGTCTTGCTGTTAAAAATGGTTATGAATTATAATTGGACCATGCATTTTGGTGTCAGATATGTCTTGGATTACTATACCAAAATTTTGCGCTACAGCCTCAGTCTCCTTTGAGCTGTGCTAGTGCTCTTCACTGCACAAAAGCTGCAAAAGTCATCAGCTGTTTTGTTTATACTTCTGTCTCTGATACAGACCTCAGAGACCTGTTATTGCACTTCCTTATATATATTTGAGGACCAAATTCTGTTCAAGCTGTAGATAATATCCTTCAAAGACAGAAAAAAAATATTGGTAAATCTGTCATTCAAAGAACATTACATTTATGTGTAACATGGGAATTAGTCTTGCGTATATGTTTTTTGCTGGGAAGTGGAGGAGGAGGGTGGGTTGTGGGTGGCAAAAATATACTACTCAGTTTAATAAAATGTGTTATTTAAGCTGACTACAGAATTTCCATTTTTTTTTTTTTCTTTGCTGTCACCAATGAACAAACTTCAGAAAAGATAATAGATCTCATTAATGTATTCAGGGATGAAACACAGCTTTTAAAACATATACCTTTTAAATGATGTTCTATTTTTTATTCATGCATTGAAAGCATTTCTAGAACCAATGGTTTTTCAGATTTAAGCTTTCTGTGAAATAGTCATTGGAATTATTCTTTAGAGGACTTTGAAGTTATTTCATGCTACAACCAGATAGTAATAGTAGATGCCATATAAAAGTGAAAATATTGCATTAGCTTGATTAGCTCTCTGGCAATGATTAAGAAGTTTCCTCTAACACTTGAAGACAAGAAGATAAAATCTCTCCAGCAGTTGTAAAGAAGAAATTACAATGGTTTATTTTGAAAGCAGTTTGAAATTATAGTCTTGCCTTAAACTTAACTAGTAAGATTCAAGACTGCAGACATTTTATCTAAAATGTAAAGTCTCCTGAGTTTCTTTAATACAGAACTTCACCTTTCACTATAGCTGAAACACTGAAAAGGATAGACTGAATTATTGAAAAACTGTAACTCCAAATGCAGGAATGCTTTGATACTTCCCCCCCCACCCCCCCCCGGAATAACAAAGACAATCTGCTGAATGACATGTGATTACAGAATCACAGAATCATTCAGATTGGAAAACACCTGTAAAACAATCCTTTCCAATCTTTAACCTAGAACTGCCAAGTCCACCAAGTTAAAGATGCTTCTTAGACCAAATAGGTCACTGTTGCTAACCCCATGAAAGCATGATTATAGCTAGTTGTAAATTTAGAATATTATCATATGAGGGGAATGTTTTTCCCTCATGGCTGAATTACCAGAAAAAAATATGTTTAAATCTCCCTGTCTCTTTGTTCTGTCATCTTTACAGCAAAAGTTCCTCTTATACACTTGTGGAAGGCAAAAATCAGCAGTTTTGAAAATGACCAGTAAGAAAGTTAAGCTTACACACACGAGAGAAATTTTCAGTTTAAATGATAGTATCATTATGTGTTCAATGCCTGCTTATAAGGTGAAGTTGAAAAGTTCTACCAAAATAAGTACTTAATACCTATACTTTTCTAGTAAGGAATTTTGCAGGCTACCAATTTGCTATTGCAGTTTAGGATTATGAATTTATTTTATGTTTTAGAGAGGAAACTTAAGCTGAGATAAAAGATTGACTAGAAAAAAAAAATGATAAATTTTCTGTTTCTAATTCTAAGTTTTGGTTATTAATCAGTATTTCATAAAATCACAGAATCATAGCATATCCCGAGTTGGAAGGGACCCTTAAGGATCATGAAGTCCAACTCCTCGCAACTGCACAGGTCTACCCAAAAGTTTAGACCATGTGACTAAGTGCACAGTCCAACTGCTTCTTAAATTCAGACAGGCTTGGTGCAGTGACTACATCACTGAGGAGCCTCTGCCAGTGTGGAACCACCCTCTCAGTGAAGAACCTCCTCCTGATGTCCAGTCTAAACCTCCCCTGCCTCATCTTAACACCGTTCCTATGGGTCCTATCACTGGTGTTTATGGAGAACAGGTCACCTGCCTCTCCACTCCCCCTCACAAGGAAGTTGTAGACTGCGATGAGGTTCCCCCTCTTCTCGAGGCTGAACAGGCCCAGTGACCTCAGCTGCTCCTCATGTGTCTTCCCCTCCAGGCTCTTCACCATCTTTGTCATCCTCCTTGACATTCTCCAACAGTTTAATGTCCTTTTTGTACTCTGGTGCCCAGAACTGCACACAGTACTCAAGGTGAGGCCACACCAATGCAGAGTACAATGGGACAATTACTTCCCTCGACCGACTAGCAATGCTGTGCTTGATGCATCCCAGGATACGGTTGGCCCTCCTGGCTGCCAGGGCACACTGCTGGCTCATATTCAACTTACTGTCAACCATGACCCCCAGATCCCTCTCTGTGGGGCTGCTCTCCAGTGTCTCGTCACCCAGTCTGTATGTGTAGCCAGGGTTGCCCCATTGCAGGTGCAGGAACCGGCACTTGCTTTTATTAAACTTCATGTGATTGGTGATCGCCCAGCTCTCCAATCTGCCCAGATCTCTCTGCAAGGCTTTTTCACCCTCATTGGAGTCCACAACTCCTCCAAGTTTGGTGTTGCTCAAAACACCTTCTAGTCCTACATCCAAATCATTTATAAAAACATTGAAGAGTACTGGCCCTAAATGGAGCCTTGAGGGACCCCACTAGTGACCATCCACCAGCCTGATGTGGCCCCATTTATCACAACCCTTTGAGCCCTGCCCGTCAGCCAATTGCTCACCCATCGTATGATGTTTTTGTTTAGTTGTATGCTGGACATTTTGTCCAGCAGGGTATTTCTTAATCAGTATTTTGTCTACCCCAAACAGACCTTTTGATTATTTTCTGAAGAATGACAACTTAATGCTTTCTTTATTTTCACAGGACTTAGTTCAGTTTTCTCACATTTTACAGTGAACTGAGGCATAATTCACCATACAAAATAAAAAACCTTGCCTATCTAAAATATTTCAGGACTCAGACACAACGTTATTATGGTATAAAAATTTATCTTGAAGAGGATAATTTGAGATCAACTTGGTAAAAACTAAGCATCTTGAACAAGCTTGGAATTGTCTTAGTGGATCCCATCCTGAGCTAGCTCAAGAGACATGATGCTTATTGCTGGCATGGTAACAGGGACCTGTTCTAGTCACTGTTATTTAACTGATGGTCTTACCATCTCCATGCTGTGTTCAATGTCCGGAGAGATTCTTTTTTTCATGAATAAATATTGCATTATATATTTTTAAAAATTATTTATGACTATTAAAAACTCCACTTCAGATTTCATTAGTTTAATTTACCTTTCATTTAACTTTACTTAGCCAGGTATTCTCTGAAGATAAATTGATATATGTTGATCTGAATTGGAAATCAAATCCTACTATTCTCAGATGAGAAACATACACACTGTATGGAACAAACATAAACAAAACAAAACAAAAAAATACAGAGAATGGATTTTATGATAGATAATTAAAGCTTATTTTGAGTTTGAGAAATTATCTAAGCATTAAAAAAAATAATAAAATAAAAATAATTTAGGGGACAGATACACCAGATGTCCTGAATGTTTCTGTGCCTTCTTTTAAGGCATTTGGTAGTAGACACTGTAAGTGGTAGAACAGTTTATTAGATGGATATAGGTCTAACCCAACAGGAAAACTCCTAGAATTCTTCCCAAAGTCACACTTCCGTGCAGCTCCTGAAGGCATTGGGAGATTTCTGTCTGCATTGAGCTTAATAACATTTTGAATTTTTTCTTTCCTTTCAGAGATTAGAAAGATAAAATATGTGGAAACAAGGCAGTTCACACAGGCTAAACAAATTATTTTCCTCCATAATTTATTACTTAAAATAAATAAGTTCATTGATTTTAGATTATATAAATTTAATTAGAGTAAAGTAGATGCCTTAAAACATCAATGAAGCACTTAGAAAAGTTAATCTGTTTTTTCATTCAATAAATTATTTCTTCTAGTTGTAAAAGCCTTCACTTACCCACTAGGAAATCAAAAACAATGGTTGTAATTCATTGAGGGATGCGACTGATGTTCTTTTGCATTCCCCCTGAAAAGGAATTCACTGTGACTCAGTGTGAACAAGCTGTGTCATTTTCATCCAACTTGTGTAAAGCTAGAGGAAATGAGCTGAGGTAAATCCTAAAAAGATATGTCAAACTACCTGATCTGTTTTTGTCTAGAGATGAGAGTCATCCCTTTTCCTTTTTTTCTCTCAGATGACAGAAGAAAAAACATAAGTGAAAGCACTTATTTCATTCCAATAAGCTAATAAATAAATAGAATATCAAAACCATAAATAATAATAACAAACACTAGAATTACCACTCAGTTGTCCTTTCTCTAGAAATTTTGTTACTAATCCTGTAAATATCTAGTCCCTTTTTTTTTTTTTTTTTTTTTTCTTTTCCCCTGGCATTTATTCTGTGACCACTGAAGTCACAGAAACTATAAAAGCAGTGCAGCAGCAGAGCAGCAGTGCTTTCAACAGCTTTCCTTAGTCCCAACAACCTGGAAGAGAGTTCTGACAAAAACAGTGCATTCTGGCAGATAGATTTATTGACCTGCTGAAAGCACAGGTAAGATAGAAAGGGCAGAAAGCTATCATCTCTTAAGTGATGACCTCTCTCAGTGCCTATTAGTTAAATGTTATTAAAGTAAGCTAGGAAATAAATACATATTTTATTTTTAAAAATTGCCCATAGCACAAGGCAATTACCAACAATGATATTCAGAACATGCCATGTAATGATATTCAGAACATGGAACATGCCATGTACAAAGTAATTATATTTCATACAGATATTTGGTGAAAATAATGCTTTATGTTAAACCAATAAATTTTCCTGATTTTCCTGATTGTAATTTTGCTGTTGGCTTTGATAGGAAGAGCTGTAGTGCAGAAGTCAAATTCATTGTGAATGCCTGTAGTAGTACCTAACACAAAGTGAACAATGATGATTCTCTCAAGATGGTTCAGTGTTAAAGATATTAGTACTTGGTAGCAGCTTAGCTAAGGACAAGACAGCATGGAGCCATCAGCAGCAGAAGAGAAAGATAAGTAAAATAAAGGACCTATTTCATCATATCTGAATTAAATCTGGATTTCAGGGTTCCACTTTGCCATTTCATTTATGTTTATGGCTACAATTTCTTGTATATGGCTAGACCATATACTACTCTAGTAATTTTCAGTTATTGGCATCAACAGAGGCAAGTGAAATTCAGAGCAGCCTTTTGTGTATTGCTGCACTGAATATACTCAAACACAAAAACTCAAATCAGCTTTGCCTTCTATCCTTCCATTGCCTTGTCTTGTTGCTTTTTGTGCTATTTCTATTCTCAGTTAATATTACGCCAGAGCAGCATATAATGTAGAAGCATACAATATGAGATGGTATTCTTGAGTTACGGTACTACTTCTTCATGAACACCGCAAAAAATATTAACTTGCATATAACATTCTAAGTTTATTACTGCAGTTCTAAATGGAGGGGAAAAAATAATAGCATATAAATAGTGTTTGGGAAGGACAAGAAATGGCAATTTAGAGAGCTGGAGATCAACTGTGATTTAAAAAGAAAAAGCATAACTTTAGCAGAAACTACTCTGAAGGCACTGTTTCATCTAATGAAACATGATGGCATAGTTTTGCATTAAAGCAAAATGGCAGCTTGCAAAACTGTTCTGTATAAGGTACTGGCTCTAGGTTGCAAGCATAAAGCCAAACTGAAATTAAAAATATATATCCTCTATTTTATGAGCATATTGAGGACATTTTTAAAGGGAAAAAAAAAAAAAAAGCTGCAAAAAATACCTAACAAAGCAATTTCATAAAATAAAGAGGAAAGCCAATATATATATATATATTTTCCAGTTATTTTCAATTTATCTCTTTATAGCCTTCTTCTCCCTGGAGAAATAATAATAAAAAATCAGTGATTGTGAGGACTTTTACTCATCACTTGTTTAAACAGAATAAAGTTCTTAGCTGAGTCATCACACTGCAAGAGCTGAGGTGTGAGATAACTGTCATAGAACAGGTATGCTATTAACAACAAAATATAAATTATTTATGTGATTAGAAGAGCATGAACTAAAATCTTTTAAGTTATAGCTCACAATGGCGATGACTGCTCTATCCCTCCATCCTGTTTACTCAGGACATTAATTCTGCATCATAAAATCACCATATTTAAATCCTAAAGCTAGATCTTGCAGTTAAAATAATTTTCTTTATATAGTATTGCAGCTGCAGACATGAGAACTAATTCACAGAGGAAGGAGTATTATATCCTTTTTGGAGAGCCTTATCTCTCACAAAATGAAATTTACGCATTTTTAAAAAAATCATATCTTTCTTCATAAGTGTGAGAACAGGATCCAGGTAACAGATAGTTACTTCCACTTTTGTTTCTTTAGGATGAATATTTAAGGAAATAAACGCATGAGTATAGAAACCTCTAAAATAACTCAGAAACTGAGTTATTGTAGGAGCTCAAAATGTCAGCCAGTGTATACCCATTATAAAAATCCCTGGCTTCATTAATTCACTTTGAAAGGAAAAACAAAAATAAACAAACATTTCTGCTTTTTAAAGAAATTCATGAAAACAGTCATTTGCTAAAAAATGAACTGTTCTGTGGCATAGGACCTCTCTGTCCATTTGCTTTAGAGGATAATCAGCAACTGAATTTAAAAGACAACTGGGGAGCTATCAGAATTTCAGAAGACATTCAGGGTCTGCTGCTGAAGGCTTTGAAAACATATGCTTTGCTCCCATAAATGTGTGTTCCAGAACATATTCAGGGATTTCAGTAGAAGCAATGAGCAATTTTTAAGTCTTTGGCGGAAGGGTTAAGTAGCAATGACTCAGGCAACTGGACCACCATGATGCATTACAAAACTATTGTGTCACCTGAACCAAATAAAGGATGGAAAGAAAGGACGGAAATAAAAGTTTTTACTAAGTTTAAAAACAGATGCACCATCCTACCACTACTCAACTATTACTTTAACAGCATAAATGAGGAAGCAGTAACAGCAAGGAGCACATTGACAAGGCAGCATTACTGTTTCTACCAGATACTAGTCTTCATTTTTAAAATAAATTGCCTTGAAAAAGCATCAGACATGTCACAATAGCTTGCAGTTCCTTCTTCCCCCGGGAAGGGAAGGCAAGGGGAGGGGAGGGACCTCTATAGCATATATATATATATATATATATGCGCATACATATATATATATATATATATATTTTCCACAAATAAGATGTGATTTTTGGTTCACTGAGTATCACCTTTTGACCAGGTTCTTTAAAACTACTGTAAGCACCTAATTTTGCACCAGATCCATCCTTTTTATTTTTATTTTTATTTTTTCAGTGCCCAGTATTTGCCTAACAGGAAACTAGTATATATGTGCTCTTTAACTTACCAAATAGAAACCTTTTCAAATGATGAGCACTACCAAACCAAATCACTAAAAAAAATCTGTCCCTTGCTTAATGCAACTGTGATGCAGTGGGTGCAAGAATAGGAAGTTTCCAGGTTTTTGATCTTTTTCCTAGAATATCATACAGAGAGCAAAACATTCTTTTCATTATTCTGTAGTAATAGCAATCTCTCTGCTACTCACCTTACTCTTGATGGCCAGAGGTAAGGCAGAGGAATGGAGAATAGTCTTTTTAGTAAGACAGAAAGCACCGTCTTAAACAGAGCCTTTTCTTATTTTCCTCCCATTAGTATTATCATCTGCATCCAAAATTTCCATACTTCTGTAACTTGTTTTTTAACTTTATCAGCAATAAAGTTTATCAACATATAAACACTTTCCACTAAGAGTGATCTATGGTAAATGTCTAAAGCAATATAAAGAATCCCAAAAATATTATAGAAGATTTTGAATATTTTAAGTTTTACTATTCTACTGATTTTGTCTCATAGAATTTTTTTTTACGTTGGCTTTATTTCATATAAGCAGATCATGTATCAGGTGAAAAAACCCTGAGCACTATTATGTGCTCCTCAAATGCCCATACATTTAAAGGGGACTCAATAAAAAAGGATGCTTTATACTATATACTAAATATTATTGATGGAAATTAAGAGAAATATATTGAAGTATAGAAAGCTGTGACACACCGTTAACCATTTTATTACCCATAGTGTGTCTTGGTGACTCCTTTGGCTATTTACCTGTCTTAGAAACTCTAAATAAAACCATTTTTAAAAAAAAAAAAAACTTGTACTTTATCAGCTGGAATACCATTGCTGCCTAAAATATTTTATTATCTAAGCTACATTTATCACAACTGCTGTCATGTCACAACACTTAGCAGAATGTCCCACTGCCATGTGAGGAGTTAGCACACCAGCTGAAAACTGTGAATATTAATTAACTGTATTACAATGATTTTTAAAATTATTAATATTTTTATTATTTTTCCCCCCATGCACCAGAAAAGTGTACCATTTATATAAAGCATCTGGATGAGAACAACCTAGTCCCACCTGTAAAGTGTAAACTTTTTTTCTGCAAATATTAAATTTCCTGAAAAAGCAATACCTTATTAAATTTCACAATACTGTTATGCTGGCTGAGTTTTGGTGAGAAACAACTAGACCAAATCCTCATTCTGATTCAAACATTTTTGATCAGCTGGATTATTTTTTTCATCAACAAAACAACACTGAAGCAGAACACAGCTTTTAGCACATCCAGGTGTCGCTCTAATCTCCATCACTGTTCCAATTATCAGAGTAGCATTACTTTTTTTTTTTTTTTTTTTTTTTTTTTTCACATCTCATTATCCAACAGCTCTTAACAACTAGTGATGGTTAAAACTAAGTTAATTTTGGCAGCTGAGTCAGTAACACTAATATGAACTTTCCCCTCAATGCATTTCCCCATTTGGGTAGAGCAACCAGTGTCTTCAGATTTCTCCCTGATACTTCCAGTGAAGTCCTTGCTGATCAGACATTGATGATGCAGCCGTGCAATTCCACCCCTTTCAGAGAGATTGCTCCCAGACTCCAGAGAAATTACTTCTGGGTTTTGAAAACAGAGTCTGGTTGAGGAGCCAGTCCCTACCTGGCTCAAAACCTCACTTTGCAGCTCATCTTGCTGCAGTCCCACTTCTGTTCTTTGTAAGCTTTTCAGGAATGGCACCTTTTATAGGAACACAGAATTGTAGAATCATCCAGTTTGGAAAAGACCTTCAAGATCACCAAGCCCAACCATCAATCTGACCTGCTGAGTGCCATCACTAAACCTTAAATACCTCCAGGGATGGGGACTCCCACCACTTCCCTGGGCAGCC
This sequence comes from Heteronetta atricapilla, assembly GCA_011075105.1. Lineage (NCBI taxonomy): Eukaryota > Metazoa > Chordata > Aves > Anseriformes > Anatidae > Heteronetta > Heteronetta atricapilla. Next base: position 100,217,705 of record CM021732.1, read on the forward strand.
CCTTCCTGTGCTTGACCATTGTCTTTGTGAAAAAATTCTTCCTATGTCCAATCTAAACCTCCCTTGGCACAACTTGAGTCTGTTTCCTTGTCTTATCGCTTGTCCCTTGAGAAAAAGAGACTGAAACCCTCCTTGCTGCAACCCCTCCTTTCAGGTAGTCATATAGAGAGATGAGGTCTCCTCTCAGCCTCCTTTTCTCCAGAGTAGGAGCAAACTAGCAAGACTTGTTTTCTAGTCCCTTCAACAAATTTATTGGTCTTCTCTTTACACACTGAAGCAACGTAATAGCCTTCTTGTTATGAGGGGCCTAAAATTGAACACAGTGTCTGAGATGCAGTCTCACAGTGGACAAGTAGAAGGGGACAATTACTTCCCAGTCCTTCTGGCCACATTATTTCTGATACAGACCAGGATGCCATTAGCTTTCTTGGCCACCTGGGCACACTGCTGACTCATTTTCAGCCAATTGTCAAAGCACCCCCATATCCTTTTCTTCACCGGGTAACTTTCCAGACACTCTTCCCAAAGCCTATTCTTTTGCATGGGATTGTTATGACCCAAGTGCAGGATCCAGCACCTACCCTTGTTAAAATTTATGTGATTGGGCTAGGCCATTCAATCTAGCCTATCCAGATTTCCCTGCAAAGCCTTCCTACCCTCAAGCAAATTGATAGTTCTGCCTAGCTTGGTATTGTCTGCAAACTTACTGAGGGTGCACTCAAAACCCTAATCCAGATCATTAATTTTAAAAAAACTTGGCCCCAATACTGAGCACTGGGAAACACCACTGGTGACCATTAACCAACTGGATTAAACTCCATTTACTGTGGTTCTTTGAGCCCTGCCATCCATCCAGTTCTTCACCCAGTGAACCGTACACCTGTCCAGGCCACGATCTGCCAGTTTCTCCAGAATAATAGAGATGATGTGAAATTCTGTACTAAAATCAAGGTAAATAACATCCACAGCCTTTCCCTTGTTTATTAAATGGGTCATCTTGTTATAGAAAGAGATTAGGTTAGTCAGGGAGGACCTACCCTTCATAAACCCATGCTGTCTGCATCTGATCATTCAACTGTCCTTAATATGCTTTAGGATGGTGCTCAAGTTGATCTGCAACCTTCCCAGTACTGAGGTCAGACTGGCAGGCCTAAATGCCTAAGGTTATTTCATATATTGGTTTGCATCTTGAATTTCTGAGAGTAGCAATCTCAGAAGTTTAGTTTAGAAGAAATCTCTGGCTTAAAATAACACTGCAAAAGTCTCTGATCATATAGACTACACCAATCAAGGACTATAAACTAAATATGTAAGTTTAGGAACGCTGTTCCAACCAAGTATTTTTACGGCCAAGATATAAAATCAATGTGATGCAACTGAATACATAACAGTTAAATATTATGAGCTTTGTGGCTGACCCACTGCAGTACTCTCTTTGAAAATATCACACATCTCTCCCCACTACCCTTCCTCCCAAGTAAATAAATAAATAAATCAGCAACTAAAAGAATGGTTTCACCCTGTGAATTTTTATAAAATGTGCAATCAAAGAAAAGTTACATTTACCAGAGGGCAATCCAGCACTTTCCAGCATGACAAAGGTTCTGTTTTATAAATATTCACATATAGGTACATCAGCCATAGTCAGATTTTCTAAAACTCATAAACATAACAGAAACAAATACGTCAGCTAAGCTGCTTATAAGTGAAACAAATTGAGCTTTTCAGAATGCAATGAGAGACCTATAAGAAATGCCTTTAAGGTATAAAACAGCATATCAACATTTAAAGTCTTTAGTTTCTTTATTGTTGCAGATATCTGTAAGAACAGATGCTTTCAAAAAGATGTGTTTCCATTTAGGCTTTTGCTGTACTGTATTTATGAGAGTGTACAGTCACAAGACATATGGCACCTGGCTTTGAGCTGTGATTCATTCAGCTGCAGAACTGTATTAGGTGAAAATATTTTGCAACATTGAAGAAGTTGCTGGAATTTTGTAGCAATAAAATTCTTGCAGTTTAAAACAATCTCCCCTGTTTCAGTAAGAACACCTACACTTGATATTTTGTCCAGAAGAAAGAGTAAAGAGGTGTAAATCGTAAGTGTAGATTCACTAGGTATCCTGTCAGTTCAGAACTATTTAACAGTGGCTGACAAAAAACAATGAACATATCTCATAACCTCTATGAGTAATCAAAGAAACAAGTTCACAAAATCTAGTTCTGAAATCTCATTTCTAAATGCAGATCTAATGCATCATCCATGGAGGTAATTTATTTCCTTCTGCAAAAATATATGTGGCTGGGTGCATGCACAGTTGTATAGGTTTTTTTTATATGATGCTTTGTGGAACCCACTATTTCTGTCAGAGTCCTTCTGGAAGAGTGGAATGTAACAGAGGATTAATGAAAGACTTCGGACACTATTCAGCCACTTCACTCAGTGGCTGAATATATTCTGAATATATATTCTAAGCCTGAAGTACAGACACCTAACTGCAAGATTTGTTCTGACTACTGACAGAAGGAAGCAAGGAGAAAGGATAGTGACTTGCTGTTGGAATCTCAGCATGGGCTGCCAACATAGCCACTCTCTCTCCTGTTCAGTGCTCCTTGCTGTGAATCTCAGGATCACAGACAAACTAGAAGTTTGGAAAAATGTGGTGTAGGAAAGAGTAAATTTTAAATCTCCACACAAGAATGCACGCAGATCAGAACAGCTTAAATTTGGCGACACATTTAGGCTTACATGGGAGTTCACCTCTTTCTGTTCCATTCACCCAGTGCCATGGGATCCACAGTCAAAGAAAGCAAAATATTGGGGAAAAGAAAGCAAGCCCCAAAGCTTATGTGTGATAAAAAGTAACCTTTATTTATCAAAAAGTGAAGAGGCATTGCTATGTTTCCCTGTGAAATAGCAAAAAAAATCAATAACCTTTTATTTTATATCCTGCTATTCTGATTAATTTCCTCAGTCTTGCAAAATATTTCATTTCTAATATGACTCTGAAATTTCATGAATCGCAGCTCACGTGTAAACCTCATGAAGTTCAACAAGGACAAGGGTAAGGTCCTGCATCTGGGCCAGGGCAACTCTAAGCACAAATACAGGCCATGCAGAAAATGGATTGAGAGCAGCTCTGATGAGGGGGACCTGGGGATGTTGGTTGAGGAGAAGCTCAACATGAGCCAGAATTGTGTGCTTGCAGCCCAGAAAGCCAACTGTATCCTGGTCTACATCAAAAGAAAGGTCAGCAGGTTGAGGGAGGTGATTCTCCCTCTCTACTCTGCTCTCATGAGACCTCACCTGGAGCATTCAGCTCTGGGGTCCCCAGAATACAAAAGACATGGAAGTATTAGAACGAGTCCAGAGGAGGGCCATGAAGATGATCAAGGGATGAAGAACCTCTCCTATGAAGATGGGCTAATGGAGTATAAGAGAAGGTTCCAGAGAGACCTTACTGTGGCCTTCCTGTACCCACAGGGGACTACAGGAAAGCTGGGGAGCAACTCTGTCAGGGATTGTAGTGATAGGACAAGCAACAATGGCTTTAAACTAAAGAAGGGTAGATTTAGATTAGATATTGCAAAGAAATTGTTCATTGAGAAGGTGGTGAGGCATTGGAATCAGAGAAGCTGTGGATGTCTCATCCCTACAAGTGTTCAAAGCAAGGTGGGATTGAGCTTTGCACAACCCAGACTAGTGGAAAGTGACCCTGCCTATGGTAGGGGGGGTTTGGAATGAGCTGATCTTTAAAGTCCCTACCTACTCAAACCATTCTATGATTCTATGAAAAATGGGATGATGTACATATGTTTCGGCTCATTATTAAATATACTTGACCAAGTCCTGAAGTGAAGAATGTTTTCACTTGTTTTCACTTCGGAAATATCTGAAAACTTCTTTAAAAGTTCATTATTTAAGCAAAATCTCAATGCTGTTTTGAAACTCGACAGATATTTGTCTTTTTTTTTTTTTTAATCTTTTTTATTTTAATAGCAGATAAGTGTACAGACAACCCTGAAAACATCACCAGATACACATGAAATAGATAAGTTGTTGATAATTTTCTTTGATCAGTCATATAGGTAGGCCTTGGTGACCTTGTCAATGTTATTCGATGCAGGAGATGCAGGCCAGTGACTGCATATACACTCATATACAATAAACAAAGCAGTAATTAAAGTTGTATTGCATATAGAAGTAGGTATGCATATATTATTGTGTTAAATACTGCTTATGTTATAGCCAGAGCATAATATAAGATTTTGGGACAGAACTTTGCACTCCTTTCCATATATATTGTACAAGCCATAGGTATTCAAGGGAATAAATAATGCATTACAAAGAGAAGTAATAGGTGTAATCAAACAACTGTTTTCTCACATGTGAATGCTTTAATTTTCCTGCACTTTTCACTTTGTGAGCTGGGAAAAGTTCATAGAAATTCTAATAAAGAATACAAAAAAAAAAAAAAAAAAAAAAAAGAGAGAAAAAAGGATTTTTAAAAGATATCTCTCTTTAAATGCAGGAAGAGCTTTAAAAATAATCATCCAATCCCAGAACTGAGATTTCAAGCTCTACTTTGAGAATATAGCACTACTTTGAATTTACTTGCACTGACTTCCAGCACATACAACTGTTGCAGATATTATCAGACTGATGTCTTTTGTGGGAATCTTCACTTTAGAAACTGAGGGGAAAAACTACCTTTATTTCACACAATCTGCTGAATCAAAGGAAGCACCTTTTATTCACTCCGATACTACATGTTCAGATTGCTAATGTAGGTGCAGGAGCTTGCTTTTATAACAATAGTATCAGCTGGACTCATACTACCCTGCCATGTGGATTGGACCAGGGAAGACCATCTGGGATTAGTATGAGAACTTGGTAAGAAACCAGTACATCTTGAAAAAGCTTTACATACCTGTGCTAAATCGTTGCTGTTGCCATACATTGTCACAGCTGGTGGCTGCTCAGGGATCCAATTTAAAGGAGATTCCCTTGATATGTAATAACACAGGGAATCTATTACTCTTTCCCTGTAATCTCCACCAGAATAGAGACACCCTTTTCATGCCTATGATCCAAGCTACCATTTTCTTAACTAGCTAACTCATGAAGACACTCAAGGACTGATCATACAAAAAGAATTTGCCAATACTCAGTGCTGGCAATGTCTCACTATAACATGGCAGTATAAAAGACAAAGGGCTTGGACATCCTTTAGCTCTGTGTTGTCTTCATCCCAAATCACCACTTTTGGTTGCATTAAATATACTACATTAAACTTCAACTGAAATTGCATTGGAATACAATTTCTTGTTGTAGGCTTACTTTAAAGAGAGATGATTCTGTGTTCCAACTCTGGCTTATGTGAAGGACACTTTCAAGTCCTGAAGTTATGTACTGTACTGAACAGCAGATTTTAATTCCTCAGTTCTGAAGGCACACCGTATTTAGTTAGGCCAGAAAAGAAATAACAAACAAACAAAACCAACCAACCAACCAAAAAACATGATTAATGCTGAAGAATTTTTTTTTTTTTTTGGTCATATAGCATAGTATTTCAGTTTGAAATGTGTTTATGTTTCTAGATTACATTCTATCCCTGGAAATACTTGGATTTATCCATCATGTATCCTTCCACATAGAAGCTGAAAAGTTTGAGGATGTATTTAATAAGGAGGAAATTTAAAGGCACCATTTTCTACTATTAAAAATGGGTTATAATTTTGCTATCTGATATCAGATATTGCATAAATATACCAACTGAGAGCATTATAGTAGCTATTTTTTACCATATCACTAAAAAACAAGAACAATAACTAGAATGAGTTGTGTAACTGAAAGTAAGGAATAGTAGCATACATGCTTTCCCCCTCTATATACTTTGCCTGAGAATAACATACAAATGAAGTACTCAAATGTAGCAGTGTGGAAATGAAACAAAACACCTTTTTAACAACTCATGTGTCAACTTCACAACAATGAAAAGAATGAATATCGTGCTAAGAAATTAAAATGATCATTCTTGTGCTTTGTTTTTATAAACTTAAAACAAAACATCCTCCAGCATTTGGATCTAATTTCCCAACTTGTAGAAGAAGGAATATTTTAAACTTCTAAAATTTTCACTAGAAAACAAATGTTCCATCCTGCTATTACATTAAAATTATGGAAAATGAAGCCAGCCTTCTAGGTTTAATTTCCTAAGAAAAAAAATAGTTCTCTCACTGCCAGATTACATGCAGAACTATGATAAGCCTGCTCTAAGAATTCCTTACTTTCATGTAAAAATGCATGGTAAATTTCTCTAGGAAAAAACAATACAGATGTATATTGGAAAGTTCTTCTAAATAACAAAAATGCATACACAAAAATACATACAGCATATTGCAACCATTGCAATAGGTACTCAGCTTTAGTCAGATGATTCATCTGGATTGAATTTTATGAGCACAGTAAAACTAACAGTGCTGTTCCTCTGTCAGTGTCTTTTTTTTTTTTTTTTTTCAGTGAATATAACTCCAATTTCTCTTATCAAATACACTTCCCTTGTGCTAAATTGGGAAGGGGCTGAGCACTTGTGCACACAGAAAAATGATTTGCATACCATTGTCAGCACAATATTTTGCTGCATCCTAGATAGACAAAGCCAAATACAATTATAATTTAGCCTCATTAATTTAATAATAATTAATACTGAATCAAAATAGAAATTGATTCACTATAGTATTTCTATTGTGGTGCAATAGATTTAATGTATGGTTTGCAAATAATTGTTTGTGCACAGTTACGCAAAAAATAAAAATAGAAAAAAAGACTGGTTTAGTCCCTCCCACTTTTCCTTTAGAGACCTAATGTCTAGTGATATGAAGCTCTGTCTGGAGAAGTATTTATGTCACATATATTTATATAATTATATATATATATATAATTATATGGATGCACTTTATCAGCCTTGTATCTGCTGTCCCTTCTGATCACAAAATGGCATTTCATCTATAGTCAAGTAGTTTTGCCAAGTTTGCTGCAAATTAGCAGAGGGACCATATTTGTGGACTTCAGAAACTGTTTCATACATTGTTTTCATGGATTAGATGTTAAGCATTATTTAAACAGAACATTCCCTTGCTCATTAGCAGTTAACAGACTGAGAGCACAGGAAACAGCTAACATTTATATCACAAAGTCATCTTTAATGGGAAGTTCTAGTAGTGGACTGGTATCAGTTAAGTAAATGAAAAGAAAAATAAGCTCTCTGAGAAAAAATATAACCCTTTTAAATATGAGAATAAATAATCTAACTCACAGCTAGCAAAAACAATATGATAAATTACAGACTAAGAAGTGACACTGATCATGCATTTTCAATTGTTCCACTCCTTACATTCTAACATCTGAAATTCATATAAATGTCTGCTTGCATACAATAACCTCTCACAGAGGTCACAAAAATATGGAATTTCCACCCACAATGAAGTCTGAGCTAATACTTGCCTTTTTCCATTTACAGAAAAACTGAAGTCTTCATAGAGCAAGAATCACATTTTCTTTCAGTGTCATGTACCTTTTGGCATTGAGTCGTAATAATGACAGTAAATGTAGCTCCTAGAGCCTTCTAATTGCTACATAGCTACATATTAGCTATGTAGCTACATATTGTGCATATGACAGTGAAGCTTAGCATGTCTCTTGACCTATGGAAAGGTAATTTGCTCCTTTTTATAGAAATAGCATATTTCACTTGGCCTCATGGCAAGTGGATAATGTGTCCTTCCTTTGGGTAAAATCTAGGTGTTTCTGTTCCAAGCAGTTGTTTCAGTCATCTGAGCTCTATAATAATAAGACTGTGTCATAAAACCAACTGTCCTCATCGTATTTACTCTGTACTTTTGAACAAAACCACATGGATGTTGATGATAGGGTAGGATTTTATGACATTTATGGGTATAGTATATCATGTCACTATAAACTTATTTTTTCAGAATGACAGAAATGCCAATGAAGAAAAATAACACATTGTTTCTTATATGGATATCCAAAGGGAACAACAAAGAAGTGTACTTAATATGAAATAAAGGCGAATTGTTAAGGTAATTTTTTCACTCAAATGTTACTTAGTTAACATTTAACATGTTAAATTGTTACTGCATTCATTCACCCTTTTATATGAGTATTTCATCACAGTATTTTCTGTTTGTCTTATAAGAACTGAAAGAACTGAATGTGCTCTGACTTTTTTTTTTCTATTGTCTTTGCTTAAATTCTGTTGCAAAGTTATAGACTTTCCTAACACAGTGAACAGAATTACAGTTCTATCATCTAGTATATTTATACTAGAAACAAAACAAAACAAAAAAAAAAACAGAATACATAATTGTATTGCATGTCTCAAATGATAGTCAGGATATATGTTGGAAGTTAGTATGGGTTTCTTCTTTCTGCTAGAAAATTTCAATTGGAAATGAAAATAATTGAAATATTTAAGACAAAACTGATCAATTTTCCATATGTTCACTGAAAGCTAGCTGTGAGCTAATCCTTTGAGAATATTTACTGATAAGGTAATTTGCTCACAGACACTTTTAGTTCCTCTTGTCTGATGTCAGTGCTTAACATCCTCAGCACGTTATATGAAATCCTGAAAATGACAAAGATGTTGTCATCAGGAAGTCTAATAACAAAAGACCATATAAATCCTTCTTAAAAATAGTCCCAAACTGGTTTTGTTTGTTGTTGTTAAAATAAAATACTAGGTAAAGAACATGAATGTACTAAAAGTGTGAAAGTATTTTAGGACATTCCTAAAAGTGATCTTATTTTAACAAATTAAAACCAGTGATATCAGCATATGCCTAGCTGAATTAAGATGTAGAATTCAGTTAGTTTATGCATGCAGTGTGATAAAAATGTTATGAATAGGTCTTACAACAAAGAGTAGTTTTCAAAGTTAAAATTAGCTCTGAGTAAACTTTCTTATAATTTGTTAAATTAATTTTATTTGTAAAATAAATAAATGTAAATTTGAGTCAAACAACTGAAGTATATCAATAGAATATGCATTTTTTTTCTCTAAATAAATGGATGTTTTTCTCTAAATAATTAAATGTGTTATTATTTTATTTATTTATTTTCCTTTAAATAAAACACTTCAGAAATGGATCTTTATTCAATTGTTGATAGTGTGTTGGATTATACCGATTGTACCTCTCAAAATATTGAAAATATGGTATTATTTGTGCTTACCCTCTCATAGCATAACGTCAAAAAAGTAATTTCTGCCAAAAAGAAGTTTGGAAGATTGGAATTTAAACTTCTAAATTACTGGAAGAAGTTCAGTGATAGTTTTTTAATAAACAAAATCTTCTGTCAAAATGGAGCTATGTAAGAGTGTCTTTAAAAAGCTTATTTCTTTTTTGGTCACACATCTACTTTATACACACATGCAAAAAATAGTTATACATGCTAATAGTTATACATGTTAAAAATATTTAGATAGTGGATGAACATCTCTAGTCTTCCTTTTCCTAGAAACTACAGTTATAATTCAGAACAGGTTTTCTATTTTCAGGATGACTTTGGTTTGTAGAATTGTTAATTTAATTTCACATATTTCAGTACAGAGATACTATGCTTCTAGAAGCATTATATATACAGATAGATTTGACATATAAAATGCATAATCATTGTTCTTGCCAGAAGGCAGAACATAGGTTTCTGTTCCTTCCATCCTGGAAAAGGCTATATATTATTGTCACTACAGTGCTTTTATTAACATTCCAGGGCAGAGAACAAAATGTTTCATTTTTTTTTGAGTCACTGTAAAATATAACCTCTCCTTCTTCTTCCATCTCTATTTTCAATAGGATTACAAAGGCCTACAATATTAAACACACTCCTTCCTCTAGATAAAATAAATGATAGACTACTGCAGCCCTGCAGTTTGATCAAAATATAAAGGTGCTTGTTAGTAACTATAAGATGATACAATGTACGGTTTCTAAGCAATTAGCAATCAAAAGAGGAGCTTAATGCATTTCCTCTTTCTCCTCAGATGCTAAACCACAGATCCAAGCAAACTCTCCAGCCATGTAAATATAGCTGCTATTCAAAAGAAGCTTAAATTTTGGCACATAGCTTCTTGGGTAGGAGGGACCCAACATAATACTGATTATTCACTTCTTGAAAACTCTTTACAGAAGAAAATTCTCAAGAACATCCTCTCACTGCCACCTCCCCTTCCTTCCCATCCTGAGGTATCTCAGCTATTTCTGGCTTCTTGAATTAACTCAGATTTTTCAGTACAACGATGGAACTGAAATTTCACATTAGTAAAACAAATGTTAGTAGTAAAAAAAAATGTAACTGTAAAACAGTTAATAAAAATATTTATTGCAGAGTCATGATAAGAAATTAAGACAATTACTTCTTTGATTTCAGAATCACACATTAATAATGTTTTATGAATAATATCCTTTATCCCAATCATATACTTAAAACTACAATGGTGATTATATATAACATTTCTCTAAATCACCCTATTTCTCAGTGTGACAAAAAAAATAGTCTCAGAGATAAGAAGGTTATTCCCAATAATTTCCATGGGAAATATCTACCAGAAGGATGAAATGATTGTGTTATCTGTGCCAGCCAAACAATCCAGCTTCACTGCATAAGCAATGTGAGCTGAGAAAAGGATTTACTAAAAGCTTAGAGTGAGGAAAAGAAAAATGTTATTACAGAAATGAAGTATCAAAAAAAAAATAGAATTTTCAAAATGTTCAGATTTTCATGGCCATAGTCTGCATAGAAAGGACGGGAACTCCTTTCCTGGAACTATTTGCATTGTTTTTATGAAACCTTGCCCTGACACCTGGCCTTGAGGACTGGGCTTTTTTGCGAAATCTAAAATACTTCCTATTATGACATTATACTCATAGCTTTTGGGAATTTAAGACACTTACCTACTTTCACGGGATTCACATACTTAGAGAGAACAGAGGGAGTAACACCTTCAGCTTGTGTTAGAAGCTGTAATCATACAACTATCAATGCTGACTTCTATTTAGAGACTTACACCTTCCAGAGCATAAGAAAACATATACCTGCTGCAATATTATTTATTATTCTGATTTACATTATCATGTAAATCAGAAAGGCAGATTGACTGATTTAGGGCAATTTAAATGTTAGATTGGTTCAGAACCACGGCCTTATTTTGTCTTCAAATGTGTGTGTTATTTCTTGCATTCCTCTTGGTGAACTAGTCTTTGAACACTGTCCTGAGTTCCACAACTGCAGCAGCCAGGAGAAAAAATCAAAATGGATATTTGGGTCATTGTTATAAAATGATTATTAACATCAGCAAGGAACAGATGCATCACTCAGTCAGACACTGAATCTAGATTAAGCCTCAGAACATGATTTTATTTACTGTAAGTAAGAACATAGAATGGAGTGTTTATGTTAGTCATATGCCTTTACATTGGCATATCAGCAACAGAAGATGACATAATATATCAGATTTGATATAAAGTTCAAGTGGTATCTGGTTTGGCATAATGTTTGCTTGCACAAAGGTACCTATCAAAATATTTTGATAAAAAAGTAATTCCAAATCACACAGCCATGGCATTTCTTATCAGACAGTAGGCACCTTCAAGCTGGATTTATTGTCTTATCAAATCACAGTCCTATTCCATGCATCAAGAGGATCATGAGCAAACAAGGGACCAAATTAATCAAGACAGTGCTACCACTTATAATAATTTAGATACCTATATTATGTATCAATTTCCATGCACAGATTCTGCCATTAAAAATTAGCAAGCAAACAATGCAACTACAAATAGTTTTCATTAGATTAGCACTTGAAGTTATGAAGTCTTTCAACATGACAATACTCAGCAATACAATTCAATGTGGACCTGCAGGTAGACTTTCTTCTTTCTCCTTCAGTTTATTCTTCAGTGTACTGATAGTGTCATAGCAAATATGAAAGCCCTGTACTGCTTATTACCTTAGAGAAAACTCTTGTTAAAGGCATCTGCATTTCAGTCTAATGGTGCAATATTGCAAAAACCATAATTCTTTCACCATCACTATCCAGAACAGCAAAATGTTTCCTTTTCTCTTTGTTCCTGAAGTGGCTGTCATTAGGAAAGACACTTCCAGCTATCATATGGCACTAAATGTGTCTATTACACTTTCCAGAGACACTAGATTTAGTACAGAGAAAATACTTACCAGGAATATAATTTTTCATACAGCCATAATGGCAACATATATATATATATATATATATATATATATATATATAAACATACATATATATAAAGTAAGTAATAAGTTTCAATACATAACAAACAAAACACAAATCCATCTACTAAGTAAAGGAAATTTTAGGCTGACTAGAAGGAGTTCCAAACAAACAAACAAAAAAATAGCATATTAAAATGGTTACTATTAATAACTGCATTTATGATAGCAGATAGTATAGGTACACAATAGTAACATATAAAGGACAATTAACTGTGGTGAAATAAACATGTTTCTGATATGTAGAATAAGAATAGAAATCTCTTTAGCAAACAAACTAGGAGGTCTCTTCAGCAGAGCTAAGCTGACCCGTAACAGATTGGTATCTCACACTCCTTTGGTTTAGTCATATAACCAAGGAACACTGGACCCAATTGTCACCAACTACTTGCATTTCATAGACATTTGAGTAATAAGGAATAAATACACTTATGATCTATGAGAAATGAAAACAATGTTACATAGAAAAGAAGCAAGAAAAAATTTAAGAGGAGCATAATGTATATTTGGCTACTTGTAAAAGATGTAACTTAAACAGGTGTAAGGTCTACAATATGCTGTATGCAATGTATTTTATGTCTGTGAAATCTGATAAACATAATTAAAAATATGGATGAGATGGCTTTCTGCTTAATTCCAATCTTCACTAAATTGTACTTTTTATCTAACAAACATTTCTGTTAAGAATAAACACCTGAATATGAGTTGGGTTCAAGGTTGCAGTTATTAGGAACTAAATACACAAACATATACATATTTGGGATATGGCATATCCTGATACATTTTATGTATACAGTTTAGAAGAAATTTCACATTGAAAGAGCTATAACACTACTTCCAAAACTAATAGCTGAAACTCTTTATGCTGAAATGATTATTTTATAACAAGGTTCATGTGCTATAAAGTTTGTCTTAATATGTGTCTTATCTACATTCATGTATTTCATTTTGGTCTGCATAATACTTTTTTTTGTTTGTTTATTCACTGTGTAGGTTTAAAAATCCTGTTAACATATTTGCATGAGATAGTTGTAGAATGACTGATATATTCATAGTCATGGGTTTTGCATTCAGATTCTGTTATTAAAACTTGAGACAAAACCAAACAAATAAACAACAACAAAAAATACACCACACTGCAGTTATCTGGAAAAAAAATGCTTATAAATGTGTTTGGTTAAGGGAATGGCATACACATTTCCAATAAAATGCTATGAACTAATTCTGAACAATTTTCTCTTAGGAAAAATTCTTGACAGGTTTATAGCTTCAGTGTCCACTTCAAGAAACAGCCAATTTTGAACATTGTCTACTAAAATTGTACATATACCCTAGTACTACAGTTTAAGAACAATGGTTGGCTGCCAGATGAGAGATGCCATAACTGTTAGATTTGAATGATTATTCCCTAGGCTGGTGAAAACTGTGAACACTGTAAAGTGTCAGTCAGTCATACTACCTCTAAAGAGAAGGTAATTTATTCCTCTGAGGTCAGCAAAGACAGAGTTCAAAACTAATTCTCTCGTTACTTCTGGATAAAAACCAAAAACAAGCAAACATTTGCAACATTTACAAGTAGCAGGCCACTATTCACAGAATCTGGCTTTAGTGCTCCTACTGGTTAAAAGATGTTTTCAGTGAATCAAGGGCATCCTCACTCCCCTGTTGTTGAGGTCAATATTGCTTTAACGACAAGAGTAATGGTGTAGACTCATTCTCTAGGAATTAACTACAACAGTATATATGTTGGGACAATTTCATGCTATGTGATGGTAATAAGAAGGCTTTACTAAACCATTTCCACAGTTGCATTGACATTCTCAGTTTACTTTTTAGTCTAATCACATTTGCAATATAACTAAATTTAAAAAGAGAATCTCCTTCATACAGATGACTTATAAGTCCACAGAACATTTGCAGGTATTTTATCACAGAAAATTAATCTACATTTCCTTATAAAAATCCAGCAGAGGTCCATGACCATCAGAATAAAGGTGACCTTCAGTCAAAAAGGCCCTACATAATTGCACAGGTCACTGAAGAAATGCTCAACAGTGTTTATGCCATAGTGAACCTCGGACATAAGTTATAGGGAAGGGTTTTGTCTTCTGTAGGTGAGCAGATTTTATTTTATTTTTTCAAGAACAAGGATAACTTGCAACAGCTCAGGACAAATGCCTTAACAGTAAATTCTCTGTCTTGTCTAGTTATGAAGGTTTTCTCTTGCATCTGGCATGGTTTTGAATATTTAGACAAGGAAAACAAGTAAGCATCTTATATTCATAGCAATGATACCATTTACATTTGCTGTACATTTTCCTTTTTCATAATAGCTATACAGTAGCATAACAGTGTATTCATGTCCCTGATTATGTTCCTGATTTATTGCAGCATAAGCAAAAAAAACAGCACCAGCACCATGACCACCACCACCACCACCACAAAACAGTCACACCTTAAAGAAAACAGCTTAAATTGTCTCCCTCTTTGCTATTTTATTATACAATAAACACTACTGCAAAATTTCTCTCTCGTTCCCATGGTTCAATACAAGATTTGAAGTACAGCTAAGGTAATAAGAGTATGCGAAGAGGCATCTTAAGCCTTTCTTTATACTTCTTCTGTCCTAAGATTGGATTGGTGCTGGCCCGATCCATGAGCATAAATGCTGGTCAGCCAATCAAGAAATCATACAAAATGATAAAGAAGCTCAAGAAAAAAAAAATAATTTCCTCATTCTTATACAAGATGAATAGAAGATCAATGGTCTTAAAGTGTTGCGGCCACTGGCACTGAGAAGAGACTTTCTTACAGCTGCACTGCAGAGTCAAAATAGGTTATTGGTGCATATATTATGACTGAATCACACACTGGTGTGATTCACACACTGGTACAGATCACACACTGGTACAGATAATGACCAATATTTGAGATCCCTGCCCCCCTGCAGTTACTTGTTAAAAACAAGCTGCCTTAATTAATATATGGCAAAAGTTAAGGAGGAAAATAAGACTCTTCAGAAACAGATTCATAGGAAAGCACTACAACAGATTGACACTTACACCAAAATGCACATACTCGATCAGAGGAAAGTGTTTCTATAAGAGGCATGGAAGGGATAAAAAACTGCTGAGCTATTTCTCAGAATTAAATACCTGCTCTGATGAATGGGTAATAATGAGACAGTTGACAAGACTGAATATAATACATTTCCATTTCCTAACCCAGAACAAGTTATCTTTTCCATCATAAAATGCTCGTGACATCAAATGTTTAGTAATGATAGACTGTCATCTCACAAACAGAAGCTCTGCAAAACTGCTGAGACACCCTGGAAAAATCTAACAGTAATAATGGATAAAAACAAATGGCCAGTCTGTCAACAATCATTCAATCAAATTGATGCTACGTTTATAAAAAATACAATGAGAATAGGCTTTTTCAAAGTAATGTTTAAGCTTCAACATTTACATAAGCAGCCTCTGAACATGTTTCAGCATGACCATTGCTTGACAATATTTCTGAAACCTGGGATGTGCACATGAGGAGCAGACACATAAAGCATATTTGGGTACCTGTATTCCTGGTGTCATGCCATCAATTAATGATCAAGAAACTAGGAAATATGATAACTCCCCATTAGATGTCATATAGAGAATGTACAGAAACCTTATTTAAAAGCAAGAATTGTTCTTATTTTAGCAAAAATATAGGACAGTATATGAGCACAGAAGTTCTACTTTGGCATGTTAGCAACAGGTATTTAAGAAGAAAACATTTTGTTATTGTTATCTATTTATAAACATGTATGGAAAGGTACCAAAATGAGGTGAAAATGAAAGCCTGTTTGATGCAGTTTCCACTAGCTTCAATGAAAAGACACCATAATATTTTTTATTTTTATTTTTTTTTAAACAGACACAGTACAGAAGTGAATAAATCTGACCTCCTTAGTTAGTAAAACATGGGAAGAATGAGCAACACTGAAAACAAGGGAAGAATACTCTTCTTGGAAATTGAAAAACTGAAAAAAAGACAGCTGATCAAAATCCTCTTAATAATATTTGATTTCAAAAAAAACCAAACACATAAATTCTATTGTCAGGCCATTGTACTTTTCACAGATAGCTAATTCTCAGCTAAGTGTTCTGGTAAGAAAGTAGATATTTTACTGTGAATGCATGATAATACTGACTATAAGTAAGTTGCACCTGTCTGTTTAGGTCAGCTTATATCAAAGAGACATGGGAATAGTCCGAGGTGGCTATACAGGGCTCAGCTGAGTTTGTAGAGCAAAAAGGATTACTGGCAGCTCCTACCAAGTATTGTCCATCAAGACAGAGGGTTAGGGAAGAATCTGTTTGCTACCCTGAATGGAGATTAAACTAAAAGACAGACGAGAGACAAGAGAAGATGCGTCCTTAGCTCTGCCAGCACAGGGGTCAAGCCATGCCTCCCCCATCCAGGTTGCTGCCTGAGGCAGACTGGAGAAGCAGGTACCACACCTGGATTTTCTCCACTTGTGCTGGGCTGAGACATTGGGCTGATGGGCTGTTCATGTCTTGTTATATTGCACACACTTGCAGTTCAGAGAAAACTAATGTACAGTCCCATTGCATGTGAACTTGGCCAAGCAGCAACAACATTAATACGAAATCACTAATGATAGTAGTAAAGATATTTTCATTTCACTCTCACTTTCCAATTGAGGCATTTGCTGCTGAACAGCAAAACACCTTGTACCACTCATGGCTTTACTTCTCTGGTCTGTTGTTAGAATAGGTATGGCTTTATCATACAGTGCTCTGCTATGCCATACTGAATATGCATGTGGACGTATTTGTTCACAGGTAGGGAAGGACAGTACCTTTGATACATGTAACGTAAATCCCAAATCACCAAGCAGCTAACTCCAACCTTCCTCTCATTTATACCAAATCCTGTCACATTTCATTCTATCTCCATTTGGTCGTGCATTTTTTTCTGCTTAATAGAAGAATATTTTGTGTGCTCTTGCAGTCAGAGCTATAAAATACCCTATCAATAGACATTTTCATATAATTTTGAAGGATAAACCAGTATCCAGCAGCTAAACAGCAAACTTACTTCTAGTATTCAAACGTGGAGCAACAAGGAGTTGGCAGACCAGCTTTGGAAAGGATGAAACGCTTTCACTTCAGTGAAATCTTTTTAACTCTGCACTGGGAGGAAATTCCTATTATTAACAGCTCTTCTGTGAAAATTATCATAGTGTCTTACAACATATCATTCTGATCAAATAAAAAGGTGGCAGGATATAAGCATTCACCAAGATGAAAAGTTTTTTTTTCACAGAATCACAGAATTTCTAGGTTGGAAGAGACCTCAAGATCATCGAGTCCAACCTCTGACCTAACCCTAACAGTCCCCACTAAACCATATCCCTAAGCTCTACATCTAAACGTCTTTTAAAGACTTCCAGGGATGGTGACTCCACCACCTCCCTGGGCAGCCTGTTCCAGTGCCTAACAACCCTTTCGGTAAAGTTCTTCCTAACATCTAACCTAAAAATCTCCTGGCGCAACTTAAGCCCATTCCCCCTCGTCCTGTCACCAGGCACATGGGAGAACAGACCAACCCCCACCTCGCTACAGCCTTCCTTGAGGTACCTGTAGAGAGCGATAAGGTCGCCCCTGAGCCTCCTCTTCTCCAGGCTGAACAATCCCAGCTCCTTCAGCCGCTCCTCGTAGGACTTGTTCTCCAGGCCCCTCACCAGCTTCATCACCCTTCTCTGGACTCGCTCAAGCACCTCCACGTCCTTCTTGTAGCGAGGGGCCCAAAACTGAACACAATACTCGAGGTGTGGCCTCACCAGAGCCGAGTACAGGGGGACAATCACCTCCCTAGCCCTGCTGGTCACACTGTTTCTGATACAAGCCAGGATGCCGTTGGCTATCTTGGCCACCTGTGCACACTGCTGGCTCATATTCAGCTGACTGTCCACCATCACTCCCAGGTCCTTCTCTGCCTGGCAGCTCTCCAACCACTCATCTCCCAGCCTGTAGCTCTGCTTGGGGTTATTGCGCCCCAGGTGCAGGACCCGGCACTTGGCCTTGTTGAACTTCATGCAGTTGACCTCAGCCCATCGGTGCAGCCTATCCAGATCCTCCTGCAGAGCCTTCCTACCCTCGAGCAGATCGACACACGCACCTAACTTGGTGTCACCTGCAAACTTACTGAGGGTGCACTCAATGCCCTCGTCCAGATAATTGATGAAGATATTAAAGAGGATCGGCCCCAGCACTGAGCCCTGGGGGACGCCACTAGTGACTGGCCTCCAACTGGACTTGACTCCATTCACCACAACTCTTTGGGCCCAGCTATCCAGCCAGTTTCTAACCCAACGAAGCGTGCACCAGTCCAAACCAAGAGCAGCCAGTTTCCTGAGGAGAATGCTGTGGGAGACGGTGTCAAAAGCCTTGCTGAAGTCAAGGTAGACCACATCCACAGCCTTTCCCTCGTCCACCCAGCGCATCACTTTGTCATAGAAGGAGATCAGGTTCGTCAAGCAGGATCTGCCTTCCATAAACCCATGCTGACTGGGCCTGATCGCCTGCTTGCCCTTCAAGTGCCGCCTGATGACTCTCAAGAGGATCTGCTCCATGAGCTTCCCTGGCATTGAGGTCAAACTGACAGGCCTATAGTTCCCCGGGTCTGCCCTCTGGCCCTTCTTGTAGATGGGCGTCACATTTGCTAGCCACCAGTCAGCTGGGACCTCCCCCGATAGCCAGGACTGCTGATAAATGATGGATAGGGGCTTGGCCAGCTCCTCTGCCAGTTCTCTCAGTACCCTTGGGTGGATCCCATCCGGCCCCATCGACTTGCGCACATCCAAGTGCCGTAGCAGGTCACCAACCAGTTCTTCCTGGATGGTGAGGGCCACATCCTGCTCCCCATCCCTTTCTACCAGCTCAGGGTACTGGGTATCCAGAGAACAACCGTTATTGCTGCTAAAGACTGAGGCAAAGAAGGCATTGAGCACCTCCGCCTTTTCCTCATCTCTTGTAACTAAGTTTCCCCCTGCATCCAGTAAAGGATGGAGATTCTCCTTAGTCCTCCTTTTTGTGTTGATGTATTTACAAAAACGTTTTTTGTTATCTTTAACGGCAGTAGCCAGATTGAGCTCCAGATGAGCTTTGGCCTTCCTAATTTTGACCCTGCACAGCCTCGCTACATCCTTATAGTCCTCCCTAGTGGCCTGCCCACTTTTCCAAAGATTATAAACCCTCTTTTTTCTCCTAAGCTGAAGCCACAATTCTCTGTTGAGCCAGGCTGGTCTTCTTCCCCGCTGGCTCATCTTTGGGCACATGGGGACAGACCGCTCTTGCGCCATTAGGATTTCCCTCTTGAAGAGCTCCCAGCCTTCCTGGACCCCTCTGCCCTTTAGAACCGCCTCCCAAGGAACTCCACCAACTAGTGTCCTGAGCAGCCCAAAGTCAGCCCTCCGAAAGTCCAATACAGCAGTTTTACTGGTCCCCTTCCTGGCCTCGCCAAGAATAGTGAACTCCACCATTTCGTGGTCACTCTGCCCAAGACAACTCCTGACAATCACATCCTCCACCAGTCCTTCTCTGTTTGTGAAGAGAAGGTCTAGCGGGGCATCACCCCTGGTAGGTTCACTAATCAGCTGCGTCAGGAAGGTATCTTCCACGCTCTCCAGAAACCTCCTAGACTACTTTCTCTGGGCTGTGTTGTGTTTCCAGGATATGTCAGGGAAGTTGAAGTCCCCCACGAGTACAAGCGCTGAAGATTTCGCAACTTCTGTCAGCTGCCTGTAGAACTCCTCATCTGTCTCCTCATCCTGGTTCGGTGGTCTGTAGCAGACCCCGACCAGGACACTAGCCTTGTTGACCCCGCCGATCCTAACCCAAAGGGACTCGACCTTGTCATTCCTAGCCTCGAGTTCTACATCGAAAGACTCTCTAATATAGAGAGCCACACCGCCACCCCTTCTGTGCTGCCTGTCCCTTCTGAAGAGCTTATAGCCAGGCATCGCAGCACTCCAGTCATGAGACTGGTCCCACCACGTCTCCGTGATGGCAACCAAGTCGTAGCCTGCCCACTGCACGATGGCTTCCAGCTCCTCCTGTTTGTTACCCATGCTGCGTGCGTTGGTGTAGATGCACTTCAGCTGGGCCTTTACCTTATCCTCCGGCCTTGCCATTGTTCCCCCTGGCACAGCCCCAACAATCCATGCTTCAGCCCCATCCCCCTTCTTACCTAGTTTAAAGCCCTATCAATGAGCCCCGCCAGCTCCTGGCCCAGGATCCTTTTTCCCCTAAAGGACAGGGACCCGTCTACGGCCATCAGGCCGGGTGCTGAGTAAAGTGCCCCATGGTCGAAAAACCCAAGATTTCTTCGTTGGCACCAGCCCTGGAGCTACGTGTTTAACAGGTGGGCTTTCCGTGTCCTCTCCGTACCTCTCCCTGCCACCGTAGGGATGGATGAAAACACCACCTGTGCTCCCTCTCCATCCACTAACCGTCCCAGCCCCCTAAAGTCTCTTTTGATAGCCTTCAGGCTTCTCTCTTCAATGTTGTCACTGCCTGCCTGGACTATCAAAAGAGGATAATAATCAGAGGGGCGTACCAGGTTGGGAAGCTTCCTGGCAACGTTCCTGACCCTGGCCCCAGGGAGGCAGCAGACTTCCCTACGGGTAGGGTCAGGCCGACAAATAGGGCCCTCTGTTCCCCTGAGAATAGAGTCTCCCACAACAATAACCCTCCTGTCTTTCTTGATGGAGGCAGTCCTGAGGCGTGGAGTCGACCTCCTCGCCCTAGGCATCCTCCTCGGAACACTTGCTACCTCTTCCTCACCCACTGGTCTCTGGAGCTCCAGGGCCTCAAACCTGTTCCGTAAGGGCACCTGGGAAGGTGGGGCCGGAAGGGGAGGGCATCGCCTGCGATGTCGAGCAGGGACCTGTTTCCATTCTTCCTCAATTCTTAGGTCCCCTCCCTCTGCCCAACAGCGACAGGGCAGGGGGTCCACCCCCATTTGGGGTGTCTCACCCCGGTACCTCTCCTTGAGGCCCTGCAGGGAGTTGCTCCACCAGTCTATCTCCCGCTCACAGTCCCTGATATCCCTCAACCTCTCCACCTCCTCCTTGAGCTCCGCCACCATGCGGACCAGGTCGTCCACCTGCTCGCACCTCACGCACACAGTATCTCTGCCTCCCGCCGATGGCAGCAGCAGGCTCTGACACTCTCTGCATCCGGTGACCTTAACTGCTGCATTCTTTAACGGATAGTCGGTCTGGGTGTATACCGACTTCCTGGAGAGAGCACCGTGCCTGGTGGAGACCATTATCGCCTCGCTATCGGCTGTCGTTAAGAGGTGTTCGTGTGGGCGGGGGTTGCTCTCCGCCCTTCCTGCGCGAACTGCCGCGCTAACTGCCGCGCTAACTGCCGCGCCACGCCCTGTTTGCCCGTCCTGGTCGCCGCGCTCCTGGTCCCTCGCGCTCCCTAGGGGCTGCCTTTGAACGGCCGGGGAGGGGGCGCTGCTGGCTCCGCCTTCGCCTCGTCAGCCTCCCTCACGAGGGCTGCCGGGTCCTGGCGGCTCCCTCGAGTAGGCTCGATGCCGGAAAATTTGCCCTGCCTGGCCCGATCCCCCGCTCCGCTGCAGAACGCGTCTGCCCCGGAGCCGATCGCCAACAATATTTTTGTTGTTGGTTTGTTTTAACAAATAGAGAGAGAATGGAAGACATTCTAAGATTTTTTTGAACATGTCTTTTTTCCTCTACTGAATAATGCTGTGATTTTTTTAATCAGTTCTGCATAGCTAAAATTCACTATGGAGTTGTATAAAGAACATATTCTTATGGCTCGATTACATTGAACATAATGGGTAGAGTGTCCATTATGCTTAAATTGAAAAATGCTTACCATGAAATAAATAGTCTGCACTAATATTAGACTCTATGTGGTGTGCTACAAATATTGTCACCATAATATTGTTGTAGATTAATACGGTAGGATACAAATGATGGACAATGTCACAAACGTTATATTAATATGTTTGAGATCTTGCAATGCTCTTTCTATAGCAAATACATTGCAAACCTCACAACAAACAATTATCAGGCAGATCAATGTTATATCACTTCAGACAAACAGTTAAATAGATATTTATATTATGTCATTTTAACTCAAACATTGGGATGTGAAGGGGGTATTATTTCTTTTTCCATTTAAAGTAGAACACAATCAATTGTATTTGAAATCCTTGTGAATCCTATTCTCATTACTGAAGACGAAGCTGGAATTATTAATGTTCCCCCACTCTTCCAATTATACAGCCTATTTTCAAAATCTACACTGTTTTTAGGTTATAACAATTCTTGTAAACATGTTCTGTAGAAGTGTCAATTTTAATCATTTTATATTATTTGAAATAACTACTGAAAGAAAAAGAAGTGTAAACAATTCCTGCAAATAGGAACTAAAGAAAATACATCTTTTTTTTTTCTCAGGTATTTTTTCATGAGTATGCAGGGCATGGTTTTCTTTTTTTTTTTTTCTTTTTTTTTCTTTTTTTTTTTCTTTTTTTCTTTTTAAGGCGGCTTAATGCATTCATGATTTGGAGTAATAGTTTGACTAGAAAATAGGGTTTTTCAGCATTAAAATATTTTCATTGCATTTGAAGTTACAAAAATGAGCTATTAAGCCTCCTGACAATCTTATTGATAGTAAGTGTAATGACATATTTAACACAAAATATTTCTAGTGAGAAGAGTCTGGATTTATTGGTGAAAAGGTTAATAGAAAAAAGTAGTTTTCACAAGATTGACCTTTGCCAAATAATTCAATTTTCTCTTCAAAATAACATAGTTAACCTTTCTTGTTCAGACAATCCAATGCCAGCTGACAATTAGCATCCATGGAGCTGGTTACATCTACTCTCCCACAGCACATGTTCTTTCTCTGAACTACAGGTCTCATGACACAATGCAGGTCCTGGAATTTTATCACAGAACAGTGAGATCAAATGACTGCAGCAGTCCAGCTTCAGTCAGGAGTATACATGTTGTCTTGAGCTAATTCACACTAAAAAATCATGGGTTTTGTTAAATTAAGCTAGGGCCAAAGCTTAATTTACTTCTCATACTGAGTGAGAAGCTAGTGTTATTAATAAAATCGTTAACCTAAGACATAAAAAGAGATTTATAACTAAAAATTTCTGTAGTTGGTACTAAAAGCATTTTTTTTTTCTCAAGTAGGAAAGGCAATCATTATATTTAACTACTTTCCATAAATTGTTCAGGCTTTCAGTTGTAGCCTCAAACTACAATGACTTCTGAGCTTTCTGGTGTAACACAAAATAACTAATAACTAATAATAAGCTAATGAGTGATCTCACTGGAGGACCATATGCTGAGAGAAAGTGCATCACTACGAAGGCCTTAAATGAAATCAGAACTTCTGAATTTGACAACAGAATATGCTTTATTAATCATTTTTGGCATTCCCCCTATTTTTCATATCTTGTAACTGTTAAGAACCTCTTAACAGCTGTTTATCAGAATGAAAAGGAGTGTGTCAAGATACTCTCAGAGCAGGTCAGTAATGCACTTATTTAGCTATAGCAATCATTGTAAAACAAAATGAGGTCCTTCTTTACTAGTTTCTGAGTAGGACATTTCCCATTTCCAATATGACATTTTAAAGTCAGCTTAGTGATGCACTATTTTGCACAGAACTTCAAAGCTCAGGAGAAAAAGTTCTAATCTTCAGCATAAGATTTAAGAAGCCACATAATACAGTCATTTTAAATAATGTAGCTCTCACACATTCTCTACTCTGTATCTTGTTTCAGGTGTCCTTTATTCATATTTCAAGTTTTATAGGCTTCATTTGCTAATGTGAAAGTCCTGATGAGATTCAGAAAAGGAAATGGGAAGGTGGCAGGCTATAAAGCATGTCAGCACCAATGCTGCTGGTAGACACTTAGTGAAACATTACTGAACGATCAGGTTTAAATAACAGATATATTCTAACATTTTATATTATCCACATTATTCTGGCATCAAATTAGATGGGGAAATGAATTCTGTGCTCTTTTCCTGGGCATATGAACAAACAATGGAAATGCCAAAATGATGAATGTCCTTCAATTCATTTTACATACTTTAATTTGTAGAAAACTGCAGAAGCCCATATAGGAAATTCCTGCAGGATTAGCCCAAGGAGAGCTGAACAGGAAGATTTAAATCCTTCTAAATATTTAGCAACTCAAATAGTATCTAATTATTCTAAGTGGCACATGAAAAGACTACTTTGGAAAGGGTGCAAACTTTTGTAGCTGGAAGAAATCATGTGTCTGACTGTCTTCCTTTTAAATACAAAGCCTTTTACCTGAATGGGTTAAAATATATTCAAAAAAAAGAGATGAGATGAGAGCTCCTAACAAGGCCAAAGACAAGGAGCAATGCAGGCCTGATTTCTGAGGAGGTTTGCATTAAAGAGGAACTAGAGGTTCATTCTGTTTTGATTTTCAAAAGTAGATTTAGTTTCTCATGTCTTTAGTGTGAAATACGGTTTCATCAATACAGCATCAATACATCAATTACAGCAGTTTCATCAATAGCAAATTTCCTATGACTTCAGAGAAGCTACTTTTTAATTCACTGTGTTTTTATTTTTCATATATACTTACAAACTTAAATGATGCTTTTCGCCTAAGACCCGTCTCATTGAAGATTATAGTTTTATTTCTCCAAGTTCCTCACTGAGTTGAAAAATGTAGGACTCTTAGCAGGAATCTTAGTGTTATTTAATCACTTTGTTATGTGTTTACTACAGAATATCATAAGCATTTGTGATAAACAATTTGTGTTGGAAAAAAAGCATTACCATTCTCTATAATAGGATAACATGTAAGGTGTTACTGGTATAATTCTTATACAAACATGCTCACATGAGTACCCTCATAGAAATTAACAGGATTGCTTAAGTGGGTAGGTGTTCATCCCTTTGTGTATGCAAAAACAAAGTCCAAATAAGAAACAAACCAGACTCAAACAAAACAGAGGTGATTGAAAGCAATTCTTAATTTTGAATTTCTTGGAGAAAGGCCAAACTGTAATTAGATTTTCTGCACATAGTTTCCTAAGGGATTTCCATAACTGCAATACATAAAACTAATGTAGGTTTCCACACCAAAATTTTATTTGGCCTTGTTTAATAATATCTAAGCCATGATCAAGATTTGTACTATCTGTATTCTCTACAGCAAGGCCCACACAAAACATTTCAGCTAGCTGAAAATTCAATCTGCAATCCTTTTTCATCCTAAGCAAATCTAAATGCCCAAATGGAAAATTTTAAACCATATCAATAGTTAATGTAATTAACATTTGCTGTATAAAAAGACACTCTCTTTACTTACTTGAGTTTTTAATTTCTTGTGAAATAATGCTAAATCACATGCCTGATAATAGCAATAAACAATGACTTATGAGGGTAGATACTGTTTTTTCTTCTTTAAGTGAAATTATTCTAACACAGAAAGACTAGAATTTAACCTGATGGCTTTAAAAACTTTGTGATTTCTGTGTGGCAGAACCCCCCCCCCCCCTTTTTTTTTAATTATATATATTGTGCAGTAGGGCTTGCCACATACCCAATGTCATGTCAGGAAAAGAGGAGAGGCAGTGCACAGCACTGAAGAGACATGACTGTTTCAGCTAATGAGGGCCCATTGCACAACTTACACAGCAGCTGCAGATCACATGGCAACTCTGCCAGACCTGCAGTACTATACTGTAAAATTTGAAATGAATACTACTGGTGGTGTGCTACCACTGGGAAAAGCCAACCACCAACTTGTTCCTATTTATAAGATTAATTAGACAACTAAATTGCTACTTTCATCATAGTAGTGCAATCAAGAACTCAAAGAGTGCAAGGAAGACCAAATAGAAGAAAAGGTATATAAAGAGAAACTAGTCCATCTCATTTTAAGATATTTTGTGTGTGTTCCTTTAACACTATTATTCACTGTTTTAATCTTTTTGGGTCTGTACGTGAAGGATTTTCATGGGCAGATGGAGGATGATAAAACCAGTATCCATCCATTGAATTGCCTTCTTTTCATCTGAAATAGAGGCTCTAAAAAAAACACTCCCCCCTCTTCTTACTCTGCAGCATATTCATTATCAGATCAACTCACACTACTAATTAAGTTAAATTTGACTGCTAAATAACTCCCAAAGAGCCAATTTATCTTAGGTAGTATAAGTGCATATTCATTTCTCCTTATATATCACCAGCTGTTATTAATTAAATTCTAGTCACTTCAAACTGCAAGTCTGAAATAATTGCCATTAGGCAAACACTTTTGCACTGTATTTAACAGTAAGTTTGGATATTACTTTACTGTTATTGATAGTGACCTGGATATAGCTACCTATACAACACCATGATAGTTATTTCATTTAGAATCTGCAAGACAATGGGAAGAACATGTGAAGTTTTCACATTTTTTGAATGTAATATGCTTTGTCATAAACATACATGAATTGCTGAACTGAGTTTGCTGGACTATTCTCTAAATAAAAAGTCTCCTCTCTGAAGGTGAAATATACCTTTTTAAACTCAGAGAAGCTCACAGTAGTTTTTTTCCTCTGCAACAACTCTTCTCACCTGTGTGTTGTGCTAAGGTCAGTGTTGAGGTAATGCTTTAAATCTGCTTCCTCCCTACCTACCTTCCACCCACATATGTGAAGCATCTGTGGGCTAATGCTTTGTCCACTAGTAGGTCTCTTTTGTGCAAAGACTATTAGTACAAATAGGTATTAGGACAAAAAGGTGTACTTTCTGCTCCTTTAAGCTTCTGCACAAATATACTGCATTTAATTAGCCAGAAGCATTGCAGCAGAAAGTTCAAAGAGATCTTCCTTACAGATAATGAATATTATTGCATGTTAAAGTTTTGCAATTGGAGGCAGGGAAATTTGTCCTCTGGGTGCATTTCTTAGCGCACTGTTGAAACTGGACTGCTCTCTCCTGAAATCTACTATGCTTTCTCGAGTTTCAGTCATTGTAGTACATGTAAGATGAGTGCAAATATTAAGTTCTGAAATATTTATTAGTCCCTTGTTGCAGTGGAAGTGTGAATAAAATCTGCCTACTTCCAAAAAATCAGAATTATTGCATTTTTAATAATACACTTCCAGTATGTTGCCTCCTGCAGAGGCAGTTGGTATGCATATTGAGTGAGTGTTTGATGTAACAAATTTTGCTTGTGATTAAATTATACTGAATTACAAAGCCCAGTTATGAGAAACAAAAGGTACAGAAGAGATAAATAATGTTCAATTTTCTCACGTCATGCATATCATAACACTTTCACTATTCTTTTTCTAAAGGAAAATCTCAATGAGAACATAAGAAGAACTCTAACACTTCTATAAAAATATATATTTTTTTTCGTTCTCATTGTGTTCATGAAAGATATCAGTGACATAATGATTTTTTTTTAAGGTTATCTATAAGCACAACCTTTTCCACAATCAACTTCTGTAAGGTTATTACTAGTTTTTTCATTAATTTTATTTAACTGTATGTCTGTAATCATGATTAGCAGTTCACTTTGTTGGATGGGGATGAGGAAAAACAAATGCTGTACCCTTTAATGAGTCACCTATTGAATTCACAGCTCACTTGCTGATTTTAATTTATGTGTTAATTTACAAAACAAATACATAGTGGATTTAATCTATATATTGCATGAAAGCATGTAATATGTTTTCTTGGACTGCATACTCTGGTTCTTGAGCAGTTTCTAACCTCCCATGTAAATGTAAATTGCTTATGCAAACAGCTTATTAAAAGGGAATTCAAATGAAATCCTTAAACTCTTTCTCAAGGAAAAAGTTTGCTACATTTTTTTTAAGTGAAAACAATGCTTTTAATTAATGTCTACATTTTAAATTTAATGATAATTTCCTAAAAGATACAAAATAATTTCAGCTTAACAGCAGTGAATCCTCCCTCCCTATCCTCCTCCTTATATTAATTATAACATTTAAGCTAATAACTTAGAATCTAAATATATGAAAGAGATTTGGATAGAGAAACAGATGATAGTTGTATACACAGTATACACAGTATACACAGTATAAACAGATGACAGTTGTATACACTTCTCACAGGAGGCTGTAGCGAGGTGGGGGTTGGTCTGTTCTCCCATGTGCCTGGTGACAGGACGAGGGGGAATGGGCTAAAGTTACACCAGGGGAGTTTTAGGTTGGATGTTAGGAAGAACTTCTTTACTGAAAGGGTTGTTAGACATTGGAACGGGCTGCCCAGGGAAGTGGTGGAGTCACCATCCCTGGAGGTCTTTAAAAGACGTTTAGATGTAGAGCTTAGTTTAGTGGGGACTGTTAGTGTTAGGTCAGTTAGGTTAGTGTTAGTGTTAGGTTGGACTCGATGATCTTGAGGTCTCTTCCAACCTAGAAATTCCGTGATTCTGATTCTGTGACCATGTCTGTAAGTTAGTCTAATTAACAGTTCATATATACTATTCTCCAAGCAAATTCACCAAGAGTAGCTCTTACTCCTAGAATTACTTCATCCTAATCTTGCAATTCATACAGCCACCTGATGTAGATTTAATTGGGCACCCTGAGGTTGCCCAAATCTTACTGAAAACCTACACAATCTTATTGGAATACAAGTACTAAAGCAGCCTGACATTCATTAGCTACTGAGAAACTACATTGGGTCAAATTATTTACCTAGTTTTATGTAGTGATTCTCAGAATAATTTCCACCACTAGTTTACAAACTGACTAAAACAAACCTGCTTTATGTAAATTTGAGAATCCTGCTGCGGTTCCTGACAATTGATAAAATGAAATGGAGAGAAAATCAGTGCAAATAAAAAGCAATCTGCATGAATTCTTGTAAAGTGGAAAGAAGTTAGTAATCATGGAAAGTACTTAAAAGGAACTTGCCTTGTAAACTGTAGATTTCTCCAACGCTGTTCTGCCGGGTGATATGATGCCAATATGCACTTCGAGGAAGTGAGATCGACTTGGATAATGTCATTGGTTCAGACAGACTGGTCTGGAGCTAAAAAAGAAATCATACATAAGGGAAAGATCACACATAACTATACTTGATAAATAAATATTGAAATCATAAATTGAACCAATGCTGTTATGAAGACACTATTTCCTGAATTACCACAGGTTTTCTACTATCATTTAAAATGCACTGTAAGCATTGACATTCTGAATGCTCAGAAAAATGGATGCAGAAGTATATTTGGCTACACAGGTTTGCTAGCAGAATTTAATATTAGCACGTAAGAGTATGTCCCTAGTTGTTTATGGCTATTCTTACCACCCCTGGAATTTTATTTTCTTCTTTAACTTTACTATAGTGATGCATTAGTATATGCCTGCAATCTTAAAACCCTCTATAATCACATTTATTTTTTGTCATTTAACCTGCATATTGGATTGAATATCCAGAAAGATGCTAAAAAAGAATCTGAGACAACCAGCAGAGAACTAGCAATTAGTCCCATAACCCTCCATTTAAGTGGAGGCATTTAAGTGGAGGCATTACCAGTACCAGGCTACAATCTCAAGAGCAAATATTGCAGTCTTGGCGACTTTATGTAACTGAAGGCATGAATTATATGATAAGTGTCCACATCTACAAGAGCTACAGCACAGAAACCTGACAGGAGGAATGTAAACTTTAATAAAGACAGTTCTGTCTCCACAGAAGATGTGAAATGAGACGTGAAAGAAAGACAAGACTAGGCTACAGGAAATAGGAACAATGACAGGATTTTGCAGGCTGATAATACATCTGATAATGCTTAGCTTCAGTCTTGGATGTACCTTACACTTTCTCTGGCTAGAAGAAAATAAAATTTATCTGCAAAAATTGTGTATCTCTGGCTTTACAGAATATAAAATACAATCAGTAATTTGTGGGATCTAACCAATCATGATATTTGTGGAGCATGTCATTTCTTCAGATGTCTGGAAGGATCAGCACTGAAAGGATCAATTGCATGTAAAGATTTAGAGACAAAAATCCTTAATTTCAGGAGCAGGACCAGGATGGTGAGGGTGGTAGTCTGAAAGGGTAAGCCTAGAAACTCACATTTGCAGGGAGTCCATATATAGAGCAGAAGGTATTTATGGTTTAGATCATTTATTGCAGGCTAATGATTAATTCCTAGGGACTCATCTTTCAGAATCATAATGCAAAATTCAAAAAGCCATTTTTATCCATACAATCATATGATATTCTGTAAAACTAATCAAAAACATACAAACAAAATCAAACAAATCAACAAATATGCAGCTTGTTTAGAAATATTTACCCAAAGATCTACAACTATTTCATCTTTGAGTAATAATATTCATTGACATGTGGTGAATATTTCGATCTCTGTTCCATCTATTGTAATTACTTCTTTTTTTTTTTTCTTGAGAATTATCATCAAAATCCATACAATTCGCTTTCTATAGCGAATGTCTTCACAGCTCATTTATAGCCAATATTTCATTTCATTTGTCAGTGCTGAAGATCATCACTACAAGCTATTCAATATGAAGTAAAGACCATGAAGAAACATTTGAACCATTAAGAAAAGTTCAAAAGCTTGAACTATTTTGGGGAGATTGGGGAGTTTAAGTTTTTCAATGGACAAAAGTTCCTTTATTGTGGAGATCAAAGCAATATCAAATCTTCTAAGAATTACTGTTTCACTGTAGCAAGAGTAACAAAGGTAATTTTGTTGAGTAAGAAAAATAAAACATTGTGTAACTTCAGTACACGGATGATTTATTCATAATTTAAAGGTAAACTTCAGTCTAGGCAATGGGCAAAACTCTTTATTGTTATGCATTGTGAACAAATTCCAGTAAAGAGAACTTCTTTGACTATGGTTCATTGTCCCAAAGATAAATCTATGGGATGAACTGAAATAGTTAAAGTTATTATTATTTTTTTATTATTATTATTCATGATCTGAGGTGATTAATTCCTGCCTGATCTGACCAACACTGTTGCAGAACAGATGCAAATATTAAAACTGTGATTTTTTTTTTTTAAATCATTCTTATTTTAAATTAAGATAAGAAATGCTGTAGTACATTGTGAGCATTCACAATATTTTGTTTACTCAGATTCTCTATTTAAAGAACATTTTCTGATATCACCTTTTGTGTAAAAAGTATCACTTTGCTAAACACGATATAGTCTGAAGAACTAGATTTCTTTGGGGACACTATAGGGAGAAAAAAATACATATTTTATGAAAATACTATCCTCAGAAAACAAACAAATAAAACACACACACACAAATAAAATACAGACAGTTTTGTTTTTAATTTGAGACTTTAACATATAAACAAAAACATACAGAATTCACAAACTTAATATCTTGTCAGTAATATGAAGGATGATAATTTCATTGTACATTGATTTGCCCATGAAGTTATTTTTACTAAATGTTAGATCATTATCAGATCAGTGTTTATTTTTATCATTTTTATGAATAAAAATTAAATTATTGGCCAAATGACAATGATAATGACAATGATAGAAGGCTTACTACTACAAACTGCTGTTTGCAAAAATATTGCTAAGTTCAAAGGAAAATGGATAATAAACTGTCAGAAACCTACTTTCTGTACAGAACATCTTATATGCTAGCCTGTGGGTGTTTCAAATAAAAAACTTGAAAACAAAGGGGAAGAAAACAAGCATCTAAACAAGCATCTAATACATACAATCAATTATTCATATATAATTGAATAGATTTTTTGCTATGTGAATTATTACAGGTTAAACAAGAATTTAATATGCAAAGATCTACTGTTTCAAAATCCCTTTTTTCCCAGAAGTGTAAATGAACTTCTGTTAGTTTACAATGTTAAAAACAAGCAATTTACAGATCATGGAAGGTGAACCAGAACTGTTAATTTGTAACATAATTAGTCACTCGGGTTTGAGACTTGTACTCCAGACCAGTGGAAGAGATCACTCTGGGTAAATTTAGAGACTTCATCCTATATATTCTTCTTCCCTTTCATCTTCTTACTATGCCTCATAAAACATACAAACCAAACCAAACCAAACCAAACCTGAATTGTCTTTTTCTGATTCATCTAACTCAAACACAAAGCATTTCCTTACAGGAAAAATCAAGCAAAAAAACCTCTAATTTTTCTCTTTTCTCGAAAAATGTAGCCCATCAGTTTCCTAAACATATTTATTTCTGTCCTTGACTTAACAATATAGCAATTCAAAAATATCTTTAAAAATGTCAGCTATCTCCTTAGGCTTATTTTCCAATTACAGAATTAAATGAATATCTCTGAGTATGAAGTTCTGTTGTTTCCCACTTTAGCACATTCTCAGGAGCAGGCAAAACAGGCTCAAATGCATTAGCATTAACTGTTCAGAAAGGAAGGGCCCATAACAGCAGAAGTAGCACAATCACATAGAAGAAAAAAAAACATTTTTCTCTAGGAATGAACTAACTTTAATCTTTGCTAACTAGATTTAGAAATATAGAGGAAAGTAAAAGCTGTATACCAAATCAAGAACGTTAATATACCATTAGTTAATAGTAATGTACCATTAACTAAAGCATGCACCTAGAATGCTTTTGCTACAAATACTCCTCACATCTGATGAGAATTCAGGAAACAAAAAACATAATCTAGACTTTCTTGCCCACCTTAGGAGGTAAAAGTGATGAGGTAACTAGAACCTGGGAGAAGAGTAGAAATGTATGCACCAAAAGCATACTAACTCATATATATATATATATAATACTAACTCATATATATATATATAATATATATATATATAAACCCATCACCAAAGCTTTTTCATTATCAGATGTGAAATAGCTAGTAGTTTGGTTTTACCTGATTTCTTCCAGAATCTTTCTTTGATAAGATACCTTTCATATGGTGAACACTTATTTCTTTCTTGGTTACTTAAAATCTTAAGTCATATGAAGCTTTTCTTTGCCAGTGACAGCTTTATAGTTCTTAAAGGACTATTTGATTAAAATAGAAATGAATATATATATATATATTAATCTGTTACTCTAAGTTGTTCCTCCTATTTTTTCACTACTGTTCTTTCATGAAACAAGGCATGGGGGCTCAATTTTTGTTTTACTTCCCACAGGGCAACTCAAGTGACTTAAATAGATTTGTTACTCTGTTACTAATAATGAATGCAATTCCAAGAATTGAGCCTCTTACATATATTAGGTCTCTGAGTTTTGATGTTTTGATCTCTTTAGCATATTATTCTCTAATTTTCTGTTTGCATTAAAATAGTCAAAATATAAAAGGCAAAAAGAAATACATTGGGCTTGGGAAGAATTTGTTAATATACAGTTTAATCCATACTTTAATCTGCAATAAAGATTTTTATTTATTTTTTATTTTTCAGATACGCTTTGGCAATAGTTTAGTTTATTACAGATAAAAAAAGGCTGGCACATTTCACTTTCTCATTAATCTTTAAAAAATAGCAAGAGAACCAGGTCACAGAAGACTAACATGAATTGTAATCTAGAGACATGAATTTTACTATTTAGATTTTATTTTTCTTTATAACTCTTATGAAGATTCCTTTGTGAGTTAGCTTTGAAGTAGAAGTAGATGGGGTACAAGAAATATATTTCACTTCAAGAGTCCAAGAGTCCACAAGTTGCCAGTGGAATGGCACAAATTCACTGTCACTGGTTTCCACAGTGACAGATTATTGTAATTCAAAAATTACACTATCTAGTAGGCAGCATAAGCAGAGCACAAATTAGAGAACAAAAAAGAGAGAAGTAAAACACTTTTTTTTTTTTTTAATGAATGTTAAGTTAAAGCCAAGAAGAAGGTGTCATGTTTGCCTTTTTGCAAAGCAGACACTATTGTACCATGTTCAACTTGAGTACTGTGATACATAGACCTGTTCTACAAAAAGCAGTTTCCATCCTGTATTGTCAAGCTGATTATTCTTAGTATAGTGTTTTGCATATGCTTCTGTTGAATTTATTTTGCTGTTGCAAACAATTTGTCTACATTGCCTTTTAAAATTCTTTTTGAATTCCCTCTCTTCACTGACCCAATTTCATATTGTAATGGTAAGATCAGGAAGTTTAATGATTACATAGTATCTTTATGCAAAACTTAATAGGTTACAGGATATATTCCTATGGAAGTCCAATGTGAATGTTTTGCCCTTTGGTGATGTACTATTTATAACTACTCTGCGGCTGCAATTTTCCCATAACCTTTTGTTCACAATCACTTATCTTGCTTACAAAATAGTCATTCATGCATGATTTGGACTAAGTATTTAAAGGTGCCCACTAACAATAAACACGCTTACAGGTATCAGCATACTATTTCTTTCCTATACACTGCTTTATGTTTCTTTTTACTTTTTATCCAGTTTGCTGTTTCTGACACAATATTGGCAAAGAACTCCAAATATGTGACCCCATAAGTTTTCTGGAAAGACTTACAGAAAAACTAGCTGTGAAAGTCATTTCAGTGATTTCAACCTTTGTAATATATTTCTAGCATTTGGGTTTTCAGTAACAATTCTAACCTTGTAGGACCTTTTAGAGAATTTCTTAATCAATTATGGAGGAAAAAAATCTCAAAATACTAACACTGCTTTGCAGGGCCAATGTGGATGATGATGAGTCTTTGGCTGTGGAATAATATTATGTAGGAATAATAAAGGGAGATTCAGTGGGACTGATATTTTTATGACTGTATTATAATGAAAGAATTGGGACATTTTGCTCCTTTTCTGGCAGAAGTTCTTTTTTTTTTTTTTTTTTTTTTCACTGAAAGAAGCTAATAATAGATCACTTTGTTGTCTGGCAGAATAGATTAATATTGGAGGAAAGTAGCTGGGTTTTATAGCGCATTGGAATTATATTTGTTAAATATCAGTAAGGTGTGTGTCTTCACTTATTTCTGTTACAAAATTTTGTTTTTGTTTCTTTCTTTCATTTACCACCCATGGAAACTACACTGATTACTCTGAGGGCAGAAGGTTCTTATATCTTTACAGGGTTTGAGCTATTGTATTATAAGCCATATTTGAACTATTTTATAATTTTTTATTGCATAAAAACATTTACTAATAACACAGGAGATGCTGCTGCCAAGAACAAAGTTGAGACTATTTCAATCCTGACTACACAGTAGGTCTTACTGAACACAAACATAACTAATTGTTAGGGGTCCCAAACAAGCAGGAACAATTCCTAGCATGTTGAACTAATGTGTTCAATATATATGTAATAAAGAATCCAGTATTGCACAGCTGCTTTGGCAGACATCGATTGTCCTTCTGTGAGCATGATATGGGAGCTTTTATCATTATAGAGATTGGTGCTAGATGACAAAAAAGAAAAGATTTTGTAGACCTGCTGACATATATGCAAACATACAGAATTTTAAGATAAGACTGTGGAACTATAAAATAACTTATCTAAGCAGCATTGCTCAGGACAAAGTCTTCAGGTTTTAAAAGGGAAAATTTCCTGGGACATTTGAAAGTGGTTTGCTTGAAGGTATGACTATTTCCAGATTGGAAATGGGGAGTATCAGAGTGAAAAAACAATTAAAATCGAAAACAAAATCAAAAATAACAACACCTTCCTACATATTTTCTTCAAAATAAAAATGGTAATGAATCACACTCTTAGAACAAGCCCTCATATTGACTTATGAATGCTTAACTGAAGACAGGTGGCATATAATGCAATGATATAGATCTGCTTGTGTTGTATTAGCTTAAATTTCTAAGCTATGTTCTAAGGGTCATTCATCTCAAGCAGTTAATCCCTGAAATATTCATTTTTATCTCAG
This sequence comes from Heteronetta atricapilla, assembly GCA_011075105.1. Taxonomy (NCBI): domain Eukaryota; kingdom Metazoa; phylum Chordata; class Aves; order Anseriformes; family Anatidae; genus Heteronetta; species Heteronetta atricapilla. The sequence goes on from CM021732.1 coordinate 100,253,950, forward strand.
TTCAGAAACATGTAAATTATTTGCATCATTCTGATTGTTTGTTAGTGGGTGACATAAAATTGATGGAGGGCTAGAAGAAGTTTTGACCTTCATTGAATCTAGGAGTTAATAGCAAGACAGTCAAGTACAGGATGCCAAAGGACAGGAGGAAAGCCAATGTCACTCATATCTTCAAGAACAGTAAGAACAAGGACCCTGGGAACTACAGGATGTTCAGCCTCACCTTGATCCCTGGGAAGGTGATGGAGCAGGTAATCTTGGAAACCCTTTTCAGGCACATGGGGGACAAGAACATAATTGTGATGGTCAGCATGGATTCTCCAAGGGAGTCCAACAGAGACTGACAGGATAACCTTATACGGTGAAATGATTGGTTTGGTAGAAAAAAGGAGAACAGTAGATATTATTTACCTAGACTTCAGTAAGGCTTTTGACACTGTCTCCAATAAGATCCTCAGAGAAGCTGTTGAAATATGGGCTTCATAAGCAGACAATGAGTTGGATTGAAAACTGGCTGTACAGCTGGGCCCACAGGGTGATGATCAGTGGCATGAAGTCCAGTTGGAGGTCAGTCAATACTGGCCACAATCTTGTTCAATGTTCTCATGATCTGGATGATGGGGCAGAACATACCCTCAGCCAGTTTGCTGATGACACAAAACTGGGAAGAGTGCCAGAGGGTTGTGCTGCCATCCAGGAAGACCTCGACAGGCTGCAGGAATGGTCTGACAGGAACCTCATGAAGTTCAACAAGGAGAAGTGCAAAGTCCTGTACCTGGGAACTAACAACTCCATTCACCAGTACATGCTGGAGGCCACCCAGCTAGAAAGCAGCTTTGCAGAAAAAGACCTGGTGAACCTGGTGAACACCAATCTAAACATGAGCCAACAATGTGCTCTTACTACCAAGAAGGTTAATGGTATCCTGGGCTGCATTAGGAGAAGTGTTTCCAGCGGCTTGACAGAGGTGACCCTTCCCTTCTCTCAGCAGTGACGAGTCCACATGTGGAGTACTGTATCTGGGCTCTTCAATACAAGAGATACATGGAGTTACTGGAAAGAGTCCAGGTAAGGGCCAATAAAATGGCTAAAAGACAGGAGCATCTCTCCTATGAGGAAAGGCTGAGAGACTGGGACTGTTCAGCCTGGAGAAGAAGAAGCTCAGGGAAGATCTTATCAATGTTTATTGCAAAGAGGACAGAGTCAGGTTCTTTTCAGTGGTTCCCAGTTCCAGGAGAAGAGCAATGGACACAAACTGAAACACAGGAAGTCCCCTCTGAACAAGAGGAAATGTGATTATGCAGGTGCCTGAGCGCTGGCACAGGCTGCAGAGAGATTCTGCAGTCTCTCTCCTTGGAGATACTAAAAGCCATCTGGGCATGTTCCTGGGAAACCTGTAGTAGGTAAGTTTGCTTGAGCAGGTGAGTTGGACAAGATGTCTTTCAGTGCCTTCTTCAAGACTGAGACATTCTGTTATTCTGAGATTAACATCTCCAAAATTAAAAAGTATATTTTAACCGAAAAGGGACGAGTGTTTGATCTATCTACTGAACAATATAGGGATAAATAATTTGGGGTGGGAAAAGTTAAGTTAAATGAAGGAGTTGGAGATATCAAGGACACTGTCTGCAAAGACTGGTGTGTTTCACCAGGAATAAGTTTTTCTCAGGAATTCAACCTGAGATTCCAGAAGGTTCACTTTCATGAGGTGCGTCAAACCAAAGTTAAAAATAGTGAGACTTGCTATCAGTACTGACTTACAGTCTTGCCCTACTTCTTCTGTCTGCTTTTTGCTGTCCTTGCTCCGCTGGGTATCCTTCTCTCTGACAATGCTGCTCATGTCTCACCTCAGCCTGATATGCTTTAGAGAAGATTGCAGAGTATGGAAGTTTTTTCATAGTGTTGCTCGCTAAAAGGTATGACATCTTAAAGAAGGATTTTGGACACTTAAAGTCCTCAGTGTTTTACTTGAGGGTATTGGAAAGATAGCCTTTCTGACTTCATAGAAGTTGCTTTGGCCAGTTTTAGAGCTAGCATGGTAAAAGTCATGACATGAAAAAAATGACCTTTTGTGAAGAACCCTTTCAAAACTCTCCCTAGTATGTGGCAAGAAAGGTGAATAAAGAATGTCCCTGTTTGGGCAAACCTTACCAGAGTAAATCTGGGGCTGAAAATTTGCAATTTTAAGTCTTACACACATGTTTTGGCAACAAAATGCTAGAATCTGTATTGAGTGTTCACTGCACAGTTATTTGAGTTTCACTCTTTCTGATAAAATAAATGCCATGGACCTCACAAGCTTGTTTATGCCATTTCTCTTCTATAGTCTAAAATAGATCAGTAGTTCCCAATTGTACATATTTGTGGAAATCACATTTATTTTAGTTACTTCATCTTTGTATATAGAAACTGCTGGTATCAATTAACTTTAATAAAATGACAGCAATACAATTTTCTGAATACTTGCTAAACGATCATCAATATTTTGCCATGAATATTTCTTATTAAGCTTGTCAGTGAGTGACTCCGGTATTTAGTAACATGTACAGTTTTGCTGACCTCTACTTTCTGAGATTTTCAGAAGTTAATTTTATGTCAGATATAGATATTTCAGTTAAAAAGAAAAAAAATAACACAATAAACCCATAAAAATCAGTATCATGTAGCAAAGCTACAGATGACTATTCAAAACCTTCCAAAACAATATATTTTCTTTCCATTAAGTATTTATTTTTAAGCTTCTCAAATGAATCTTTAATCATACATATCTGGGCTAGTTATACAATGCACATTATTTTAAATTATAAAGTTTTAAAGTAGAAAAATACTATTTTTTTGAGGGGGCTACGCTAAATAAACTAGTCTGTTTATGTAATATTTTTCGTAATTTCACTTAACATCATTTATTCACATTTAGTTTAATATTTACTTCAATAGCTTCATTGCCTTTAGTGTTTTTTTTACAGATTTAAAATAAATGGAGAACTAGTATGTAATAATAAAAAACTATTCATTTTCACTGTATGGGCCCACACAAGTGGAGCTCTCATGATCATGTATATAGATAGATACAAACAAAATTCTTGACATTTCTAAATTTTAGAACTGCAATAGTCAATCATTCAAAATAATTCATGCACTTCTAAATAAATATATAATGGATTTAAATAAATATATATATATATATTTAGCCCCAAAACATTTTAAAATGAGAGACAAAACTCTCCAAATCACAGTCCAAATTTCTGCATATAAAAGAAACTAGGGATTTTTTTTTTCTTCCTTACTGATGTTAGTTTACTAATGTAACAGAAATAACTGCAAATTAGGAAACCAATTTGGAAATGGGGAAATTGAGAAGTGTGTATAAATTGCTGTATCTTTCAACATAATTGTATCAGCCCAACAATCCTACAATTGGCAGTTTTTTTCCATTAAATTTCATTTTCAGACTATAACTCACTTGAAGTTGCTTGGTATAGTAGACGTTGTGGTTGCATGACCAAATGCCCTATAATAAAGCCCTTTAAAATCCACTGTTGCCATTTAACAGAAAAGAATCCTTTGCTGCTTATGTTGGTAAGTTCCAACTTCACAAAACAAAGAAAATAGTTATACCTGTTGCTATGGAAATCTGCAACTCCAACTTTTTTTTTTTTCTTCATGTAATATGAAAGGTATATAAAGGTGATCACCAAGCAATGGGAAGCATTAGAAAAAAAAAACATTAGAAAAAAAAAGACATCATGAAAGCAACAAAGCTTTTGGGTGACATCAAACTAGGGAAGCAGGCAAAAGCCCAGATGTGACAGCTTCCATTCAGAAGAACCTCAGCAAAGCAGAAAAATGGGCAAACAGGAACCCCATGAAGTTCAGCACTGACAGATGTTAATGCTGCACCTGTGTTAATGCAGCACCTGTGTTAATGCCACTCAGTGCTTGAGTGCATGCTGACTTGCTAGGAAAAAGCCCTGTGAAAAGGACTTTGGGGTCCTGGTCATAGCATGAATGACAACTGTAAATGTGCAGTGATGGAGGTTAGCCACATATGGGACCCCATTAGGTAAAGCATAGCCAGCAGGTCTGGGGAGGTTACATTTCTCCACTATTTGGCATTTTTGGAACTTCCACATCAGGAAGTTCAGCTGTGTTCACACAGTTTTCAGGTTTGTGCCCCAGCACAAGAGAAACTTCAAACTGTGGAGAGCCTGGCAGCATATGATAAGCGACATTGGATTAAGGGATTATTCAGCACAAAAAAAAAAAAAAGAGATGGCTAAGAGAAATCTAGCTGTTGTTTCTCTCTCTCTTCTTAAAGGTATGCCATAGAGAAGACAGAGCCAGATCATCTCTGTTAACAGAGATGCACAATGAAAGGACAAGAGACAACCATCATAGGCTGTGGCAAAGGAAATTCCAGACATAATAAAAAATTCTTCACAATGATATTGAGGGTACTGGAACAGGTTCTCAGGATCCACATCCATGGAAGTATTCAAAACTTGACTGGCGAAGGCCTTGGGCAACCTGATCTAGTTTTGATGCTATCCTAGCTTTGAAGAAAAGATTACATCAGCTGGCCACCAGTGGTCCTTTCCAATATTTTTTTTCTGGTGCTATAATCAGTGGGTTTAAAAACCTAATGAGATGATGTACTGTGCCAGTGTGTTAATCAGACATTTTACAGCAACTACAGCAACTATATTGTATAAAGATGGGCAGCTACTAAAGTAAGTGAAATTATCAGGTCAACAGTTCAGAGACTAGTCTGTCTGTACTAGAGGCTTTTATATTTCTGCTGAACAAGATTCTTGGGCATTGCAGAGCAGCTGATAAATATAAACTGTTAGCATGGCTGGAATCATTCAGGGGATATCAGTCATGAAGAACCACGACCCAAGGCTGAGCAGAAAAAGGAACATAAACAAACCCTGTCTGGACAGGCTTTGATTAATACATATCAAAGGCAGATTGTACTTGGAAAAGGGCCTATAATTCAAGTATGGTTTTTTTTTAGATACTGAGTATCAGTTGTCTTCAATCTAAACATAATCAGCAACATTATTATAAGGAATTGTCAAGTTAAAAAATCTATCATCTTCAGAAAAAGAAACAGAAATGGGGAAAAAAAGCAAAATGATGATAAAGTGAATTTCACCTATTTTTGTCATACCAACAGGTACTTGATGAGCCAAAGCACATAAAGCACGGGAGGGATTTACAAAGTAACATTACGACTATCATGAGAATTGCTGATCCCCTCTCAGATTATTACTTTTTATAAATCTCCCATTATCTGAGAAGCACAGTGTCCATCTTTAAATCATCAATAAAGAAGTTTCTTATTAATCAGAGACAAAGCATTAACTGTTCCCTTGTGTGATATAAAGAACAGAGTTACTGAAACAGAGGAAGGCCTTAGCTGATGGAAGACACGGAATGATACTATACTTCAAAAGACTGATGAAAACTGTGTGAAAAATGTGTTTTTCAGAAGTTAATTCTTCTGTGAATAAGTAATCGACTATGATCCAGGATTTATTTTGTTGATGTGCTACTCACAGCATACCGCTGATTACACTGTGACCTTGGACAATTCATACACAGTTGAATTTGGCCTTAATCTTTCTATGCCTCATTTTACTCATTAGTATAATTATTATAATAATACATAGGTATTATAATACTCTCCTGAGAGTATTGGGTGGCTTCATCAGCTATTATTGTGGCTAATAGTAATAGGAGCTCTATAGGCTACTTTAGTTTATTTTACAAGAAATGGTTTTCTCAGAATAGCAGAGAGGAGATTAATAATATATTAAGCACATTGGAGAGCTGTCCTGAGAATTGCTTTTCTAGTAATATTTAAGTCAACATAACCTGTTCCTCTGTTAAGAGAGTTCAATGATATAAACCTACCAGCACGGTTATGCAAACAAGTTATTTAAAGTGTACACAATGCCAAAGAAAACTTCCCTTCCATACTAAATGCTTTTCAGAGTTTACTTAAGGGGAGGGTCGTATCACCCATGGCTTTTACCAAGTAAGACTGTTACTCAAATAATCTATTTTGTTCAGGGAAAGTTCTTTGGCTCTTCAATTTCTTGCATTTTCTAGAAAGAAATACAAGTTTTAATTTGACATTGCCTCTCCAGCTATTTTGATAGTTCTGTAAAAATGCAGTATTTTGCAAAATATTGCAAAAAATAAAAAACAGAATAAAATAATAATAATAAAAAAGCAACACCAAAACTTCAAATGCACTTATGTTACCAACATTAAAATCCACTTATATTCAAAGGGTAACTTTGTACAGTTGAAATAAACTCTACACCCAACGTCTAAGAAATATGTACCTATGTCTTTAAAAAGTTCCTAGAAATGCAGATAGGAGGCTACCTGGATTTTTAAAGAGCTTACATGCTAAACCATCATCAGAGCTTGCATCTTCATATACCTGACTCTGTAAAAATCTGTGCCTTATTGCATTTAAAAAAAAATAAACAGACTTTATTTAGTTGCTTAAATCAAAATGTTCACAGTACATCATATTTGAATTCAATTATACAAATGAGGTGCACAGAACAGGGAGAACAGTGTTTGAAGGATTCATGCAAGCAGGTTTAGGACAGATTCATAGGATGAAACAGGGTCCTGTCAGACAAGAAATTGTTATCTCAGTTATGAGATACCCCTGAGAAGCTTTTATTACAAATAGGTTTTGGTTCAGCTCCTACTTCATATTAGGAAGAAGATTTCAGAGTCTTAGGTAGCATGATAAGACAAAAATCTAGAAGAGCACTGTGATACTATACAACATATTTCATTTTTTTTTTAAGAAGAATCAGAAGAATTTCTAGATTATGATATATATCCACATAGAGGTACCTCGGTTTTAGTCCCTAGGACAGATTTAGAGCATGTTGTTGAATTCAAGGTCATCCAGGCCAACAGCAAAGGATAAGAGAGAGTTCAAAATTCTGGCAGGCAAAGAAAATAATTTAATTTATCCCACCATGCTCTGAGTGAGAGCCCTCATGACTATGAACACTTCAAAAAACATTAATAAATCCCGTGCAAGCTCTAGTGAATAGCTTTTTAAAAGGCAAAACTGCACCTGTATTGCATCACCAACTACCAAAATACCTGATACACTCTTATACAAGGATTTGCCAGCTCTGCTTCTGCACCTACCCACAATAGTTATATATATACACTTCACAGAACTTCATGTGGTTTGCAGTGTTTCTGACACAACAAATAGCTCTGTCCTCCCACCTGCTCTAACACTTTGTTACCATAGTAAAGACATTCCCTATCCTGTGGTTTCATTCAAATACACAGAAAACATTCAACAACCACTGCCTGCAACTTCCCCCACCTCATCCTCTCAGTGCCTGTATGGCACCCTATAGGAGGTAGTAGACTGACAGAGGAAGGGGCAGGGACAGGGGTAAAAAGTGTTTACTTGGAAAAAAAGTAATGTATGTGGGACAATAGTGGCAGTGGAAGTTAGAATTTCATAGCAGAGCAAAGCATTTTCTTTTGGGAATTTCATGGTATCTACTGCATAGTTCTTGAATGTTGCTGCAGTACTTGAATGTCTATTATTGGATATGAGTAATAGTCCCTGAAAAAAATGCCAATGAAATACATGTCCTTTCAAGATTTTTTTTATTTAAAATAAAATTAAAAAATAAAACACAACCAGTCTGTATATTCACAAATCCATTACTTTATTCTGAAGTGGTGAATGTCAGAAATAGACCTGCTTCACTGCTCTAAGATTTACTTCATCCAAGTACACATAATTTTATGAGTCCTAGTACTAACAAGGAGCGTGGCAGAATTCTTAACAAATTTTCACAGAAAAATATGAGTCAGGAAAAATATCATTATGTGCTTAATGAAGTAAGAATCATTTATTTATTTATTTTAAATAAATATTAAACATTTTTATCTTTTATTAATTATGAGAACTAGGGTTACAAAACTCAAACCAAAAAGTATACAGATTATGACTTTGGGGGAAAAAACAGCATTCTTGGTTTTGTTTTTCATCTTAGCAACATTTCCTGATGGTGTGGTAGTTTTACTTGGGTAGGCAGCCAAGCTCCACCACAGCTGCTCTCTCACTTCCCCTCCTCAAAGTGAAAAGGGGAGAAAATATAATACAAAGAAATCAAGGCTTGAGATAAGGATGAGGAGATTGCTCAACAATTATACTGTCAGGTAAGAGTTAAAACAAACAAACAAACAAACAAAACCTATCAGATTGTAAAATTTATTGCCTATTACTAACAAACTAGAGAAGTGAAAAACAAAGGAAAGAAAACAAAAACACCTTTCCCCCATCCATACTCTTCTACCTCCTACCCCGAGTGGTGCAGGTGAATGGGAGAATGGGGACTGTGGTGAATCCCTAATGCTTTGTCTCTGTTGCTCCTTCGTGGTCACTACCTCTGCTTCAGCATGGGGTCCCTCCCACAGGATCCCATCTTTCCTGTACTGATCCTTTGTGAGCTTCCCACAGGCAGCAGCTCTTCAAGAACTGCTCCCACATGGCTCCGTACCACGGGGTCCATCCATCAGGAGCAAACTGCTCCAGCACGGGTCCCCCATGGGTGGCAGTTCCCCTCAGACCCCCTGCTCCTGTATGGGCTTTCCATGGGCTGCAGCCTCCTCCGGGCCACATCCACCTGTTCCACAAGGGGCTCCTCCACAGGCTGCACTGTGGAGATCTGCCTCATGTGGGACCCATGGGCTGCAGGGGGACAGCCTGCTCCACCAGGTGCCTCTCCACAGGCTGCAGGGGAACTTCTGCTCCATGCGTGGAGCACCTCCTGCCCTCCTTCTGCAGGACCTTGGGAGCTGCAGGGCTGGTTCGCACTACTCTCTCCTCTCTCTCCCGGCTACTGTTGAGCAGCACTTTTTTTTTCCCTTTTCTTAAATCTGCTCTCACAGAGGCACAAACAACATCACTTATTGGCTCAGCTCTCGCCAGCGGTGGGGCCCTTATCAAACATAGGGTAATTTCTGGATTCTTCTCACAGAAGCTACCCTGATGGCCCCCTGCTACCAAAACCTTGCCACATAAACCCACTACAGATGGCCACAGTTTACCAATAGATAGACAGGTCCTGCAGTAGAAGACTCCAATTTATCTGTTATTGTTTTCTACTGCAAAGAAGGGTGAGCTCTACTTCTCTGGAAGTGATTTCTGCCAAACACACTGAAAGGCTATTTCAGCTTTAACTTTAATTTTCAAAGACCTCTAGAATGAGTAATTGAAGCTTCATAATACCTGTGTGAACCAAGTAAACAATTCAACAACTATACATCATAATAAAGCACACAGCTTTTTTATAGAGTTATCAATGTTCTAAACAAATATTCTACAACAATACCATACAGTAGTTTCAGGTGGGAAATACAGAACAGTATTGAGTTAAGTATTTGCAGGAATAAGGAGCCTGAGGCTATATCTCAATTACCATAAAATGCATCAGTTCATGAATGATCATACATATTCAGAAGCTCAATACATGAGTTCATACATCATATGAAAGAAGAAGGAAACATCCTAAACAACCAGCGTGTCATGACATGGGACCATGTATGGGTGAACTCTGGAATTTTCTACTCCATTTTCTCCTCCAGTTACTTACTGACTCTAGGTAAATGCCAAATGCACTTAGGCAGAATAACAACATGAAAGAGCTTTATCATATTAAGTACACTGCAGTTTTGAAGTGGAGCCCAAAAGACATATATTTTAAGTAAATATTTCATATAATCATTGTGCCTGCAGTATCCACTAGGGTGTTCCTGCATTTCCTATCTTTTACAGTTGGAAAATAATAAGGTGTAACATTACACAAAGACATAAATGACAACCAAATACCAGGCAAGGCCTTGAAGAGTATCCTACTTGGCAAAGGTAGGATACTTCAAATGAAACCACCATTTGAAAGTGAAAAATTTAAAATCTGTTGCTGTGTTCACTGACAATGCTTGATTCTGTAATGTTTTGATGAATGTGTGTTTAGGCTGTGATCAGCTTAAAATATGTAAAGAAATACATAATAAAGAATTGTTTAAAGAGCAAAGCTAAATTAAAAGCTTACTATGAAATTAATGATATTATTTTCTCCTGCTTCAGTTATTTTTTCCTGATTCTATGAAAATTTACACTGATATTCTTAATTCTATTTACATTCTCATTCATACCATGCCTGACAACCCTGTAATTTATATTTATTCTCAGACCAGTTCTATGAAATACTGTTCTCATCCTGTTTCAGATAAGGAATATAAAAATTAAGTTACTTGCAGACTTATTTCTTAACCACCTTCCTCTCCAGCATCTTTTTAAGTCCAGTTAAATTCCCTGATATTTGTCTTCTCTGGTATATTTGTTATTTTCCTACTAATGATTAAACTCACTGATATTATTTTATTTAAATGACAGAAATCTATAATGATGACTCATTCACTTTTATTAAGTTGAATCTTAAATACAAGGCTTATAAATAATGAGAATGGAAGAGAACTATACAGATGCATTTTAGTAATGTGTTTATCTTCTGATAAATATTAAAAGTATCACAGTCTAAAATTACATTATTTTTGCAGCTTTGCTGTGTTAAGGAAAACAAGTGTCATAGAAATTTTCCTATGATAATAAATTATGGATACTCCAACCATTCATTTTTTATGAATTTTTACTTCAGTCTTACTGATGTTTGATTAACATCAGATGGTCAACATCAGATTTATCTCTTTTAGAATTATCATTTAACATATTTTATTATTATTTTGAGATTACATAATAGGTTTCTATTGGCAGCTTGAAAAATGAAATTATAAGGTTACAAAGGTATAGCACTATTTCCTTAGCATGCTTCCCTCACATGAGTCATAATATGAGAAATCTACAGTTCTTAACCTCACATCTTATACACTCAAACAACAATAGGTGAAGTAGTTCTATCAGAAGTGTTTTCAGTGAAGGCTGAGTGGCAGAAGAATAAAGCTGCCATTGGGGAGGAAAATCATGCCTTAAGTCACAATGCTGTTTGTACACAAGTTGTCATCATGCTGTAGAGGTTAGATAGACAAGTGAAGCTGAGAACAACAGTGTTTGTATTCTGATGCATGAAATTTACTGTAACTGAAATTCTTTAAAAAGATCACCAAAATCAAACTCATTTACTGGCTGTAGGAAGGATGATGCTCAGCATTTACAGAGAGTTAACTGATTTTCCTCCCCTCCTTGTGAAGATACAACAGAGAAGATCTAATGGTTTAGTGGTGCCTCTGCAAACCAGTTCAGCTCAGTAACCCTACAGAGAATCCTCTTCCTTTTAGATAGGTGTTTTTTTTTGGCCATATTAGCAAACTGAATTAACTCGCTGTGTCACTGTGTCATATAAGAACCTGAGCTTACAGAAGCAAAGTGGAAGGACTTTGCAGCCCAGCCTGGGGACAGAAAGGAATCTGGACATGCAGATGTATATCTTCCATGCTGAACATCACAGTACTGGTGGGGATACTTGCTGTTCCTGAGGATATCACCTTTTTGTTTTTAATTTCAGGACTACCAATCCAACTGGATTTATAAATCTTACATTAAAAAAGAAGTGTGTGTGTGTGTGAGAGAGAGAAGAGATATGCAAGAATACAGACTCTTCTGATGATAAAAATATGTTGTTGATAACGTATCTATGATAACATATCTCTATGAGACTATCAACAGTTGTTGTTGTGCTTTCTATATGTTGTGCTTTCTTTTTTGTTGTTGTGCTATCTATAAGAGACTATCAACTATGATGTTGTGCTATCTATAAGAGACTATCAACATCATAGTTGATAGTCTCTTATAGATAGCACAACAAAAAAGTATACAAGCATTATTCTTTTTAATAAAACTTTCATGTTGATACTTTAAAAACACTAACAAAACACTCCAATATCAGTCCCTCCCCCCAAAACACACACCACTCTAAGCCCAAATTGTCATCTCTATTACACTCAACAATTAAAAAATGGAAGTCTGAAAAAAAAGTGAATATACAGATGACACTTTCCCTGCAAATAGTTTCAATTTAAGTAGTAACATTAGCCCAAATTTTCTGTTGTCCAAAACAAAGTGAGCATAAAATATTATCACACTGTTGATTTAACATTTCAAACTCAATCAAGAAGAGCATCTGGGCTAAATTAGGTCATTCTTCACTTTGTCTTGATTTAATTTGTGAATAAAATCCAGTCTGTTTTCATCACAGTAAAACCAATAACCAACCTGAAAACACATCTATGCCAGTGACAACTGATCTCATGTTTCAGGTCCTTCTTCCAGAGTTATACTTTGAAAGAGCTGTGGGTAGAAAATAAGTGAAATAAGTGTGCACCTGACTACCTACTTAAGCTGACTTTTTTTTGTGTGTGTGTGTGTGTGTATGCTTTCTTTTGTTTATTTGTTTTTTTTAATCAGTAAGGTTTGTAGTCTTACACATTCTATATTCACTTTATATATTCATTATGAGAACTAATCATTACCTACACATTTCATCAAGGTTGTTCTAGTAAAGAATGCATTTTGATTTCTGCTTTCATTTTTTATAATATTGGATTATAACATAATCTGGAAAAATAAACTAAACTTTAGAGTATTTGTTACTTAAAATGTGTTAACATTTAGGAGAAAACACATATATATTCAAGAGCCCTTCCTAATATATAACTTCTAAAGATTGTAAGGAAGAAGTAATGTCATTAAATTTCTTCCCTTTTTCTGATCTGTATAATAATGGATATACTATTAAGTTTCCTTTACTTAAATTTCTTTCATTTTCACCTTCACAAGAATAAAATATTTAATTATATAATATTATATGTAAGCTGTTTATTACAGAAAGGGTCAAGAAAAACAAAGCAATACAAATCAACTCTATGGCTGTAAAGACAAAGGAACAAAGGTCAAGCTTTAGGAAGGCTTAAAGACATCTGTATCCCCCAGATCCCAAATTTAAAAGTATACTCTTGCTTGTATTTTGATTTCAGAAGTTAAGAGAATAAAATATATATATATAGGCATTTGGTTAAACTGCAGGATTTAGATATTAGAGAGAAGTTACACTTGCTAAAAGGAAAATAACACATTTAATCTATTCAAAATCTTCACAGTTTATTCCTAATATGAACACAACTCAGATGCTGCAGTTAACACAGAAAACCTGTTAAAGGTTCAGCACCCCATCAGTCAAGAGCAGCAGAGCTTCCAAAACCAAAACAACATTACCTTACTAGTTGGAGTTTAAAAATCAGCAAGTTTTTGAGCCTCTTTTGCACAGCCTACAGATTCTACATAGCCTACAGCAGGCCACAAGCCTCTACCCATCTCCCCATACTGATCACAGAACAGCTTTATCCAGAAACCAAGTATATTATATGCTGTGTGGATGATGAGTCATTTCTACTTCTTAGTCTGCTCTTAGAGTTTGATACCATATGGCTACAGTCATCATAAATGAGGTTTTAGGGAAGTCATCTAATGGCAGAATGGGATCAGCTTTGCTAAGCAGTGAAGTTGCTAATCAGAAGCACTGGTGGAAAATCTGAAATTGGTGATTCCATGAAAGGAATATCACGTATAATCCTGGATTCAGGTCTAAGTGCTCATTAGGGCAGCATGAAAATGCTGTAATTTTTCTTACGGGTGTAGACATTTTAAAAGCATAATATTTATAATGATGCTTTTTCCTGGTTTTGGACTATTATTAAATCATTTCCAGCCAAGCAGACAGCGTCCCCCCCCCCCCCCCCAGTGCTTGAGATACTATTCAGACAGTATTTCAGATACTTTTCCATTTACTCTGCCATCTGTCTTGGCTTGGACTTTCTAGCAATTGTTCTTGTGTCCCTAAACTTATATCTTGATTGTGAATATTTCTTTTCCTATTTTTTCTGTCCAAAGTTTGTGTATCTCAAGTTTTTTTTTGAACATGGTACTACTTTGTTCAGTTTTACTGAAAAAAATCATTCACCTTTTTTTCATAAACCACAGAAAAAAAACAAAACAAAACAAAAAAAAAAAACACTTTTTTATGGCTTCCCATCTCAGCTTCTTCTTAGAGACATGCAGGGTCTGAGGGGATCATTCAACATAACAAACTTTCGTCATAGAAATATGTCTTTTTCAAATTTCTTGTACAGTAAATAGAGGAAGAAAGACCGTTCTGGGGAGTAATTAGGAGAAGGAGTTGAACACTGGGTCTTGAGTTGCCCTTTGAAAGAGCTTTTCTCTCAGGAATGTGAGATATTTTGACAGTGATGAAGTGTGTGGGAAGAGGATCATGCAGTCATGTTGTGTGACTGTGGACACTTGCATGGTGGGCAAAGGAAAGAATGAAGAGAATGTTAGTGGAAAGGTTGCAATTACCCTCAAATCTCTTTCTAGGGACAAATATGTGTGGAGAACTGTCGTCATCTGAGAGGAAAGGTGGATGATATCCCTGTCCATCACAGGAGAGTTGGACTAGATGATCTTTAAGGTCTCTTCCAATTCAAATCGTTCTATGATTCTATGAAAAGCATGCAGAAAATGTTTCCTGGCCTACCCATATCTTTCCTCTTCAGTGGATAAAAAGGTAGCTTCAAAGTTAGCTTTCTAGAATGATCACTTAAGATCATCTCTACTAAGTATACAAAGGTAGTTTTTATTAATATTATTAATAATAATTTTTGTCTTAAATATCTCAAACTTTTTAGTAGCTTCTATGAGTGCTTAAAAATAATTTGTGAAAACTAGGCATTCTGACCTTGAAATTAAAAAAAAAATAGCTCTTTATGAGTGCACTTCACTGTAAGGGGAACTAATTTCTTTCTCGTGTTAAGAAAAACAGAACATGCCTGCTGTCACCTTGGATTGTTTACATTGGTCTTTTTCCACATGTGAGGCCATGAGGACCAATTAAGTCATTGATAGTCAGCTCACAGCTGTCTTCAAATAGTCTCATCTCAGAGTAAGAGAACCATAATTTTCAAAAGATAACCATGAATCTAGCACTTAGTGGTATCTACTCTTCCAAAAAGACAGCAACAATAGATCGCTGTTTAGCAAATGCTGAAAATCCATGACCATAAAAATACATAAAAGCTAAAGATTGTTTTGTCTTAGTCATGCAGCTAATACTGTTATTATGTTTGAATTCATGGACTGACATCAGTACAGACTTCTTTTGCCAGTCCTTATAAGTTCAAATATATAAGTGATGGGACCTTACCCGTGCCTTCTGCTCCATCTCCATCATTAATCTTTCATGTTGTTCTGCTATTGCCAATGTTGCAGAATGGACTTTCTGATATATCATTTCTCCTTCTCGTGTCTGAAAGGTGAACAGCCCTTCTCCTGTGTCACACATCCTGCAGTAAGCAGAACATAAGGAAAAAAAATGAATAGTGTAATTTTTATCTAACTATTATAAAAAGTGCACACCTTGCAGTAGGAAATGCCAACTTTTATAGCTAATATCTTGGATTCTGACTATCTGCAGTTATTTTTACCATTGAAGAGAGACATATTGCAAGAAAAGTGCAGAATTTCATGAACACAACCTCTAAATTCACTCTGAACAGTGAAAAAGAAGTTTTATCACAGAATAAAACTTGAGGTAATACAGTCACTTGTTTATAGCATTATTTCAAATGTCTGCATGGCTACGTAGGAGCTAAATTTAATTCTCTTACCCAATTGATAACAGAAGCACATAGCATAGCATGACTTTGAAAAGCTGACATTTTAACATAACACTGATCAATTAAAAATATTCTTTTGGTTGATCACTACAAAGAAGCTGTATGGAAAGGCAGCATTACAAGGGTTAAAATACGTCTGCCTCAGTACATTTATGTGAGGCAATATCTAAAGTTCTCTTTATAATTACAAGAGACATTCAGTATATTTGACAATAGAAATGGCAATTCTGTTGCCTAAGAAGATTAAATAAATAAAAAAATCCATAAAATTAACTGTCTTCTTTTGAAAAAGCAACTTCTGTCACCCTTACTGTAATAGCCTTGTGGCATTATTTAGAGGAAGAAAAGTGGTATATAGTAAATGCAAGGACAAAAAGGGCTGAGAAACACAGAAAAAAATAGTAGACCACAAGTGGCAGACTACTGAGTGACGGTTACGTCAATGATATATCCTGTGTTAAACAGCAGTGGAATCTGACATATTTATATTAGTAATTCCATGATATTATCCATGTCTGATCTCTGTATTTTTAGAAATTTCTTTTTGAAATTTTAGAAACAGAACAATAAAAATCCTTTTGATTTGGTCTGATACTTCCTGTAAAGATTTTCAGAGTTATCTTTGACAGAAAATTATTGACTTGAGTTACTGATGCATAACATCCTTCAACAACAGAAAGACTTAAATTCCCCTAAAATACCAGGTTGCTTTATTTTTTTTTTTTTTTGGTTGATTTATTATTTTATAGGACATTTGAATATCCCAACACAGAATCACAGAATCACAGAATTTCTAGGTTGGAAGAGACCTCAAGATCATTGAGTCCAACCTCTAACCTAACACTAACAGTCCCCACTAAACCATATCCCTAAGCTCTACATCTAAACGTCTTTTAGAGACCTCCAGGGATGGTGACTCCACCACTTCCCTGGGCAGCCTGTTCCAATGTCTAACAACCCTTTTGGTAAAGAAGTTCTTCCTAACATTCAACCTAAAACTCCCCTGGCGTAACTTTAGCCCATTCCCCCTCGTCCTGTCACCAGGAATGTGGGAGAACAGATCAACCCCCACCTCTCTACAGCCTCCTTTAAGGTACCTGTAGAGTGCAATAACGTCGCCCCTGAGCCTCCTCTTCTCCAGGCTGAACAAGCCCAGCTCCCTCAGCCGCTCCTCGTAGGACTTGTTCTCCAGGCCCCTCACCAGCTTCGTCGTCCTTCTCTGGACTCGCTCAAGCACCTCGATGTCCTTGTAGCGAGGGGCCCAAAACTGAACACAGTACTCGAGGTACAGCCTCACCAGAGCCGAGTACAGGGGGACAATCACTTCCCTAGCCTGGCTGGCCACACTGCTTCTTATACAAGTCAGGATGCTCTTGACCTTCTTGGCCGCCTGAGCACACTGCTGGCTCATATTCATCCGGCTATCAACCAATACTCCCAGGTCCTTCTCCGCCTGGCAGCTTTCCAACCATTCCTCTCCCAGTCTGTAGCTGTGCTTGGGGTTGTTGTGCCTCAGGTGCAGGACCCGGCACTTGGAGTTGTTGAACTTCATGCAGTTGGCCTCAGCCTGTCAGTCCAGCCTATCCAGATCCTCCTGCAGAGCCTTCCTACCCTCAAGCAGATCAACACACGATCCTAACTTGGTGTCACCTGCAAACTTACTGAGGGTGCACTCTATGCCCTCGTCCAGATCATCAATGAAGATATTAAAGAGGACCGGCCCCAGCACCGAGCCCTGGGGAACACCACTAGTGACCGGCCTCCAACTGGATTTGACTCCATTCACCATGACTCTTTGGGCCCCGCTATCCAGCCAGTTTCTGACCCAACGAAGTGTATGCCAGTCCAAGCCAAGAGCAGCCAGTTTCCTGAGGAGAATGCTGTGGGAGACAGTGTCAAAAGCCTTGCTGAAGTCAAGGTAGACCACATCCACAGCCTTTCCTTCATCCTCCAAGCATGTCACTTTGTCATAGAAGGAGATCAGCTTCGTCAAGCAGGACCTGCCCTTCATAAACCCATGCTGACTGGGCCTGATCGCCTGCTTGCCCTTCAAGTGCCGCCTGATGACTCTCAAGATAATCTGCTCCATGAGCTTCCCTGGCACTGAGGTCAAACTGACAGGCCTGTAGTTTCCCTGGTCAGTCCTCCGGCCCTTCTTGTAGATGGGCGTCACATTTGCTAGCCGCCAGTCAACTGGGACCTCCTCCGATAGCCAGGACTGCTGATAAATGATGGAAAGCGGCTTGGCCAGCTCCTCTGCCAGTTCTCTCAGTACCCTCGGGTGGATCCCATCCGGCCCCATCGACTTGTGCACATCCAAGTGCCGTAGCAGGTCACCAACCAGTTCTTCATGGATAATGAGGGCCACATCCTGCTCCCCATCCCCTTCCACCAGCTCAGGGTACTGAGTATCCAGAGAACATCCGGTATTGCCGCTAAAGACTGAGGCAAAGAAGGCATTGAGCACCTCCGCCTTTTCCTCATCTCTTGTAACTAAGTTTCCCCCCGCATCCAGTAAAGGATGGAGATTTTCCTTAGTCCTCCTTTTTGTGTTGATGTATTTGTAAAAACGTTTTTTGTTATCTTTAACGGCAGTAGCCAGATTGAGCTCCAGATGAGCTTTGGCCTTTCTAATTTTGTCCCTGCACAGCCTTGTAACATCCTTATAGTCCTCCTCAGTTACCCGCCCTTTTTTCCAAAGATTATAAACCCTCTTTTTTCTCCTAAGCTCAAGCTGCAACTCTCTGTTGAGCCAGGCCGGTCTTCGTCCACGTCGGCTCGTCTTTGGGCACGTGGGGATAGACCGCTCCTGCACCATTAAGATTTCCTTCTTGAAGAGTGCCCAGCCTTCCTGGACTCCTTTGCCCTTCAGAACCGCCTTCCAAGGGACTCTACCAACCAGAGTCCTGAGCAGCTCAAAGTCAGCCCTCCGGAAGTCCAATACAGTGGTTTTGCTGGTCCCCTTCCTGGCCTTGCCAAGAATAGAGAACTCCACCATTTTGTGGTCACTCTGCCCAAGACAGCTTCTGACCACCACAGCTCCCACCAGTCCTTCTCTGTTTGTGAAGAGAAGGTCTAACGGGGCATCACCCCTGGTAGGCTCATTAACCAGCTGCGTCAGGAAGCTAGCTATCTTCCACGTTCTCCAGAAACCTCCTAGACTGCTTTCTCTGGGCTGTGTTGTGCTTCCAGGATATGTCAGGGAAGTTGAAGTTCCCCACGAGAACAAGCGCTGATGATTTCGCAACTTCTGTCAGCTGCCTGTAGAACTCCTCATCCGTCTCCTCATCCTGGTTCGGCAGTCTATAACAGACCCCGACCAGGACGCTAGCCCTGCTGGCTTTCCTGCCGATTCTAACCCAAAGGGACTTGACCTTGTCATTCCCAGCCTCGAGTTCCACAACATTGAAAGATTCTCTAATATAGAGAGCCACACCACCACTCCTTCTGTGCTGCCTGTCCCTTCTGAAGAGCCTATAGCCAGTCATTGCAGCACTCCAGTCATGAGACTGGTCCCACCACGTCTCCGTGATGGCAACCAAGTCGTAGCCTGCCTGCTGCACGATGGCTTCCAGCTCCTCGTGTTTGTTACCCATGCTGCGTGCATTGATGTAGATGCACTTCAGCTGGGCTATTGCCTTATCCCCCAGCCTTGCTATTGCTCCCCCTGGCACAGCTCCAACAAGCCTTGTTTCAGCCCCATCCCCCATCATACCTAGTTTAAAGACCTCTCAATGAGCCCCACCAGCTCCTGGCCCAGGATCCTTTTTCCCCTTAGAGAAACACCTTCAGTATGGTCCCAGGATGCCCAAGGCATACAGAATTACTGTTACTAAGCATTTCAGAAAAATGTGTCCTGACTGGTTGAATATTCAAACAAGTTTTAAGTATCAATATATGTAAAGTTTGAATCCAGGATCTGAATGATTATTCAGAAATTAAATTTTACTAAATATTTTCCAATCAAATTAACATATAGATCTATATTATTTTATTTAGTCATTAAATATGTCTCCTGCTATTTCATATGCACACACACAATTACAAAAGAGCTTTTTGAAAATTGAACCATTTTTTTCATGAGTTATCTTCTTGTAAATACATCTTCTGAATTCTAAAGAATTCTCATTCTGAAATTTTATTTCAAAACTTGTCTCTCTAATTCTTAACATTATTTCTAAATAGAGCTATTGTGCTTTATAAAAGATTATTGAGAGTCCAGCAGTTCCTTTTGATTTCAGGACTGATCACTTAAAATAAAACCTTATTAACACCTACAAAATCTTTGCTTGTACACTGGAGGAGGCATGCTTTTTGAGCCTTCTGTAAAGAACTTATGCATGACTGTGTTGGGGAGAATAGAAAGTATTGTAAGCAGAAACATAAAATAGAGGTGCTTCTGCAAAATGCCTGGTGAACATACTTAGTAATGACCATTTGAGATGTTGAAAAGAAAGTCATAATTTTAGGAATAGATGATTCACGATGTTACAAACATCCATACTTCTGAAATAAAAAGTCTCCCCCCATCCCAAGATGTAAGAAAAATATAAGCCATTCTGCAGACAAGTATTATTTGATCAGTACTAATGTGATGTGCCAATTAATAGACAAATGGGAAAAAATACCCAATCTTTTACATTAAATTACAGTGGAGATCAAGATCCCTGCTATAAACATTTAAGATACTTTATATCCTGTCCTGGTTTCAGTTAGGACAGAGTTATTTTTCCTCCTAGTAGCTGGTAGAGTGCTATGTTTTGGATTAGGATGAGAAGAGTGCTGATAACATGCTGATGTTTTAATTGCTGCAGAGCAGTGCTTATACTAAGCCAAGGACTTTTCAGCTCCTCGCTCTGTCCTGCCAGCGGGCAGGCTGGGAGGGCAGCAAGAGCTGGGAGGGGACAGCCCCAGGACAGCTGACCCAAACAGGCCAAAGGGGTATTCCATACCATCTGACGTCATGCTGAACAATATATAGGGGTGGCTAGCCGGGGTGGGGGGCCGGCTCTCGGGGTTGGGCTGGGCATCGGTCAGCGGGTGGTGAGCAATTGCATTGTGCATCACTTGTTTGTACATATTATTATTATTATTATTATTATTATTATTATTATTATTATTATTTTCTATCTTAATAAACTGTCTTTATCTCAACCCACAGGCTTCACTTTCCCATTTCTCTCCCCCATCCCAGAGAGGGAGGGGGGAGGGTGAGTGAACGGCTGTGTGGTGTTTAGCTGCCGGCCGGGTTAAACCACAACATATCCTTAGCCACAATCCTCCAAAGAGCTTATGGTAGAAATAAAATGTCTCAGGAGTTTTGAGACATTATAGCAACAGTCTTTGAGATCCCTCAGGGCATCATATAGCTGGTACTCTGCTTTTGTGTAAAGAGATCTTAATAAAATTCAAACAGCGTGAAATGGAAAGTCTGGAAAAAAATGACGAGGTTTCAGAAACTGAAGCAAAATATGATCTCTTTGTAGGTTTCAGAGGATGAAAAATTCTACAGGGATAAAAACATGGAAGCAGGAAATGAAGCGTGATTAAGATTCAGGAGTTAAGCCGCTTATTTTGACTGAGCAAAACCTAATCGCCCCCGCTGCTGATTCGATCACATCCTGTATCATCTGTGTGCCACCGAGTTGGAGGCAGGCATGCAGGCTACTGCACCCCTGCAGCACTGCTCCCACCACCCAGAACAGCACTGCAGGGATCAACTTTCCAGTTGCAGAGGAGTGACCACAGAAGACATGTCACGCCAATGTTGGAAAACTATTTATGACAGCCTCCCAGGATTCTGGGTTTCCCTAAATAACAGTGTATGATATACATGCAGAGGCTCAAAATTACAGGTGGAGGAGAATTATGGGCCTCATTTGTTTGAGTGCCAAATAGCCCTTTTGTTTAACATGACTTAAAGACACCAGAAACGAAGCCAACAGTACCTGGCAAGCCTGAGCTCTATAAAAGCAAAAACTTTGAATGAAACTCCCTTTCTGCCATCTAAACTTGTTATTTGCAAGCAGCCTTTCAAAAAGGTGATTCCCTTTGCTATAGTGAAGTATTCTTGTTCAGCTCCTCAATATTTTATTGTTTCATTCAGATGAAAAGTGATTAGACCTTAGTTAGGACACTGAGAGGAGAGGCATATTTCAGGTTTAGTTACAGTCTTTCAAGGAAAGGTTGAAACACACTGAATTAGAAGAATTTATGGACCTAGAAGAAGCATGACCAGGACAGGGAAAAGGGTAGGTGTGCTCTATGAGTTTTCCTGAAAAGACAGGGAAGTTTTACTTATCTGGCCAAAGAGAATGGCTCTTTTTTGTGCCAGATAACTGTCCATTTCAACCTACAGTTTCAGCTTTAACTTTGCTAACATGTTGCTTGAGTGAATGTGAAGTAAATGCGAGTAAATACTCTTAGTTCAAAATACACACCACATGTGGTTGTACTTGATGCATCCTTTTTTTTTTTTTTTTTTGTTACAGTGATCAAATCAAATTGTTATTGCTTGCAAGCTGTCCTCAAGAACTTTTTAAACTCTTTTTTCTAGAATCTTTTGAAATGAAAAATCACATTCCCCAGAGCATAAACCAAAAATTTTCATCATTATTTCTTTTTGTTTTTCTGCAAAATAGTTTTCTCCATTTTGTATTCTTAATAAACAAAAATGATCTTATGTCCATTTAGTAACATATAAATTTTATATTTCCTAAAATCACGTTAGAGAAAAGACAGAATGAAGGTGTGGAACTCTTCCTGGTACTGCCACAGGTTTACGCTACAGCTCTCCCAACTTCATATGACCTTCACTGTCAAAAAAAAATCACTGATTTTGTATGCTTCAGTTTTTTTATGAGAGACTTAACAGTCTGTGGATGCTTGAAAAATACCGATGTTAGCTTCTCTATTTCAGTGTTTTCCAACTTTAAAACAGGGATATGATTAACCTGTGCTTTAGGATATTTAAGGATTCAATGCATTAAAATGTATGAAGTGCTTTGACTGAAATAGAAAAGTGTATTTTTTCCTCTATTGTTAAAGAATTATATAAATGGGAAGATAATGAAACAAGTAGATACACAAGGTCTGAAAATCATCATAAAATTTTTAGTTCTTAAAATAAGAACTTTGTGGATTCATTGTGGATTCAGAGATTGACAATGAAAGTTCCTGGTTGTACTCAAAGCTAAGATTTTTGGTCAGCCAAAAGAGATTTTCCCACCACTCTTGCCAGATGTTCTCAACATTTCCCAAATCCACATAATGGTTTCCCACTGCCTCTACTGACTACAGAAGTTTGTCTTTTGGAGCAAAGTCAATGCTATATAGTAACCTCATAAAATTCCCTCCAAAAAGGACACTTTGTTGACTTGACCACCAAATACAAATGGTACTTTATTTTTTTAAATTATTTTTATTTTTTATTTTTCCCAAACTGCCTGACAGTTTCATTTCACTATTTCAGTAAAATGTAAAATTTATTTTCACAATAATGAAGGTTGTTCAATATGAGATGCCTAGGAACATTATTTGCTATAAGTCTTTGCTTTAAAACAAAACGAACAATGACAATTGTAACTAGAAAGAGTTTAGTTCTTCACATATCTATTTTTTAATGGTTTTGTGTGATTTCTTTTTACTCGTATGCAGTTTAGCATTGAAGAAATAATGGGTGATTTGTAAATTAATTACTCAGCAATGTACAGAACTACAGAAGAATAACTTTAAAAAGGTAAATATCCTCAAATAGGCACTGAACAAATAACTTTTAGAATTAACAACTACTTACTATCAATAACTAATAACTTAATAACTAATGCATAATAAATTAGTACCCTTTTTTGGCATTTCTAGTTCTTTAAATGAAAACAGAATTTAATTTCTGAATGAGACTAGATCATGATTAGATATTGTCCAGAAATCTGAGTGGTAAAAGTCAGCAGTACCAAAATGAATGCAATTACTGTGATAGTCCACACTCAATGTCTGAAAGATGATTTCCTTTAAAGAGCAAAGCCGTTCACTCAGATACTTCAAGGTGCAGTAAAGTTAGCTAGTGCTTATTTCCTGTATGCAAAGAATGTGGTCAGATTTGATATAGGGAAGCAAACCTTCTCTGTCACTAGAAGAGCAGTAAACAATAAATGGTTTTTCTTTAAAGCCCCAAAGACATGGATGTCCTTTGGGAAAGAGCCATAAGATATGCAATATTTAACTTTGAACCAAGGTACTTATTTCTTGTGTTGCTACTACAGCTTTGATTTTCTAAGAAGTGGTAGAAAGTAGCAATTTTACCTTCGGTTTAATTAGATTATCAGAGGAGATGCACATCCACTGTATCCCTTGTGGATGTCTCACTTTTGTTCTTTCCTTGTTTGTTGTTATCTCAACTTGGACTAAGCCATTTTGACAGAAATCCTGTTAGTTCTTTGTGTGCAAGGATGTTACACACAGCACACACGAAACACAGACTTGCTAACTAGTAGAGCTCACAGAGAAATGAATACAAAACTCCCGAGGGTCCAAAAGCTTTGCTCTCTCCAACTTTGAACACACGCTAACTTGCTTCCTCCCAAAGTTGTTATTTCTGAGATGATAATAATAATAGCAAGAAAAACAAATAAACTCCTTCTGATGGGAGCAGATTTAGACAAGCAAACAAAACAAAACAAAACAAAACAAAACAAAAAACAATTAAAATTATTATCACAAGAACTCTAAAACAATGTAAATTTTTATAAAAAACTGTAAGGTGAACTTCTATGTTGAAAGGATAGAAAACCAGGAAGAAGCAAGAAAATGTTGCTAAGAATCTGACTTACAATAAAGCAATCAAAAGAGTGATACATTTTGTGGGTGAATCAGTAAGAAAAAAAGATAACTACAAAAATAAGATATATATGGGATCCAGGAAGGTCTATGAATGAAGCAGAGAGAAGACAATTAATGAGAGAAATGTGCAGAAAGTGTAATTAATTCAGATATAGACATGGATAGAAAGCCCTAAATGTGGGACAAGGTCAGTGAAAGCAGGGAAATGTCCTGTGAAATATCCACAAAAGGGAAATGGAAATCACCAACACAAAGCACAGCAGCAATATAAAGGGCAAAACACAGAACAAGCAGACACAGAATCTCAAAATCTGCTGAGCCTTGTCTGTTGCTCACATCATATGTGACAAATGAGTTGCCTTACTTTGCTGTCAGCATTTCAGAGTTTCATTGGAGTGTCAAACAGGGATATCCTGGCAATTTTATGATCTGAGAAGCAAATAATGAAAATTATCTGATATATGAGGCATCTGCCTGTCCCCCTAGATTATAGTTATTTACTGGCAAGAATATACAACAAGAAAAAGTAATTATGTAAGATATCTACTAATTGCAGGCTGTAGACATTCCTCTATAAAATTTATTATAATGTTGTAGCACTTCAGCTGAGATGGGT
This sequence comes from Heteronetta atricapilla, assembly GCA_011075105.1. Lineage (NCBI taxonomy): Eukaryota > Metazoa > Chordata > Aves > Anseriformes > Anatidae > Heteronetta > Heteronetta atricapilla. The sequence goes on from CM021732.1 coordinate 100,279,163, forward strand.
AACTTTCCACTGTTACTGCACAGAGGTTATGAAGTAGTGCAGTGTTTAATCTTACATTGTCTCTTTCATGTGGAATCTCCTTGAATTTGGCATAAGTTAATGCAGGAAACATGGAGTATTACCACATGATGTAGCTCAGTAACTTGATCATGCAGCTTAGATTTGTTCAAGGTCAGATCTTGTATTTCTTGAGTCATCTCCAGTGTTTTCAACTAGAAGAACTAAAGGCACAGCTTTCCTAATAAGTCCTTTTATGGCATCATTCTGCAATTCTGAGAACATAAGGATGGAAAGGAGTGATGATTTTCTCCAAGATAGCTGACATTCAATCACTCAGAGGAATGCAGTCCTCCATTATTTCCTAGAGGACCGTGATACTTTCCAAGTGATAGTTACATAGCTTTTTAAGCTATTATATGCAATCATAGTTAAAATAAAACAAAAACCAAACCAAAACAAAAATGCATTATGAGATTATTTCTTTTTCTGCCTAAACCAAGTAACAATTTTAGAGGTATAATATAATCCAACATAGACTTTTTTTTTTTTTTTTTTTAAATCATGAAAATGTGTTTTTATTTGTTTTGTCAGATGGGAGAGATTCCTGTACAGAACTTGAGGTAATTATGCCTCCTAGGAAATTTTTCTTCTCATCTCTTGGGCTGCTTCTATAATTGCTGTGTCTGTGCTGCCCTCTGTTTTAGCCCATTTAGACTAGTGGGGCATATATCTCATTGTTAAAGCTTGAGGGACGCTATCCCATTCCTGCATGTCAGATCTGTCCACTTTTTGCTTAACAGAAGCACAAAAAGAAAGCTGTGCCTTTCTCTGGACTATTCCAATGATTGAATGATTGTCCACCACCACTGTAATTCTCTAATTCATTTCCACCAATATTTTCTTGTCCATCATAAGACATAGTTAAGAGACAGTGGCAAAAAATATTATTATTATTATTATTATTATTATTATTATTTCCCTTCCCCAAGGCTTGGTTTTGATAATAAGCAGGACTCTGTTTGGGACTTTTTTTCAGACCATTTTTATTTGGGTAACTAACAAACTTCCTCGTGTATTTAAAATAGTAAATATTAAAACATTAAATATTAAACATTAAAATATTTTTATTTATTTTAATTACCATGGTGTATCAGAATAAATGTGAAATAATGCTGAAGAGTTAAATATAGTAACTCATTTCCAATGCAGTTACTATATTTTGTACTATATTTCCAATAAAGTACAAAAAGCAAAGAAGCAGATTTCATTGGAGTCATGCATAAGAAGCAGAATGTTGGGATTGACATAAAATTATGAAATAGATCCATACTTCATGGTAAACATACCATACAGAGGCTAAATTTTCTATTTCTTCAACACTAGAAACTAAACTAGTCAGTAAGAGGAGATACCCTGGTCTAATAAGCCAAATCCCAAATACTTTAATATGACTATAACTATGAACTTTATTCCCTCCTGCTTAAATACTAGTTTCTTAAAGCATCAACAGCTGATGGGGGAAGATTGAACAGTGTTGTTTATGCTTTATCACCTCTAAGTAAAAGTATACTAGCTTGAACATGCAAATTGCTATCTTGTGTCAGTATTCAATTCAGTTTGCACTGTTTAGTCAGTGTAGGTAATTAATAGAACAACCAATTATGTGGAGATTTTTGACACCCCCCCTTTTCCTTTTCCTTTTCCTTTTCCTTTTCCTTTTCCTTTTCCTTTTCCTTTTCCTTTTCCTTTTCCTTCTCCATTTCCATTTCCTTCCCCTCCCCCTCTCCTCTCCTCTCCTCTCCTCTCCTCTCCTCTCCTCTCCTCTCCTCTCCTCTCCTCTCCTCTCCTCTCCTCTCCTCTCCTCTCCTCTCCTCTCCTC
>CM021732.1:100281141-100314931 GCA_011075105.1 Heteronetta atricapilla
TTTTTTCTCTTTTAAATCTTATATATATCATGCAAAAAGGAAATTGATCAAAAACAAAGGGAGGATAATAAAAACAATTGTTGACACGTTTTTAAATACACAAGACATTTGCATTTTTTATTATTTAACAGAACAAACATGAAAATGTTCCTGAAAAATTAGTTCTGTGAGTTTGTAAAGCTCAGATCTTGTTGATAATGATGAAATACTATTTAACAGTGTCTTGGAATTTTATATGTCCTTAGCAGCTCCAAGAAAGATAAACTAAGAACTCTTATATCACTATTATCATTTTATTGCAGAAGCAGCAGTTACAGTTGGCTGTACTGCAAAGACACATCTGAAAACAGTGGTCTGAAAAAAATAAAGATGTTATGAAAATGACAAACAGATAATTGTTTTTGATTAAGCTATGTCACTCAGCATGGTTCACCTATTATTTTTCATGCCACTTCTGAATGAAAGGGATATAGTTTCCAAGTCCTTGAACATGGGATCATATTCAAATACAGTTATTTGCTACAGGATGTTTGCCACCCTATTATTCTCTAGTGAAGGCAAGCACATCTCATAACAATATTACTCAGTTCCTGTCACTGTCTTAAGTAGAAAAAACAGGTGAAGTGGCATTAATCTACAGCAATAACATTGATTTTTCCAAATGCATTAATGTTAGAGATAAAAGTCAAATAAGATCACAACTGTTTAAAACAAATTAAAGCATATAGGAACCCTCTGGCAGTGCATCACTACTTGCTACAACAGAAGCAACAAAACCTAGCAGCTTAGGATCTTCATTTTCTTCTTTTTCCCCTTTAAAGCTCTAAAGGCACCATTATGTTTCAGACTACTCCCAGTGAGGGTGTTGCTGGTGGAAATCCTTTTAGCTTAGACTTGCTAGTGTCCAAGTTGTTTCTGAACACAATGAGGCACAACTCGGAACTTACTCATCATCTCTCTGGAAACAGTCTTGTAAAGGAGGCATATGCCAATTTACAGATGTTAGCTAAGTAGCAGCCAAGGACTTAATGCTAGTAGATAAAATTTTTATTTCATTTTTGAGGAACTGGGGGTGCTCCAAAACTATGATACTGGACACTATTGCACGTATGCCAACAATATTTGGAGTCATTGATCATGGTCAACCTAAAAGTTCAACCAAAATGGAGCAAAAAAAAACACTTTGCATCTGCACTTACCAATAATATGATATTAAATATTAAATATAGGACCACGTTCAAAATGATCTATAGGAGAATTTTTCCTGTAATGCCTCTACATATTAATTGCTACTGGAAACACTAATATGATGCAGTCAGATATTGTGTTTGTGTTGTTACTCAATGTTTATGTTGACAGAAGCAGAGCACATATGTCTTTCCTGAAGTTTGATAAAAGTATAAAAATATATTATCTTAAGGAGACCAGGGAAAAATTCTGGAGGATTGAACAGTAATGAACTAATAAAGTTAAAATTTTTAGTGGTTGAGTAAATATTAAGACACTAGAGGTAAAAAATATTTATGAGCTAATATAAAGCCAGGTTCAGTACCATAGAACATGTGAAGAAAAGAAAATTACAGTTAATTATGATGTATATTCAAAATATTAGCTTTTCCAGGTTATGGAAAATAAAGCTTTATTCTCCTGTATCAAAAGTGGGACACCCAAAGTGCAAAGGAGTAATGAAGGGAGAACACAGCACTCTATGCTGTTTGCTTTGTGAGTTTTCACTTTCAAAAACAAGACATTTCAAGTGCTTTTTTCTTTTTTTTTTTTTTTTTTTTTTCCCTCTTTTAAGTTCACCATTGTTAATGGGTTTGGCCACTTTAAAGCATTTGTGGTCAGCCACTCTGAAACTTTCCGTACACTATATTTTTGTTGTGATGGGGTTATAAGCACTGTTGTTTTCTTTCAATGTCACTCTCTGCAAAGTATGAGAGTTCTTGCTTTGACTACTTTGATGAAAGAGGAATTTTCAGAAAGTCATATGCAAATATTATGGGCACACAGAGACTATGGGTTGTCCAGAGACACTCACCATGCTATGTACATACACTAATGAGTAATTAACATATGTTAATGATACCCAAGGACTCACCAACACTAATCACAAAACTGACAGGTTGCCAGCTCTTGTTTGGGAGCAACCTGCCACAGCAGCAATTCATGGGACAGAAAACACTGGGAACACTGGGGATGAGATAGAATGGGGATTTGCTAAAAAAAAAAGAAAAAAAAAGAAAAAAAAAAAAAAAGCTAGATTTCTCAGGTGCTTGCAGTAAGAACAGAAGACCTGAAGACCTTAGCTGGTCTTAACTTTAGCTAAATGTGCATACAGATACAAGCAGTCAAGTAAGTTTTTTGGTGGTAAACTGTATGTGCAATAATAACATAATATAGAAAAATAATTACATGAAAGGCATGGCCCCCACCACAAATATAAAACATTAATTGAACTTCCACCATTTTTTTCCTCGTGGTATGTAGAGAGGAAACATGACTTTCCTCCAACTTTCTTTAACTTTTCCTCTTTTACCTAAGCCAAGCAGAATTGAAATATATTTTTTTTCCCCTTCTTCTCTCAATTAATAACAACAGCAATTCTATTATGGATCAAACAAATCACACTGCATTTACCTGGCATCTCTGACTCCAACTTTGACTGTGTATATGATATCTTTCTGTTGGTGTTTCCAGCACAGGAAAAAATCTCTGCAAGACTTTCTCTTTAGCCTGATTGTTAAAATAAGCAACAGTTTGTGTTCAAATAAGCAGCAACTTGATAAGAACTTGAGAGCCCTCAAAACATTTCTGTAAAATTTTGTTATGTAAAAGTGGACAGTCTTTTCAATTACAGGAGTAAGCAGGCAGGAAAAGGTACTAGTAGGACAACTTCACAGAAAAGGAGTGTAAAAACAAAGAGATTAAAAAAATGAGTGGCAGTTGGCCTGCAAAAGAAAATCAACACAAGGAAACATGGAACAAATTATTGCAGACAAAGCATATAAAAGGATGAAAAATAACTACAAATCGCTAGTTGTCATTTATAATTCCATAGTTTGACTGTCTCACCACATATTTTCCAAGAAGGATCATATTTCTAAAACTTTGCTGGGTGGCATGGCTATCCATTTTCTGATGTTTTCATAAATGCTTATTTCTAACCCTGATTAATAGCAATCAATTACACTGATTAGGTTCTCTTAGTTGAATATCTACTATGAGTCCTGTGTGAAACTACTTACACTGTACTACAGAAATAAATGCTTTGGGTTTGTTTTAGTGAGGATTTTGCTTAAAACAAAAGAGTGTAAGAATTGCAAGTACTGGTGATTGTGTGTATGTGCCACTGTCTATTCTTTGCAAATATTCTCTCAGTCCAGTTTCTTGCATGGCACGAGATGCTACTAATTGACAAGAAATACTCCTTGACAAGTCCACTAGCAGAGAGGAAATACACAGACTTCAGAACAAATGTGGGAGAGTAGAAACTAAAAGCATGAAATCCATTTTCTTTAATGCATAAGCTTTTTGAATCTATTTTCTTTAATTCATAAGCAATCTACCTTTGCTGTGAAAAACAAACCAACAAAAATAACAACAACAAATCAACAACAACAAAAACACTAACAAGCTACTTTTATACTGGAGCTTACTCATCTAGGTACAATGTTTTGTAATTTAAGCTCCTACTGTCCTGCACTGCTGTAGTAATACAGCAGTGTAGTAATATTTTTTATAAGAAATTTATAACAGCCATGGAATTGCTCTGAACACTGGACTGTATCAAGCCCTTCTGTCCACAATTCTGTATGCCAGGTTTAAATAAATAAATAAATAAATAAATAAATACCATTAGCTATAGACCTACTGGTTTCATTAAACAGTTATATATAACTATCCAAAAAGCAAACATTATAGGTGGCAGAATACAAAGGACACAATTCTGTTATGTGCAAAATCATACAAAATGGATACTTATGCGGTGAAAGATTACCACAGCTTCCCTAGACGTTTATGCATCATAGCTTGGGCATTTTTGTGGCTGTCTCATGTATGCCATTAAAACCATTCTGAATATCCCTGCCAAAAGTCTTTTGAAGTATTTCCCTATTTTCTCACTCTGGAACATTCATATTATAGGTACCCTTCATATCACAGACAGAATATTAGTCTCAAGACAAATGCTAATATACATTTCTATTTCTTCATATTACTATTTCTGCTGTAATTTCTCTGATGGTCCTTTTTACCAGCTATTTGACACTACTTCCACATGCACTGAACACTTTTTTCTTGGCTGCCCTCCATTTCATCTGCACTTCTAAGGCTGAGAGCTAATCATGCTCATTTTTTTTTCCTCTCTGAGAAAGAAATTGGTCCAATGGGGCTTAAAGAAGCCTACCATAAAATGATGAAGTAGCTGTGGCATGAACTGTTTGAGATGGTCAGTCTGCCAATAACAAGCATCTATTTGTCTAACCTCTTCTTGCTACTTGTGCTCAGATCTTCCACGCTTTCTGACTAGATGTTATTTCCAAAATGCTAAATGTATTCCAAACGTTGTTACAGTGCTTCTTTAAAAAAAATCAGGTACCTTGTTTTTACTCAGAAATTCCTTTCTTTTTCTGTCTTACCAGCCTATGTATTTCATCACCACATTCCCTTCTCCTCCTCTGATTCCATGCACTTAGTTCCCATACAGAACAGTTTTTCATCAATCTCTTCTTTTCTATTAGTCCCAGCAAGCTGGTCCATTTGCCATCCATTGTGTGTGCAAAACACCTTTAACACACTCATGCTATGGTTGTCTCCAGACCACTGTTGGTTTGGATCACTGCTGGCACTCTTTATTCTCTGATGGCAGTGACAGTTCTCTTAGACAAGTAAGTCACCAGAAATACATATATCATCCAATCAGTTTTCACTAAAAAAGATAAGGCACCCTCAATCATCATCTGAAAGAACTTCAGGGTTTTCCACTGCATCATCATCTAAACTGTCCTTCAACACCATCACTAACTGTAAATGGTACGTATCAGAGGGTTTCATTTTTTTTATATATAAAAAATTTTATATATTTTTTTTTTATATATACTGCACACAAAAGCAGTTTTGCACTTTTATTTACTTAATGCCATCTTTTATGAATTTTCAGGAATGATAGCATGCAATTAGGGAAAAATAAAGTCTCTTTTGTCATTCATCTCGAGATGCTGTTTTCAAAAAGTATATCAAAGATCACCTTGTGGATATCCACAGCTTCTCCTGTCAACCTGTTCCCATGCCTCATCACCCTCTGAGTGAAGAATTTCCTCATAACATATAATCCAAATCTCCCTTCTTTTAGTTTAAAAGTAAACTTCCTTGTCCTATCATGATCTGACTGAGCAAAAAGTTTCTCTCCATCTTTTTATAAGTCCCCTTTAAGTACTGAAGGTCCACAATGAGGTTTTCCCCTAGCCTTTTCTTCTTCAGGCTGAACATCCCCAGCTCTCTCAGCCTTTCTTCATGGGATAGGTGCTCTACCTCTGGACCTGTTCTAACCTGATCATCCTCTGGACCTGTTCTAACAGCTCCACATCCTTCCTATGCTGGGGGCCCCAGACCTGCATGGAGAACTTCAAGTGGGACCTCACAAAGGCAGAGTAGATGGGGACAATCATACCCCTGGACACCTCTCTGTTGTTGCAGCCCAGGATGCATTTGGCCTTCTGGGCTGCAAGCACACACTGCTGGCTCACGTTAGGCTTTTTTTTTTTTTTTTTTTTTTTTTTTTCCACTAGAACCCCCAAGTTCCTCTCTGCAGGGCTGCTCTCAATGTGCTCTTTACCAGGTCTGTCCTCATGTCTGGGATTTCCCTAACCCAGATGCAGCACCTTGCACTTGGACTTGTTGAATCTCACTAGGTTCACATATTCCCACTTCTCAAGCTTGTCCAAATATATATGTGTATGTATCTATCTTTAAGATGTGAAAATCTGCTTGGTTGCACTGGTTCAAGCAAGTCATACAAGTGCAATGTTATATTTGTTTTTTTAGCCACTGACAGGATAATCAACTAGATGAAGCATCTTGGTGAGTTATAGCACTGTACTGAGTTTTCTTCCAAAAAGTCAGAAAGATCAAATGATGTCTGGAACTGCTGAGACAGAAGGATTCCATTACACTCTGCTTTTCCCTCCCCTCTTTCTAATAAGATGGAAGTTTTTTAGAAAATATGTGACAAGTGACTACTCACAGTTGAAATAAATCACACCATCACACTGTTACTCAGAGTACAGAATTATTAATAGTGCAATAATAGCAATAACTTACTGTGATAATGAAGAAGGACTATTAGGAGGGACACAGTAGCTAATAGCATTTCCTCTAACAGGGACTAAGGGACAAACCTTCCTTAAGTACCTTATAAATAAGTGGAAGATTAAAAGAGCCTGTGGGACCAGTCAAGCCCAACTCAAAAATAGCCTCACTTTCTAGAATGCTTCTGAGCAGGCACTGTGTATAAAGTGCTCTCCATCTCCCTTACGTGACAGTATTTTGAGAATTCTTTATTTAATTTAAATTAGAATGAGAGAACACTTAGTTGCAGTAGAAGACTTGGGGGGCGGGGGGGGCATGATAATGCTGGGAAAGCTGTGATAAGGTTTTCAATTATTAGCACCTTTTTCTCCTTAGAAGAATGCTTTGTGAAAACAGAAACTGTAATTTAGCATGTGGACATTTGTATTTCACCAGGGTATGTCATCACTACCTAAAAAATAAAATAAATTACCCACAAATGTTCAATATGATAGTTCTTCCAGGCCTGGCTATTTGTATGTATAGACATTTTGCTACTGTATTGTATTCCCTATACAACTGGGAATAATACATATTTTATATTATTTTATAAGTAAAATACATCTGTAAAATATTTTTTCATGTATTTTTATTTGTAGCAAATAGTCACAAAACATAACTTGGATATCATTAAGAGTGCAGGTGTTGAGCAGTTTCTGAGCATGCTTTAAATGTTTTAACCAAAATATCTGAAGTTTTCTCTGGTTTCTACAAACATAAAACTTTAAAAAAATCACAAAAAGAAAATGAAGGAAAATTCCTCATCAATTTACTTTTGGTTTTGTATAACTATAGCTTTTTACAGTGGAGAATATTTTGTTTTTCTAATTGATGGCGTAACTAATGGAATTAATCATTAATTAATGAAATAATGGAAGTGAAAAAAAAAAAACTAATTAAAAAGAATTTCTTTAATGATTATTGATTGATTCTTAAAAGAAACTTGAAATAACTGTAGTGGTAGAAAAAAAAATTAGTACCTTCCACAGTCACACATATTCCAACACAGTTCTGGGTGCACTGAGTTCACACATATAAGCATGTATGCAAAAGTATATAGGTAATATACTTGTGTATAAAGTTCTGTTAATAACAGCATTCAACTTAATAATGACAAGCAAAAATTCAATGTCTAATAAAAAGAACAACCATGGACATTCCTGCACTAGAGTTTCTGCTGTCACACAGTTGCTATATCCAGAACACAGAGGTACTTCTGGAACTGCTGTACTGTCTGTCAATGAGATTATGGGCCCAAACCATTCCAATGACCTAATTTTGAAGCAAAGAAATGAGTGATTGCCCTCATTCTCCACAAGTGATATGTCTTAGTAAAGTTAAATAAAAAGATGCCAGTGGGCATTTTATCGGTGAACATATTATTTGTGATAGCAATGAATTAACACCAGCTGAGAACAGCGAATCTGTCAGATATTAGGCGAACCCTCCAAGACCAGCCTGCTGACGTAAGCTTCTCAGCTCCTGAGTCATGGCTGGCAGTCATGCTCTATGAGACTTGATTCCAGAATAATTAAGTCCCAAGACTGTGGGAAAAATAAAACATCCATTGCAGATTTTCATGTATGATACACAAGAAACAACTGTTCAAACATTCCAATGACCTTTAGAATAAACCTATATGCCAGCTGAAGCCTAGGAAACAGTTCCTGACAACAAATAAAGCCTACAAATGTTTAAAAACATGCCCCTCAATGCTTCTGCAATGCTCTGTGTGTATATGTGCAAGTACACCTTTGCACAGGATCCCACATATGCATGAACAAGGCTGTTTTGTTGTGCAGATTCCACCCTTTGCATTTTGATTACTTCCTTCTACTTTTGTGCAGTACATAGTACATAGAGGATATTTCAAACCTCCTCAGTTGATGATACTACACTCATAAGCTTTGGAGAAAAGGAGGATTTACTTGTGTGTAGCATTCTTGCTGGCTAGATAGTCTCTGTTAAAAGTGTTGCCTTCTGGATTTCCCTGTGTAAAGTATTTAACACTCTTCTACTGTAGGTAATTAGCTGCCTGGTTTCAGCATTTTTAATCAGCTCATGAAAATTGGTGGGGGTTGCAACAGTGTTTAAGAGCTAAAATATAAACCCTGTCTCTTAATGTAAATGTTATATATACAAGAATGAACACCATTATGAAATTTATTAGCATTTTGTATACAAGTACCTGAGTTGTGCTGTTGATTTGTTTATTTTTTAAATGGGTGAAACAGTATTGTTATAGCTTTACATTTCAAATCTGAGATGTTTCAGTTGTCCTGTATTTTGAGGTAGAAGATTAAAAGTTAATACAATTCCTTCAAAGTAAAGGACCACGTGATGGGGCATCTACAGTTCTTCAGAATTGCTATATGAGATTAATTCTTGCCCACTATGGAGTTCAACGGTTAAAATGTGTAGTAGTAATAATAATTGAGTCCTAATATGATTACAAATGTATGAATTTTTTTGTTTGTTTCTTCTCTTCCCACACATTACATAGTAATAACCTCATTAGTCATATTCAGCATCAGGAATATTAATGCAAAAATGGATGCTTGCAGCAGAGCAATACGTGTGAAAAATGGACAGCTGGAAAATGGTAAGTAAATGCCAGCTCTTTTGGGCTTATATGTGGATGCAAAGCCATCAGAAAACAAAATGGTGGGTAATCTCAAAATATTTTAAAACAAGACCTATTTTGATTATGCCATAAAAGCATTTACATGACAGAAATCAAATTGTGCACTTCAATTGGTATGCATAGCTCCTGTTACCTCAGGATCATCAAAAGGAATATAACATGCTGTCCGCTAATATACTCGGCTAACCCAATACTATTAGTGATTTCATTAATAACTTTGTAGCACTTAGATCATGCCAAAGATACTGGATATCTAGTGATCAGCTAAAAAGAAAAAATTATGCTCAGCCTTCTGGTTAGAAAATATACAAATAGGAGCCACTTCTTTAAATACCACAGAAATTATGACAGCTTCACCCCATTCCCGTGGGTTCTATCACTGGTGTTTATGGAGAATAGGTCACCTGCCTCTCCACTCCTCCTTGTGAGGAAGTTGTAGACTGCTCAGCAGGCATATGATGTTTTTGCTAAGCTGTATGCTGGACATCTTGTTCAGTAAGATCCTATGGGAAACTGTGTCAAAAGCCTTGCTGAAGTCCAAAAAGTCCACATCAGCTGGTTTCCCTTGGTGGACTACATGGGTGATCTTATCATAAAAAGAGATCAAATTTGTTAGGCAGGACTTACCCCTCATGAATCCATGTTGGCTGGGACCAATGACTGCATTGTCCCCCAGGCGCACTTCAATTGCCTCAAGAATCATCTTCTCCATAATTTTACCAGGCACTGACGTGAGACTGACAGGCCTGTAGTTGCCAGGATCTTCTTTCTTACCCTTCTTGAAAATTGGCACAACATTTGTCAGCTCTCAGTCTATCGGGACTTCTCCAGATTCCCAAGATTGTTGAAAAACAATTAAGAGGGGTCCCACGATGATGTCAGCCAGCTCTTTAAGCACCATGAATCCCATCTGGACCCATGGACTTGTATGGATCCAGGTGGAGCAGCAAATCCCGCACACATTCAGGGTCGCTTGGGAGTTTGTCATTCCCACCGTCATGGTCCTCCAGCTCAGGGCACTCTGGGTCCTGAAGTCCATCATCAGCGTCGAAGACAGAGGCAAAGCGGACATTAAACGTCTCTGCTTTGCCTACATCATTGTCTGTGAGGAGACCTTCCTCATCAAGCAGTGGACTTATGATTTCTTTGGTTCTCCTTTTTCTGTTCACATATCTAAAAAACACCTTTTCTATTGTCTCCCACAGATATGGCCAGCTTCAACTCTAGTTGGGCTTTGGCCACACGAATTTTCTCCCTACAAACACAAATGGCAGCCCTGTATTCCTTCCTCGTCACCTGACCCTCCTTCCAGCAGCCGTACACTTTCTTTTTTCGCCTAAGCTCCAGTAGAAGATCCCTGGTCAGCCAGGCCAGGTCAGCCTGCATCCACACAGGTCAGCCTGCTGCCCCGCCTGTGTGACTTCTGATATTTTGGAATTGCCCGATCTTGTGTTTCTGGAAGGCAGTGCTCAAAGACTGACCAGCACTGATGGACACCAATGCCTTCAAAAGTAGTTTCCCAGGGGACCTTGCTGACTAGTTCCCTGAGCAGCCTGAAGTCTGCTTTCCCCGTATCCAGAACTGAAGTTTTGGTGGCAGTTTTCCTTTTGTCACCATAAATTCTAAATTCAATCACTTCATGGTCACTATGACTGAGACGGCCACCAATTGCCACGTCTCCCACAAGACCCTCTCTGTTCTCTAGCAACAGATCTAGGAGAGCACCCTTCCTAGTTGGCTCCCTTAGCACCTGCACCAAGAAGTTATCATCTAGGTGCTTTATGAACCTCCTGGACTTGCTTGTGTCGGCTGTGTGGTAATCTCAATTGAAGTCTGGCAAGTTGAAGTCGCCCATAAGGACAAGGGGAGCTGATCTCGAGGCATCTCTCAGTTCTGCAAAGAATAATTCATCGGCGTTGTCCTCCTGGCCAGGTGGTCTGTAATAGACTCCCACAACGACATCCCCTTTATTTGTTCATCCCTTAATCCTTACCCAGAGGCTCTCAACTTTGACATCGCCAACCTGAAGTTCCACACAGTCCAGCCCATGCTTCACACACATCGCCACCTCGCCTACCTTGCCTGTCCCTCCTGAAAGAGCCTGTAACCATCTATTGCAGCACACCAGCCACAGGATTCATCCCACCAGGTTTCACTTATGTCAATGATGTTGTAGCTGTGGGACTGGGCCAAGGCTTCTAGCTCATCCATTTTATTCCTCATACTGTGTGCATTTGTGTAGAAGCACTTCAGATGAGCCTCCCTACACGCAGCATCTTGTGGAGCTGACCGAACGTCCTCACTGGCACACAATCCCTCTGATTCTAGCGTACCATCCCTTAGCTCATCACCGACATGCCTGCTATTATCCCCTTCCCCCTTCAACTCTAGTTTAAAGCCCTATCTATCAGCCCTGCCAACTCCTGACCAAAAATCCTCACCCCTCTCTGAGAGAGGCGCGTCCCATCTGGTGCCAGAAGGCCTGGTGTCACGTAGGCCTTCCCATGATCGAAGAACCCAAAGTTCTGCCAGTTACACCAGTCCCGAAGCCATGTGTTAATGTGATGAGCCTGCCTGTCAGCATCGAGCCCCCATATCGGAAGGACAGAGGCAAACACAAGCTGTGCCCCTCATCCTTTAAATAGTCGCCACAAAGCCCTTAGGTCCCTTTTGATCGTTCTTGGTTTTCTCGTTATCTCATCATTACCAGTCTGAAAGAGCAGTAGCAGGTAGTAGTCAGTGGGCTGTACCAGGTGCTTGACTTTCTTAGAAAAGTCTCTCACCCTAGCCCCACGGAGGCAACAGACTTCCCTGTGGGTTGGGTCTGGTCAGCGTATCAGGCCCTCTGTCCCTTTCATAAGGGAGTCTCCCATGACAATAACCCTTCTTTCCTTTTTGGCAGATGATGTAGCAATGCGCGTGTAGGTTGCCTTGCCTTGGGCACCCTCTCCAACTGGGATGGCGTTTCGTCTACTTTGTTGTTCAGACTGTCGTGTTCTCTATTTCACTCAGTGCAAATTTTAAAGAATTTTACTGCTTAGACAGTAGGGAATTAATGAAGTAGTGGTGTTTTCACTCCTATTGATTTAGTATTTATGAAGTTGTTCATCACTGTGATACAAAACTTCAGCTGTGGACTTTGCTGCTCTGTCCTAGGAGTCAGTGACTTTTCAATCTGTTTCCAATAAAATTGCAGCTTAATAAAAATACTTTTATTCTTTGAATAGATTGTCTTTCTGAGATGTCATTGTTTTTCTCATCAACAATAGAGCTTTTACAGCAAAGTGGAATGTTACAGGCATTCTTGGTTATTTGGAGAAAGTTTTATAGGTGTGTGTATAGATATCATGGCTGAATTTTTAAAACAGGGACTAAAGGACAGCAGAATGTTGCACAAAGAAGCTAGCATATAATCCTTTCTGTCTGCCATAGTTGGTTATGTTGTGGATAATTTTATCTGTATGTGAGTTTTGGTGGACTCTGTCTTACCAACACAAAAGCAGTCTTAGCCTTGGCAGAGAAAAAAATGCAATGTGCACTTTATAAATCACTTAAAACAAGCTGTATTATTATTTATATATATTTTTCCAGTAAAAGAGTTCTAGATTAGCTGCCATGATCAAAAACAGAGAAAGAGTCATGTAGATGAGTTAAACACACAACTCCTTTTTAAGTAAAGATTTAAGTAAATTAGATGACTAACACATAAATTATTCCAGGTCAGAAACTGTGCAGAAGGAAATTGAGAATTGGAATGAAGTTGGAATGGGAAAAAAAAAAATGTAGTAATGGAACTACAATTACAACATATTATAGTGTAACCTTGGCACTACTGAAATCCAGGAACTAATTAAATCTTTTCAGTGGTGAAAATGTCACGTCTTAAAACTATAGCTATGTGATTACTGAAAAAAAGAAGAGAAGGATACAGACAAGAGATTCTTGTTTTGTTTTGTTTGTTTGTCTTGTCTTTTTTTGTTTGTAGTTATATTCAGATTTTAGCAATACATGCCACTTGGGGTAAGAATACAAGAAAGAAGGAAGAAGCAGTGAGAAACAAACAGATAAAACAAAACCACATAAAATTAATATTACTGCTTTTTAAAAATATTAAAAAGATGTCACAGAAAAACAAAAAAAAGCAAACAGAAGAACCTAACAGTATACAGTAGAGGAGACTGAGAGCTTTGAGTGAATATTTATGTTAAATTATAAGTCTATTTACTGCAGCTCCATGTGAATGCTCATATGGCTTAGAAACCATTAGAATTTACAAATTCCGTGATATTCTGAACCTATGATAAGCTTATTGCATGATTTAGACAATCCACCAGCAATCAGGAGTTAAATGCTTTTCTTCAGGGAGGTGTAGACCTGAGCTGCTACATACACCAGCATGTGAAGTCCCAGAACAACTGTCTCATAAGGCATATACCTAAGGGACCTCCCATAAGGGAAGAAAAAGAGGATGTTTCCCAGAACTTAAGGGTTAATTGACAAATACTTTTCACATTCACACAAACACCGCAGAACACTGACAGACAAATGAAAGATATCAGTCAGATGTAGTGCCTGAAGCAAACATTGAACTTTCTGCTTCAGATAACCCTAGCATCTGTGTATCTACCACTGAGAAAACGAGAATGTCAGTTTTGAGTCGCATACATAGAAAAGAAAATCTGAGAAAGTCTCATGTAACCACTCTGCCATGCTTGAACTTAATATTTTTTAACCAAACAAACAGATTCCAGATCTTTGAAGTGTCATGGAATATGACATTTCATTATTATTATTATTATTATTTTTCTCATGAAGAGAAAACACAATCAAAGACAAATCAAGAAGCAAAAGTTTAGTGTGATTTAATGCCACAATATTCACACTATGTTCTTCAAAAGCAGAGCTTGAATAAATTTGGAAATATTAAAATCATTTAAATTTCTACATCTTGACTATGAAATAGAAGAAAGTATATTTCAGAAAAAGGAGGGTGCCATGGATTTGTGGCTACTTGTATTCTTCTCAAAACTCCAGGAGCATATTTCCCTCTCTGCTCAGCTGGAAATTGAAGGTATTTGACAAAGTTTGGCTTGGCATTCCACAACATATTCCCTTATTGCAACTTCTCACTGTACTTAACTTGACTTCAGCTTGACTGTTTTTTTGTTTGTTTTTGTTTTCAGAAATCTCAGATATTAACAGGTTTGACTATACAGTTTCCACACATAAAAAATATTGTTTAATGCCCATGGAAGAATTGCAGCAAAGTGAAAAAAAAAAAAAAAAAAGAAAAAGAAACTTCCATATATGTTTACTTTACACAGTGCCCTACCCCAAGATATGAGAAAAAATTATCAATTCTTAGGAGTCTCCTCTTACGCTCCTACAAAAAGTGCCTCAGCCAGCTTGTTTTGCCAAAAGGAAAGCTTGGATATCTGTCTTTTGCAGTTTCCATAGAGTAAATTTTAAGCATTGTTTATGGCCTTTAGAATGTTTGGTTTACATCAGAAAAATGAATCCTGAAACTCTGGCACTGAAAACTGTGTCTTCGTATCTAATGTGGACCTTGAGATAATTTATCTGTGCCTATTTTACTGCTTTACTGGCATGTTTCTCACATCACATAAAATTAATTATTCCAAAGCATATCTGCAGTATCTTCATCTAGACAGTTGAGTAGGCATTTCCATAAGGAACTTGTTTGCCATTTCAGGGTCAGTCAAGGATTAACACCCGTGTGAAGCAGCAGTTCCATAAATTCCAAGAGAAACTTCCACAGATTAACTGCATTCTTAGGCACAGTGTCTCCAACAAATCCAATAACAAAAATAATGACAATGAATTATCCAAACACATTACCTGTGTACATTCCTTGATGATTCAACAATAAAACCAGCCAAGCCAATCTGAAGCTTGTTAGGTGGAAATCCTGGCTCTTGGAAAAAGTAAATGCTAGGTCCTTCAGGGCTCTGAATTACTGAATTCCCATTCACTATATCAGATGTACAGCATTAATCAGTACAAAGCCAT
Organism: Heteronetta atricapilla; assembly: GCA_011075105.1. Taxonomy (NCBI): domain Eukaryota; kingdom Metazoa; phylum Chordata; class Aves; order Anseriformes; family Anatidae; genus Heteronetta; species Heteronetta atricapilla. Next base: position 100,296,164 of record CM021732.1, read on the forward strand.
TGTAGTGCCCAACAGAAATGTGAATTACTATTTTTTGATCAAAAGATTAATTGAGTGAGTGATGATTCTCATTATTTAAATAATGAGAATCTTACCATTCTGCATCAAACTAAACCACATAATATTGTTCTTCCCCCACTTTTCAGCAGAACTTGAACAATGAAGAATGGAAATGACTAAATCAGTTTGCAAGAAATATTTACTTTCACCAATTTGTTAAGTAATGAAAAATAAGGATAGGTCTAACTTCATAGCTAGTACAAAGATGCATATTCAGAAACTCCAACTCGGTGGAAAACACAACAGAAAAAAAAAAATCTGTGTTCATTCCACCCGTGATTTAGACATACTCTCAATTTTGTACTTATTAGATTTCATTAGATAAATGAATACTTTAGCTTTATATATCTGAATACATATTCCTTTTAAATGCAAGGTAATATGTTTATTAAAGATAAATTTAATTGTCTGAAAGATTAATTCTGATCCACTTGTTTGTTATAGTCCTTTGTTATGAATATGTCCATTTATTTTAATGTGAGGGATATTTTTTTGTGTGTGTGAAAGTAATACCAAAACTGAGGTTGAATAATAAATAAATATATATGAAAATGAGCTCTTAAAGTTCATGCAAATTGAGCACATACATATATACTTTAGCATAACTGCTAAAGCTCAGTAAAAAATAAGAACTTATATCAAAATATTTCCTTTAAAGAAATTGCCTCTATTATATTTAAGCCTTGGGGAAAAAATTAAAGCAAAAACACTTTTACTATGTAACATTCTCATAAACCATGGATGAGCGCTTTGCTTCTGATAAGACAACATGCATCAGGAATTCACTGTATTAAGATACTAGGAGATCAAGGGACAATGATAAATTCATGTCTGAGGAAGATAAGAAAGAAGATGCTGACTTAAAAAATAAAAACTCAAACAAATCAACAGCAGATTCTAAAATGAGCATTAGTGTTGCCCTTTACAGTCTTCAGATGTACCTTCATATTTTTCTGCCAATCAAAATCTAAATCTTACACAATTCCAAATCAGACAATAAATCATTCCCAAGCAAGTAAAAAGGACGAATCAGATCAAAGTCAATAAAACATGACAGACAAAGGCCATGCTAGCTCATACTAATAAAATATAGGAAAACAATCCACTTTCATCAGGTTGCATGGCCTGTGGATGTAGAGGATGACAATATTTAGATACTAGTATGAAATTAAAATACTGTGGGAGGCTTGAAAAAGCAAAGAGATAAAACTCATTTTTCCTGAATAAATACAGTCACTATATACAGTCTGTTAGTACTGATGTGCAATAGATAGAAATAGACCAGGACAGAAGGCAACCATCCTGAAAAAGTTAGAGTTTCAGGATGGTATAGAATGAAAGCTTTCATACTGAAAACACCATAGAAGAAGCACACCCACATGTTGAACATTGTATTACAAATCAACTTCAAGTGATTAATTTGAATTAGTTTTAGCACTTTAATTTTGAGTTAATGACAATTTTCTTTTCCAAAGAGAGTTTCCTTCAGAATCAATTAAGAGAAGACAGATAGATATACTAATCTGTATAAGCAAACAGTTTAATCATTATCTTTTTATGCAGAAATCACCCCATTCCTCCATAATAGAACACATGCTTGACAATACAAATTTAGTCCAAGAGTCAGATGAATGGGATATTCAGAAAGAATAAGATAAAGCTAAATCCTAGTTTCCTCTCCCCGCCCCCCCTTCTTTTTCCCTTCTTCTCCAGAGTAATATGGTACTGATTGGTAATTTCTGGTGCTGAGCAGGCACACTCCTTTTAGTTTCCCATTAAGTAGTTTAAGGCCTGAGGGAAGGTATGATTTACCAAATTATTCTTACTAAAACTATACTTGCATGAACCCCACAGTTTAATCATTGAAGTTGAACTGATACATGGGTCAGCCATTGCTGATTTTTGGAAAAAACATTATTAAATAGAAGAGGGAATTATGTCTTCATGATTGTTAATGTTGAAGTTATCACTGAAAAATAGCAGAGCACTAAAATGCTCTGGTGATCAATTTGGATATACAAACTTATGAATTAAGCAGTAATTCCCATCAATAAGGAACTGTAGAGGAAATTTTGCTTGCTACCCCATTAGTCTGTGAAATCTATTTGATATGTCTTTTTGTTTGTGATCACCAACTGTATTTCTGTGAATATTTAATATTTGTTACTACAACGGTATTTCACACACTGAAATTTGTATCAAGTTTTTTAATGAGGCAGTGTGGAATGTAGAAACACCTGTAATTCCACAGATTTCTCCAGAAAATTCATGTCTCAGCATAAGGAAGACAGACTTCAAAAAGTCTAGAACCACAAAATGAAAGACTAAACATCACCAAGGAAAGAATGTATCAAAAAGAAAAGGTAGTGAACCTAATGAGAGGAAATGAAGACATTAAATATACTAAAAAAGACATGAAAGGAAGAAAAAACAGAGCTGCATGGATATTTAAAACTGTTCTGAGAAAAGAAATGGCAATGAGGATTAAAACTGCAGGCAGAAAAATAGAGCTAGCCTTTTTATGGGCTCACAATGTTCTCTGTACTCCTGCTTGCAATCATATACCAAGGTGGCAATCAGTCATCAGAAACACCCAAAAAGTAGTATCTACTGTGATGGAAGCTATTCCCCTGTACGATGAGCCTTTCCCATGATCCAGAATTCACTTCACATCAACTATACTCAAATATATAGCACACTAGTATAGAAGCATAGTGAGACCCATAAAACCTAAGAATGACAGTTCAATGGCAGTTAAATAAAAATCAGTGGAAAGGCAGGTGACAAACCATAAAGTTTAAGCTCATTTTGAATATGAGGTGTATTAATGTTTATTTCGAACACTGGGCTCAATATATTGAAAAAGTGATATTCAACAAATGGAAGCCTATGGAGAAGCCATGTATTCCATCTTTCTTACTTTGAGAGGCTAATCTAACTTATCAGAGCGCTTCCCAAAAATCACTGTTTACTTCTTGTTGCTGTTTCTCCTTAACTCTTACCTTCCAGACTCAAATGTGAACCATGTTGAGTCACGTCCATATCTCCTCAAAGAGCTCAGAGGCCACATGACCAGCTTGACCTTGGCATTGTGAATGTCCCAGAGATAGATGTTTTCATGTGTGATCTGCATTGTACATTCCCCATAGATATCTAAATTTGGTGTAGGCATAAGATATACATTGAATCGCTCTGGAAGACAAAAGCAGAATAAGACATTGACAACTTTAGCGAGATTAACATTGAATATATATATATATATTTACAACAATAAAGTATTTAGTTACTGAAGGTTCAGATATCAAGGCCAAATTTCTAGCCTGTGAACAGTGGTGGGGATTCACTGATGCCCAAGAAGTGTTGCCAATACTCCAAGAGGAGAATTTTCATTTCATTTTCAGTATAAATAATGCAGCAGACGGAAAGATCTTTCACACATGATCCTCAGAGTACTTTTTAATATTTGACCCCAGCAACTGAACTGTAATCTGAATCCTTTCAGTAAGGTCCATGACTTTTTGCAAATCAAAATTTGCAATGGCTTGAACTCTGACAGAGACTCCTCTCTCAAAGAATAGAACTATAGGTATCTTGTCAAAACAGGTATATACAATCATTGCCCCTTAGAACTGAACTTGCAAACCCAGGTTTACTTATTGAAGTCTGTTAATAATTACTCTTTTGCATTCAGTTTCTACTTATTTGCCAACTCAGTAAAATTCTTAACATTTTTAATAATCAGTTGATTTCTTGAAAAATCTCATTTAACACTACATAACATTATGGTCTCAACATCAATTGCTATCAGATGCACTTCTACTTCATAGTGCTGTCATTGTAATACGAGTTCAAGGGCATTAAGAATTTTCTGAAGTGTTTATATTGCAAGTGAATTAATAAGCAAAACAAAAACTTACTTAAAAGAAAAAATAAATAAACAAACCACAATAATAACAAAAGGGTTTTAAAGCAAAATGTAATTTGTTTTGAAGAATAACTAATGTTAGTTCTACAAAGAAAGGAAAACAAAGTTCAGGTTTAGAAGTGCTAGAGTATTTCATCCCTAAAGGCACTGAAACCTTAGGACTTTCCTTTCATTTTTGAAACAGATTAGAAATGCAAAGTGTCAATACTGTAATATTGAAGGGTGTTGACAAAAAAAAAAAAAAAAAGTAGGAAAAATTAGAAGCAGGAATATGATGAATACTCATTCTATGAGCAGGACTAGAAAAATGCATGGGATGCCTGCTAGAAAAGTTCTCTCCTGTTACTTAATAAATGAATGATAGTTTGGTGTGGAATATTTTGAACACACTATTTGCACTGTATTTTCTCATAGTGTTCTTTTAAAAATTAGGAAGAAATTTAAAGTAATCAGAGGTATAAAATGAGAGAAATAATCATAACTGTCAAAATGAGATGCAGCTTCCAGTGTGTTTGATGGTCATAACTCCATTATTACTCCATGTTAAATTGCTTGTTCCATGTACTTTTCTGACAAATCAGTGAAAATACTGCAAATAAGTGAGTTAATACGAAATATACCAGAATTTTGTATGTGTGTGTGTGTCAATAAAGTAACAAAAGTTTGGCTGAAGAATTAATGGAACTGCTGGGTGAGCAGTAAAATTTGCTGTCCTGCATAGCTGTATGCAAACTTGTCATCCACAATGTTATTCTGTTTTAATCAATTTCATTTTGTCTCATTAATGACTCCTCAGTTGATTCACTCTTTAGGTCTTATCCCTAAAACTTGTATTTTAGGACTAAAGTCCCAACTGCAAAACTCCTGATATTTTGTAAAAGTCTTCTGATATATAGCATAAATAGATTAGCATATGCTGTTGAAATTGCTGAAAAGAACTTCCCCTAACTCTCAGAGTTATGTGTTGGGCACAGGTCAAATCTAATGTCTACTGAAATAAATGGAAATCTCATGCATGGAAGTACAGGTCAATGACTGCATTGGCCTGCATGGTGGAGAAGATAACATAATTTACAATGGAATTACATATATTTGCCCTTTTTCAATATTTAAATGCTACTGTGATGAGTCATACAAAACTGCCTAGGAGCTATGCAGATGTCATTTTATCATATACTAGACTCCAGTTTTACATTACCATGCCGTTGCTTTCTATTACTTACCTCCACTCTTTGAAAGAAAGGTTCAGCATATCAGCTGGTTCTCTAGGCCTCCCCATTACACACAAGTCATACAAGTGGGAGGGAATGGCACTGTATGAGAGGTGAAATCCTTCCTTTAACTCTTCACTGACAGAGTATTTGGACAGCAGAGAAAATGGAAAGGTGCAAATTTTCCAAAGTAGACATTAAATTATTGTGTGGAAGACACAAGGCTATTTCAAGCTGTTTTAGAAGCCACCAGAACACTCTCAGAATGTTCAACTTCTCTGAAGCATTTGAGGATATTATTACATGAAGGATCTTGAGGACATACAGTATCTTTGCAAGGTCACAAGACATTCATTTGTTTACTTTGTGGTTGGTGTCTAAGGTGAGGTGTCATGAATTAAAGAAATTCTGCATGATGGAAGTGACCATGAGCTGCAGGGCAAAATGCCCTTAAACTCATATTGGCAAGAATAAGCATTCGTAGTCTAGATTTGGGATATCTGGAATCAGTTCCATTTGAATTCAGTTTCCAGATTTTCTGAATCACATTGAATGAGATATTTATTTTCTCTGAGGATCAGTCATCACCTGTGTATCAGTGGGGTGAGATGGTAATTGTCCACTGGGTGGTAAGATTAAATACATGGAAGTTAATGAGGGCCTCAGCAAATAGGGAAATGGAAGAAACCAACCAAGAAGATGCTATCCTGTTGGTTAAGTCAAGACTGAGACTGAGCAGGTACAATTCCTCATCATTTTAGCATTACAATCTTCCTCTCTCCTCTAAAGCTGGTAAGAGCAAAGTTCAGGAAGTGGAGGACTCCAGATGAGCTGATATATTGCCACACTGTTTTCAGTGTAGCTGCTCTTTCCCATCTCCTTGAATAAGCACAGCAATGTTTCGTCATATACTTTGTCTACATAAAGGTGTTTAGCATTTGGGCTTTGGCAAGTAGATGACCTTTAATAATGGTTTCCAGAGAATGGAAGCAGAAGAGGCTTTGTTAGAATGAGCATATTGACTGAGACGGAGACTTGGCGGCAGCTCTGAAATGCTCTCAGTCTTTCAGTTCGAGGTGCAGCTGTACTAGGGGAAAAAAATGACTAGGAGGCCTAATGATCCTGGTTCTAATAATTTTATCACTGGATTCCTTTGCCTATATCATCCCATATGAAGAGCTGAACAGATAACATTCCAATCCTGTAATCCAGAGGCTTCATTTCATTTCAGCTTTAACGTGAGGGAAAAAGTGCTTATGAAAGGAGGAAGTCAGGTTGATCAGATCCATATAAGAAGAGGCTTTGAAAGCAAACATTCACATTCTATCTGGAAGAAACTCTTTCTCCGTCTATGAATTTTATGAAGCTATTATTTTCAGGTGGAAAGAGAGCTCTGAGTCTTGGTCACAACACTTTTTGGTCATACATATGTCAGGTCTCTTAAAACAATTTCTCTTGGTTTAAAAAGTGAGGAACCATGGTTTTAGATTTTTTTTTAAAAAAATGCTTTTTTTTCCTGTTAATGTGTGGTAATGCTTATTAGCATTTTAATGAAAATTAAAAAAGCTACCATTAATTAATTATTTTTAATTACTTCACTGATAGTGAGGTAGAGAAGAATCAAAAAACTGACTGTCTTACCCATCCATTAAAACTGTAAATACCTTTATTTTCTAGAGAAAAATAAATAAACAAACAAATAAAATAAAGTTGTCTATATATGGTTTATCTTAAAAAACAACAACAACAACAACAAACACACAAAACACACACACACACACAAAACAGTCCTATAACAGTTGATTAAAGATAACAGAAAATGAATAAAAAGCATGTGCAATGTTTTCATGTAGTAAATCACAAACAGGAATGGTACAGACCCTAGAAAATGCCTTAAAACAGGTCAGCTATATGAACTTCATTACGAAATCCCTATGATTTGGCTGTAGTTTGTAATCTCAACATGTAGCATAAAGAAATAACTTGTAATCCTCTTCTGAGGATTTAAAGACATTGTTCAGTATAAGGAGCTACAGGTTTTTTTTTAGTTTATTTTTTTTTCTAACAAATTAATGAATTAGTGGCAATTAAAAAAACATAGCTAGACTGCAGTATGGTGAAATCTTTTTAAATAAGAAAGAAAGGTAGAACAATTATGAGAAAGAGAGAACTTTACAAAGGAAGCAATTTTCTGAGAAATCAATTGACATATTAGGCAGGGAGTAAAAGAAGTAAAAAATAATTATCTTTTAATGTATTATTGTTTATAATACATTTCCAAAACAAAACAAAACAAAAAAATTAGGTAAAGCAACACATAATAGATTGAGATATATATCTCAAATACATTGAGATCTGGAAACTAAGCCTTCACTTTCCAAATGAAGACAGCACTCTACATTTATATTTTTCCTATTAGCAGCTTGAGAAATCTGAGGGATATCTTGAGAAACCTAAGGGATATAAGGTGTGTATAGGTATCACAGAATAGAAGACCACTTGTAATCATTGTTATAAATTGCAACTGAGTCCAGACTTCCTTTCCTGAAGTTATTACTGTGTAATATTATTTGTCCTATCATTGTATATATAACTTCACTGCCATTATACTAATTTTGTTATGTAAATGGGATCTTTTAGTCTTTACTGGCTTTTACTATATTTTCATTCCTTAACAAATAATTTAATTGGACATTCACAAATAGTAAGAAATTATGTCTGCTGTGAAAATAAATTTAAACAGGAACAGAGTTGCTGTTATAGGGCTGAAAAATGCTACCAAATCGCACTTGCAGGAGAGAGAAAGTAAAATGGTTGGACAGAGGGAAGCTTCATTTCAGGCCTCTGTTTTAATAGAAACTTCATATCACTGTATACTAAGCAGACATTAGTTGTGAGACTTAGATATAAAAAATAAAACCACCTAATGGTCATTTTCCACAGTGGAGTTTACAACTTTAATGCTTGTGGTACTACTTGAAAATAATAACAGAAATGAAAAGAAGCTTTCTGTTACTGATGTACTTTGCATGGGAATCACTTAGAATTCTTCTCTGTTCTTCTCAGAGTACCCAGAGGTCTCTGCTATAAGCAGTGGAGATTTGTAGCTACCATCACCACAGAACTGCTTGGTACTAGAGGGTCAAGCAACAGTGCAGCTCCAATAAAAGAGAACTTGCTAACACCTACTAAACAACTCAGAATGAAAAGAAAAAAAAAATCTGTTTCAGATTGCTAACATGCATTTTATCCTCTTGTGACAGAAATACATGATTAATGTAAAGACTTTTAACCATGACATTTGCACACTAAACGCTGATTCTGTCAGTCTTTAAAATAAACTGTTTTGCAAACCATATTGCATTTGTCACCAAAAAAAAAATAATAATAATAAAAAAAATCTTGGGAGAGTTACAAGAGCGAGAGTGGGAGGACAAACAAAACTCAAATGTAAGAAAAATGAATGTTAGATAAATAAAAAAAAATGCATATTTTTCCTGCCATGCATTTTTATATGTCAATGAGTCTTTGGGTATAAAAATTATCAGTAGTATATAAAGATTTTTTATGGCCCCAGGGCATATATGATAACAATTAAGAGATTTATTACAAACCTTCCAAACTAAATATGCTGGTGTGTGTTTGTCATATCCAATGACTAAAACAGAAACCTACACAACAGAAAACCGTCCCTCTTTTGTCAAGTGATAGAAGGACAGGAATGTGTAAGCACTTGGAGAGATGAAGAACATAGAGTATTAAAAATATTATTACCAGGACAAAGTAAAATCTTATGAAAGAAAACTCATTAGGCTAGTTCTTTTCTGATCAAAGAAGTATCTTTATCAAATTGTAAACATTTCAAAAAATCTTTAGGGAAAGTAAACATTTGAAAAATATAGCAGGATGGGATTAACATCTGCTCTGTAGGGATTAGTGATTTTAACATCCAGTCATGTCTAATATTCTGTCATAAAACAGAGATATAAACAGCATAACACTATTATTCAATTGCTTTTAGCCCTTAAAATGTAAAAAAAAAAATCTAAAATTGTAAACCCACTGATACTGTAGTTTCTACTGTAGTTCAATTATATGAGGAATATGTATGAATAATCATGAAGAAAATGGACAAGAAAATAAATTTTAATACAATCTATGGTCTTGCTCAGGTACTAAGAGAAATATTTTGTTCAGTCAGTGACTGAAAGAAAGCCTTTGTATAGCTACAGAACATGTGTGAAAAAAGATGTTGAGACTTTTTGATTCTACTCCAGACTGTACGAACCATATGTTTGCATCTCTTTTTCAAGTTAGTTACTACATAGACTCTCAAGAGTCAACCTCCAAATGAGTTTGACTTATACTTGTTATGTGTTTTGAAATGACATTCATAGATCAATGACATCAAAATGACATTCATTGATAATTGTATCAATGTACAGTTATTATTTAATGTGAAAATAACAAAATGACCTTAGCAGTGATACAGCTTCCATTTTCAAAATGGGCAAGAATTCAGATATATCATAAATATACTCACTTTTCTTGAGTTTTAAATTCAAAATGTAACTTAGACGTTTCATTTCCAGGTCAAAAAAGCTCAGTATTCTTTAAAAAAAAATTTTTTTAGATATGTTTTGAACTAAAATTTTTGATAGCATGCCTTTATGAGCATGCAAAGGTACTTTAAAGGCAGGAATGGGTAAATACTTGGATAGATGAAGAACATAATGTATTTAAAATATTATTATTAGGACAAAGTAAATTATATGAGGAATATGTATGAATAATCATGAAGAAAATGGACAAGAAAATAAATTTTAAATTTTTAAATTTTTAGAGCTCCCAAATGATTCCACTCTCTGATCAGTCACAATTTGTGAAGGTGGTGAACCCATAGCAGATAGGACATGTTGAGTGGTTTCTGATCCTTATCATTTTCCTACAACATAATTTTACTGTAATTGAGACAAGTGGAAAATGAAAGCTAGTCACAAATTAAATCCTGCCTCTGATAAAAAGGAAACAACTTCACAAACATTTGAACTTTCTTTAAATCACACACACAAAATACCTATCTTTGAATCAAATTCCTTGAAGATTTCTGTATGTTTTATGCTATTAGGTTCAGAGATGTCCAGAATCTTACAAGAAATTAATACAATATATTAATATAGTGCTATTCATTCTATAATTTAATGATGTCATTTTTTTTTTTAATGATGATATTTTGCTTGTTTTGTTATGAACATTGAGGAAACTTATTTTATTACTTTGTCAAAAATTATTGGATTTTATAAAAGCATCAAGACAGTAATAATCATTGAGTGATGAAATTTAGGGAGGAATAAATGAGCACATTTTTTGTTTGCCCTCATGTTCATTAATAGGAATTAAATGACAGGAAAATCACAGATTTTGTTTTGTTATTGCATATTCCATCCACTAGCATCCTTCCTGTGCATGTGTCTAAATTTCTGTTCAAAAGACTTACAAAGTCTACTGCTTCCTCAACCAGAAAGGTTGTTGTCATCCTTTCCCAAAAGAGGAAAATGTGAACACAATGAACACATTATCACTGTATCTATGCTATTTAGTGTAGAATTTGATCATATTTATTTGTAGAAAAAATATGCTTAAGCCTTAAAATCACATCCAACAATAACCTCAGTTATTAATGAGGTAACAGCAAAAAAAAAAAAAAAAAAAAACACCAAAAAAAAAAAACAACAGCAAAGATAACATGGGACATCAGCCAAGAACTGATATAGGAGCAATTACAAAGTTACTTACCATTTTGTTCTCTCTGGACTCCAGCAGCAAGCAAATCTGGTTCCCCAAGACTTATATCATTGAGCCTGGTTCCTAGACACTCCATGCAAAGGTGCTTGCACCATTCCTCTGCCTCTAATTCTGAATAAATAAATAAATAAATAAATATTAGTAAAATGTTAATTTTACTCAAAAAAAAAAAACACAACAAAAAACAGTGAAAAATTAGTAACTTCTTAAAAAATAGCTTAAGTTAGTAACACAAAATTCCACTTCTATCTCTTTGCCTTGATTTATAAACTTAAAAAAAGGTTTTTACACTATGAGTATATGAGTACTGCAAATCCCATTTTCATATTGGGGGATAGGAGGTGTAGTTAACAGAAAAGAGAAAAGACAAGTGAGTTTTCAAAACAATATCTTTCTAGAAGGCCTGCCTGAAAGAAAAATGCAGTTTAGAAAAAATGTCAAACATAATATCTGAAATAGTCTTTACTGCTCTTTAGCTGAGCAGTAAATAAAGAAAAACTTTATTTTTCTAAAGGTTCATATTTTTCTAGGAGCAAAGGAAAAAAAAGCAATAAAAAGTTCTTTAAATGCACACCTTTTTATTTTACTGTACCGAACACCTATACCCATCAAGTCAGATTGAATAAGGAATTCATTCAGTTCTGCTCACCTCTTTTTGGTCTCAGAGCAATTTGGGCATTAGTTGGAATTTTTGTATGAAAATTCAAAACCTCCTCATCCTTTCTGAGTTGTCCATTGCATCCCAACGATCTTTATCTGAGAGCTCCCTATCTGCCAGTTTACCAAGACATGAACACCCACTGAAACAGCACAATAGCTGCTCTCCACACCCAATCACATTTTATCCACTTTCCAAATTTAACATCACAAACTGTGATGGTATTGGTCTAACTGACATCTCAAACTGGCATTCATATAGTGTGAAACCTCAGCTAATAAAAATCATGCAGCTAGGCCAGCTGCCTTTTATTACAAAGTAAGTTTCACCTAAGGGAAACTTTCTGGAGAGCAGGCTTGGCACCACGCCCAAAATGAATATCCGTTGTCATAGTCTCTATCTGATCATCCAGATCATCCAGACTGTCTCCAGTCATCATCTAGAAAGTCATCTAAAAATGTCTCCATTAAACTGCCTTTTTTTTTTTTTTTTTTTTTTTTCCCATTCCTATTTTTGGGAACATCTGGAAAATACTTTGGTGACAATCAAAAAAAAAAGAATCAACTACATGCATCCCTTGAAGCATCTAGTCACGATGACTCATTGTAGTTAGTAAAAAATTATATCCAAGCAAAATCTTTCTACGCCTAATTGGGACAGTCCTTGAATCCTTGACTGGTTAGGGACACATCTCAAGTGACAGAAACATTTGCTGGACAAGAAAGGGAGAAAGGCCTTTTTCTTCCAGGTCCCCACAATATATTTGGATACATGGATTTATTCAGGGCCCAGAATAATCCAGAAATAGATTGTTCCTGAGTTAATCTGTCTATTAGCAGACAAAGTTCCCAGGCAGAAAGTTCAAATGACCGAGTCAGTTTGGGAATTTTTGAGACTAACATGATTGTTCCTGCAGGGATACATTTTTATTTTTTATTTTTTAATTTTTGTTTTGAGTGCTGCAAGCCAACAGGCTTCCTTTAACACTTCCTGATTTTTTTTTGTGGTCTTTGTCTCAGGACACATATCTCCAAAGTTGGTCTTCTCATGACATCCTCACAAGAGGATGGTGGTAAGAGACTTTTGTCAGTAATCTCCAGATGACATTTAACTTTGTATGTAAGAAGAAAATACTGAAGTAACAGCACACTATTTAACACTTTTTCTACAGTTACTTGATGGAAGTATGGAGAAAGCAGGTATATCACTAGAGAATAAAAAGCAGGTATATCACTAGAGGATAAAAATAAAAACAAAACGGGGGTTAATAGTAATAAGATGAATTCATTTAAAATCCTACCTCCCAAATTCATTTTCTGCTCATGCATGAAGAAAATAAATTTCCCTCCAGCGTTCCTGCCTTCCTCTCTTTCCACCTTTGCCTTTTCCTTGGATATTTGTGAGGTCTGATGAAGCAGACTTATGTCTATAAAGGAGAGGACTTCACAAGACACATTGTCATATGCTGGCAGCATGGAGAGGGGGGCATGGGGGCAGTGCACTGACATACAGGTAATCCAAGCCCTCAAGGGAAGTTTACTGTTGACTTGCCCAACAACTACTCCAACTCTGGGGAATCAATGTGGCTTGTAGTGCACAAGTGACAGAGCAAATCTAGTCGGTACTCTCTCATGTTTCCTTTCCTTCCCTCTCACATTTTCCTTTTTGACTAAATTGTATTACAGAATATTGTAAATGCTGACAGGATGCCTAGGTCTATACAGAGCCTTTTTTTTTTTTTTTTTTTTTTTTTTTCTGAAGGATGATCAGGATACTTAAATCTATATTTTATTACTTTACTTCATTTGCCTGTACCCAGACTGAAAGGGTATGTTCATGAACTGAGACGATGGTAAACATACAAAACTAATCTTTCTAATTTTACAAACATCTAAGGAGAAAGGAAAATGTATTGGCATTTCCATAACTCTAGCTTAACCTCAATATATATTCAAAATACTACTCTCATGTAAAAGCAACAAGTTCTATTTATATGCATTCTCACATCAAATTTCCAGAAGACTTTTGAAGAAACAAGCAAGCAAACCAACAAAAAAACAACATAAAAGATCTAGGAAGCTCTTGTGAGTGTTTTTGTTTTCATCTCTCCAGTCCACTTGCTCACTTGCCTCTTTCTACTACAGCAACATCTAGAACTTGAAATTTTGGATTCAGAAACAGCCTTTCAGAGTGTTTGATTCTAGTAGTTTAATTTAAGCTGCTGCTTCTTCCCTGCAAGATGTTTGTGATCAGACCCAGATTAGACCATTCTCCACCTACCACATAGAAGAAACTCTCTTAATGTGAGTGCTAAAAGATTATGGCCATATTTTGCAAAGTAGACTAATGCAGACACTGTATTGTTGTATAATTCAAAATTTGTGTCTTACAACTATATACATAATACGACAAAGAAACAGTTTCAATGCAGAAGTGAAATATCTTCCCATAGAACTGTGAGGATTTGTGTATGCTGTCAGAAGCTCCAACATCTTCTGAACACATCTCCAAATGTGTTTGGAAAGTCAAGGGTAGGAGGGTACTGTGTGAGTTAGTTTTACCTAATGCATCCTGATAGCTATTGCTTACTCACAAGACAACTTCTTTGTCTTACAAATGAAACCTTCTTTAGAAGTAGGTGAATTACTTTTCAAATTAAAGACATATTTCTCCTTTCATCATGTGTATCTATAAAGCAGCTTACCCACAGCAAGACTAGAATGCTTTGTGTTTCTGAGTAACAAAATAAATATTACTTATGAATTTTAAAATGTATTTATTGTAATTTATAGTACATAAATGGACCAGTCACAATAGCAAGCTTTAAGAATCATAATTACCACATTGCAAAAGAGAGATATCACTATTACTTCTTTGTTTTGATTACATGTAAATTTTGAAACATGAAATACTACAGTAGAATAAGGTCATAAAATAAAGTAGGCAAAATTCTTCTCTTTAATGCATGTAGAAAAAAAGCATTCACAGCTATAAATAAAATCAAAATTCTTTCATTTGCATCTTTCCCAGAATTCATTTATAAGATACTACTATACAAATGTCATATGGTGATATAAAAGCTCTTCTGATATTTTAAGTTTAAAACAGTACATGCTACACAACATATGCTCTGGGAAGGAAGTGATGGGGCAGATTTATATATATATAAATTCACTATACTTACAGTTCTTTTTCTATATTTGCTAGAGATGTGACTGTTTTCAGAATCCTAACTTAGGAAACTTTTTGTGTATGGTCTAAACCCCACACCTTCTGAGTTCTGATAACGTCAGATTTTTGTCATTTATCTCCGAAGTTCACATTCCACAGTCTGTCATCACGCACCACTATGAGCTGCCAGAATGGCTGAAGAGGTAAAATCCCAAAGAGGTGCCCACTCTGTTGCTCAGTTCAGTTTTCATCTCTCAGAGCAATGCCATCTCCTGCTCTGTAAGGCTGTGCCCTCTCTTACAGGAAACATCCTCCTGTCACTATCAACAGCACATTATTCTATTGGTTAAAAAAGGACTTCATTTCTATGTAATTCACAAAGTTTTGTTTTTAAAAAAAGATGAGGAATTTTGTCCCTTCTCCTTCTCATGCCGCCCACTTAAAATGGTTTCACCATGGATTTAAACTGAAAATAAAATATATGCAACATTAGAGGGGGGTAACAGAAACAGTCCCGATACAAATTCAAAAATTCCATGTACTTTTTGAGTTTTCCCTAATATTAAGCTGTGCAAACCTAAAATGTTATCTTTCCTCGAAACAGTTTTATGTATTTGCACCAAAAAATGTTGAACTAATCTTTCTAAACTAAGCTAGTTTTATCAGAAGTTCAAACACAGCTGAAGATGCTTACTAAGTTTGAACTGGAAAATGTTTCCTGCTTGGGTTAGTAGGACTTAGATCTGATATTCCCTACTAAGAACAAAAGATGACATAGAGAAACCATATGTACCAATATATCTTCTAAAAATCACCCAGCATTAATTAGAATTTAATAGGAAAAAAAAAAAAAAAAAAAAGAAGAATCCCCACAGGACTGCAGTACTATATTACTGACTAAAAGAACATGAAATTAGCCTGAATATATATATTAAAATTGAATGCAATTTTGTTACTAAAGTTATTTTAACTGACAAATTATACTTGAAGATATTTTATGAAATATGGGAATAATACCTAGAATTTTTGTTTGTGTTTCAGCAAATACAACCTTTAAAGAAACTCCTTTGTATTTTCTTTGAGATGTGATTTTTTGAGTCTTTCACCTGCAGCAGTGTCGTGTTATTATGTAACTGTAAATCACTAAACTAAAAAGTCAAAAGAAAATTCATAAAGGAAAAAAACATATATACTGCTAAAGTTTATTAATTTACAGAAAATGCATTACTCAGGCTGTGAAAAATAATCTTACAAGAAATAAAGACAATTTTCATTGAAAAAGAATCCTACTTTTTTTTTTTTTTGCCACTTTTTTCTTTCACTACCTAATAATGTTTAAGTACTTGCACGTATTTAAATGTATGCATATTTTTGAATATACATAAATTCAATAACATCTCTACATTTCTGGCATTATAAAAAATTTGCTTAAGGAAATATTCAATGATGCAGTAATCAATTTAAATGAATAATTACAGTATATGAGCAAATATTATTCCAATTTAACCATTGGTATACTTTTAATGCTTTTTTTTTTTTTTTTTTTTTTTTTTTTTGGCAAATAGGATTTTAGCAAATAGGATTCTGCTAATTTTAATCTCTGCAGGTATCTATGTTTGCAAATGGCTAGCTGTGTGTCCTTATAGTTACCTAGGTATATGAAAACTGACATTTTCCTGACAATTCCCCCTTTATTTCTGAAAGTCTGATCAAAAGGCTCAGCTTAATTAACCAGTACCCAGCCACTATACCATCTACTATTCTGTCTTTAACATAAACATTAAATGTTATGTGACTGCTTTTGAAGACAATAACGACATTTAAAAAGATTTATCATGTTGATGTTACATCCACTAAACTATTTCTTAAAGTACACTTTATTTGCATATAATATCTACACTTTTACCTACATTGCTTATTATACAAGTTGCTGGATATATGACAAAGGGGATATTATCTCCCCAAAAGAGTTAGGACCAGACTTACTCTTCTGAGAACAGTTTTGTCCAATTAAGGATTATTTACACCACATCACATTCAAATGTAGCAATATGAAATTAACATACAGTATATGCAGTATTAAAAGCATTAATCGGGTGCTTTTTAAGGAATAGCGACTGCTAATTACAAAGCTAGCTAGTATGCCAGCCAATTTAGAATGGTTCTGGGACTGCAAGGGTCCATGCACAATGATAGCTAATGAAAGACTCCAACTGAAACAGCATCAAACTCTGAGCTCAAATCTGAGCATCAAATTCTGAGCTCAAACTCAGAAACACACAGTTGAATAGTAGTCTGTAACCAGTAGTCTGCAACACACAGTTGAATAGTAGTCTGTAACTAGAGTTACAACACTAGGAAAAAAAAGTTTCTCATCTGAAATACTGCTTGAGAATGTAATCTTCGTACAGACTTGTTAAAAATGGAGAACGTGTGGGAAAATGAAGAGAGATGGTTAATCTACAAAACAGTGATTTCCTCTGATCAATACCAGTGCTAGTGTAGCTTTCTTTTTTTCCCCTTTCCCTTTCCCAAATGGCTGTTCTGAAAAAAAGTGACCATCACTTTACTCAGTGATTAGTCCTACAGAAATTCCTCATTCCCAGAAGCATTTTGGGAAGAAAATGCTATTTAGCGTTTTAATTAGTCCTTGAGGTTAGATTTCTAGGTACCCTTCTGGATCATGTGTTCTACTTCATACTGGGGACTAGTTCCTCTTATTATACCACAAATATTTATCAAGCACTAGTATGTCCAACAGACCATCAGTAAGCTGATAGAGCATCATTACTCAAAATATACCTTTCACTCTCAATGCAAAATTCCTTTCAAAAGCAAAGATAGAATCATGAAAACCTGCCTGAACATAGAGGAAAGATTTGCATCATGACTGAAACTAACAGGCCAGTTACAAGAATCTGGCATGGGAATTAGACATTTCCCCAGGCCTGCCAATCCATACCTGTTTCAACAGTTATTAACGTCAAATGACAATGGCATGAAAGTAAAATAACCTCAGGCAGCTTGTCTGTATTGGGAATGTCAAAAACACCATCAGTCAAGTGTCCAAAAAGGGTCTGTCACCAGCAACATAACATGCAGAAGATGCTATCACATCAACTTATGCAGCTACCCCATGATTGGCAGTCAGCAATGACATTTGTCTGATTTAAAGGTTCATACTATTTCAGATCTAGTTTACTCCTACAATACTTTTATTTTCCTTGGGAGTAGCATAGAGACTTTTCTTAAATGTGTAGAAAAGCTGAAGTATTCTTCTCTCCTATTGTCAAATGTTTAAGTTACAGGCTGGTAAGAGAATCCATACCTAAAGAAAAAAACCTTCTTTTTTTTTTTTTTTTTTTTAAATATCTTCTTATCTTTGAGGTAGTGACAATTCTTACTGTTTGAAAAGAAGAAATAATGTAAACAATTCCAGCAGCATAATTTTTGCATACAAAATCAAGGTGGTAATGAATAGTTTCAAGATGTGGGAGAAAAAACATGCACTATTGTCACTACATGCTTCATTGCTTTTATACGTTTGACAACAGGACTTTTCACTCCAGCCATCTGAATATGTGCTACACATTATTAACTCAGTACATAGAGACAGCTACTAGTAGACTAGAAAGTCTTTGGAATCTCTCTTTCTTTCTTTAACTAAACATACCTGAATGAAGTCTTACAGATTCAAATGTTCACATTTATTAAATATTGTCCCATTTTTGGCTGGGCATAGACAAGTCAGTGTCAGTGCTGTATCCTTCTGATGCTGCAGAGACTGTAAGAAACCTCTCCTGCATGGTGCTATATGATTCATATATGATTCATTTAAAATCAACAAGGCCAATGAAAAATCTTTTTTTTTTTTTTTTTTTAAATAATCTTTCTTTCTTTCTTTCTTTCTTTCTTTCTTTCTTTCTTTCTTTCTTTCT
>CM021732.1:100316069-100346576 GCA_011075105.1 Heteronetta atricapilla
CTTCCCTTCCCTTCCCTTCCCTTCCCTTCCTTTCCCTTCCCTTCCCTTCCCTTCCCTCCCGTTCTTTTTATTTCAGTAGAAGGAATCTAATATTCAGCAAAACAAAAATAACAGCAAATAGGCCTATATTCAATTGTGTAATTTTTCTCCAAGGGCAAGTCTTGAATTTAACATTAGAAAACACACTGCAAGATTAAATAATATGGAACTTCAAGAACTGTGCTGAACCATGGCTTAAGGCCATGTTAACTGGAGACTCAGTTTTATTTCAAATCTTTCCTCCTTATTTCAGGACAAACAACTCATCATAAAAGTATAAAAGACATTTAAATTTAATACTTTGAACAATATAAAGTGAGAGCTACATAGAAAGTTTAGGGTTTAGGTTTGTAAATTGGGAATGCTGGTTACAGTGATAAATGGTATCTGGAGATGAAGCTGTAATTTATGAATGCTGCTGATCTCTTGCTCACTTACAGCTTAGTTGTGAACTGATTTATAAGCACACACACAGGGCAGGGGATAGATTCCTTTTCTTTCCTTTATGGAATAGCCAGACGGACAAGATTCAAATGCTAGTAAAGACTGGTCTTCAGTGTTTTTTTTTTGTTTTTTTTTTTTTTTTTTTGCTTGGAACCCTGGCAAAAATCCTCTTTGGGATCTCTCATGGTCTGAACTAAATTCAAATCCAGGTTCTTCTCCCTGGTCGATTATTTTACAATGGAGGGGTCAAGCTGAACAACAAATTATAATGAGAAAGGAAATATTAAGAGTAGGGATGAGAAAACTGAACACTGTCATTTAAAATGTTTTCCTTACTTTCTGCGTTAACATTTTAAAATGAAGCTGACTTGAATATTGCTCTTCCTTCTGCTTGTAAACTGAGACCTACATATGGATCTGCTGTTTTAAACAGAATTTCCCCCTAATAATAATAAATAACCACTTGATGTTGCGAGTGTAATTGAGGGTTTATTGACTTAGTTATAGACCAATTAATCTGCCATCATTTTTTTTTCTTTTGTTTTTCTGGATGTCAGTGTTACTATGCGAGCACAGCAGCAGCTAGGTCACGAAAAGTAACTAAACAGTATAATTCTCTTCTTTCTGAGTCAGATAAGATCAGGCAGGTTCATAAATAATTTTCATAATAAATCCCAAAATATGCCTTTGCACAGAATTCTTACGTCTGAAATATAAAGGTGATGAATTAATTTTTACTTTCAGAAAAGGATAATCAACCATGAATGTAACAAGAAGGTAATTAGACCTAACAAAACTGCCCAAATGTGGCTTTCTAAGATACTCATCTGAACAAAGACTGCTTGCATATTCATTTCAACATTGCTCACTGTGCTGGGTTTGAGGTGGATGTTAAACAGCTGTAGTACTTTCAAGACAGATGCTACAGCACCCAAAGAAAATCAGCATCTTCTTTACTGAGGGGGCAGATTGCTTAACACAATGTAAATATCCAGTTTCAAAATAGTTGGATTTATGAGTTTCTGATGGAAATATTTAATTTTTGTTCTAAACAACATATTTAGCAAGAGAAAGGAAAAAGTCAGTTTTACCCTTATACTGCTTCAGAATGTATTTTAATCAAATTTGAATTGTTCATGTTAAGTCTGCCTAACTACTAGATAGTAGGTTTTCTCATGTCACACAGTCTTTGTTATTTAATTCCTTTTTTTTTTTTTTTTTTTTTTCAGTCAGATGATTACAAGCTATAGGAAAATTTAGGCATATTCAAGCAAACCTATGTTTGGCATACAAAGCAGAAGCAACTCAGTAAGACATTTTGTCATTCCTACTGGTTTCACACTTAGAGGAACATACCTATAGTGACTTGTCTGTCTTTCCCAGACAAGTTTGCTTAATTATCTAGAGGCTTGTCCATTAGCACATTCAAATGTTCTTTGATTTTACATTTATGAGCCATCTTCATTTTATATGCCCACAGCAAGTTCTCTAATTTGATTATTTCAGTTGCTATGTCCGGTTAAAATTATCCATAACGTAATCTAGGCAGAAAAAAACAGCTGTAAAATCAACTTCATGTTTTATTTATGGAATATAATCTTCAGCTACAGGATTGAATTAATTTTTTCTCTTGAAGTTAAAATGAAATGCTGTGCTACTGAAAGGTTTGGCCAATGAAGAACTTGAAAGAAATAGACAAATTTAAACTGTCATTGAAAATGTATCATAAATGGAGCTGGCTGTTTCCTGCAGCACTACAAAGAGCTACCTTTGTGGGACACTTTACAAAGTAATTCCCATTTGTTGAAACAGAGATAATATGTATTGGTAAAGCACTGATCTTATTTGGAATATGATTAAATGTTTACATTACTGACAGACTTGGTTCCCTTTTCCATTTCACTAATTACAAGTTTGTTTCATTCTTCTGTTAGCCAACAGGCTTACTTTTTTTTTTTTTTTTTTTTTTTTCTCCAAAATACTGGATTATTTTTAATACTGTCTAGTTCAGAAAGAAATGAAATGATACTTCATAATAGATCTGGTTTTATGGCTTCTTGAATAGGAAAATAATATTATATCTATATTTTAACTTTAGAACTATACATATTTTTAAGGAAAGACTTGGTTTAAAAAACAAACAAGATACTTGAGATTATCATTTTTCTCAGCTTTACACAAAGGATAATTGCTCCTCAATGCTGCCCCATAAAGTGATAGTCTAATATGACTTGTGAGTAACCTTATGCTGACACAGTATTAAAAAAAAAAAAAAAAGAGAGAGAGAAATTAAATCCAGAAACAGATTCAAACATAGAAAAACAAAGAAATGTCCCACATTTTCAAAATGAACAGCTTTCCAGAAACCAAATGGATCTAGGTTTCCATCATTTAGAAGCAGACTAAAAGCAGACTAACATTCCTCATCATTCTAATGAATATGTAGCTTTCACTTCAAAGCAAGGCTCAAAACTTCAAAAGGCTTTAGAAGACTAGTACATGTTGTATACATTTTACTGAATATGAAGCTCAAACTTGTAAAACATACTACACAAGAGCATTTTCAGAGGAAAAACTTACGTTACTTTTGTGGAAAGAATCACTGATTTTTCTTTACATAGAAGAATTTAAATGGATGATAAATGAATTTGAATTTAGGGGGAAAAAATAAAATCCACCTAATATGAAGCAATCCAGAGCTTGTCTAAATGGACATAGTGAACTGTCACTCTAGATGGTCATCAAAAACTACCGAACAACAATGCAAGTTTGACGCACCAGACACTTGCAAAATTTAAACCTTTAAACCTAAACTTTCATTCTACTTTCTGGAACATTTACAAACTGATAAAAGCTGAATATAATGAAAATAAAAACAAAAAAAATAAAAAAGGAGGCTTTCTTTTGCATGTCTTTGTGACCTTAGACTTAATTACTTTATTTGAAATTAGGAGAAAAAAAAATAAATGGGGAAAACAATCTTATTTTTTCACCAGGGGAATGGTTGAGTCCACTCTTCAAGAGATGTAATACTGACTTGCTTGGAGCTTCATTCTAGGATCATTAATTACTGCAAATAGGGGAATCTCAGTCATTTGGCAATACTGAAATCTGGGATTCTTGACCATTATATGGCAGAAACTGTTGCATACAGGGCAGTGTTCATAGCACCAAACCTGCCAGAGTTCAAGAAGCTTTTGGACAATGAACTTGGATGCATGCTTTGATTTTTGGGTGGTCCTGTGTGTTGCCAGGAGCTGGACTCAGTGATCTTTGTGAGTCTCTTCCAACTCAGGAGATCCTTTGATTCTGTGATTCTATGTTTGTAACTGGAGCCCTATTTTTGATGATTGAACTATCCTAGTTAAATCTCCAAAAACAGATTCCAATCACAATAATGCCAGACTACTTTCAGAAAATATAGTCTTGGTAAGGTGGTGAAAATTAATGTATAACTACTAGGAAGGAGTTGATATTTTAAAAGATGAACACAAAAAATAAAACAAGAAATTCATAAAAGGATTGGATACTTCTCCAAATAATAAGTATACAGAGTATCATAAAACAAGAGATTGTTTTGTGTTCTGCTCTTGTAGATTACAAGACCATTATTTCACACTGCAAAGCTTCTTGTTCTTTTCCGAGGTGAGCACATTTTCTTCTTTTGTTTGGAGGACATAAATTATAGATGTGGTAGTCCCTTCAAATTCACAGGAAAGTTAAAATTCTGAATTTATGAATTTTAGAGTTCTACATATATATATATTTTTTCTGTTCTTAAAGTCAAATCATAGTTCAATACATTTCCCATTAAATACTGCCAAAGAGATTACAAACAACCTAAATGGACTGTGTGAATGCATTAAATAACTGCTCTGCAGGTATATAAGGAGGGACAACTCTGGAAAATTTCACAAGGGCATATAGTCAGAAGTCATATAAAACTTCACCTTCACCTGTAGTAGTCTCACATATGGTTCAGTCTTAAGAATTGCTTTAGTTCTCAATTACCCAGCAGCAAAAAATAAATTTATAAGCTTTATAGATCACTCTGACAGCATTTACCATTCTGATTGTTCAACAGCGCACTAGGGTTTTAAAGCTGATAGCAACATCACATTGGCAGTGTGGAATTCAAGCAACATTTCAAAATGATATAAAGATTTTTTTTATTTTTTTTTCTGTAATCTGCACAAATTTGTCTGAATTTTTCATGTCTAGACTGTAGTGAATATATGGTTAAATACACATCTGTAGCACATAAAACTTTCTGTGCTCATTTACATGCATTATTCTTATCAGCTTTCCTCATTCCAAAATAAAAGTGTTCCAAAAGGCTTGAAACAGTTAACCTGCTAACAGTCCCCTATACCTTACACACTGTAAGTAGCAAAATGTAACTCAAACTGAACAGTGACAGAGAATGAAAAATAGATGTCGTGTTTCAGGTTTGGAGCAGTAAATTATCATGTTATTCATTGAACTCTCCCTAGGCTCAGCCAACCATACATCATCTGTCAATACACCAAATTCAATCTATAAATTAATGTCATGATTTTTGTGCTGTCATTAAATGTATGCTATTCTCAGGGTAGGTCAGGAACCAGAGAAGGTACATTATTTTACAGGGTGATACATATTCACAAATCCCAGGAGATCTGACCTATATTCCATGTAGATGAGCCTTTTTATCTCAGTTTATAACTCCAGTTTCAGCAAACTTGAGGAGAGGAGGTGGGGTACTATACCAACAAGTCCAAAGGTAAAGTATATGCCCGAACACAATATGGCTTGTCAAGTAGGCCTGAATTAGTATCTTTTGTATATTTGTATCTTTGTATATTTGTATCTATTATTCTAGTTACAGTAATGAAAATTAATAGAAAAAGTGAAAGAACCTAGAGGTCCACCACCTATGTGCTTCTTTGTTGGTATCTTATGACTGAGTCAATGATATCTCAGTACTTTCCAGAAAACTAGATTGTTACAGGATTAGGAGTTTGAATGAATGATAAAGCAAATAGTTGTGCTTCAAAACCAAGAGTCTTAATAATACCAGTCCCAATAACAAATACATAGAGACACAAAGTAAATGATAAACAGTTAAGTAGAATTGTTTTAAACTTGCTTATTTTCTAAGAGTTCCTTGATGTATCAATATATCCTTACATAAATGCATGTTCTCTGGGTCCTAGATATGCTTGTTGTATTCTTTTACCAAATCATAAAGCACAAATAGTGCCATTGAACAAGGCTTGCCTCATCACTAGTCTAGCATCATGTTTACTGGTATGAGGAAGTGAACAGTGTTCTATTTTGATTCCACAGCAAAACATGAGAAGCACAGTACTTTTGCAGAAGCATGATGCCTTCCTAACTTAAAGCTGCACTATTTACAGACTTAGAGCTGGCTTTCAGCAGACTGGCTTGGCAGGAGAGCATGACTGGTTGTATGCATGAAGACATAACAGCAACAACAAGAATTCTTTATTGACTTTCCCTTTCACTGGGCAATGAAAAATACAACCCTTTTCAGATGACAACTCTTAGCATGGTGCTAACATTTCTTCAAGGTTTTAAAGGATAATTCACAAGGCAGTGAGGAACACCTAGGGGTATTCCTAGAGCTGGATGGGACTTTTCTGACTAAATGGAGATTTATTCAGACCTAAATGCACCGTCAGAAACCTACCCATCTCTCTGCCTGTCTAACTGGCAGGCTGCTGAAGAATCCAGGCTTTCAGCATCAAGGACAATTATTTCATGTTGCTGGAAGTCAAAAGTCCAAAAGCCTAGGGAACTATAGCTACACTAGAATAATTAGTCAGGCTCTGGAGTCCTGCATAAATTTCCAAGAAAAATATCTTGTTTAAATCTCCTTTTCACAAGATTTTTTTAAAAAATCAATTTTTAAATTGCAATTTTAGAACACAGGATGTAGTAAATGTGAAACCATACAAATGTACATTATTCTGTTTTTTAGTGCCAGGTGATAGAAAATATAAGCCTAGGAAAGAAATTGAGTCAATTTCTCCAGGGTTTACATTGAATTTTTTAAAAAGTAAGTCTTATTCACTTCTTTCTCAAAGTACCTACTACAGCAGAGGACCCTGGAACAAATTACTCAGTTTAAAGCTACCACATGCAAAATGCAGACAAGAAAATCTACCAGGAATTACATTACAGTATATAAACATATATACACTGAAATACATATAAATACAGATTTTAATTTCTTAGGACAATCTCCACATGATTACTTTCAGCCTTTTTATTCTATTACAAATATAGACAATGATCATTTTATTCATTTTTTTCCAAGTTAAGACTTACCCTATATTGTTCTGTATTGCTTAATAATAAAATTATCAATTGACTAAATGACAGGCAGACCATAATTTCAAATGCAGTGGCTATTAAGAATTCAGTTCTATGATCATTATAATAAAAACAAGGTAATATGCCTAAGAACCTGAATAGTGTGAAGGAGAAACACCCTTAAGTATAATGAAAACATTACAAAGCCTTTAGAAAAATCCTAAAGACTTCTATATTATGGAAAGTCAGCAAGAAACAACTTTGCTTAATGTAGAATGACAAATACTTAGCATGAGCTGTTCTGTGAACACCAGAGTGGTTGTTAACACGGATGTTTAAATGGTACTTTTAAAATGAAGGCTTTAAATTTGCTTGAAGTCTTACCCTTTTCCAGCCCAACATGTCATTTCATATCTTGAGTCCCACATGTAAGAAAGTATTATAAAGCAACACTGGAAAGCATTTAGCTTCTGTCTTATACAAAATACTCAGCAATATAAATTAGCAGCCTCTTGGTTCTCTTTTTCAGGAGAAAAGAAGTATGGACCTACTCATGCCTCAGAACATAGTTAATCTATTTTCATGTAGTTTGGAAAGACAACTATTCTGTCACTGACATTCATTTATGCTATGAATGATATAAATGATAAAACAGTATCTATACCTTTACTTCACAGGACTACCAATTATTTATGGTATAGTACATTTATCAAATCTGCTAAGAAACTCAAATGGGATCAGGAAGAAATCCTGTACAAAGAATTAATAATTTCGGATTTCAGTTTTAGGGTAAACAGCCAGAGGGTAAAGATAACTTGTTATTTTATTTCTTCTTGTTAGCCAAATATTACACAATGTTGTTAGACAGCATTTTTATAGACCTGTGCCATCACACTAATACAGCCTTTGTCCTGGTACAAAGCATGACGGCTGCAGATACTGCAAGATTCTTTAGATGTTTAGCAGCTTAGGGAAAAAAAATAATTATGAAACTTTTTATTAAAATCTATGAAATAATTCCATGCCTCTGCATGCCTGACTGACAACCTGGACTTCACAGGGATGGACTTCTCTAACCTGCCTTCAGTTTGTGCTCATTGGTAAAGTATGTCAAACTTCTAGGGCAGAGGCTTTCAGATTCATATATTTGTACAAGTCTCTCTAAGATCAACATTCAGATGAATGTTGAATGTTGAATCATCTACCACATGAAACTGGAATCTGCTTTCTTTCTCCTGTTTGCCTTCTGCAGTTGCTCAGCTTCTGCAGGCAGGCAGATCTTTTTCTACTCTTTCACTCTAGAGGAGTCCTACATGCTCTAAAATGTATGATTTGCTATTATCCTAACTATCTTGCTTGACTTTTGTTCCTATGGGAACAGTTTAAATTTCAATCTTTCTGAGTAGAATTGTGATAAGGAGAGCACTTACAGTGTCTACACTTCAATATATTTGTTCAGAAAGAAAGAATAATACATAACTTGTACAGAACTTCTCCACTTGTCTAGATCCACCGTGTTAAACATTAGTAAAGACTGTCCAGACAAGTCTACAGTAAGTGAACAGCAAGGGCAACTGAATGGTTATCATATCTGCAAAATACACAAATTTGTACTGGAACTTTACTGAAAGACAATAATAATAATAATAAAATAAAATGAAAAATCAGCTTCCATGTGTTTTGACCTTCAAAACCTCAAGTTTAGAATTTCCCATGTTGCAGTTCCAGAGCAAGTTTACCTTTTTGAATCTCTGCAGCTAGAAGTCATACAACTTTTCTACTTATTTTGCCACAGCCTCCATGTGTGCTCCTGCTAGGCTAGATGTTGACCTTGTTTCCTCACTGTCCCCCATTTGCCCTATAAACAGGGATTTAAGCAGTTTTCCTAGCTCAGGGGGCCCCTGTCTGGGAGAAGTCCTGATGGGAAGGCCATTTTGTGGGTCTAGTGTTTTAAAATTTAACAGCTTGCAGTTTTACAAAAAACACAAGTTTATCTTCACAAAATTTGTTTTGTTTAATGTTTATTAATCTTAGAACTAAGTTTGAACCTTACTTAATAATCTAAAAGTGGCTGAAAAATACGGAATTTAATAGTGTATACCAGATCTATCAAAGGTTATCTCCTGGAGATAGGGTAATATTTTCTGTATTCCTTCCATTTACTACTTAAAAATAATGCTAGCATGTCAGAAAATTGTATCAATGTAATTCATAGACTAACCACAGAAAAATGAGGAACAACATAAAAGCAATTAAAAAATGACTCAAAATCCAAATATTTCTAATTTATAAATGTTAAAGTTAAAATAAAGGTGCATAATTTTAGGTAGGCATGAAATAATTAAGAAATAAAAGCCAGTATTAATGATAAGGCAACCAGTCGTAAAGAAAAAGAAAATGCACATCCTAAATATTAATCTTCAAATATAACATTTATAACCATAGATTGAACTTTGCCCTGAAAGTGGAAAAGTGTTTCAAATATTATGATCAAAAAGAGGCAGGGTAAGAGTCCATCTCTATATTTAATCTCATGCAATGCCTGTGTTTTCATCTTTTTTTAATCTCAAAAAAATTGTGGCACATGTGGAAGTACAAACATATATGTGAACTTCATGCCCTTCATTTTTAAAAACAAACACACAAAAAACAAAAACAACAGAAAGTGGAAAATAAAGGGTCATAAATTTTCTTATGGCAATCCTCATTGCTACAACAGAAACATATATCTTGCAGAAAGTTTTCAACTGTACAGATTATTATTACTATTATTATTTTCTATAAGCATGAGGGGAGCTTTGCTTGCATTCCATCTTATGGTACTAGAACTCTGTTTGGGAAGCTGTTCTATACATTCATGATCCTAGAGCTTCAAATCCACAAAACAGTGGAAGCCTGGCTGTTTTTAAAACTTATGTAGCCATTTGTATTGTTAGTAATAACAGCAAGAATGATCACTAATAGTTCATTTCAAAGACTCAGTGCTTCACTGTGATTTTAATGCAAAATCTCCAGGGTTCTTAGCTGTCAAAGGATATAGTGTTATTAATTACAACTAATATTCCAATGATATCTGCCAAACTATTCAAGCACAGGATATGGAACAGAGTTGTCTTCGCTTTTGCTTGTGAAACAATTAAGGAGAAAAACCCAGCTCATAATGCATAATGAGTGGTAATTTTGTAATAGTCCAAAAGCTTTTTTAGTACAAAAATAAACAGAACTTGTGCCTTTTTTCAAAAAAAAGCAATGTATACATATATATATTTAAGAAGAAAAAGCAACACCAGAAAATGGTGCAAACAAGTTGAAAAGAAGAAAATTGGTACAGAACTAAAAGAAAAAAAAAAGTCTCTTGACACAGTGTATCATTCTTTTTCAACAAAAAGGAAACCTTTTTATTTATTTATTTTTTACACTTAAGACTTATCAGTTTCACTGCACTCAGAAAAGATGAAAGCATAAGAATATAAAAGAAAAGGACTGTTTATTTTATGGATGTATAAAAAACTTTATCAAGGTAACAGTCAGAGCAACAACATATTCAAGAAATTAAAATGGTTGATTCAACCAAAGCAACTGTACAAATACTATTATTAATTAAACTGCATCAATATATTGTGTTGATGCATGAGTTATTTCAACTTCAGTTGTGTAGAAACCTCACAGAAGTTTCAAATAGTCTAAACTGACTTTTTGCAATACCCCATTTCTATTTTCCCCAGGGCTTTTATAGTGGGAGTTTTAAGGGAATGACAAAATACAGACTCTTACATATAATGAAGATGTTTCTTAGCTGTGATGACTCTTGTAACTGCAGTTTATGTATGTCTGGGAAGAAATAAACTTCTTCAATTCATCTACTACTTTGCAGAATAGGGCATCTTACTGAAGAGAAGCCAGACAAATACCAGTATCCTGGGGGCTGCCTGCATTTGCCTCATGGTTTGAGTTCTAGAATTGCCCTACGGTTTTGCCCCCTACTTTCTGTTGCTCATGTTGATCATTTTATACTTAAAGAAATCACTGAAGTCACACCTAATTTATTGAGTTGGCCATATCTGAATCCCTATCATTCAGAAAAAAACAGTAAAAACAAAATGAAATAAACAAACAACAACAACAACAAAAGACAAGCCCACAAATATTTTCTATTTATTAATGAGTTTACAACTTTTTCAATTTCCTTTACATTCTGTAGTAGGGATATTAAAACAAATTTGTCATAATTTGTCATAAACCTGTGCTGCACTAAGCCGATATGAACAAGAAACTTTTATCACTTAATATTTTGTTGGCATCACTGAAGGAAAAATCATGTTCCCATGTGGTCTATTAGTGATCTAGTGTAACTCAGAAATCTCATTCATCATAAGCCAGCTATTATTCAGGCACAATCCTCATCATGGTAGCAACTTCCACAATAGTACCACAAACTTTAATCAGTATTCTTGTACATATATATTTTTTTGTTGTTGGTCACGCATAGCCAACATTGCGTACTTCATTCTATCTACAACTTTAGAGAGAACTTATAGGGCATTTCAAAATGCCTGTCTCACCGCAGACACTTGGGTTACTGTCACATTACAGACATTAAGCTTTGCAGGAAGAAGAGCTTCTCAATAGCTACATTTGTCTGAGCATAGCTATAGCTATACAAAAGACTAACAGAACAATTACGTGAAAACAAACAAACAAACAAAAACAAAACAAACAAAAAAACCCACAGACTTCGAAAAAATTGTATTATGGAAAGACGGTACCTCTAACACAGTAGCTAGAATGGTTCTACTTTGTTTGAAGTACATTCAGAAGTTGTGTGTGTTGTAAAAATACAAGGAAATGTGGCAGGTAAAGGATAAAGGCATTTTCTCACATGGCACCACTGCACCAAGGTGTACCAGAGGTACTCTTATCCACATGCACATTTTATTTAAGCATAGGATAAATGATGCCGAAGGGATGAATGAAAAACATATTAAAAATAATTTATTTTACAAATGCTCTTACTGCTAAACAGTCATTACATCTTCAGTAATGTTGCTAAGGCTACTTGAATGCCCACTTTTACCTTCTGTATTTGTTCTTGTGATAAGGTCATTTCCTACCTTAAAATTCTTATATTTTTACTATTATTATTATTATTATTATTATTCCTGATGTATTTAAAAGACAACAGTAATATTTATTTCAACCTTTATTATGCTGGATTAAATATGCTAGATTCCCCCAAACCACTTCATTCTTATTCACAGTGTTCTGCTTTTAACCTGCTTATACATTTGACAACACTAAATTTTATCTCATCTTAATGTGTTAGCAATCTGAGAATACTGCATTTCCCCTGTTCTATAGCAACTGAGAATTTCATGATTCTTGATAATGAGATTGTTAAAATTCCCTTAATGACAATAACTTTCGCATAACTTTCAGAACGCTGAAACTGAAACATTAGCATGTTCCTGACTAAGGTGGAAGTAATTTCCCATGGTCTGAAAAAGGAGTCCCGCTGTTTAGAATCTGTCTTAAACTGAATGAGTTATAGACTACTTTTCATGTTATTTAACAAGCCATGACTTCTCATTATTTTACTTCTATTAAATAATTCTAACTGAGAAGATTTAAAAATATTTCTTGCTAATCATCAGACTTACAACTTTGTCTGCTAGACTGGAATTCAGAAAGAAATAAAACAGCAGCAAGCATGTACCTTCTCTCCCTGAAGAGGGATGATTCTTCTTTAAAGACTTGTTATCCCAAGCTTTTTATCAGAGAACTAATATCTGAGAAGGGTTTGCTGATCAAAACATTTCAATAGACCTTCAGAATCAATTTCATAATTAAGAGAGCAACATATGAGAAAAATGTGCTGTTTTTCATCACACTCACTGTTTCAGATGGCACAGAGAAAGATACCAACTCATACTATCAAAACCAAAAATGATATGTGTTATTTTAAAACATTCACAGGTACAACTTTGACAAGTAACCTGTCTAATATTCTTCAGTCCCCACATACCTAACCCACAGTACCCACATACCTCAAACCTAACTCAACTTTGAGCATCACTTCTTCCTCCTTTCCAATAATTTTTTGACCCTATGCTCAACAGACCTTTTGCAAGCAAATCAGGATCAGTTCTGCTCTCCCATTTGCTTCTGGAGGTCAGGATAATAGGAAACAAGGTATCTGCTTCTTTGTATTTAGAGACTTCAAGGCTATGAAACTTTGGTCTTCTAAGTAAGTAATTCAAGAAGGTCAAGCAGCTATGATTCCAGAAAAAGATTTTTGGCTGAGAAGAAACCATTTGAGTAGTTCTTTCCCATTGAAGCCATGGGAAAGAGGAGGTATTATTAGATAAAAGGTATTCCAGCTTTGATTTACACTGCTTTTCACAACTCTAAGACCAGCCTGTTTTCTATCCACTTAATCACCCCATGAACTGTCAACTTTGGGGGATATGGAGAAGGTTATGGGAGGCTGTCAAAGGTTGGTAAAATCAAAGTGCACCAATGTCTTTCTGTTGCCCACAGTGCCTGTCAGACACCTCCATAACAGAAAGTATGATTTATATATGGAAAAATTTTTGGGTGCTCCCAGGTACCTTGCTGTTCTTCATGTGTTTATAACTGTCTTAGAGGATTTGCTCCACAACCTTCACAGGGACTGAGATGAGGCTCACTTGTCCTCCTCACTATTTTCTTGCCCTTGATGACAGGTGTGACATCTGTCCTTTCCCAAACACCAGAAACTTCCCCAGGCTGCTACAATCATTCAAAGGTGCTAGAGAACTGTCTAGCAATGCCACAGGCCAACTCCTTCAAACCCTCTATTGCATCCCATCTAGTTTCATGGAGTTGTCTATGACATACAAGTGATTTAAGTGAGGATTGCCTGTCTTCCTCTACTGTGGGATCTACTTCACTGCTGCTGACTGCTAGGAGGTTCAGGGACCTGGAAGGTCTGAGGAAAAGCCTTACCAGAGAAAAGCAAGGTATAAAAAAGGCATTGAGTACCTCAGCTTTTCCCATGTCCCTTGTCACTAGGTCCCCTGATTCACATTCACTTAGCCCTCCTTTTGTTGTTGATGTACTTGAAAAAATCTTTACTGGCCTTCTCCCTGGATAGTTTCAGCTCCAGCTGAGCTGGAGTTTTTTCTGGCTCCATTCCTGCAAACACAGACAATGTCTCTGTATGCTTTTCAAGTGGTCTGTCCCTGCTTCTGCCTTCTGTGTGCTTCCTTATGTGTTTGAGCTGAGTCAGGAGGCCATGTACATCCCTACTGGCCGCACATAATGCTTTTCTTCTGCAGTATGGAAATGACAGTTCTTGTGCTCAGAGGAGGCTGTCCTTGAAGATTAGACTGTTCTTCTGGACCCCTTTGCCCTCCAGGACTGTTCCCCACAGGATTCTGACAAGCAGGTCCCTGAACATAGCATTGCCTATCACCAGTTTATTGATCAACTGCATCAAGAAATTGTCTTCCATATGTTCCAATAATCCAGATTGGTTTTGTCCAACTGTATTGGCCTTCCAGAAAATATTGGTGTGCTTAAGTCACCCAACAGTACCAAGGCCTGGGACTGTGTGGCTTTCTCCCCCTGCCTTAAGAAGGCTTCATTTGTCTCCCCTTGTTGATGAGCAGGTCTATAGCAGAAATGTATTACATCAGCTGTGTGTGGCTTTCTCCCCCTGCCTTAAGAAGGCTTCATCTGTCTCCCCTTGTTGATGAGCAGGTCTATAGCAGAAATGTATTACATCAGCTGTGCTGGTCTGTCCTCTGATGTCTGCCCACAAGTTCTCCACTGGTTTGTCACTTTACCCAAGACTCCATTCACTCAAAACACAACTCTGCTCAGAACATAATCTTAAATGTCTAATACTGGTATCTTGTTAACGCCTTAAGGTACCTGCATCTTTTATACACAGCTGGGATCAAGATTGAGAAAGTACATCATACCTTTTACAGAAGAGAGGGATGAGAGAGCCAGACAGCCTGAACTTTCTTAGGTTTGCTCCTTTGGTGAAACATTCCTAAGCTATCAAAAAGTTGTCATTTTAAAATATATCTGCACTATAGTAACTCTACGGAAGGAATAGAATCATAGAATCATAGAATCATGGAATATCCCAAGTTGGAAGGGACCCTTAAGGATCATCAAGTCCAACTCCTCACACTGCACAGGTCCACCCAAAAGTTTAGACCGTGTGACTAAGTGCACAGTCCAATCTCTTCTTAAATTCAGACAGGCTTGGTGCAGTGACTACTTCACTGGGGAGCCTGTTCCAGTGCGCAACCACCCTCTCGGTGAAGAACCTCCTCCTGATGTCTAGTCTAAACTTCCCCTGTCTCAGCTTAACCCTGTTCCCGTGGGTCCTATCACTGGTGTTTATGGAGAATAGGTCACCCGTCTCTCCACTCCCACACACGAGGAAGTTGTACACTGTGATGAGGTCGCCCCCTCAGCCTCCTCTTCTCCAAGCTGAACAGGCCAAGTTACTTCAGCCACTCCTCATATGTTTTCTTCCCCAGGCCCTTCACCATCTTCATCGCCCTCCTCTGGACACCCTCCAACAGTTTCATGTCCTTTTTGTACTGTGATGTCAAGAACTGCACACAGTACTCAAGTTGAGGCCGCACCAGAGCAGAGTAGAGAGGGACGATCACTTCCCTTGACCAACTAGCAATGCCATGCTTGATGCACCCCAGGATACAGTTGGCCCTCCTGGCTGCCAGGGAACACTGCTGGCTCATATTCAGCTTGCTGTCAACCATGACCCCCAGATCCCTCTCTGCGGGGCTGCTCTCCAGCTCCAGCGTCTCGTCACCCAGTCTGTATGTATAACCAGGGTTGCCATGTCCCAGGTGTAGGACGCAGCACTTGCTTTTGTTAAACTTCATGTGATTGGTGATCGCCCTGCTCTCCAATCTGTCCAGATCTCTCTGCAGGGCCTTTCCACCCTCATCTGAGTCCACAATGCCTCCAAGTTTGGTGTTGTCAGCAAATTTGCTCAAAACACCTTCTAGACCTACATCAAAATCATTTATAAAAACATTGAAGAGGACTGGCCCTAAAATGGAGCCTTGAGGGACCCCACTAGTGACCATCCGCCAGCCTGATGTGGCTCCATTTAACCACAACTCTTTGAGCTCTGCCTGTCAGCCAATTGCTCACCAATCATATGATGTTTTTGTTAAGTTGTATGCTGGACATTTTGTCCAGTAGGATCCTATGGGAAACTGTGTCAAAAGCCTTGCTGAAGTCCAAAAAGTCCACATCAGCTGGTTTCCCTTGGTGGACTACATGGGTGATCTTATCATAAAAGGAGATCAAATTTGTTAGGCAGGACCTACCCCTCATGAATCCATGTTGGCTGGGACCAATGACTGCATTGTCCCCCAGGCGCACTTCAATTGCCTCAAGAATCATCTTCTCCATAATTTTACCAGGCACTGATACGAGACTGACAGGCCTGTAGTTGCCAGGATCTTCATTCTTACCCTCTTGAAAATTGGCACAACATTTGCCAGCTCTCAGTCTATCGGGACCTCTCCAGATTCCCAAGATTGTTGAAAAACAATTGAGAGGGGTCCCACGATGATGTCAGCCAGCTCTTTAAGCACCATGAATCCCATCTGGACCCATGGACTTGTATGGATCCAGGTGGAGCAGCAAATCCCACACACATTCAGGGTCGCTTGGGAGTTTGTCATTCCCACCGTCATGGTCCTCCAGCTCAGGGCACTCTGGGTTCTGAAGTCCATCATCAGCGTCGAAGACAGAGGCAAAGAGGACATTAAACGTCTCTGCTTTGCCTACATCATTGTCTGTGAGGAGACCTTCCTCATCAAGCAGTGGACTTATGATTTCTTTGGTTCTCCTTTTTCTGTTCACATATCTAAAAAACACCTTTTCTATTGTCTCCCACAGATATGGCCAGCTTCAACTCTAGTTGGGCTTTGGCCACACGAATTTTCTCCCTACAAACACAAATGGCAGCCCTGTATTCCTTCCTCGTCACCTGACCCTCCTTCCAGCAGCCGTACACTTTCTTTTTTCGCCTAAGCTCCAGTAGAAGATCCCTGGTCAGCCAGGCCAGGTCAGCCTGCATCCACACAGGTCAGCCTGCTGCCCCGCCTGTGTGACTTCTGATATTTTGGAATTGCCCGATCTTGTGTTTCTGGAAGGCAGTGCTCAAAGACTGACCAGCACTGATGGACACCAATGCCTTCAAAAGTAGTTTCCCAGGGGACCTTGCTGACTAGTTCCCTGAGCAGCCTGAAGTCTGCTTTCCCCGTATCCAGAACTGAAGTTTTGGTGGCAGTTTTCCTTTTGTCACCATAAATTCTAAATTCAATCACTTCATGGTCACTATGACTGAGACGGCCACCAATTGCCACGTCTCCCACAAGACCCTCTCTGTTCTCTAGCAACAGATCTAGGAGAGCACCCTTCCTAGTTGGCTCCCTTAGCACCTGCACCAAGAAGTTATCATCTAGGTGCTTTATGAACCTCCTGGACTTGCTTGTGTCGGCTGTGTGGTAATCTCAATTGAAGTCTGGCAAGTTGAAGTCGCCCATAAGGACAAGGGGAGCTGATCTCGAGGCATCTCTCAGTTCTGCAAAGAATAATTCATCGGCGTTGTCCTCCTGGCCAGGTGGTCTGTAATAGACTCCCACAACGACATCCCCTTTATTTGTTCATCCCTTAATCCTTACCCAGAGGCTCTCAACTTTGACATCGCCAACCTGAAGTTCCACAAAGTCCAGCCCATGCTTCACACACATCGCCACCTCGCCTACCTTGCCTGTCCCTCCTGAAAGAGCCTGTAACCATCTATTGCAGCACACCAGCCACAGGATTCATCCCACCAGGTTTCACTTATGTCAATGATGTTGTAGCTGTGGGACTGGGCCAAGGCTTCTAGCTCATCCATTTTATTCCTCATACTGTGTGCATTTGTGTAGAAGCACTTCAGATGAGCCTCCCTACATGCAGCATCTTGTGGAGCTGACCGAACGTCCTCACTGGCACACAGTCCCTCTGATTCTAGCGTACCATCCCTTAGCTCATCACCGACATGCCTGCTATTATCCCCTTCCCCCTTCAACTCTAGTTTAAAGCCCTATCTGTCAGCCCTGCCAACTCCTGACCAAAAATCCTCACCCCTCTCTGAGAGAGGCGCGTCCCATCTGGTGCCAGAAGGCCTGGTGTCACGTAGGCCTTCCCATGATCGAAGAACCCAAAGTTCTGCCAGTTACACCAGTCCCAAAGCCATGTGTTAATGTGATGAGCCCGCCTGTCAGCATCGAGCCCCCATACCGGAAGGACAGAGGCAAACACAAGCTGTGCCCCTCATCCTTTAAGTAGTTTTGAAGTCCCTTTTGATTGCTCTTGGACTTCTCATTGTTACCTCGTCATTACCAGTCTGAAAGAGCAGTAGCGGGTAGTAGTCAGTGGGCTGTGCTAGGCACTTCACTTTCTTAGCAAAGTTTCTCGCCTGAGCCCCAGGGAGGCAACACATTTCCCTGTGGGTTGGGTCTGGTCAGCATCTGGCCCTCTGTCCTTTTCAGAAGGGAGTCCCCCATGACAATAACCCTTCTTTCTTTTTTTGGCAGATGATGTGCAATGCGGGTGTAGGTTGCCTTGCCTTAGGCACCCTCTCCAACTTGGATGGAGTTTCGTCTACTTCGTTGTTCTGACTGTCGTGTTCTAGACCCTCATACCTGTTATATAAGGGTAGATGGGAAGGTGAGGTGGACAGGGGCAGGGCTCACCTACCACCCCAAACAGGAACCCGCCTCCATTCCCTCCCTTGGCCTAGGTCCCCTCCTGCTGC
The DNA here is from genome assembly GCA_011075105.1 of Heteronetta atricapilla. Classification (NCBI taxonomy): domain Eukaryota; kingdom Metazoa; phylum Chordata; class Aves; order Anseriformes; family Anatidae; genus Heteronetta; species Heteronetta atricapilla. The sequence goes on from CM021732.1 coordinate 100,334,716, forward strand.
CTGGTGGGATGAGGGAATTTTTATCTTCTGTGTAGCAGGAGACACCTGTGCTGTGGCAGGCTCATGAGTCTGTCTCAGAGAGGGTAGAGTACACGTCCACCAATCAATTTCCCTCTCTGACTTCCTGATGCTCCTCAGCCTGCGCACCTCCTCCTAGAGCTCCGCTACCTGGCTGAGCAGCTCTTCAATCCTGGCACACCTCCCACACGCATACCCCTCGCTGCTGCTGTTGGATACTGATAGAAGACTTGGGCACACCCTGCAGCCCAAGACCTGGATGGCCGCATGTTTCCCTGAGCCTTCTGTTTGAGTAGCCACAATGGTGACTGTGGCTGGAGAGGCCACGAGAGATGCGGAGGCCATGGTTTTCTGCCTGGTTGATATCATGGCTAGGTTCCTCACAAACAGGTTACAAGTACTGAAGAGAAAGACCGCTGCAAAGGAGTGCTGAGGAGCCCTCCCAGGTCGCCCTGCCTGCTGCACTGCTGTGCAAACTGTCACGCCCTGGCCTTCTGATGTGCCACGCCCTGTTTGCCTGCCCTGTTCACGTGTTCCTGGTTACTTGCACTTCCTAGGGGCTGCCTCTGAATGGCCGGGTAGGGAGTGCTGCTGGCCCCGTCTATGCCCTGTCAGCTGCTCTGGTGAGGGCTGTCAGGTGCTGGCGGCTCTGTTGGCTGCTTCGAGTGGCCTCAATGCCAAGAAAAAAGCTCTGCCTGTCTTGATCCCCCACTCTGCTGCAGAACGTGTCTGCCCTAGAACTGATCGCCTCGGCAAGAATAAGATTTTTTCATTAGAAAACAAGGGGAATGTATGTGTTGGCAAATGGAAACATTTCTGTAGAAGTGATTTCTGTGCTGTTGAAATATAATGTAAATGCTTTTATTAGATTATTAATCATGTTAAGGTAGAGGGTCGTTAATATTTGTACACATAAGGAACTGAAGACTTTCATGTGAAATACTTACCTAATAAACAGCTATCTGATTCTAGGAAGCCATTTTTTTTTCTGTTTTTAAATTTAAATTAAAAAAAAAAAAAAAGTCTTTCTTTCTGTTAAGCTGTCTTTCATGATGGGATATACAGATCAATGTTTTAAATACTTGATTGTACTTAACTAAGATTGTAAACCATGCAATATTTGTATGATAATTTAAATATATCATTTTAAAATGCAGTTTCAAATATTTCAATTAAAAAAAACCCACAACATTGACAACAGAAGATTCATCAGTAACAAATCTAATTAAAAAAAAAATCAAGTTAATTATTCTGTAGGACTCAGAAATAGATGTATATATGCATGCATTTCCAAACAAGAAAAAAGTGCACTTTAACAGTGCAGTGTTCAGTGTCTCACAATAACTACCTGTAATTATGTACCGTGATTCTCAATTCTGCTGTCAACTTAACTCGATCATTATACTATGTAGCTGTTCAAACTGCAGACTACTTGACATCCAGCTTTACTATATTCTGGCGTTTTAGCTGTTATTTACCTCTTCTTTGCAATGGAATGGTAATTATAAGCTTAGCAAGTGCCTGTAGCAAAACTTGGTATAAAACTGAGTATGTTTCACATCTTGACTTAATAATACCCCATAGGTAATGTTTACTCATTTTTACAAGTTTAGATGAAAATCTCCAGTCTTTAGGCGATCTGGGTGCAGTCAAAGATGACTAATGGAGGAAAGAGCTCTATAACACACGCATCATCTCCCAAAGTATATTAAAAAAAAAAAAAGCCCCCAAACATAAATGCCAAAAACCAAAATACTTGTTTAAAACAAATTTCTTTAACTTTAGGAATTCTCTCTGGTGTTTTAAGTTAATTCATCTGAGCAAGGTTTTGATGTGTAACGTGATTTCCTCAAGCTCGAGATGCAATACCAATTGCTTACCTGACTCACACGCAAATGTCTTTGACGTCTCGTCATGAAAGATAATTGCCACTGCATGCTTCTTTGTCTCTCGAGGCAGTCTAGTTATATTTTTGATATTGTGCAGCTCAGTTACCTTAACATGAAGAAAAATATTTTAGGTCAGTGTATAAATAATACAAATAAAAATACTAACCACCACAACTCAATTTTTACTAGAGTCTAATCCCCTCCCCCCCCTTAAAGCTAGCTAAATTTGTAGGTTTGTCATTGACAAAAACAAATAAATAACTAGAGTTTAAAGTTGTAAAACATTCTATAAAATTCAATATATCAAAAAGTGAAGTATATTTTACTAATAAATTGCTGCTTGAAAACACAGATACTACAATGATACTGAGAGTCTTGTGATGCTTTATAATAATTTTTCAATTTCTACATTCATACAACTTCTATAAGTTTCAAAATCTACATTAAATATATAACTAATGTAGAAACAACAGTGTATTATTGGTTAAGGAAAGTAACTCAGTGGTCATGCCAATTAATATCACTACATTTGTGTGGATAGAACTTCATTTCTTTAGAGTGTAATTGTCATCAGAACTCACAAATTTATTTTATTTTCCAAATATTATAAAAGCTTATCAATTAAAAAAATACTCTGAAAGCAAATTTACAGCATAAGCAATTCAATCTGTTTCCAGCTTACTTTGATGCAAGTAGATAACTACAATTAACAAAAATGGAAGAACGTGTTATTACAACTCAGTTTGGTAGCACATATTAAGCTGCTTATAGCACATATATTAAGCTGCTTAGCACTTATCATAAAATGTTCTTGGTTACTCGTACCTCTAGGCAAACTTTGTCTGTTTATAGTTAGGTTTTCCACCCAGGCAGGACATCTGCCTCAGGCAGAATTCATTTCTTTCAAATGTCACCCATGGGGAAAAAATGGACTACAAGTGGGTGGGGTTTTATTTATATATTTTTGAGTTCTGATGATCCCTGTGTGTAGCTCTAGCATTCCTTTTAAGACACTTGGAAGAATGTTTTTTATGAGACATAGGTTTTTTATGAGACAAAGCATGAAATGGACTGTACAGGTGTTGCTGAGATCTTGACTTCAGCAAAATTCACTCCAGTTTGCTAAATTAGAGGTACTCAATGACAACCACTGTTCTCTTCTCATTCCTAAATCCTGTGATTTACTCATAGATAGATATCAGATTGGTCAGGTATAATTTACCCTTGGTGAACTGATGCCATCTCTTCCCAATCACTATTTTCTCATTGACATTCTCATTGAATGTTTTAACACACATTTCTGGACTTACTCCATGGTTCTTCTCATGGTCTAAGGTGAGGTTGTGAGACCTGTAGTTTCCCCAGGGTGACCTTTTGGCCTTTTTTGGACATGGGTGTAACATTTGCATTGCCATCGAGTTCCTAACCCAATAGGGCTTTGCAAGAATTAATTTCTTTCTCTCTCTGTCATTTTATATTTTTATTATTAATAATTATTATTTTTTATTTTTATTTTTGCTTAGAGGATAAGAGAGGGTATGAATACTATAAATACTGTCTTATTCAGAGAATGTGTATGACTGTACATAATATACAGAAAAAAAAGAAAAAAAAAAAGTCTTGTTACATTAAAAAGAGTAAATGTTTCTTCCTGGAATAACAGGAAAGGAAACATAAATGCTTTGAATAGTGATAAGAGGACATATTAAACCTTCTTTCAATTTCTCTCAGACAGTAAAGACATATTATTTTCTTTAACATTCAAGTGTTAAAGACTACCAAAATTCCTGCAATGCTGATAAATTTAATAATAGATCCAAAACAAAATTTACATTTCTGGCACCAAAGTAACATAACACTCATAGTAATTTTTGTTCAGACCTTGGTAACTGTAGACAAATAAGGAGGCCCACCTACCTATTTGTAAATATGATTTTATGGGTTGTCTTGTTGACCAGTACATAAAGCTGATTTAATTTAATATTGACAGAATATTTTCTATGTAAGACCATTTATACACTTGGAAATACTGTCAGTGTGAAATGAATAAACAATATAATTTTATTTTATGTGCTGGTGGGAACTTCATGTCTGAACAAGACTATCAAAACAACACCAAATTTTGACACACTGCTCCTCAGTACCCACACGAGAGATTCAGTAGAACAAAATGTAAGGCAAGTGAAGAAAATGTGTCCATTCAGGGGAAGAAGGGTTTTGTTTTAAACACATTTCAACTTTGTTTCCAGAATCATACTGCCTCCCCAGACAGCACAGAATTTCTTATAACTCCTGCATGTTACCTACATGAATTACCTCTTCCCAACATAAATTGCTTCTTCTAAACTCCCTGACATTTGCCTTTTTAAAAAAAAAAAAAAAAAATACTGAACTTATTTCAAACTATCATGCTGAACTTATTTCAAACTATCATGAGATATTGTGAGATATCGCTTTTCTCATCAAATGTTTTAATGGTTTAACATGAGTAGCCAAAATATTTCTGGCAGGTTTTTTTTTTTTTTTTTTTTTTTTTTTTTTTTAATATACATATATAAATACGTCATATCTTACACCTTGAAACACCTTGTTTTACAAGAACTGAAGATCTTCTTGGAAATAATACAGTTTTCATTATAACAATCTTGGGATAAGAGGAATTTATACAGAGATCAGTTAAAAAATAATTAGGCAAATATATATAAAAAAAAGAAGATGAAAGAGTAATTGAGCTTTAGGACACAGTCCCATTACTATATCTGAGAAAGCAATGAATATCACAGAATGACAGAATAGTTGAGGTTACAAGGGACTTATGGAGGTCATCTGATCCAACTGTTCAAGCAGGAATACCTAGAGCTGGTTGCCCAGGACCATTTCCAGATGGTTTATGAATATCTTCAAGGAGGGAAATTCCACATTTCCCAGTGCTTGGTTACCCTCACAGTAAAAAAGTGTTTCCTGATGCTCAGAGGGAACCCACTATGTTTCAGTTTGTTCCTGTGGCCTCTCTTCTCCCTGCACCTTCCCTTCAGGTATTTATAGACATTGATGAGATCTCCCCAAGCCTTCTCTTCTCCAGGTTGAACAGTACCAGCTATCTCAGTTTCTACTCATAGCAGAGTTGCTCCAGTCCCTTCATCATCTTTGTGGACTCATCATCATTGGACTCTCTCCAATATGTCCATGTATCTCTTGGGGAGTCCAGAATTGGTCCCAGTACATGAGGTGTGGCCTCACCAGTGCTGCTAAGTAGAGGGGAAATATACCCCCCCTTGACCTGTTGGTGATACTTTGACTAATGCAGCCCTGGATACTGCTAGCATTCTTTGCGGCAAGGGCACTTTGTTGGCTCCTGTAACTCAAACTACACAAGTTACAAAAATAGCTATAGTTTTATCTATTGGAAACAGACAACAGTCAACATAAGAGAAATATGAGTTGGTATTAACAAAGGTTATGCTAATAAATATGACTTCTGTTGAATACGTAACTTTTAATATCACATGCAGGTATGAATTTTTGCTTCCATATTCACCTTTTGAAATTATATTGTATACTTCCTTTCACAATCAGAGCAGAAAGACAGACACGAGTAATAATGCTGTGAAAGTCTTTCCTCCCACAGCTAGAGAGAACTGAAGTTAATCAAACTCTGAATTCTGGGTTTAATGTAAATGAAGCATGAATCATTTTTCTACCCACTGAATGTTTGCAATTAAAAAATAAACACAATAGAATTTATATTATTTTGTAATATGAAAAACAAACTTTGGTTTGGCAACTAGACTGCTTTATCCTAGTGATTTTTAGAAGTTCAAAATTTTGATATATTTTTTATAAAAGTTTTAGAGATAAATTGCAACTATTTATATTTGTATCAAAAAGCTAATTCACTGAAAATACTGCTGTTCTTTACAATAAAAATATACTATTCTGGAACTATCTACCATTAGCAGACCATTGGTAAAACTGTATCATAAAGAAGAAAAGAATAAGGAGAGATTTTAAGGTGCTGAAGAGCCTTGCCTAGACTTCACACAATAGATGTGGAAATATAACAACAGTGGGATTAAAGTTTGCCTAAAAAATGGTATATTAGTAAAAAAAAATAAAAATAAAAAAGATGAAAATCATTTTTCTTATTTTCCTCCCCTGCCAACAACTTGCCTACCCACAGCTATGTCCCTCTAGACCAAAGCAAGAATAAACTTAAATAACAAATAAAATCCCTATTACTCTTTCAGTGAGTAATTTTGCAAATTGATTTGTTGCCTACCCTTATCTTTTGTGATTTCTTCTATTAAGCAAAATAGATCCTTTTCTATTAAGCTATGACTATATAGCTTACATGTTTTTCCTAATTTTAGTAAGTTAACTTAGAGTTTTTCTCTCTTAGATATTGGCACTATCACTTAGTGCACGATTCCGTATGGAACTCAGTGTTGTACATGTAAGGGACTCCTAGCACCTGGCCTTCTTCTCAGTTCTCCTACTCCTCATCAATAATTCCTGTGTCATATGTCCTTCACTCAGCATCCTACACATACATTTCATTGGGTTTTATTTCTACTTGGTTTCTTGATTTTATCCTGCATCAATCTCTAAAACCATTTTATTTGTTTCTATGATGACAATGAACAGTGGCTGAAGAAAAGAGTATAGGTAATAGTTAATTTATATGCAACAAACTTTCTTTGCCAAGCTTTTTCTTGTTGTTTTTGTTCATTTTCTTCATATACAAAAGCTTTTATTTTCATTCTTAGTGGGGCTTTCTGACATAGCTATAGAAAAGACATCCATCTCCTTTACTTTCATTTAAGATTTGGTGAAAAAGGACCTAAGACTGAAGATCTATCTATGTGGTAGAGGATATTCTGGGATAGGTATAGGCAGCATCTAGTTCCAACATTGCAAAATTAGGCCAGGCTCAGCTTGTAACAGTGTCTCAGTGCAACCCATTAGTCTTGGTTTCTGTAGCTTGCTTTCTCCCATAGTCCTGAATTTAGATTACCACAAAGTTTCCACATCAACGTAAGTGATCACCAGCATAGCCTCAGGAAGAGAAATGTACTTGATCTGTACACAATTTTTTTTTGGTGAACCTCAGATTGTTCACCAAAATGCAAAACTTCTTTACAGAGGAACATTAAGAATTGAGCAAGAATGAAAATAAAATTATAGTTAGTTTCCTGCTGCCATCGTTCACATATCCAGGGCACTTCATACTCATTTCAAGATTGCTTCAAGATGCATTTCCACTTATCATCATTTTTGTTTATCCTTGTCTGCAGATGGACCCAAAACTCATACTTGTTTTGTTTTGATATAGGATCTCACCTATACTCAAAAAAGATGAGAGGGTGAGAGGAAGAAAAATTTATAACCTCCATTAGAAAATTAAAATATTAGTTTCATTGAAGATTTTTGCTATCTTATGCCCTAGGATAATCATTTATACCCTAAGATGTTCACAGGAATATAATTCATCTTTCATGCAGATCCCAAATTTTATACTAACACTATTAGCATAAATACTTCCATTTCCTATTCCCTGCCAGAATTTCCAAGTATTGCCTGATAGCAGAGGACTGAATTACATGAAAAAGTAAAGGACTGGCCTTTATCAGTTTACATAAATTTCTGTGCCAACAGACTTGGGAAAGACCTAAAACACCATCCTGATTTCAGAAGTCTAACCTCACTTCCCCTTAGCTGAAACACGTATCACCTTATTTCAGTAAAGTCATGCTGTGGATTCCTAGTAAATAATTCTATTATAAAATAAAACTACCATAAGATAGTCTACAGTGGCAAGTAGCAATAGCCTAAATCCAAGGAAGATATACAGGTATGGGTTGATGATCAAGGAAAGTATTCAGAATTGTTACACAGAAAAGAAAATCTCTAAATAGTAGAAAAATCTCAAATTATCCTCTGGATAATGAGATCAGATAATACACTGCTGATAAAAAACTTCTGGTCCTTCTAAAGGTGCTTTAGACCTTACCTGTCATTATGTGACATTTCATAACTCTCACTCAGTTTGAACTCCGTCTGTAACAAATCAGCATGTCAAGAACTAATTTTCAAGTAGGGAAAAAAAAACATTTTTTTTTTTTTTTTTCTGTTTGGGAGTCTGTGGCCCATGTTATAACAATCTATATTCTTCTGTTTGGAAGTACAGTTGTAATCTAAGTAAATTACAAGAAATAATTATAAGAGCACATTTAAATTATTTTAGCAAAATATTTGATATGACAATATGACTAAACAGTCCCTGTCAACATAATTTAAATACAATGCTTCATTGTATTTAAATTAAAGCATGCTTTTTTTTTTTTTTTTTTTTTTTTTTTCTTTTGGCATCTTCCTTATCTTATTAGATGTGAAAAGCTATTAAATTGCAAAATACATTTAATTTAAATAAAGACTCAGATTAACTGTGTTCCATTGCTTCTTGTCAATGTAATTTCAAATTTTACTGATCATTTTCTTTGGAAATGAATTTAGCTCTTCTCAGAGAGGGTGGCTTTTAGGAACAATTCATTACACTTTCTCTTGAAGCCATCATACTTTATCACTGACCTACACTGGACATTTATTTGTTTATTATACTAAAATCTGTTCTGGTCAGGGAACATTATAATAATGGGTCTATATAGGACCTGCACTATCCACTTCTGTGTTACATAAACATGTGAAGACTGTATGTATACTAGGGTGCTGCTGCTCAATTTATACATTTAAATAGATCTTCTGCAATTATAGAAATATGACTTCCAAATAGGATATTACATCCATCTCACTACAAAAATAAATAAATATATATATATATATATATAATTCCACAGTAAATAAGAAAGGAGGATCAGAAAAGAAGAAGAAGGAAAAAAAAAAAAAAGATGCATAAAATCTCAAGTGGGATATTCTGGGATATATCCTATTTGAATTCTTCCGAACACGTGCCTCCCATGTGAAATGGGGAGGGAAATGATTCTGAGATTACAGCTATTTAATATTATTTCTGCTGTGCAGAGTCCTGGAAATTTCTTGGGCAGAGGAAAAGGTCTGAATTTACATAATTCTGATTCTGTATTGCATTGTGCACTACCTTCCTGTCATTTAATTTCTAACTAGCAAAAATAGAAGCATAAGAAAGTGTTACAAAATGTAACTGTTCACCCTTTTATTTCCAAATAATGGCCCACATACTACCATCTGTTGTGTGATACTAAGCAAGCATTAATAAAACAGAGCAAAAGCCAACACAGTGGCAAAGAGCAGGGGCTCTAGCAAGTGATGCCCAGGCAGCTGAGAACAACCTTAAACCAGAAAGAAGAAGAGAGCAATATATAAAGCAATAGCTATGTTAACTTCCTAACTATAACAAGAAAAGGGGATAGGAGCCACCTATATGCCAGTCACACTGAATGCTGCTGTCACTCTACAAAAGGAGAAAAGCAGACACCAGCCCACTGCAGATAAACAGAATACAAAGATGAGTAACCCAAAGAAAAAAGAAATCTCCTTCGGCTCAGTTTTCACTCATCCTATATGCAGCTAGCTGGGGTTCCTTTTCATGGTTAAATCCAATTGCCACAGAGTAGAAGTCTTGTTACAGTTTCAGACAAAGACAGATGTGGTTTTGGCTTGAGAAAAAAAAAAAAAAAATTCACTGCCTGAAAATCATAAAGACCTCTGGGGTTACAGAAATAAAATAATAAAATCAATAGAATCAATAGATCAGGGCAAGCTAAACACAGGGCCCACAGAACAGTCAGAGCTCCTGCTCTATGGGGCTACGGGCTGCTCCATCCTGGAGCAGGGACGGTTTCTGGGACATCTAACAACAGCCCCCAGATTTGGCATGGAGGTTATTGAGGAGATGGAGCTCCCACCTTCACAGCTGTGCATGGTGGGAGAGATAGGGACAGTGGGCATAAACTGAGACTAGAGGTGTTCAGGCTGGATGTAGAAAGTTACATTTTCCCCACAAGGACAGCTTGTCAGTGGGACAGGCGGCTTGGAGAGGCTGTGCAGTCTCCATTTCTGTGAGCAAATTGGAGGTTGGACTAGAGACCTCCTGAGGTCCATTCACATCTGAATGAACCTACAAGTCTAAGAAAGGGATGCTAAAAGATCTGCAAGGCTTTTGGGACCCTTATATGTTTAGGTAAATCCATATAGTATTAAAGCACTCAGAGCATTTAAGGTGAAACATTTTTTCCTGACTTCAGTATAGTTCATTCTGCATAAAAGCAGCACATGATGATCAAGAATAGGAACATGAGGCAAGAGACTGAAAAACAAGACTTGAGGGAAAAAAGTGATAAGAGGCAGAAAGAGAAAGAAAGAAAGAAAGATATATTACATGAAAGAACAGCAAAACTTAAAACACAAGACTAGAGGAGGAAGAGAAGGGAAAAGAGAAATTAAAAGATCAGAAAAGTGAAGGCATAGATCATACAAAAGCAATATAAATTAACAGAAAAGACAGAACAGTTTTTCCCATCTCTGCATGCAGATTTATCCATGGAAGAAGATGAGTTGTTATGGTAACAATGCTCTCCAGGAATTTTGCCAAGGAAAGGCATATCAACCTCCACATTATGCCTCTGGGGCAGGTCTCCAGCTGCCATTTCAGAAGAGTAAGTGTTTAAGAAACTGCTACCAAGCAAATTATGTTCATTATTACAAGCACTAAATGGAGACCACACCTCTACAGCAACAATAATTTTATCTGATAACTTAAAAGGCGGATTACAAAAACAAAACAATAGGGACAGAATGAATGCATATATTCAAAATAAATTAGGGTAAGTAATGTCAGGGCAAGAAAGTGAAGTTTGATGGGATATGTATAGGTCTGATAACAGAGGGATACTGAATCATATCTTCTTGCTTTGAGAAAAAATCAAAATTAAAAAAAAAATGAAAAAAAATATTTTTTCAGTATTTTTAGAGGATGTATGTATGCCAATTTATATTATCAAATACAGTAACTATTTAAAAGAAATCTCAGAACTTATATAAATATAAGACAGAAAAATTGTTAATCTTTACTTCAACCCTCCCTTTTTCTAAGTCATCACTATTACTAAGTATTGCTAAGTGTCACTATCAGTGATTTGTAAAAGGGTTACCATCTCAGGACCCAAACATGCTGTATTCTAATTGGCTAATTACCACATAAGCAGTTACAAACTCTTTCCTTTGCCTCAATGAAATCTAAAACAATTAAGGATGGAACACAAACTATTTTGATTAGCTTTTGTTATGCCACTTCAAATTCTACAATGTTTCACATTGTATAAATCAAACCTATCAGTGAAGAATAAACATATATTCATGCTAACTATTTTTAATAGGTGAAAAATTAGTTTTTTGTCTGGTCAAGTTGCTTTCTCTCAAACTTTGCTGCTGTAATACTGCAAGAATTCAAGAACTGAAGAACTGCTCACTTATTTTTTTTTTATTTCTTTATTTTTATTTTTTTTGGGGGGGGGAGGGTGTTAGCCTGGTGTTTTAAAACAATAATTAAAATCTGATCAGTTCCTGTTAATGTGCACCTCTTACCGTAATAAGGACTTTTAAACACATATAGAAAAATAAATGCTTTCACATTTTAAAGAGCATTTTTACAGGCAATCATTTGTAATAAAAGTTAAAAACAAACAAAAACAACATCGTCATCAACAAAAAACAGTTCTCCAGTTTTGCGCCAGGGGAGTTTTAGGTTGGATGTTAGGAAGAACTTCTTTACCGAAAGGGTTGTTAGACATTGGAACGGGCTGCCCACGGAAGTGATGGAGTCACCATCCCTGGAGGTCTTTAAAAGACGTTTAGATGTAGAGCTTAGGGATATGGTTTAGTGGGGACTGTTAGTGTTAGGTCAGAGGTTGGACTCGATGATCTTGAGGTCTCTTCCAACCTAGAAATTCTGTGATTCTC
>CM021732.1:100361576-100453273 GCA_011075105.1 Heteronetta atricapilla
ACGTCCTTTTTATACTGTGGTGCCCAGAACTGCACACAGTACTCGAGTACTTGAGTACTCATAAAGCACCTCATTGTTATACAGAAACCTACTCAATTATTCACGAACTATGAGATACTCTTTTATCCCTGGCTTAGTTTAAGATGCCATTGGATGTAATCAAAACTTCTGAAAGAATTCTGAAGTCCTCAGATAATTGGGGTAGTCATTGTGAAGGAATTCAGCATCAGCCCTTTAACAACAGAGAAAACAATAACCACTTGCAGGTTTTGTCTATATAATATTTAGTACTTCCTGTGAGATTTAAGTGTCTGTTTCTCAGACATGCATAGTTGAAGAAATGCCAAATATTTGATCATTCAATCAGTTTTACAGCATTCTTGGATAAGCACCCAGCTCAACAGAAGTAATTTAATAATTTTCTATGAAGGGCAAACAATAGTTTAATGACATACTTTTTTTTTTTTTTTTTTTTTTTTTTTTTTCCAGAGAAATTTAGAAAGGTAACGTTAAAGATGTGCTGTATTGGGGTTTCCTTTTTATTAAAGTATCATTTATAAGGACCCAAACTAGTTTGGTACAAGCCCTGAGGAGGAATCTAATGAAACTACCTGCTGAGTCCATATCAGAGCAGAGTCTCTTCAAACAGAAATATTATTTCCTCTCTGTTTTGCAAGATGCCCACTGGGCAGAGCAGAAAAAAACACTCCTCTTGACCCCACTATCTGTACACTTCCACATCAGTAAACAATGGCAGTAATTCAGCACACTTGTGGTCAGGTGAGAGCTGGTTCAGCTGCCCCTTGCCATAGCACATAAGGACAGTTTTCATGATGATGCAGAGGCTTTCAGGGGCAAGCAGCCTCTCTTGCTGAAGATAGACACTGCATAGCCTTGTCCTGCAGCAAAGAAAAAGGAGTCCAGACCTGGAACAAAATAACCTTATCTCCCTAGAATGGTTCCTGAAATCTTTCTAGTCAAAAATTCAACTTCCATGGTTACTTCATTTAATCTTTAGATATTCCCTTTTTATATTTTACTTAAAACACTGCTATAGACCAATTTATGACCAATAGACCAATCTTTGCTTAATCTCTCCTTACCTTTTCTTCTGCTTAATTCACCTTACTCTTCTAGTGATGTTCTTATTTTTTAATATTATTGACTAATATGTGCAAAAGTCTGGCCTATGAATAGATCGCTATTCTTCACATCTGTACCACACAGTTCTGTTTTATTATTGTTGTGGATATTAATAATAAATCTATTTAATGACACATTACAGGATACCCATTGACTATTTTTTTAGAAAGAAGGATTTTTTTTCCTTTTCCTAAAATAATTTAAAAGAATTAGCTTGCTGTGGGAATCTTACATATGAATTTCCATTTTCCAGAGACTTCTAAAGACTTTCAATACTCATTTACAAAGATGCAATGCCTGTCTTTATCCACAGCTGTAACTAATTGAGCTTTGCCTGTCATCACTGATATTTAGAAAATGGATTTTTATTGAAAAGTCTCTAAATATTATTCCAGAAATTCCACCTAACACTCAATAAATAAATATATTTTAAAATAAATAAATAAATTTAAATTTAAATAAATAAATAAATAAATTTAACATTTTAGTAATCATCCTGACCCTACCCATAGGGAAGTCTGCTGCCTCCCTGGGGCCAGGGTCAGTGATGTTGCCAGGAAGCTTCCCAACCTGGTACGCCCCTCTGATTATTATCCTCTTTTGATAGTCCAGGCAGGCAGTGACAACATTGAAGAGAGAAGCCTGAAGGCTATCAAAAGAGACTTTAGGGGGCTGGGACGGTTAGTGGATGGAGAGGGAGCACAGGTGGTGTTTTCATCCATCCCTACGGTGGCAGGGAGAGGTACGGAGAGGACACGGAAAGCCCACCTGTTAAACACGTAGCTCCAGGGCTGGTGCCAACGAAGAAATCTTGGGTTTTTCGACCATGGGGCACTTTACTCAGCACCCGGCCTGATGGCCGTAGATGGGTCCCTGTCCTTTAGGGGAAAAAGGATCCTGGGCCAGGAGCTGGCGGGGCTCATTGATAGGGCTTTAAACTAGGTAAGAAGGGGGATGGGGCTGAAGCATGGATTGTTGGGGCTGTGCCAGGGGGAACAATGGCAAGGCCGGAGGATAAGGTAAAGGCCCAGCTGAAGTGCATCTACACCAATGCACGCAGCATGGGTAACAAACAGGAGGAGCTGGAAGCCATCGTGCAGTGGGCAGGCTACGACTTGGTTGCCATCACGGAGACGTGGTGGGACCAGTCTCATGACTGGAGTGCTGCGATGCCTGGCTATAAGCTCTTCAGAAGGGACAGGCAGCACAGAAGGGGTGGTGGTGTGGCTCTCTATATCAGAGAGTCTTTCGATGTTGTAGAACTCGAGGCTAGGAATGACAAGGTCGAGTCCCTTTGGGTTAGGATCAGCAGGGACAACAAGGCTAGTGTCCTGGTCGGGGTCTGCTATAGACCGCCGAACCAGGATGAGGAGACAGATGAGGAGTTCTACAGGCAGCTGACAGAAGTTGCGAAATCTTCAGCGCTTGTACTCGTGGGGGACTTCAACTTCCCTGACATATTCTGGAAGCACAACACAGCCCAGAGAAAGCAGTCTAGGAGGTTACTGGAGATCGTGGAAGATACCTTCCTGACGCAGCTGATTAGTGAACCTACCAGGGGTGATGCCCTGCTAGACCTTCTCTTCACAAACAGAGAAGGACTGGTGGAGGATGTGATTGTCGGGAGTTGTCTTGGGCAGAGTGACCACGAAATGGTGGAGTTCACTATTCTTGGCGAGGCCAGGAAGGGGACCAGTAAAACCACTGTATTGGACTTTCGGAGGGCTGACTTTGGGCTGCTCAGGACACTGGTTGGTGGAGTTCCTTGGGAGGCGGTTCTAAAGGGCAGAGGGGTCCAGGAAGGCTGGGAGCTCTTCAAGAGGGAAATCCTAATGGCGCAAGAGCGGTCTGTCCCCATGTGCCCAAAGATGAGCCAGCGGGGAAGAAGACCAGCCTGGCTCAACAGAGAATTGTGGCTTCAGCTTAGGAGAAAAAAGAGGGTTTATAATCTTTGGAAAAGTGGGCAGGCCACTAGGGAGGACTATGAGGATGTAGTGAGGCTGTGCAGGGACAAAATTAGGAAGGCCAAAGCTCATCTGGAGCTCAATCTGGCTACTGCCGTTAAAGATAACAAAAAACGTTTTTACAAATACATCAACACAAAAAGGAGGACTAAGGAGAATCTCCATCCTTTACTGGATGCAGGGGGAAACTTAGTTACAAGAGATGAGGAAAAGGCGGAGGTGCTCAATGCCTTCTTTGCCTCAGTCTTTAGCGGCAATACCGGTTGTTCTCTGGATACCCAGTACCCTGAGCTGGTGGAAGGGGATGGAGAGCAGGATGTGGCCCTCACCATCCATGAAGAACTGGTTGGTGACCTGCTACGGCACTTGGATGTGCGCAAGTCGATGGGGCCGGATGGGATCCACCCAAGGGTACTGAGAGAACTGGCAGAGGAGCTGGCCAAGCCCCTATCCATCATTTATCAGCAGTCCTGGCTATCGGGGGAGGTCCCAGCTGACTGGCGGCTAGCAAATGTGATGCCCATCTACAAGAAGGGCCGAAGGGCAGACCCGGGGAACTACAGGCCTGTCAGTTTGACCTCAGTGCCAGGGAAGCTCATGGAGCAGATCCTCTTGAGAGTCATCAGGCGGCACTTGAAGGGCAAGCAGGCGATCAGGCCCAGTCAGCATGGGTTTATGGAAGGCAGATCCTGCTTGACGAACCTGATCTCCTTCTATGACAAAGTGACGCGCTGGGTGGATGAGGGAAAGGCTGTGGATGTGGTCTACAGACCACAGGTCTGCAGAGCTACAGGCTGGGAGATGAGTGGTTGGAGAGCTGCCAGGCAGAGAAGGACCTGGGAGTGATGGTGGACAGTCGGCTGAATATGAGCCAGCAGTGTGCTCAGGTGGCCAAGAAGGCCAACGGCATCCTGGCTTGGATCAGAAACAGTGTAGCCAGCAGGGCTAGGGAGGTGATCGTCCCCCTGTACTCGGCTCTGGTGAGGCCGCACCTCGAGTACTGTGTTCAGTTTTGGGCCCCTCGCTACAAGAAGGACATCGAGGTGCTTGAGTGGGTCCAGAGAAGGGCGACGAAGCTGGTGAGGGGCCTGGAGAACAAGTCCTACGAGGAGCGGCTGAAGGAGCTGGGATTGTTCAGCCTGGAGAAGAGGAGGCTCAGGGGTGACCTTATCGCTCTCTACAGATACCTTAAATGATGCTGTAGCGAGGTGGGGGTTGGCCTGTTCTCCCACGTGCCTGGTGACCGGACAAGGGGGAATGGGCTTAAGTTGTGCCAGGGGAGTTTTAGGTTAGATGTTAGGAAGAACTTCTTTACTGAAAGGGTTGTTAGGCACTGGAACAGGCTGCCCAGGGAGGTGGTGGAGTCACCATCCCTGGAAGTCCTTAAAAGACGTTTAGATGTAGAGCTTAGGGATATGGTTTAGTGGGGACTGTTAGTGTTAGGTTAGAGGTTGGACTTGATGATCTTGAGGTCTCTTCCAACCTAGAAATTCTGTGACTCTGTGATCCCCCCCCCCAAAAAAAAAATTACAATTGTATAGAACTGTAATCGGATCACTTAAGATTTCTTTAAGACATACATCTCCATCCCTCTATCAAACAGTACAAATGGCAATAATTTCCTCTACTATATTGGAAAACCACCTGATTTTCTGTCAGTAGAAACAGAACAGCTGCAGATTTCTCTCCTGAGAGAAGCATTAGGGAGCCAGGTCCTAGCTACCAACAGAAACCATCACTGACCAGGACAGGCTCCAAAGACAGGCTCATGGAGCTCTTTGCTAGAGAAACCCCAATGGTTCTCCCAGGAAGATGCCTGCATTCTAATGTTCAGTCTTGTGTTTATATCTTATTATTTACAGAAAAGGCTGGCTGATTTATCCTCCCTTACTTTCCATGTGCAGAGGTCTCTTATTAGATGACACATCTGCAGTAAAATCACTAAAACATTAGAAGTTCAAACTGACTTTTTTAGTTTTCTCCATTAAAAGCGGATTAAGTTTTTATGGGGTATGTAAGAGAAATAAAGTATGGCATGAGATTAAAAAACAAAGACCAACAACCACAAAAAAGCACCTTGGCACTCAAATTAAAAATGTAGCATTCACTGTAATAAAAATAAAAATACTTGTCACAATAAAGTCACATTTAACTATTGTTTTGACACCATCACTTGTTGTTTGTTGTTGTTCTTTTGATTCTCCCGTGTATACTTTGGCAAGGGGAGAAGAGATGAGAGGTGACATTTCACTGCTTCAGCAGAATTACACGTCACACATTTAAATAAAATTTAAAAGGTACTGAAGAAATTATTGTCTGTGAAAAGGCCCAAGAGGAAAATGAGAAGACAAAAATCACTCATGCCTCAGCTAAAGAGCAAGTTACAAGATTTGAACTATTGCTGAATAAAGTCTACAGGATTTAAAAAAAAAAAAAAAAAAAAAAAAAAACAAGTCACCATTGGAATCCATCTACCTGTTACCAATACTTTGCATTAACAAGATAGAAGCAAATACTGTTGTAAAAACACATGCTATTCCTCCTGCTTTGGTTTCTGGGCACATTTGAAATGAAGATGCCCCAGAAACATTGTTTCTCCTGTCTTGACCAGCAGGGATTTTACTGACTACTTTTCCGAATTACAGTTACCATAGCACTGAGCAGGTACGTTAGGAATGGCAAACTTCAATCTGGATGACAAAGCCAACAAGGAGATCATATCTAGGCACAGCGCTGAGCTTCCAAATGGGCACAGAGCTGTAGGAATCAAGGGTACTGCCCCTTAACCCCATGCTAAGAAGTTGCCCGTCTCTGCACAGATAAGCAGAGTTTCCCCATGGCCATCTGACACCCAGCAATCTCTGCTCAGGCAGGAAGCAAGGCAAAAGTAACCTACAGCCCTGATCAAATGTGTGAGGTTACTTGCTTCTGTCAGTAGCTCTGGGATATTGGGCTGTTTGTTCTTTACCACAAGATACAAAAACCCTTGGGAACATTTTCTTTCTCTTTTTTTTTTTTTTTTTTTTTTTTCATTGATTAACTTTCCACTCCCTCGAACTGTAAAGCCAGGATTCAAAAATCACAGATATATCCTAAAATGATCACTAGTAATGTCTGTAATAAGTAAATACTGTCTGAAGATGTGTTGTTGAAGGCAGTCAAATACAGAGAGATTCATAGTGTATTATATCTTTGCTCTTGCTCTTGAGCTTCATTTTATCATCCTAATTAGGAAGCAAAGATAAGCCTGTAGTTTAGAAACCTTGTTTCTAAACGACATTCAACAAGGTTATAGAAGACAATTAGGCCTTAGATCATTTTGGTGTCACAGTTCAAATCCTCAATATTTTTATAGCATATTTTTATTATTCTTATTTTCCAAATTGCAAACATGATGGCATTTAAAAATATGAATAGAAGAAATATAGAAACATCTGGCACAAACTCAGATTAGATCAATCCTTGGGGGCTTGATTGCAGTCAGTGAGAATTATGATGGTTAGAGATGATTATGGACAATTCATCCAGTATATATATGTTACTTTTCTATAACATACCATTATAGATTCATATATATGTTTATAATATACTATAATTTGTGGTTTTATAGTCACAGGCTATATATGTAATCCATAAGATTTATTTTACTATTAGAGAATTCTGTAAATTCAAAGCTCACCATAGTAATTTTTGAAATATTCATATAGAAACTAAAGTACTGTGTGCACAAACAATTTAGCTGTGGGAGCTGAAGTATTTTATTTATTTTTTTATCCTTTTGGGGAAACAAGAGGGGGATACATATCTGGAAAGACTTGCATGTTTTATTCTTCTGAATAGTGATTTTATTTATTTATTTATTTATTTTATCCTTAGATACCTACAGCTTAAAAACTCGGCATCATTATTTTGCTTCAAAACACCAGCTGGGCAGTTCAAGGATAGAAGGACAACAAAGAATTAACTCAGATTTCATAGCAGTCTGCACCTCCACAGAATGTATCATTTTTTATTTGAATCAATTATTTTCATAAAATCAGTTCCAGTAGCCATTTTTGGCTTTCTGCATTTCCAGCTCCATTTCAGCAAGACTAACTTCAGTGACTCTTTTGATGAGAAACTAATACTGCTCTCTTCATGTTTGGCCTCATAAAGTAGATAAAAAGCAATCTGTTTACGAAAGTTTTAGCAGGCATACAGCAGGAAAACCCTAGAACTTGGAATATTTTAAAGAAATGATTATGGCCAAGAAATATCAGGCATTTTATTGAGCTTAAACGGAACATGCAGCAATTATATATGAACAATTATGTGGCCAGAATTTGTACTCAAATCTATGTCAAAAACTTGGAGAGAAGCTTCAGTTTGATTACCCTCTAATAAAGAATTTGAGTAATTTCTCAAACTGAACCAAGCTTAAGCCACTAGTTTATTTCAGTCACCAGACACTACTGTTGTTTTTTTGATGGGAACATCATTTTTTTCACCACTTTTTATACTGTTTTACTTTAATTAGTTACAAAAACACATAGTCCACTTGAATATGATAAACTGAAAATAATGGTTAGATATTCTGCAATGAGAAGTAGTATTTACAGAGAAGTTGCAACTTCTCTCTTTAGGTTTAATCATATAGCTATATATTGAAGTAATGGAAATATTACTGGAGTAACGGTTCTTAATTTTTGACTCTTCCATATGTAAGTTTATTAAAGCTGAAACGCAGTAACTTTTACATGTATTTAGTAGAAACTCATAACTTTTTTTTTCTCAAAATAATAATAATAATAACAAAGGCACTTCCCACATCTGAAGGGGAATTTAATGTTGAGGAACAGATAAAGCTGGAGTCTTTACAATACAAAAAACAGACCTTTACACACAACCTGAAATAACATACCTTCATTGAAAGAAGATATGAATCTACTCAGATCCTAAGCATTGTACTTTAGGAAGGTAGGGATTTGTGAAAACAAGTGTTACAAAATCAAAACCATGCAACAGAATACCTTAAAATGAAACAAAGCTTCTGAACAGAACAGTAATCATAAACACCTGTTCTATACTGAAGGACAAAATTCAAACCATTTTACAGCTTCAATTCAGAGGGTTGTAAGCTCAAATTCAGAGACAAAAAATATTCTTTAGATTGACATCATCATCAGATAGCATTCTCTCCCCTCGACATTGCAGCATAGAAACCTCTCTCAGCAAAGCTATCACAGTCTTCAAGGTATTGTTAACATTCCACTGAATATTTATAAAGGTACATAATTTCTAACATCATTGATCCTCAGAGTAGAACAGGAAAGCTAGAGTCTTTTATTTTTGGATGTGTTTTGTAGTTTCAGCATGTGTCTATTAAATCCTGCAAAGTCAGCCACATTAGTACTGGTGAAAGACAAATATGATATATAGGTGCTGGTATTAAGTGCTTGGTCACTGTTCCAAGCATTCTTGAAGTGTATGCAACATATTTAAATACAGCAAGATTAAACTATATGCTAATGTAGAAGAAAAGCCCTTCAAACATCCTCTGATATATTGTATTGAAGAACAGCACATAAATTCTGAAAAGTGCACTTATCCACGACATATGATTCAATAAACCTCTAAAGTAGCAGGTTGTGTGAATCAATCATTTCCTAAAAATCAAATTTATCTTTTTTTTTTTTTTAATGGAGTTACACATTATGTTTTGACTCTCCTTAAAGCATTATGGCACCCACTAGATTTTATGGATAAAATAATTTTGTATAGAAAAAGAAAGTGCTCTGAAAAGTGAAGCCTACTGTAGGATTAAAGTAGTATCCTGAAAACAACAGTGATCAAGAGGATGTCTAATAACAGTGAAGTTTTATTGATATTTGATCACCAGCACTACTGTACTTTTAAGTTAAATTCTTCTGCCAAAGAATCACAGATTTAACAGATGCCAGTGTCCCCCCAAAGACCTTCATTACATCTTTTAACCTAACTGAAGGAGAGGAAAATTAACTAATAGCTGTAAGTAACTGGAAATAGTTAAAAGATCCAAATTTGCAAGAATCCTCTGCAGCAGTAATAAAAAAAATATGCAACAGAAGCTTGTTGTTGAATAGTTTGGTGAAGGTTTTTTTTGTTTGTTTGTTTTTTTTTCAGTATTCACAGAACAATCTGGAATCTGTAAAGTTGAAGCAAACAGACAAAAAATCGTATTTGCTCTAGATAAAAGTTTAAGAGGAAGATGTATATAATGAATATTTCAAAAACTTCACTCATTTGTATAGTGGTATGTTTCTGCCATCCCTGCTACTTTATTTTAAAGTATTTACTGAAAATCTAAAAAAAAAAAAAAAAAAAAAAAAAAAAAAAAAAAAAAGAAAAAATATTTTATTGCAATGCATCAGTATTGTAGACGTACCAATCTTCTATTGCAGTGCATTGCACTGGGAAGAAAAAAAAAAAAAAAAAAAAAGAGAGAGTTGTCTAAGCAAGAAAAAGGTGAGAAAACAAACATATTTACACAAAACTAAGAGGATTTGGAAGAAAATCTATAGCCGTTAGCTCATGTAACTACTAATATCAAATCTGTTCAGCTTTTGTTGCAACAACAAATTTTTAACAGATAAAGACACCATTTACTCAAAGAAAACTAGCATTAATTATCTTCCCTAAGAACTCAAAAGCAGCTGGTGTGCTACATCCTCACCCATCACATGTTCTGGGGATATGTGTTGGTACGGGGGTTGGAAATAATTTTGTTGCAACCCAAGGGAAATAATGTAGAGGAAAAGCAGATGGTCTCCAAATCCAGGTTTCATAAGTACAAAAGACCACTCTGAATTCCCTGCTCTGTACCTGTGATAGATCTCAAAAAAAGTCTGCCCTGGAAGTGTTTTAAAGATTCACCCAAAGTTTATCCAAGTAAATCCACAGAAGCCATGTCAATGCCAATATGCTTTAACTCAAACCCAGCACAGTAAAACTTAAGGCATCATAGATCACATGAAAATTTCTTTGGTAAAGGAAAGGTGGTAAGCAAATCAATTATATTATCTCAAGAAACAACCAATCAAACAAACAAAAACTGTCATTGCTTCCACTGATTATCATCAGCTTTCTAGACCCTGTGGGAGATAAGAATATCCTTTTACAATCACTCCCAATGGGCAGAAGAAGTGATTAGTCTGCTCAGCTGATGCTATCTACTTTGATATTCTAAAGAGCTGCATACAAATAGAAATATCTTGATTTTCTTCGCTCTGGGGACCACCTAGGGACAGGATTGGACAGCGGAAGAGAAAAAAATACTTCAATATTTGTGGTCAAATTAAACAGAAAACCTCAGATATGCTATATAGACAATACGCTATCTAGCATCCCGATTCAATATTAACTAGAACAAGTCCTTTTTCTCACTTGCAGTACTAAAAGCGCAACCACAGAAAACAGTGTTGTTGACATTCTGTGACTGCTGAGATAGTGTCAGTTACAAGTTCTGAAGTTGTAATATGTATTCTAATACAAAAGACAAGGAGGGAGAGAGACAAAAATATGCTTGTATGCTCATTAGTATTACCTCTACAGTAGTAGTAACTGGCAGTATTACCAGAAGCAAGATTTGGCTTTGTAGTATTAACTGATTAATCATAATACTTTAGTTGTGAAGTTTCAGGTAGAGACTTAAAAAGTAGGAGACTTGTCTCAGATACAGTTTTATATGAGAGCCAATCAATTAACTCACAAAATCAGAACAAGTCAGCTTTCTTTTTAAGCAATCTTTCCATGCAAAAAGCCAATAGAAAACTATAGTTACAAAATAAAATACACAGGTTGTATGGAAAATATCTCATAGGGTCAATAAAATAATTATTATTTTTATCTAGCTTTATTAATAGCAACTCTGAATAAGTACATACTATGAATCATTAACTAAATGAAAGTTGTCAAATTTTGATGAACACAGAGGCTGTCAGAGTGTGGACTAAGATTTTGGGGGGGCATTTTTTATTTTTTTATTTTTTTTCAATTTTGTATTAATGAAAGAAGCAAAGTGTGATGAGCAATTCATTATGCAGTATGAATAATTCTTACCTTCTTCAAGGTAAGAGTTTATGTACATAGTACTAGTAGACTGGCTCACCACAGGTACTGTCTTACACATCAAGAGTCCACAGAAAGTGTACTTTTTTGACCTATTTATTTTGTAATGAAGTTATGGAGAAATATTGCTTCCACCTCTAAAAATTCCCAAATGCTGTTCAATACCTTAAAATCAAGGGAACTGAAGGAAGGAAAAAGTTATCAATATGGAATTACATAAACAAACGCTCATAATCCCAGGCTATCCAGCATACAGACAGATAGATCTAAGTGCAGCACTGCAGAGAAGCAATTGCTACACGTACTACCATATTGCTTTAAAGCCTGCATTAAGGTGACTCAGCCTGCATATCAACTGAAATAATTAGGTGAGAATTAGGCATAGATGAATGAGAAAAAATGTGCAAGTCACTGAGCCCTGCCTCTTTGGTTGTAGAAATCCATGCAATAGGTGGCCACCACTTTTTGAACTTCTTCTACACATCAACATATTTACATCCAAAGAGATATCTGAAGTATGTCAGTTTTTCTTGTCCTGATGTACTGGCTTACCAGAATAGACTAACTCCGTTCCTGAGGGGTAGAAGGAGAACAGTATCAGGCATTTCACAGTCATGCTTCTTTTCTCATAGCTTTGGAAAACTAGTTTTTTGGGGGGGATTTAATTCATAAGCCTTGCCCAGCAGAAATTTTAATTCTTGCAACTCGTATTTTCATGAATGGATTTTTGTCTTTGAATCCAAATCACTTGGTTTAGTGTATTTTTCAGTTGCCTTTAGTACTTTTAACATGTATTATAATGAATCTATCAGCAGTAAGAACTGTTTAAGTGCAGACACAGTAGTTCAATACAGAATTCACCAGTGAATTCACAGCATCAGTTCACAGCAAGACAGTCACTTTGACACTCAGTAGCTGAGGATCCTGAACCATCTTAACTTTTGATGACAGAACCTTTTGTTCTACTTCTCTTTAGAAGGATCCTACTCTATTCTTTTTAGACAGAGCATAGTATGTAATTTCTCCTTCATCTCTTCTACATTTCAAATTAGTAAGCCACTGCTTCCTATTGTTTTCCCTCAGGTCTTTTTAAGTCTGCCTGCTGGTCTTTAAACATCTTTCATTAATCACCTTAAATGAGTTCAGTCATGGTTTATGATGGATTTACGCTTTTAGACTTTATAAATGAATAAAAATATTATATAAATGGATTTGACCCATAATGGAACATCTATCAGACTTCTTTACAATGATATATTTCATTGAACATTTCACAGAATTCTACATTTCTCTGCTGTTACCTCTATAATTGCTGCTATTTCTACTGATGCATATGACAAATTCCTTTTCTGCTGTTAACAGGCTTCATTCTTCCATTATTAGCAGCACAGTAATTAAGGAATATTATTAGCATTAGTAATTGTCTCACAGGGTAAGTTACTAGAGATATACTAGAATGCCATAGGATACATAGTTTGCTTATTTCCATCCTACGTACATGGCTGAAATCTGTTTTTATAGGAGACATACCAAACAAAACATTCTACAACAATACTTGTTTGGACGCAAAGTCTTTTAAAATATTTTCCAGATATTTTAGATGCACCTATCCTTGTTTCTGAAGTCCACAGAAACATCATTAAAAAGCAGTGGTTTCCAACGGTACAGACATTTTAAAGGTATAGGCAATGAAGATGAGGCTATTATTTTTTTTCTGTACTTAGTCTTTTACAAAAGCACAGTTGTTAACTACACAATTTCTGAGTCTTATTTATATTCAGCTTCTCTAGTCATCTTCTGCACATGGGGGTCTCGCGTTAGTTACCTGCATTTTATAACAGTGAGAGCAGTATTATCGCTGACCACAGAGAGAACAGGAAGAGAGAAGTGGTATATTTCACCAAAATTAGTCAGGTTTTACCTCAAAATACCATCGTTAAGATGGGTGGTCAAAATTACCCAGAAGCGCTCTTTTCAGAATTTCCTTTTATGCCCATTGCTAATAAAAAATTATACTCAAAAATAGTTAAAAAAAGCTAAAAAAATGAAGAAGATAATACAAAGTATACCTACATATATCAATAGTAGACCTGATCTTGTGGACAAACCTCTTCTAGAAGGACAGAATCCAATCATTTCTTATTCTATGTCTTCCTGGTAAAAACCATTAGAATTATTCTGACAGAATGTGCACAAAGTAGTCCGTATATATCCAGTTTGTCTTTCAGTGCTCTTTATCATTCAGACTTCATGAGAAGGCCACAATTTTCTGTCCTTAGTCAAGAAGTCTTCAAACAACCTTTGGTTACAACTGAAGGCATATAAAACCCCTGCACCCATAAAAAGAATTTGCTTTGGACTAATTTAAATGTTTTAAATTCATTTGGACAATTATTGGTTTTTGACCAGCCAAAACATCAGTAATTTAGGATTAGACGGTGTTTTGCGCTTAGTCTTGGAGTCTTAGTGTTTATTTAAAATGGGATTACTTTAAAAGCAAGTTTAAAAGTGTTTCCCTGCCTTATTCCCCTGCTATATCTCCAAATACAAAAGAACAGTTTAATTTATTATGGGAAATAATTAGCTTTTGATATATATATGTATATATAATATATATTTCAGGAAAAGGAAGACAAGCCTAATTAAAAAATAATAATAATAAAATACTCCCTTCAGTGACCCTTATGCTAATTCAGTACCACAATACAAACATATACTTAATACCTTTAAGTTCATGCAGTTTTATTTCATCAGAGTTGTCACTGTTCTTTGTAACAACAATACATCACTTTTCCAAAGATGCAAGTCACTTATGTAATTCACTGTTTGTACTAAATATACACCCACAAATAAATGCCTGAATGTATAAATACAACTTTACTCAGACACTTTATTGTGAGGAATGTATAGCATCAAAATGAAGGCACAGAAGACATCAAAATTTAACTAATTTGTAGGTACTAAAATTGGAAAATTCATTACCACAGAGGATCTAAACAAAGCGTATGTTCTTCAAATAACAATAATAATGATAATAAAGCACTTGCAAGGTTTGCTGACTGAAGTCCTTCATTTCTAAGTCAGCACTTTTTCAGATATTACCTACCACTGGTGATTAAAATTTCTTAGAACTGTCATGAAGATGGTGTGCATCACATAAGAGAGTTCTTAAATTAAGAAATCTATTTTAGTACCCCTTTCATTACTGCTGCAAAGAATTCTTGTAAATTGTAAACAGCAAAAGATTGATGTGATGGCTGAGATTGTTTTTAAATCACATAATAACAATCAATAGTCCCACTCAGGGCTGATGGACTATCTAACCTTGATGATCCTGTGAACGTGTGAATTAATGACTAAAGGCTACCTTAAATGCTTACATTTTCTTTAAGAGACAAATTCAGGTAAATTTCTCTCTGAAGAGGTTTTTTGAGGAAAAATGACTTGGAGAGGTATTTCTTTACACTTTTTTTTTTTGTTGTTGTTCTTCCGTTTTGCCTTTTATTCTCTTTAAAACTGGATTTAAATGAGGTTGAGCAGAATTGGTCCACAGGGCCTATGAGAGGCTTTGCCACTTGTAGACAGGGTTTGACAGGGCTGTCAAGCAAAGGCAATGGCTGGAAGGTATCAAATCAGTTTCCTATCATGTTCTAGTTCTGCAAATGTTAAAAGAATTTTACAATTTGCTTCTCCCAAGCCAGCCTTGGTCTCTCTTTCCATTCCTCATTCTTCTTACTGCTGCATTCTTGTCAGCAGCAAAAATGTCAGCTTTTGGGAAAACTTAGGATGACAGCTCTTTCCCCACTTAAGATTGCAAAAATATCTGAAATTCAACTTTCTTCTTTCCAAATAAAGGTCTTCCCAAAAAGGGTTGTCAACAGAAATTTTTAAAAAGTCAATGAACTAAACGATGGATCTTTTAGCAATGGTTGTGGCTCACTATGTACCTGTAAAACTGATTACGGTGTCTATGGATTAAGGTTTAGTTATTTGTTGTTTAGTGTTGATTTTTCTAGAGTAAGGATATGTATTTTTTTTCCTAAATTCATCATGCTCTATGCCTCTGAATTCCATAATTCTGACCTCATCTCTTCAGTCTAAACATAGCACAGTTCAAAACATTCACACAGATGTCAGACTCTGAACAAAAGCTGAATAGAAAATAGATTTCAAGCTCTCAAATATTAGTTTCCATTGTTTTGAAAGTATGAAGGGAGAGAAATAACTCCATGTCTGGGATCAGAGTTCCATCTGCTATTACAGAAATGTGTGCTTCTACTTAACATCATACAATGCACTCTCTGTTGACAAGTTTTAAAGTTTTGACCACATTGCCTAGATACTTATATCACAACACTTATGGGATAATTCAAAACTTGTATCTTTTACTCCCAGTCTATTATAACTCGCACCCTGTACATGTTAAATACAATGATTTTGTTAAATTTTATAGAAGAAATAGTATAGGCACCATACGGATTTTTAAATTAAGGTGCTTATTTGTACAAAGACACTTTTCTCTCCTTTTCTGTGTCATGTTTTAAGAGAAGCACTGCACAAATCAGCATTTACAGGCCTGCTGTTGTTGTAGTAGCATTTTGGAAGAAAACATCCATCATGAATCACAGAATCATAGAATTAGGGTTTGAAAAGACCTCCAAAATCATCCGGTCCAACCATCACCCTACTACCAATATCACCCACTAAACCATGTCCCTAAGCACCTAACTTAGTCTAGAAAGGTCACAGGCTCAAATCAACTGCTTTCTCTAGATTTCATCAAGGCACTTAACACCTTGCAAATTAGAAGTTAAGATTTCATTGATATTTAAATGTATCACCTTTGTATTTCTAACATTCTTGTAAAAATACGTGAGCACTCTAGTGTCACAACATCAGGACTGGTGTGACTCCACAGATGTAAATTATTGCTTGAAGAGAAGAGAATGTGCTTCCAAGCATTCCAGAAAACTAATTTCCTGCATGTCACCTGCAATTAATGATAGCTGAATGAATAAGACAAAACTTATGTGTGAAGACGACTCATAGGATGAATAAATAAATTTGATTCATTCATTTTTCATCTAAACAACTGCAAATACCACTGAAGGCAAGCATAGCAAGTCTTCCAAGTTATTGACAGGTTGTAAGACACATCAGAAGTGACAAAAATTTAAAACGAAACAGAACACATTTCTCATTTTCAACTCCTGGTAGTAGATTCCTTTAAGAAAATATGATAGTGGTAAATATATAAATAAAAATATACTGGCTACCCTTCTTGTTATCTTTATCTTTGGCTATCTATTGGCTAACCTTCTTTACCTTTATCTTCTGTTTTCTTGCAGAAAACTTTTCTTTCTTCGGATGGAGATATGATACTTATATTTCCCCTGCCTCCGAAGGAAGCACATTTCCAAGACTAAACAAAACTCAGACAAACAAATTTGATTTCTGAAAATTAAAATGGAATCAGCACTAAGTTTTTATCTTGTCTCACTGAAGAGTTGTTTTCCAGATAGAATGAAATAATTAACATTAGCTCTCAAGAGAAGACTCCCAGATGGTCAGAGTCTGAACACAGGGAATTTTGCCAGTGGAAATAACAGCTTATGCCTCAGTGGTTTGAAAGATGGCACTTCATTTATTTTGTTTATGAGATCAATTTGTGAAGGAATTTCACCTCTGAAACTCTTGCATATATTCAAGCAATAGTGACTAAAATATGGAAGAGAAAAGAGAAGCCCAAAAAAGTACCGTCATGACCTTGTGACACGGTCAGCTACTCACTCTACTTGGAGACTGTCACATCTGGTCTTGTGGCTGAATGCCTGGATGGCTGTCTGCAAAATCAAACCAAACCAAACCAAACCAAACCAAACAAACAAACAAAAAGCTACCTCAGGAACAACCAATACTTCATCATTATCATTCAGGACATCTCATAGGAAAGTTATGACTCAGATACACATATTGTCTTAGACGCATCTCCTGTGACAATAGTGGACAACCCCTAAAAATCACTCATCTCAAACCTGAATGATCCTGTTCAGACCCCCAGGAAACATATTCCCTGCACTGCACCAAAACAAGCAGTGTAACAGTCTCAGAAATGAGCATTTTCTTCTTGTATTGTTTTACAATGTTGTCGATCCCTCTCCCTGCAATATCTGTCCTTAATCCTTCCAAACCAAGCAAAATAAATGTCTGACAGAATCCCTTCTTCTGCACCCAATCAGAAACTTCAAAACTAATAACTGCTGGTACATCCTTCCTCCACTTTGCTAATTTATTGAAATGACTGAGAACTGGTCATAAGGCTTACTGGAAACCAATTGTACTCTTTCACATAAACAGAAAAGGTAGGATAACAAGATATTGATG
Organism: Heteronetta atricapilla; assembly: GCA_011075105.1. Classification (NCBI taxonomy): domain Eukaryota; kingdom Metazoa; phylum Chordata; class Aves; order Anseriformes; family Anatidae; genus Heteronetta; species Heteronetta atricapilla. The sequence continues at coordinate 100,379,153 of CM021732.1, forward strand.
TAAACTCTGCCATAGTTTGACATCCCTATTAGGCATCCTAATTCCTAGCTTGAAAGAGTCTTTTATTGGATAGTTTTGAATCAAGCACAGACCCTGAACCTCTCAAACAGATTCTTGACATGTCAGCTATATTTTAAAAACAAAACAAAACAAAACTCATTATTAAAATCAAGGTTTGGCACTATATTTTTTTGCATACTACTGCAGCTTAGAGATTTCTCCCTCACTTATTTCTTTGCACTGGATCTGGAAATGAAGAACAAGTAAGAACTGGTGGCATCTCAGTAATTTCCATAGCAACACACCAATTTACCTGGCATGACTACGACTCCACTGTCAGTGAAAGCTGAAAGAAAAGCAAGGCTGAGGAAGCATTTTTCAAGAATTCAGACACATGACTAATTTCAAGTAGACCAAATTCTAACTTAAGTTAGAATACTGTTACCAATATTAAAATAAATAAATAAAATCAATCTTAACATAGAGTTTATTTCCTGTAGACCTCAAACAGTGAATGGATGACTTCTTTAAAATAGCCACTAGATTTCATCATTCATTTAATTCCGTATATTATTTACATTACAGTAAAGATTACTTAAATAAGGGGTGACATCTTCATGTTTTACTGCAGTAGTACTCCATATATCCATTCAAGGATAGAAGAACACAAAATATACTAGGTTTTAAATATGAATTTGATTTAAAATTTCCTTGCCTACTTATGACATTCAATATTTACTAAACAATACTTATAGAAATTTGGTATTCAGAACAGCAAAAGTTTCATTATCAATTAATGAATAGAAAAGCTTTGGAAGAAAGTTACCATGTTAATAAGTGATTGATAATCACTAACAATACCAGTAAAAATAAAACAAAACAAAAAAAAACTAATACCACAAGAACTAAACTTATTATTATTATTATTATTATTATTTAATAAGGCCCAGGAGATTATAGTTCTCAGGTGAAATCTTAAAACTAATCAAAAATTCATCTGAATACAAATCATTATGCCTCCTATAATCCAAACCAATTAATAAACATGATCCTATCAGAGCATTTAAAATATGTTTTGATAAACTGATTACCAAAAAGCAGTCATAACAAAAAGAAAAAGAAAAAAAAAAAAAAAAAAACAGAACAAAAAAAAAAACACATTGAACACTTGCTCTGTCTTCGATAAGGTCTCTGCCTTTTCTGGGTTGTTTGAGAGATGAATCAAACCTCCTTATTTTCCTTCTTTCCAGCTCACATCATTACAGTTCCAGCCCACCCACATACTGACCCATCAAAAAGTATGATCCTTTTTCCCTAGTCCTTTTCAGGGATTCACAACAACAAAATAAAGTGTTAATAACTTTTTACGAGAGCCAAATGTTTCCAGAGTACTTAGCCACAGGTACCTCAGTGAGATCATCTTAGACAAGCATCCCACAGCTGGAAGATTTAATACACTTGTGTGACTTGAGTTGTTGCACTAAGAAATGGGTCTATAACCAGATGAGGATAATTTTGTCAGGAGTGGGGTAAAGAACAACGTGGATGGCCTTCCAGATTTACCTATCACACAAAGCCCTGGTTGATGCTTTGTTACATGATGCCTGGTACCTTAAAAGAGAAATGACTAGCTGCATGGAGACAGAACTGGTATGATGAAAATGTTTTGCGATGAAGGAAAGTAATGATTTTGCAGTCTGTGTTTTATGTGACAGTGAGAGACTGTCAACACTAATTGTAGGGGAAGTCAAACTTTAAATTGTTCTTAACATATCAGGAACCTGATCTTCTCGGGAAGAGATCTGAGCTGTAGTATGAATATACTGTTTACTGCACCCTTCCTATTACCTCATCTTCAGAACTCTTACCCCATTGTCCCCACAGTCCCTGCAGAACTCCTCTTACCCCATCCATCCTCCTTATTTCCTCCAATTTCAGCTCAGATTTGTGAACTTGCTCAGCACCATCGTTCTTGTTCTCACTGCACTCAGTCTCATACTTCAAGTAGCAAACTTTCCCAGCTTGCCTCCACTCATTCCAGTACATTTCCTACTTGCCCTGTCTAGGAAAGCAATGAATGTATCTCCCTGTTTTCTTCCTTGAAATTCTGAGTTCAGAACCTCATTATACCAGGCTGCTAAACTATCTTTATTCACACGGTGCAATGAAACATCTAAACGTACAATTATTTACCTAAGAGATATGAGCAATAGCATAACATTGTCAAAGGACTAAGAATGCAGTGTAGTGACAGGACAAGGAGGAATGGCTTTAAACTGAAAAAGGGTAAGTTTAGATTAGACATAAGGAAGTTCTTTACTATGATGGTGGTGAGGCACTGGAACAAGTTGCCCAGAGAAGCTGGGGATCCTTGAACTTCCCCGGAAGTGTTTAAGGCCAGGTTGAGCAACCTGGGCTTTGAGCAAGCTGATCTAATGGGAGATGTCCTTGACCATGACAGGGGGGGTGATTTTAAGGTCCCTTCCAGCCCAAACCATTCTATGATTCCCAAATCTTTGGTTGTAAATCCATTATTTCTAAACTTTTCCCATTCTGTCTCACCTTTACAATGCATTACCACTTGTCCTTTTTACTTGCTTGTTCTTAAATACCTACCTTTCACAGGAAGATATTCACTTCACCTTGTAAGTACTGTTGATACAGGGTAACCTAGGAGAATTAAAGAAGAAAATAATAGCTTCTATCCCTGTCAGGTCTCAGTACAGAGGGTTGATTCATTTAACCTCACTAATGTGTGGTTTCTCTTGCTGCCTATTGGTGACTTCAGTAACTTCTACACCAGCTGAAAGACTCAGTGTTCAGACAATGTACTTGGTTTCCTTAATGTACTTTGAGAAAAATGTTCCAAAAGCCTTCCAAAAGAGTCTACATAGTAGCTCCACAGCTGCTGTCACTTCCCCCAACAAACGTATGCAAACTGGTGCATATGCAGAACTGAAGACCTACCTGCCATGCTCCATAACTACTGTTTTGTGATTGTTCACTTTTCTCATTACACTGAAAATCAGCTCTCTGCAAAGTAGATGGTTTGTAAAACTTGTCCTGGCCACCTGTATTTTGCCTTTATTGTAAGCAGTGAAATCACATTTCCCCTACCTTTTACTGTATCTTCTTTATCTGTTGAATACATGCGACAAGGCATGTTTGTCTTTATCATTTCATAGATATGTTGTTGCTATAGCATTGGATTTACTTTTCTATTTTAGACTTGCAACACTTTGAACTATAAATACAAAAACAAAATCTTCAAATATTTAGCTTCCTGTTATACTGTTAAGACACTATCTTTGGTTTGCTTCAAAATTATATGAAGACTCAGATTGTGTAATTGAGAAGACATATTTCAGGTGCTACATATGAAATTGCAAATATTTATTCATCTTTTTTTTTATTATTTTTTTATTTTAATATATGACAGAGGCCCCTGATCCAACAGCTGTGGTGAGGTAGGCACTGTAACGGCCCGGGTAAGAAGACGGTATTATGTTGTGAGACCAAGATAATAATTTTATGCAAAAATGATTTTCACTGTTCATTTTTCTAAAGAGCAAAATCATTAAAAGTACAGCATAATGCTCTGTAATTATAATTTGTCATTTCCCCTGTTAAAAATACATTCTAATTGCTTTAAGTGAAAACACATCATTATAACTTCTTTTGAAAGGGGAGCTAATAAATAGATTAGTAAAATCATAGAATCATAGAATCATAGAATATCCTGAGTTGGAAGGGACCCTTAAGGATCATCAAGTCCAACTCTTGACACCGCACAGGTCTACCCAGAAGTTCAGACCATGTGACTAAGTGCACAGTCCAATCGCTTCTTAAACTCAGTCAGGCTCGGTGCGGTGACCACTTCCCTGGGGAGTCTGTTCCAGTGTGCAACCACTCTCTCTGTGAAGAACCCCCTCCTGATGTCAAGCCTAAACTTCCCCTGTCTCAGCTTAACCCCGTTCCCGCGGGTCCTGTCGCTGGTGTTAATGGAGAAAAGGTCTCCTGCCTCTCGACACCCCCTTACGAGGAAGTTGTAGACTGCGATGAGGTCTCCTCTCAGCCTCCTCTTCTACAGGCTGAACAGGCCCAGTGCCCTCAGCCGTTCCTCGTACGTCTTCCCCTCCAGGCCTTTCACCATCTTCGTAGCCCTCCTCTGGACACTCTCCAACAGTTTCATGTCCTTTTTATACTGTGGTGCCCAGAACTGCACACAGTACTCGAGGTGAGGTCGCACCAGCGCAGAGTAGAGCGGGACAATCACCTCCCTCGACCTACTAGCGATGCCGTACTTGATGCACCCCAGGACACGGTTGGCCCTCCTGGCTGCCAGGGCACACTGCTGGCTCATACTCAACTTGCTGTCTACCACAACCCCCAGATCCCTCTCTTCTAGGCTGCTCTCCAGCGTCTCATCGCCCAGTCTGTACGTGCAGCCAGGGTTTCCCCGTCCCAGGTGCAGGACCCGGCACTTACTCTTATTGAACTTCATGCGGTTGGTGATCGCCCAGCTCTCCAACCTATCCAGATCCCTCTGCAAGGCCTTTCCACCCTCATCCGAGTCCACAACTCCTCCAAGTTTGGTGTCATCAGCAAACTTGCTCAAAATACCTTCTATTCCTACATCCAGATCGTTTATAAAAATATTGAAAAGTACCGGCCCTAAAATGGAGCCTTGAGGGACCCCACTGGTGACCGCCCGCCAGCCCGACGCAGCCCCATTCACCATAACCCTTTGGGCCCTGCCCGTTAGCCAATTGCTCACCCATCGGATGATGTTTTTATTTAGCTGTATGGTGGACATTTTGTCCAGTAGGATCCTATGGGAAACCGTGTCAAAAGCCTTGCTGAAGTCCAAAAAAATCACATCAGCTGGTTTCCCTTGGTCCACCATACGGGTGATCTTATCATAAAAGGAAATCAGGTTAGTTAGGCAGGACCTACTCTTCACAAACCCATGCTGGCTGGGACCAATGACTGCTTTGTCCCCCAGGTGCGCCTCAGTAAGTTCGAGAACCATCTTCTCCATGATTTTACCAGGCACTGACGTGAGACTGACAGGCCTGTAATTGCTTGGGTCTTCTTTCTGACCCTTCTTGAAAATCGGCACAACATTTGCCAGCTTCCAGTCTACCGGGACCTCTCCAGACTCCCAGGATAGTTGAAAAATAATTGAGAGAGGTTCCGCGATGACGTCCGCCAGCTCCTTCAGTACCCGGGGATGAATCCCATCCGGACCCATGGACTTGTAGGGATCCAGGTGGAGTAGCAAATCCCGCACACGTTCAGGGTCAGTTGGGAGTTTGTCATCCCCACCGTCCCGGTCCTCCAGCTCAGGGCACCCTGGGTCCCGAAGCCCATCATTGGCATTGAAGACAGAGGCAAAGAAGGCGTTAAGCGTCTCTGCTTTGCCTATGTCATTGTCTGTGAGGAGACCTTCCCTATCAAGGAGGGGCCCTATGTATTCTTTAGTTCTCCTTTTTCCATTCACATATCTAAAAAAACCCTTTTTATTATCTCTCACAGACACAGCCAGCTTCAACTCTAGGTGTGCTTTAGCCACACGAATTTTCTTCCTACAAACACGAACAGCATCCCTGTATTCTTTCCATGTCACCTGGCCCTCCTTCCAGTAGCGAAAGACTCTCTGTTTCCACCTAATCTCCATTAGAATGTTCCTGGTCAGCCACGCCGGCCTCCTGCCCCGCCTGCCTGACTTGTGATATTTAGGAACTGCCTGTTCTTGTGCTTCTAGGAGGCATCGCTTAAAGAATGACCAGCACTGGTGGACATCGAGGCCTTCAAGAGCAGCTTCCCAGGGGACCTTGCTGACTAGTTCCCTGAGCAGCCTGAAGTCCGCCTTCGCCATATCTAGGGATAAGGTTTTGGTGGCACTTTTCCTTCTGTCGCCGTAAATTTTGAACTCAACCACATCATGGTCGCTATGACCGAGGCGGCCACCAATCACCACATCTCCCACCAGGCCCTCTCTGTTTTCTAGCAATAGGTCTAGGAGGGCACCTTTCCTAGTTGGCTCCGTTAGCACCTGCACCAAGAAGTTATCATATAGGTGCTTCATGAACCTCCTGGACTTGCTCGTGTCTGCCGTGTGGCACTCCCAGTTAACGTCTGGCAAGTTGAAGTCCCCCATAAGGACAAGGGGAGTTAATCTCGAGGCCTCTCTTAGTTCTGTAAAGAATAATTTATTGGCGCTATCATCCTGGCCAGGCGGTCTGTAATAGACTCCCACAACTACATCCCCTTTATTTGTTCGTCCCTTGATCCTTACCCAGAGGCTCTCAACTTTGCCATCGCCGACCTGAAGTTCCACACAGTCCAGCCCCTGCTTCACATACATCGCCACCCCACCACCTCGCCTTCCCTGCCTGTCCCTCCTGAAGAGCCTGTAACCATCTATCGCAACACCCCAGTCACAGGACTCATCCCACCAGGTTTCGCTTATGCCGATGATGTCGTAGTTGCGGGACTGGGCCAGTACTTCTAGCTCATCCATTTTATTCCTCATACTGCGTGCGTTCATGTAGAAACATTTCAGGTGTGTCTCCTTACACTCAGCACCTTGTGGATCTAACCGAAGGACCTCACTGGCACACAGCCCCTCTGATTCTAGCGTACCATCCCTTAGGTCTTCACCGGCGTGCCTGGTTTTAGCCCCTTCCCCCTTCAACTCTAGTTTAAAGCCCTATCTATCAGCCCTGCCAACTCCTGACCAAAGATCCTTACCCCTCTCCGAGACAGGCGCATCCCATCCGGTGCCATCAGGCCCGGTGTAGCATAGACCTTCCCATGATCAAAGAACCCAAAGTTCTGCCGGTCACACCAGTCTCGAAACCACGAGTTTAGGTGAACAGCACACCTTTCAGCTTCGATCCCCCCTATCGGAAGGACAGAGGCAAACACAACCTGCGCGCCTGATCCTCTAAGTAGTCGCCCCAAATCCCTAAAGTCTCTTTTGATCGCCTTCAGACTTCTCTTTGCTACTTCATTGCTACCAGCCTGAAAGACCAGTAGCGGGTAGTAGTCAGTGGGCCGTACCAGGCGCTTGACTTTCTTGGCAACGTCCCTGACCCTGGCTCCAGGGAGGCAGCAGACTTCCCTACGGGTAGGGTCAGGCCGACAAATAGGGCCCTCTGTTCCCCTAAGGATAGAGTCTCCCACAACGATCACTCTCCTGTCTTTCTTGGTGGAGGCAGTCCTGATGTGTGGAGTCGACCTCCTCGCCCTAGGCATCCTCCTGGGAACACTTTCTATCTCTTCCTCAGTTGCCGGTCTCTCAATCTCCAGGGCCTCAAACCTGTTCTGTAAGGGCACCTGGGAAGGTGGGGCCGGAAGGGGAGGGCATCGCCTGCGATGTCGAGCAGGGACCTGTCTCCATTCCTCCTCAACTCCCAGATCCCCTCCCTCTGCCCGACAGCGACAGGGCCGGGGGTCCACCCCCATTTGGGGTGTCTCCCCGGTACCTCTCCTCGAGGCCCTGCAGGGAGTTACTCCACAAGTCTATCTCCCGCTCACACTCCCTAATATCCCTCAACCTCTCCACCTCCTCCTTGAGCTCTGCCACCATGCGGACCAGGTCATCCACCTGCTCGCACCTCACACACGCAGCGTCTCTGCCTCCCGCCGATGGCAGCAGCAGGCTCTGACACTCCCTGCATCCGGTGACCTGAACCGCTGCATTCTTTAACGGGTAGTCGGTCTGGGTGTGTACCGACTTCCTGGAGAGAGCACCGTGCCTAATGGAGACCATTATCGCCTCGCTATCGGCTGTCGTTAAGAGGTGTTCGTGTGGGCGGGGGTTGCTCTCCGCCCTTCCTGCGCGCCCTGCCTGCGCGAACTGCCGCGCTAACTGCCTTGCCACGCCCTGTTTGCCCGCCCTGGTCGCTCGCGCTCCCTAGGGGCTGCTTTTGAACGGCCGGGGAGGGGGCGCTGCTGGCTCCGCCTTCGCCTCGTCAGCCTCCCTCACGAGGGCTGCCGGGTCCTGGCGGCTCCCTCGAGTAGGCTCGATACCGGAAAGTTAGCCCTGCCTGGCCCGATCCCCCGCTCCGCTGCAGAACGCGTCTGCCCCGGAGCCGATCGCCTCGGCAAATGGCTACATTGGCATACATCCAATGGCATACAATGGCATACATCCTACAGTCAGTACATTAAATCATGTTTATTCATTCATCTGAGACTGGAGCATATAATGTGCATCTTCTTATGGAAAGAAACAGTTATGGGGAATGGCTGGGTCATGGAATTAGCCAAGGGATTTTGAGTTTTCCACATCTTGTTTGATGGTGTGAATCCTACCCAGCTTGGGACTGAAGCTTATTACTGTCTGCTGTCTACACAAAGAAATAAAGTTATCTTTGCCCAGTTCCAAGTTCACAGGTGTCCAGTGTTACCACAAATGACAACAATTAATACATATTTAAGTAATGTCAGCAAAAAGGCAGAAGATTTTAACAGTATAACAAAGATAATTACTTAATTGGATATGAGGAGTTTATCAATACTACATTTTGGGAAGATGATGTGGACAAAATATCAATTATTTTCTGTGTCAGATCATTGTATGTAGATGACTGCATTCTTCTATAAAACTTAAAATATCTAATTTCACCACATTTAAAAAACTTAAGAAAGTAAAGTAGCAATGCTATTGTTATCTTTATTTTTATTTATTATTTATAAATTTAGCTTTTTTCATCTTAAAGTAAGATTTTAATAGCCAAAATACAGTTACAATAATGAGTATGGCTGTACTCAGAGGCTTGAAGAATTATTTTGGAGTATACAATTAATTATTTCATTTTCTATGACCCTTAGAGCAGCTGTGTAGGAAACTACTGTAAGCAGGAAGAGAGCAACAAAGAAAGTTATGGATTAAATTATCCAGACCCCTTATTATTAACCTTTAGGTGAATAGGGTTGGTTCTTTTGTCATCTTAATAACCTCAGCTATAGCTTTGTTATGTGGAATAAGCAGCAACTCAGGCAAACATCAAACTAACAAAGTGACAGAATAATTACAGTGTAAAAGCACTGTGTTGTAACAGTACTTGAATTATACTAACACTAAATATAAAAATTAAAAGACAAGGGACTATTTGCCATGTACTTCACTCTCCACCAATGAACACTTTGTTCAGCTACTTGTTTGTAATTGGGCAGTATGTTAGGTGCTGTAAAATCTTTTCACAAAGCTTGGCCTGGAGAAAACGCCCATGTTTTTTTTTTTGTTTATTTGTTTGTTTGGTTTTTTTTTTTAGTTCCAGAATAGATGAAAACATATATTTAAGTGACAAAACTTTTGAGATAAATAATCTGAAATCACTTCTTTTCCAAACATACAGATTTAGAATTGATTCCCAGTGGTGATGCACTGCCTCTGTCTCAGCATTTCAGGCTGCTACAATTTTCAACAAGGGCCAGGTTCTTAGAATACCTGTGGTTCTTAGAATACACAATAATGTGGCTCCCACTATAGCATGTACCAAAGTAGACATTGGATCATGGGGCATGACTTTCAGTAAGTAAGCTCACAAAAGGAAAAAATATGACATTTATTTTCATATATATATAATACAAAAGGGAATATTTGTTTTAAATCTTTAAAATTAATTGGGGAAAATAATTAAAATCTACAATTTATTCTCTCATTAGTTATAAATAATAACAATAACTCGTGTAGTAACTGCATTTCTTTAAAAGGGTATTAGGACAGAAACTTCCCAACTAGCCTTATAATTTTTTATGTCATCTTCATAACCACTACTCATTGTAGTCACTTAATTCCTGTGATCTTCTGCTAAAGAAAATAAGAAAACTAAATATGCCAGGCTTTAAAAAAAAAATCAATTTAAAAATAAAAAATAAATTTGAAGGTTTTTTTGAGTTCACATATAGTTTTTAAACATTCAAACTGTTCAGTAATTTTCTTTTGGTCTCATGAATAAGGATATCCCTTTTTGGTATGACGAGAGTTTAAATGAGTGGAAAACTCTCAATCTATTCCAGAACAGGAACCAGACCTTACTGTTTGTAGGCAGAAATATACTGAAACCCTGTAAGAAAGGTTGACCTGGAATAGCTTCTGCATATTTTACATGTCACCTTTACAGCAGAAAAAATATCGGAAAAGAAAAATGAGTTTTAGTTTTAGAGCTTCTGAATTTCCTTTATTCAAAAGGAAAGATGTCCATTTGTCTGAAGCATTAATGGGAATCATCTTGTTCTTCAGATCCATGTCCCTCTTTGGATGATCAATTACAAGTATTAGGACTTTCTCATGGTACTAAACACAAACGTCTTTACTGAAAAATAAGGATTTTGGCTAAGTGAACAGTCATTGTGCTATGCTCTGTAGGTGTCCAGTACACAAACTGGCATTGTGTTTCATATGTATTTTGTATCATTTAATAACAGTAATAATATGCACATTAAAATATTGATGTTCTTATGTAGATATTAAAATAAAATGAGGCAGCTGTTAATTTCCTGAATCTGAAATCAAATTTATTCTATCCTATTTAGATCCAGATGAAACAAAAATATTATCTATTCATAAAAACAAGCATTATGGAAGAGTACACAATTTAGAATTCACTAAGCATCTGTCTTAAAGCAATAAACTGAAGATAAACAGAAGGAAAAAATATCGGAAAATAAAAAAAAAAGACTAAATTGTAGTGGCTGTTAGTTATCTAGGTATCTAACTAGTCAAAACTTAAAGTAGGGATGGCAACCTGCTTTAAAAATTTGATTCACTCTGACCTGGAATAGCTTCTGCATATTTTACATGTCACCTTTACAGCAGAAAGGTTATCTTGCCAACAGCACTTTGTATTCATGGACACTCTTCCTCGTTTTACTAAATAGAGTGTTTTTTTGCTTCCCTTTGATACGTTATCAAGGTTAGTAACATATTAAAGATTAAGTTAATAATGTTGAACAGTTTCAATAACTGAAAAAAAAATATTTCCTACTTCATTTCAGACAATGGAACTTGAGTAGCTATAGAGAAGTTCCCTGTTGAAACCATCACTCACAGTTCATTTAGCTACCTCATGTTTCAGACATTTGCATACAGAATCTCCTGATAGTTACAAGCAGGCTCCATTTAGCTTCAGTGACATTGATTATAAGAATTAGGTATAGTTGCATAAGTATGTGCTGATTCAAACTTTCACCCAAAATGGAAGAAATCATCATTACTGAAAGAATTCGTGCTTCAGCTTGTCTTAACTGTTGGGCACAATCCAGCTCTGTGCAGAAAGATGACACCCAGTTCATTCTGCTAAATAAGACTTGGCAGTCTCACTTTGACAAGCTATTTGGGATAAAAATTCTTGCACAGACTTTTGTTACAGTTCTCCATAGGACAGAATTCCACTTTGGCTCTGAGTAACTATACACATTTGTACAAACTCATTTATGTTTAACAGGCTATGCACTCTTCCCAGTATTTATGTCTTTCTTAAAAAGAAAAAAAAAAAAAAAGGATCATAACGTATAAGAGATATTCATTCATACTGCTGATGCAAATTCTGTGTAACTAAAAGGGAAAGGCTTTATCTGATGAATCTTGAATATCATATTATATATATGATATGTGATATAAATTCAATTTATTTATAATATAAATTGAATATCATAAGGGAAGGTTTAATTACATATTTTCTTAAGGTTTAATCATACCATTGTGGTGCTATCATTAAGATAAAGCATGTTCATGTTTAAGAAGAAATGAATTTTATTTAATAGATAGCAAATACTGAAATATTGCTATTGATGTATTTTGAAATGAAGACTGAAAAGAAAAAATTCTGAAGGCTATGATTTGACAACATTATACAATGTCTTTGACTAACACCATCAAATAGACCTCATTCTTAAATGAAAATGTTAATATACTTTGTCACATATTAAAAAACAAATATTTTTAATATAGAATCTGCATGTAATTCTAATATATTTTTCACCTGAATTTTAGTCCATATTTTGGAAAATAAAGAATTTTATAAAAATGACAAAGAATCCAGAACAGGTGCACCAGGCATGTATGATTTTGCTGATGCTTATTATAATAAAAGGAAAAATAGAACAAAGAGAAATTATGAAGACCTTACATAGGTAAACCAACATGTTTATATATATATATATACATATAAATAAACCTAGTGAGGTATGCTAGTATTTTGAAAGCTCTGCATATTGACAAAGCAGTCCCATCCTAAGTTTTAAAGAAAATGTGTGTGAGTCATCCTCAATAAGTTGCATTGCAAGCCTTAGCTTTCTCTTACAGCAATTGAGATTGGCTTGTGCAAAATGCGTTTTCAAAAATCTACATTGTAAGAGGCCAATAGCTTGCCATTTACTTTGTGATTAAATGGCACAGGTACCACTATAATTAGGCAGTCTATCAATGTCTTCTACCTGGTTGTTTACATTCCATGAGACTGTATGAATGAAGGTTATTAAAGTTTTCATTAAGTCCTCGGTTGCTGTGCATGCACGAACATGAAGCCAATTAATTTAAAGGTATAGGGGTTTTTACTCTTTTTATCTTTCTTGAGAGCCTTACTGCTGCTTCTTATACTTCGCTGAACAATACAAAATTCCAAAAAGATATATATATATATATAGTTTAAAATAGAGAACAGAAACTTGACCTTTGATAAAAGTATATAGTTCGTGTCATTATTGCCCCTATGTCAGAAAACCAATGTCAACAACCAATGAGGTGGTATTTCAGAACAAATTAGGTGCATGATTAAAGAGCACATATTGGTACTGCACAGCATAACACAGAGAGTAAATGATATACAGAAGGTAACATACAAAGGGAATTAAAGTATAATTGTATATATTAAACTGAATTTTGAATACGTGATTGGATTTCCAAAAAACTTTTGATCTTTCAAAAGTTTTCAAAACTTTTGATCTCTCAAAAAACTTTTGATAGCTATTAAGTAAATAGGGCAACATTTACATAAGAAGGAATAACAAGGAATGGAGAAATAGTTGAGTAAAAGGCAGGAAACAGGAGTGGGAGCACATGTCCAGTCTTCGCAATGGAGGAGGAGTCAGCAGTGAAGCTCTGCTAGAGCCTGCTGCAAAGTCCTAAGCTGCTCACCCTGGGGCCTAGTACATGGGCAGGCAGCTCGTGATGATACACTGGTGCTGGAGAAAACTGGGAGGAGGGCAGACCATGAGGAGGCAGAGCAAGCACTTTTGAGTAACTGGATACTGAAATGGCAATGACACTGGCAATGATGCAATGGTGATCCCAACAAAAACAGTATCTGAATTTTCTAGGAAGGACAATTCAAAAGTAGCAGCATCTCATTTTCTGCAGTCATTTATCATTTCTTCAAATGTATTCTTGTGCAAAATCCTACCTTTTAAAAAATATTACAAGATTGCAAGTAAAGATATTTAAGACAGAAGGCAAACATGCAAAAGTACATCTCAAAAAGTACCTTGCTTTTTTAAGTTAAAGAGCACCAATAGGCATCTTGTGCATTCTCAGCTGAAACTCAGTGATAGACCTATAGCACTTTCCAGTATGTAAGTGTATTTGGCTAAATTCTTCAGGCATCAAAAATTAAAGCATTATTACTGTCTCATCTTTACAAATCTTCTTATATATCTTTCAAAAACAAGATGGAAGGCATAGCAGATAAAAGGTAACATTCTACCCATAACACCAACAGAAACGAATAGTTAAACAATAGAAACAAATAGTTGAACAATAGAAATAAATACAATTTTTCCTTTAAGAATGTCACTAAAAATAGAATCAACAAAGTTCTTAGTCAAAAAATAAACAAACAAAAAACCAACACTTGTAAGCCTCCCTATTCTAGAAGGAAAATGTGATTTTAAGATACAAGATTAAGATTAAAATACATTTTTTTTTTTCCTGACCATTCAGTAAATTTCCTTATGCTATTATTTTTTTCAGATTAAGCCCTTATAACTAACTGGTTCTCAGTAAGAACATTCTAGAACCCATTCTGAATCATCTGGGTCTCTCCAGTGACCTAGGTGAATAAAATTTGGCATTTCCCTTCAGAAGCCAAAGCTGAAATGCTCATTTGAATTGCTTAGATTATTTACTCACCTAGTCTTTAAAGCATGCTACACTAATAGGGCTTAAAGTTACTTACAGGTCAAAACGTACATAAATATGCAGTGCTGGATTGCCATCTTTTGGTGCACAATTTGTAAATCTCTTAAATCAAAAGAATAAAAACAGCGGTAATTGCTTATTGAGAACATAAAAGAAACATCAGAGGAAAAAGGACAAAGTAAGAATTGGTGAACAGGTTATTTTTATAGAATACTTCAAATGATCTGATTTGTCACTTTTACTGTTACTCATCACTATATTGTAATTTTATCATGATATTTTAAAAATCCTTAGCCTACCCGTGTTGCAAAATCAGACAGACTATGTCACTCAAATTCAAAATTTAAGAAAAGATATTAAATCTTTGCACCCTCAATTTGTATTTCAGTTAGAAACATCATTAGTAAAACTTTGTTACACACACTGTAGCCATAGCAAATGTGTAGAAAATCTTCCATGGAAAAAAATCCAGATGTTCAATTTGGAGGAGAGACAAGAAAATAGGTGCAGTAGAAAGCATATACTAGAATATTTATTTTTCTTTAAAAATTACTACTGATTTTCTTTCTTGTTACAGTTAAGTGTCATAAAAAATGTTGTTCTAAAAGTAAGTTTCTATGGTGTTCTATAGTTTCTATGTCAGCTTCCATATGAAACATATTGTAGATTTCTTTTCTATAAGGTTTGTGTTTTGTTTCCTGCGGTTCCCTTAACAAAGCAATTGATTCTTGGGGCAATTTTGTATAACAATTTTTATAAAATAATGTTCCAAGAGAGGCACAATATTACTGCACTTGTGAAACTGAAAAAGTAAATTAGTTTAGGGCTAATTTTTTTGCTGGCAGAAATTCATAGTACTAAATCAGCACCATCAGCAAAACTGCAATTTGGGCATTGTTTTCGTTACTAATAACTAATTAACAATACTAATTACAAATGGCTGAGCTGAAATATAAGCATGAGTGACCAGTCAAGAATTTCCATTAACAATACAAAACAGAAAAATATCAGTAATAAAATACAAAATAAAATACATGTACACTGACAGCTCATTATGAAAACAGCAGCTCATTAATGTTACTGTACTTAACATGGAACACTAGTATTCATTCATTAGATTATATGTGAAAACAAACAAACAAACAAAAAAAACAAACCTGAAATACAAATCCTATAGATGATTTAAATTTATGTCCAGTGACATGACTGATAACCTTTCAGATAATTTTAATAGGCTTAAAGGTTAGAGCATTTTGTTCCTTCTCCAACATAGTTAAGGAAGCACTCTATGAACTTGCTTTTAATTGTATATAAAAAAAAAATCTATTTCATTATATGCTTAGGATTTCTAAAATATATTCTAATTTAATGAAATTACACAATTTATACGCATACAATATTTGCACTGTTCTGATTTATGGCTTTGTTCTAAATGTTCAGGTATTGTCTACAAATATATATATTTTTTTTCTCTCCTTTTTTTTTTCTTCAGAATAAGAATATTAGCATTATTCTTATTTAACTATGAATTCATTTTTTTATTTTTTTTTAAAATGAAGTGTTGTAAATTTACAGAGTGAAAAATATTTGAAATATATTTGCAACAGGTATTAAACCTACCTGCCAAGCTTTTGTTTTTAAAGTTCTCAGCTGTCAATGCTGAAAATGAATGTAGTTAGGGAGGATGGGAGAATGCTGTTCTTCATTGCAAATAGTAACCAGGCTATAGTGTGTCTTGTTTCTGTTAGTTTTACAATGCCTACAAATGAATAGCTCTTCAGCTTGACCTCCCCAGTGAAATAAACATCATTCCTCCCAATTTCCAGATGTTCCTTATTACTTCTATTTCAAAGAGTGAAATCAACATACTTGTAAAACATTAACACAATTAAAATCCCACAACATACAGATTACTTCAGAATGATCAGAAATAACCTGAGGGCTTGTTCCCAGGATTCATGTTTGGAAAGGAATTAGGAGAATGCAGTCCATTATGTTAACAGCTTCTGTTACAGTGTAGTCTATGTTTGGTAGCTCAAGAATTTCTTACAAGTAAGAAAAAATAAATTTCCTGTATTGATAATATGTATCATAGATTTTAGGATTTTAACCAAAAGAGTTACAATGAAAAAAGTGATGTTTTTTTTTTTTAAAAAAAGCAGACGTCACACACACAATTATTTATTTGTTTATTTGAAATTAATTATTTTTTTTACAAAGCAAACTGTTGACGTATTTCATTGATATACTGCAGTGTCTGTAAATGGGGCTGAGAACCCAGTGTCCACATAATCTACATTCCACTTCGGAGTTGTGTCTTGTTCCATTGATAAAATGCTTTTATAGGTTGGAGTGCATAAGGTGCAACCCCAGCACTTCTCCTGGGATCTGTCTAGGTTTCCTAGTCAGTCCTCCAAGACTGCTTTGTAATACAAAAAGAAGTATGACTAGGGACGAAAAGAAGAGTACAATTAATGTGATATAAAACGATTAATGAAGGTGATCAAAAACAGAACTGGAAACGGTACCAAATATGTATATATATATATATGTTACGTATTATAATTGGTGTGGATCATTTAAACAATGTTAGTACTGACACTTGAAAATCATACACAGAGAAAAAAAAAAGAAACTTCTTTAATTTAAACTTCTGTGGAAAACTATGTAAAAAAATCATTCAGCTTCTACTTAGAATACATATTGCCAACACTGAAGTCTTAGAAAATATCTACATTAAAAAAAATAGTAATAACAAATAAATCCCACTATAAATCATACTTTTAATCTTTTATACTATGTTTTTACTCATATGGAGGTAAAAATATTGTGTTGAGGAAGCTCTGTTTCATATGCAACATATGTCTTACATGATCTTGCAAGAAAGCTGATTTGGTTCCTCTGGACTGAGAAGGTTACCACTGAGTTCATAAAAAAGAAAACTACAAAAAATGACCATCTAGAACAACTCCCCTGCACAATTACAGGACAAAGTCTTAATGGTTTTCTGCTAATAGCAAAGTGAATATAAATGTCAAAACTCTTTTTTGGAAAAAGAAAAATTCCATTATTCACTTACTGTTCCAAAACATTCAAGATGCTATTATATAGTTTCTCTCAACTAATGAAGGCAAAAAAAAAAAAATGATGTCTTTGAATGAGTTCACTTAAAGTCAGCAGAACAATCAATAAATACACATTTGAATTATCCATTCAATGTAATAAAGACTGCTTTTAGAAAAAAAAAAAAAAAAAAAAAAAAAAAAAACTTAGATATACTGTACAGGTAACCTCTATAATCTCTCATCATTTACAGAACAGGTTTTATCTGTGTTGGCCAAATTTCGTGAGTTTGGGATGTTTATGAGATACAGAAAGAAAGTATATGTTGGAGGGAAGGGATGCCATCCAGATAGACCTAGACAGACTTGAGAGGTGGGCCTGTGTGACCTTGATAAAATTCAACAGGGCCAAGTACAAGATTCTGTATCTGGGATGGGGCAATCCCAAGCATAATCTTGCTGGGGGGAGAATGGGTTGAACGCAGCCTTGAGGAGATGGAGCTGGGGATGTTAGTGGATGAGCCAGCAACATGCACTTGCAGTCCAGAAAGCCATATCCTGGTCTATATCAAAAGTAGCATGGCCAGTATGGAGAGGGAGGTGATTCTTCCCCTCTACTCTACTCTGCTCTGCTCTCGTGAGACCCCACCTGGAGTAATACATTAAGCTCTGAGGCCCCCACCACAAGAAGGACATGTACATAACAGGACAAGTACAGAGGAAGGCCATGATCAGAAGACAGAAGCACCTTTCCTGAGCACAGGCTGAGAGAGCTGAGGTTGGAACCTGGAACAGAGAAGGCTCCAGTTAGACCTTACAGTGGCCTTCCCATACCTAAAAGGAGCCTACAAGAAAGAAAGAGGGACTCTTTGTCAGGAAGTGTAGGGATAGGACAAGAGGGAATGGCTTTAAAATAAAAGAGGGTAGGTTTAGGTAAGACATTAGAAAAAATTATTCAGTCAGACAGTAGAGAGGCACTGGAACAGGCTGCCCAGAGAAGCTGTGAATGCCCTATCCCCAGCAGTGTTCAAGGCCAGGTTGGATGGGTCCTTGAGGAATGTGGTCTAATTGGAGATGTCCCTGCACATAGTAGGGAGTATGGAATTAGGTGATCTTTAAGGTCCCTTCCAACCCAGACCATTCTAGGATTCTCTGATACAGCAAACATACCAAAAAAACTATTTGCGTTGGATAAATTATCTTTTTATTTTTCAGAGGATATAAAGAAGGAGACTGAAGGCCAGAAGTGTCTCAGAGCTTCCTTTTCATTTAAACAATTCAGAAACTAAGGTTATATTTGCATAATTTACACATAACTGTTATGTTTATTTTTTTGTTAATTGTTGTACTAGAATTTATATAAAGTTGTTTTTCAAAGATCCCTTGCTCTATGTCCACATCTGAGGACAGAAATTCTGCTTGGGGAGTTTTGTGTCATATCATTCTCATCACTTCTGCAAAAATCCTGCCTGCTGTAGTTTTGGCTTAATACTACTGAAGTAACAGATTGTGTGGTATAAATAAAAACACGGGATAAAAATCACAAAACTAGGCTTCTCCCTTTGCTCTTCATGTGTACAGGTCAGGTCACTTAGATGTATTTAATTTGCATTTCCTTTGAGATAGAATTCATATTTCTTTTAAGCACACATTAATGGTAATTGAAGTAAAATTAGAAACACAGCTGTGTGATCTAGGTCTCCAGTGCAAGGCAAAAAACAGATGGAAAAGGATAGTGAATCTGTTTGGATTTTATGGAATTTTAACTCCTTAAAGCAAAGAGCACCAGAAATTATCTGAGAAGGAGATATTAGAGCACTGACTTTTGATGAGTTTTCAGTGACTCAGTGGAAAGGGAAAGAGATGCACACTTACTCATTACAGGCAGCAATCTCTTTGCTCTGCAACATGAACGTCAACTTATTTATTTATCTGTTTGTTTGTTTGTTTGTTTATTTATTTAAGGAAGCATCCATTTTCAAAATGATAGCTCTGAAGAGACGGGTATGAAGAACAGATAAATAGTATAGACAGCAGCCATATAAAGGCTATGTTCAGAAATAATGAAAATGAAATGGGTTATTACAACTAAGGACACTGACATGTTAGGTATCTTGGAAATACTGTTACAAAAAGAATTAGATGAATTCTGGTATAGAAATTCTGGTATAGAAATATGAGAATGACACAGTAGGTGACGTCATGGTGCTCTAAAGAAGAAACAAGACAATTAAGCTTAATAAATTAAGACATCTACTCAGTAATATTCCACCAAAGAAATGAACTACATAAAAGTATTTAAGTTAGCAAACTGAAATTAAATGGATCAGTTAAAAAATTAAAAGTTAAAAATTAAAAGTACTTAATGTAGAACATCAAACTGAATATATAAGACACATGAAAAAGACACATACACACACACAAAAAGTGCCTTTTTTTAACCATCAGAAGATGGCAGAAATAATTTGAAAAATGTATTCTTAAAAAAGTGAAAGTTGTGTCCAGCTGAATAACATAGAGAAGAATATGATTTCTAACAAGTTAAATGCAAAACTGTAAGTCAGGCCAAAGAATATTTTGAGGTATAAAAAACTTGGGAAAAAAAGAAGAAAAGAATATCCAATGCCAGGGAGTCTGGACAGTAAGTGTGTAAATTAAATGTTCAAAGAACATATTTGTAAGAGAAAAATAATAATAATTCTTTGCATCAGTCTACTGAGGATAGTGAATGACATCCAAACCACTTTTTTTTTTCTTTTTTTTTTCTTTTTTTCTTTTTTGACATTAAATAAGTAGCTGTCTCAGTTAAAACATTAGTAAAAAAGGCTTTAAAAAGTAATCAATAAAATTACTAATAAAAGATTATTACAACCCAACAGCACTTATACAAGAGGTGCACAACTCAAGTATAGAAATTCCAAAAGATTAAGTGAATGAATTATCTTTTAAAATGGTCCCATTACTAGTATGATAAGCAGTAACTGTGACCAAAATTTTTATTCCAACAGATGTGGTACAAAATGCAGAGCATGGAGCTTGACTTCCACAAGTAAAATAGTCAAAAACAAAGAACAGAGTTAATAAGAAATGGATAAGCATTGTAAAATTGTGAAATGTCAATGTAGCTTTTGGAGTCAGGTATACAGCTTCTTAGAACAGACAGGGTACAATCTGAACTTGAGAGAAGGGAAATAATAGTTATAAAAAGTAAATAATAGCTCCTTTAATGGGATAGACTAAAAACATATAAATGCTTCAGCTTGGAAAGAGAGACTGGCATGGTGAAGATGGATAGGTCAAGATGGATTGCTCACTGATTCATAATGAAATAAAATAAAATAAAAATAAAATAAATAAAGAATAATAAAATAAAATAAAAATAAAATAAAGAATAATAAAATAAAAATAAAATAAAATAAATAAAAATAATAAAATCAGGGGCATCACATGAAACTATTTTTCATACAATAAACAATAAAGAAAGTACTATTCATATCCCTCAAAACAATATTGTGGAATTTATTGCTGTAGCTGTATTAGATACCAATGTCTAAAAGTACTTAAACAGCAATTAAAAAAAATTAGAAAATGCTCACCACCAAGTATCAATCAAAATACTACTGACCTCTGTTTGGAAAACACTGAACAGCACAAGCTCAGAAAAGTATCACTCTAAATTTGCTGTGATGTTTTGTTGTTGCTAACATAGGTATCTTCTACTAACTTCATTGGATACCAAGTTGGACAGACAGTGTGGCCGTTATGTGTTCTTATATGAAGTATGTTTCAGAAAACCAGTATCAATTTACTTTGCTATGTCTTTCACAAATTCTAATACACTATATTCTGTTACTTTATATTCTGTTAATTTTAAAGGTATTCATTTACACTCTGGACTGTGAGTATAGAATCTCTCATATAAAATTTTGAGCAGAAAATCCAAATAGAAAGAAATTATAGAATTTTCTTCCGTTGATCTTATGTGCTCTAAAGTCCACCTTGAAATCCCACAAACACTTTCATATGTGTTACTGTTGGCTCACATGAATAACAGAGGTCATAGCTGACTGTCACTAAAGCAGCGCTGGAAACCAGAGACAATAGTAAGGGCTCCTGTACCAAGGAATATGGTCAGAAATAATGCATTCTAAATGAGAACTCAATTTCACAACGTGGATGAGAAAATCCAATTTCATTTCAAGTGTTGAGTGCAATTCACCCCATCCCTTTCAGAAACTTTCACAAGGTGAAAGCAAGACAGAGCAGCATTTCTACAAAGCATGACCTAGCATTTCAATTGAAAATCATCCTCTCTTCATGCAATATTTGAAGAAAAAAAAAGTCAAGATTTGATTGCTTTAAATGCTCAATAATGCTCCTTTTGTGTAGCCTGACTATAAACTCCTGTGTATTAAAATGGTATGTCTGAGGAAAATGCATTGAACCCTTAAAGCACCTACACTGCCAAGCAGTAAATCTTCCATTAGCAAATAATCTTAAAAAAAAAAAAAGGTGGGAAGGTGGGGGGTATTATTATTTTTTTTTTTTCTTTAGAGAGAATCATGTCAGATTTGATAATCTGTGACTACTGACAGACTCTAATACCTAATAAAAGGTCTTACTTTAGTCTCACAGAAGATACCTAAAATATGCTATATTTAGTCTCATAAGAACTGGATGTTCCAAGCTAATTATAGAAATTAATTTCGCTTTCATGTAGTTATGCCTAGTTGCCCTTGCTTCATAGTTCTTAAATGTCCAGTGACAGCACTGGGATGGGTGCAAAATACAAAAAACAAAACAAAACAAAAAAAAAAACAACCAACCAAACAACAAAAACTTGACAAAAAATATTTGAGACTTTAAAGTTTTGAACATTCAAAAGAATAGTCCTAACAAGAATTAATATTTCAGTATTCAAGACCCCAATCTGAATAAGTTGTATTGAAATGTGTTTTCTCTCTTATTAGTGGCAAATTGAGACAAATGTTGATGACTTCATGCATTCTTCTATTTTAAATTTACATTTAGCAAACATAGGAGAAACTAGACCCAGCTCCATGCAGAGAGCTATGTAATACATTATTTTGGCTGACGGGGGGGGGCAAGGAAGGCACATGTACTTGTTTATTTTGAAAGCAAGATCACTTCCCTCATCCATACCTCAGGTGGCACAACTGCTTTGCTGCTTCCTGGAAAGGAAAGCAAAAGGAAGGGACCAAAGTGAGGAAGCTACTGACCACTTCCTATCATCTGTACACAGCCACAGATTTCTGCACTACCATATAACTTCAAATCTTACCAGTTAGCTTCCAGTCACCTCCCTCCTTTCACACAGTAGTATAGGCTATTTTATAGTGGTAGAGAACATGGAGGTCCCTTGTTAACAAATATATCTTTTCTGCCATATTGGAATTCAAAAAGATGTATGGTTGTGACTCTAACTGAAATAAGCCAAACACTGCAAGGAAATAGAATTTTTATTCTGAAACAATGTGTGAAAACAGTGTATATGCATAATACTAAGCCAGAAAATATAAAACTCAAAAGCAAGACATTACAATAAGAAGTTTCTCACAGAAATCTGTAGAAAATACAGAATGTGCACAATTCAGATATATAAACAGGACCTGTATAAAGTTCATAGCCACCTACTCAAATCTCTGCTCTTCCACTGTCATGTCTGACCTCTTTTATTGTGAACACAATTTGTAATTCAGTGTCATGAAATGTTGATTTTAAGAACCATAACAGCTGAAATGTATAATATTTATTCTTTTGCAGCAGTTTTGCCCTGTACAGTTTGCATGGGAAACCTTTATAGGGACAGTCTGTGGGATGAGAAAAGGGGAAATAAATAAAACAATTGCAGCATTTTTCATTTCTTCTCCCCCAAGACCTTTAAAGTGAAGTATTAAGAACTCAATGGCTATAATAACCCAGATGGAAATCCTCAAGAACCGTACTGCTGCTGTCATGGTGCCACAGGGCTAGTAAGAAGGGATTTCTCATATTGTACATTCTCCCTGCAGAGAATAGAGAGAAAAACTAACTCTCCATCCATAAAACCACAAATCACAGTTTTACTCTTGAGGGTTCTGCAGTGAGAACAAGGAAGTCTTATCTCACATTCAGGTTAGCAAAAGTTAGCAAACTTATGGCTAATGCTGTATTTTTAAAGATGACCAGATGTGGGAAAATCAGTCCTGAACTAAGTCTAAGCCCAGAGAAGAAAAATCTCTAATTCTTTCTGACATTCTTTTTTTGTTTTTGTTTTTGTATAAATTAAGACTTCCGGTAATTACCTATCCAGTAACTGATTTAAGAATTGGAAAAACAAAAAATAAGGAAAAGGAAAAAAGAAATATGGGATCTTCAGTTTTCTCCTCAAGTTACTTTCAACTATAATCTCAAATAACATATGCCTTTTTTTTTTTTTTTTTTCACGTGTTGGCCATAAACAAAATACTTGTTAAAATGTCTGATTCAGAGACTTCAAAAAATGGTGCAAAATGAAAAGCAGAGCATTCAAGTGTCAATCTGGTCATGTTCAATAAATGGCAGTTAGATAAATCTCCCCATGTGGTTACCTGAATCAATACTACAAGAAAGAAAAAAGAAAAAAGAAAAAAGGAAAAAAAAAACAAAAAACAAAAAAAAACAACAAAAAGTATCCCATGACATCAAAGCACAGAGGAATGCAATTGATTGGACAGTTTTGTTATGCTCTTTCTGAGTGATGAAGGTAGTATCAAAAAAAAAAGTTTATGACAAATAGATGACATTCAGTTATTTGAAAGATTCTTCTAAAGCTGTTTCCAGCTAATTAGGCTACAAGGAAAAAGCACTTATTCATACACTACAAGAACAAGATGGGATGACAAGGTATATGGTCAACAACACTTCCTGACAGTTCTGACAAAGTTTCCTGCAGAAGAAGTTTCCAGCAGTTTCCTTCATTCAGAGCAGAAGAGTATAGTAGAGACTATTACTCACATCCCACTCCTGTAATGAGCTACCAGATGAGATAAACCACAGGTGTACTTGCATATTTATAAAGGGCCCAGATATTCTGTTTTGTCCCACTATGCTCTGACAATCCCACCTTTGCATGAAGATACCATCAAGTCCATTCAGAAGAAAGTATTCATTTTGACATTTAAGCAGAATTGGCCTTTTACTAAGGATAATCTTGCTGTAGGATGTGGATTTTTAGTTCAAGCCAGCAACAGTTGTCATCTCAAATCATGTGACAGTAGAATCACTCCTATATGCTAGCTAAAGTATTAGAATGGAGAAAAAAAAAAAAAAAAAAAAAAAAAGGCCAATATAAAAACTACCACAAGAGAGCACTTCACTTCATGGTGCCGCAGTGCACCATGCACCCTGTGGGACCATGCAATTCCATCTAAATGGAATCAGAAAATTAATCTCTTTAGCAAGATAAATGCCCAGTTTCTATCCAAAGGCCTGCAGTCTCTCTTTAACCCTGAGAATGTCAAAGACAGAGGAAGATATTCTACACACAGAGTACAAGGTGGAAACACTTTAGTATTGCCTTGCAAATTAAAATGGTTTGAAGCTGGATGCTCAAAATCCTCAAGAAGTCCAAGGAAGATGAGCCTGCTGTATGTCACTGAGCTTTACCAACAGATAATCAGTTGCTGCTTTTATACCACGGATATGTGACTATGTCTACTTATATCAGATGTTATCCATGCATAAAGAAAATCTCAAGATGTTCAGAGCTATATTGTGACTCAGCGCTGTTCTAGGGACATAGATATAGGAACCCCTGAAAACAGCTATGCAGTGGGCACTGAAGGAAAAGGAATAAGTAGCAATGTTTTTAAGAAGTGAAGCAGGTGATAGACCACATGACCAATAATACGGTTTTATTAATAAATTATTAATTTTATTAATTCTGCCCAACGCATCTCCAGGTCAGTATATTTTCCATTCCATCCCTAAGTGAGTGAAGAATGTCCAGTAAGTACTGCACATTTTTAATTTCTTAAGCATTTTATGACTGAGGTTTAAGTGAAATTTTCTTGCGATATACTAATTTTCTCTTTAGGCTGTTACTATACTTTGCCAATATTTTCCCATGTTAAAAAGGTTCCATTGATATTCAGGAACATTTCCAAATTGGACTGTTATTTGTGTCATTCAGCAAATTTATTTTTCAGTTTATTTTCCTTGGTCAGATCATACTTAAATAATTTGATTCCTTTTTTATTTAGGTCTACACAGGGGTAAGTTATTTGTGGCTTCTGTCATCAAAGAAAGAGTACAGAAATACTCAGGATTTTCACATGTGACGTTCTCTCTTGTTTTACAGTTAAATTCAGAAAAATAAAGGAAACAAAGCTTGTTAGCAGAAAGACTGCTCTGTAGCCAGTGGTACCACTGATGAATGGTTTTAAGTGTAGGTTAGAAGTACATCACAAGATGAAATGAAAGAAGGAGTTACTACCCACAACAGCCATTCTATCTACAG
Source organism: Heteronetta atricapilla (assembly GCA_011075105.1). Classification (NCBI taxonomy): domain Eukaryota; kingdom Metazoa; phylum Chordata; class Aves; order Anseriformes; family Anatidae; genus Heteronetta; species Heteronetta atricapilla. The sequence continues at coordinate 100,404,867 of CM021732.1, forward strand.
AAACATTTTTTTTTTTTTTTTTTTTTCATCCAAACAGCTAAAATATCACACATTTTAAAACCAGATTAATCACTGCTGAACAGGTCTGTTGGGAGAATACTGGGAAGACAAAACCACACATTTTAATGTCTTAGACCAATGAGTTTCCTCTGCTTTTTATTTTTATAGCCTTTATTTTGTCTCTGAATGTTACAAGATGACAAAGACTGATTAGCTGGGCATCCATTAACTCCTCTGGAAGTGATGGGATTTATAATAGCAGCAAAGCTGCCAGTTTTCTCTTCTGTCTCTTGGGTAATTAGAGAATAACTGTCTTCCAGATGTGCTGGCAGTTTGCACTATATCTAGTCTGTCTTAAATTCTTTCCCTCAATTCAGTATTTTTATGCTAAAAAGGAAGCATTATATTGTTTAGAAATGACAATAAAAATGTAGTCCGAATTTGGACTTTATACTGAAAAGTAATTTATGTATACAGTTTTCTATGATGCAGAGAAGTTGGGATGTTGCTGTCTTTGTACTATGCATCCAATCTATGCAAATAAAACACTCTTGATGCCAGAACAGTAGGGCAGACCAAAAGTGTTCTGGGATGTTTCCAAACTGGCTAGAGCAACTGCATATTTGTCTGGCTAATATTTGTCTGTCTAACACCCCTGAACCACTCACTTCCAACCCACTGGTTGCAATGGCTTCTCAGGTACAAATTGCATCACCAAAATGTATAGAAATGATAATAGATAGCATCCACTTGCTGACAAATCCCCTGCTATCATTATTTTCAAATGCTTTTCCAGCCCCTGTGTATTGCTGTATAAGGTCTGAACATTTTTGCATTCCTAGATTTAGGGACATAAAACTAAACGATCAAATAAACCAAATCTCACTACCCCATTTAGAAAAAGCTATTTGTTTGCAGACCTCTGCTGTCTCCCTGAACCATGGGCAATTTCACATCACAATCCATTTTCTCTAATTCTAGGTAGTTATTTAATCATCACATGTCTGTTGAATAAAGTTCAATTAGATCTAGAAATGATGGGCCTTGAGTACATACTTTTTATGGGTCTTCAGTACATTCTTTTAAAATGACCTAAAGATTTCTATGCAGTCCTACTCTAATATGCTGGTCTCACCTCTATGTTAGAGTAATTTCAAATGTTTATCCATTTTTCATTTTTATATGGTAAAGTATGTGGACCAAAAAAAAAAAAAAAAAAACTTTTTTTTTTCTTTTTTTTTTTGTAAAATCTGTGTTTTACTCTCAATATATTTTCCTTGAGAAACACAGTACTGAATTCACAGCAAAGTTTACTGCTAAGTTGTTCAGTCTTCACTGTAGTTTAGCAGGGCAGGTTAGTGAACAGACTGCAGCTTGGGTTCATGTTATGTGAACAAAGGTACATTTACAGCAATGATGTTGGATTTTTCACACAAGCTTAGTTAAGACTACCTTAGAAACCTTTGCTAAGGACCAGTAAATTGTATTTCCTTCTCTGAACTCTTTCAAAGGAAATTTACATGCTTTACTTCTTCTTTGTATACATGTCGCTATTATGGTTCTTCATATTTGTTTAAACTACCTCTTCAATTTACCTAACACATAACATATTCTAATAATATTTTTCACACTATTTGCAGTAGCTTACCACATGTTGTAAGTTTAAGGAGTGCTTTCTCCTTTTTCATTGATGTATTTGGTGAAAATACTTGAGAGTTTGGACCCACAACATTCTCAAGAAAATTAAATTTGACATATCCTTCCTTTTTAATACTTAGCTAGTGTTCCCTGAGCACTAGATCCCTGAACTCACGCAACTGATTGAATCCCTGAATCATTCAACTGATTTTTTATCTGGTTTTAGATGTTTGCCTTTCTTATGGGATGGTAGCAAAAACCATTATGGAAGTCTACATAAGATACAATCTACCTCTTGTAGAAGAGCAATGCCTATCATTATAAAAACTGTATCACTATACCAGAGCAATTTTGACAAAGGACTAGTGAAAACGTGATAAAGAGTATACATTAATAACACACAGTTGCAAAAGCATTGTCTATCTATCTACAGCATGTCTCTTAATTAACCTATTATTATTGTAGATTGAATTATCCTAGATTAACCTGAAAATAATAAGGATGCATACAAAACGGCAGTGTTAATAAACACTGCCAAATCTCAATATATCAGGGAGCCAAATCTCATAGGCTTCTGAAGAAAAAAACAGGGACTATATCAGAGTACACAAAAGTAGTAATACAAGATACAAGAAACTTCAGAAGCACAAAGATAATTCCTAATGGTATTAATGCATGTCATAAATGACCAGTTATTGAAAAATACAATAACAGTACCTTAAAAGGTTATTTGAAGTATAACTCAAACACATTTAGAACTGTGCAGTGACCTACAGCAGCTGCCCATGACTGACAGCCTAAGCAGAAATGTTTTTTAGCTACATGTAATATAAACACAAAAACAGACAAACAAAACCAAAACAAACAAACAAACAAAACCCAACAACAATAACAACAAACAGCTAGGTGGAACATACCTTACAGCAGAATCAGTTATAGAGGACACTAATATCCTGTACTGATATATAGGTATAGGTATGTATTACCTACTACATATACGCATCTCATATACCTACTGTATATACACCTTTTATTGCTGCTTGTTAAGGAGTGGTACCCTAACCTTGATTATAACTGTATGCAATACACTTGGACATTTCTAAATGTATTTTATAAGAATCCACTGCAAAACAAATATGAAAATAATTCATAAATATTTATTATTTTGAAGAGAGATAAAGCTACTTCTCAAAATATGATTTACAGTATCACACAGAGCAGCAGACATTGCTAAATTTCCCTCAAAAAGTATAATTAATTTATATAACAAATACACTGAAGATTTCTGTCATGTCAGCAGTTCTCTTGTTGCACTTTTGGCAATTTCTATTTCATTTTGAAATAGTTTACTCTACCCATATTTTATTAATCCTGACAGAGTAGCTAGTGAGAAAAGTACACCAAATTAACACACAGCCTGATAGAAAGACTACTTTTGCTACAAAAAGATAAAAGCAGAGCCAGTAAAATGATTTTGTCTCATAATCTCAGTGATTTGTGATCAAAATATATTCCATTATATTATTATAAAGGAGAAAAATATGTTCAGATGACTATTTACTACTTCACACATTTTTCAACTATTATTCAGAGAAAGTTCTGGGATGTGAGGTATCATTTGAATGTGATTCAAATTGCAAAAATGATTATAATGAGAGTTGTCATAAAAATAGAACTGCATTCATGCAAAAGAGCTGGTGCACTCTAACACTTCACATAAAACTGAGTTACATTTAGTATACAATATTTGAAAGAGTATTCACAAAGCAATGAAAGGATACAGAGTTCAAATTACATAATTTAGGAGGGTCAAAGAACTCCAATCTTTTTAAATTGCACAGTGGATATTTTTTTTGCATTATTATTATTATTTTTCCCAGAATGCCATTTAAGATTGATAGAGCAATAATGTCCTATCTAATTTTAAGGAATACTCATGTATATCATTGCAATTAATTAAACCTTAGAAAGTAACCATATATGTAGAAATCTTCCTAATCTACTAGAAATAACCAAATGATATTATACCACCTTATGATATGATTTTCCTGGAGTCTGCATTGGAAATGCATTTGCTTTCTTTGGAGTTCCCAGTCCCATATTTCTAAACAGTTCTACAATTCCTTTTTCATCTCATTAAATGAATCCACATGAGTGTTACATATTATTATCTGATCTGATCAGATATTATCTGATAAATCGGTGTGTGCTAAATAATAATACTAAGAAAAAAAAAAAACAACTATTGAACTCTTAGTTCTTCCATTATCGTGCTATTAGGTTGCTTATTCTTTTAATACCTGCTCCCATAGTAATAATCACCTCTGTGAAAAAGGCTAGAAAAAAGGCTTGTTACCATAAATCTTCTTCCAATATCAAAAAGAAAAGAATAGGGGAAAAAAATACCACAGAATCATTCAATATATGAAATCTCAGAGAAACAACTCCTTGAAAATACAGAAGACAATTTATTCCTCCTCAAATCTACTTCTTAAAATCCAATAAAAAACGAATTTTGCATGCAATTCTATTGGGAGTGCCTGGCAGTCCATTGACCCTCCTACATTACATAATTTGAACTGAGTATCATTTAATTGATTAAAAATAACTTCTTGTAATGAGAAATGTCAGGAAATCTAGTAAATGCTAACAAGCTAGACTAAAATTTACATAGAAGGGTGTCTATATGAGGCAGTGTATTGATACTTCTTTACAGTGCTAATTACCCTACTTTATTGATTCCCACACTTTCATTTATTTACATGTCCTCCCTAGTTAATGAGAAATGCTTTGAACCTAATTGGAAGTGTTATATATTTCCTTTTCACCCTTCACTGACTCTCACCCATCATTGACTTAAGCAAAATTTTACCTCAGTAAAAACTGAGCAAGCACTTCAGGATTTGACCCTGTTTATTTATTTATTTATTTATTTATATTTTTCCTAAGAAGCCAGATAAACTCACTTCATTCAATCAGAGGCAATGTTGCAGCAGCTTTCCAGCTCATAAATCATAAACTTTGCTTGTTTGCATTGTGGTTGTTTGTAGGGTTCTGAAAGTTTTATTTCTCTTAAAAGACAATTTTTATTGCAACTCACTTAAAAATAAAGTGGAATTAGTATTTATAACTGCCTTTTAACAACACTGGTTTAATTCTTATCATATGCAATTTCTTCTGAATTTCTTGGTAGGTATTTGCTTAGACTAATTTATCCCAAAACAAAAAAGTAAGTATTCAAGAAATAAGAATGAACTAAAATAATTATAATACAAGAACTATACTTTCCTTCAGCAGCATAGAAAACTGCTGAAGGAAACTTGCAATATGTTTTTGACAGATGGACCCTAAAATACTGGATACATCCTTCCTTTTCCTCCAACAGAAAAGAAAATTTTATTCTCCATCCATCCCAGTTTGACCATCATGTTGATGAAATAATGATAGTATCCAAGGCTCCAGATCTCAAACTATAAAAACACGGAATTAGAGACTAATTATCTGCATTGTAAATAATTTTGACAATAAAGGTTTTATTATTATTTATTTATTTATTTATTAAGAGGAATTCACTTCCTTGGTATTTTTTTTTTTCCATAGGAGTTAAGAGCAAAATCTAAATACCTTCTACCTTTAATCACAAACCATTTCAGTTATCTTACTCTTATTCAAAAATATACCAAAGAAACAATGAGCAGCATATATAATTAATAAAGACACCTCTCTACTTAAAAGTATATTTGTTAGTATTTCTCTTTATAATAGTAATCCCAATTAACATTTGATTTTGATCCAAAATTTCATTAATCTACTTTTCTTGTGACACGGGATGGATCTGTTTACTTTCAGGAAATACCTACAGGAAAAAAAAAATAATAATAATAATAAAATAAAATCAGAAGATGCTTAGCTATCAAGCCAATGTGCAAATAAAAACTCATTTGCTGTATTTGCAGGGCTACAGTATTCTAGTCTTGCTTGTTTTAAACTACTGGATTACTCTCTTGAGAAAATCAGTTCTTTTTTTTGTTGTTGTTAAAGAACAGAGCTTCTAAAAACAAAGCTGTTCATAAAGAACAGGGTTTCTAGGGCAGAAAGGGTCTTCAGGATTTTGTAACTACAGAAAACCTTAAAAGCAAGGCATGCGACACTAAATCACTACTCAGAAGAGATATGTGCATTATATGCACAATAGATTCTTATTACAGTAAAGAAATGTTTTGCTGGGAACCACATGCAATCCTTTCAAGATAATGCTTTCAGAGACGTTAGCAATACCACTTCTTGCAAAATACAAAATAGAAAACCAACAACAGCAAAATAACAAGAAGGATTTAATATTTTGTTTTAAACCTGGGTATTTTTTTTTTTTCCATATGGGAGAAGGTTAATATTCAAATCAGTCTGGCTTTTGTACAACTTGGAAGCTCAAAAGCAATAGGGAAGCTGACATTGGGGGTCTAAATCTGTAAATTATTTTGTCACATATATTCTCTTTAATGTTTGTGACAGCTATGTGACATTTCCAGTATCCATTCAAAGAACAAACAAGCAACTTAATACCTCTGCTATAAGAAATTCTATATGCAGTAAAATATTATCCTCTGTGGGTGCTGTGTATTTATAAACATGGTATTTGTACAATAAGGCATTATAAGGGCTTAGTTTTCACATGTTAGAAGAATCAAATGATTATATTTTCAACTCTGATAAATGAAATAGATCCTACTCTATGTTATGACTATTACCTTAGAAAAATGAATCTCCACCATTGCCCTACAATCAACTACTTTTGCTAGAATGCCTTGTATATTTTTTTCCAGTCCAACTCTCACTGCTCATGTCATCAGTGAAAACTTTCATCTTCTTGAATTTTCATCTTCTTGAACTTTCAGGTGTTGAGAGATCATGTTTTAAAACCTTTTAATAATGTAGATACTTTAACAGGCTACGAAAAAAAAATGGTTAAAGAAAACAAGCAAAATAAACAAACAAAAAACAATATCTAATCCAACCCCTCACAAAATATTTTCATGCCTTTTTTTTCCCTTTGACTCTCATGGTCCTCCTAAGAAGCATTCTAGGGAATACCTATACCCAGAAAGACCTTGTAGTATGACACAACTTAAAACGAGTCTCAAACTCAGTAGCAGAGATTCTGGACACAGATTCGTTGACCAATCCATCCTATGACAGACAAAAGGGTGTGGACCAATTTGTTCTCTCCAATGTAAAAACGTGAAAATTTGTGGAGATTGATGTAAATATCTCCTTGTGAGTATGCAGAAGGTTATTACTACATTTTTGAATTTGAACTACTATTAGTTGTACCCTGGATGTCACCATGACACCAAAGGTACATTACAGACATGGTCAGCACTTTTCTCAACTGTTTCAACAGTGAATGTAAAAAAAAAAATATGTCCGTAACTAACTTTACCTGCCTTTATACATTCACAGCATTTATAATGGCCTAGAATATTGACTATTCAATACAGAGATATTATTTAAAGTATTTTATAATGAAAGAAGATTTAACAACCTTTATAGCAGCACAGAGGTTAATACTGTCATCACCTTTTTATAAATGAAAAGGCATCTATCCTAGCCTAATTCAATATACACAATTGAAATCAATGAGAGTCCTATATAAAGTGCAAGTGTAGAGAATGATGCAAAATGTCAAGATCTTCTATTTATAGGCACTGAAATTGAAAAAAGAAAATAGAAAAGAAAAGAAGAAAAAAGTCAAGTTTGAAAGGAACTGATTCATTTGAAGCAAAAACAAACAAACAAAAACTTACTGTACAAACAGAACCATGAAAAAGCAGATACTCTGTTAAATGTCTAAGGCACTGTCCTTGAGACTCACTTTTTTTTAAGAATTCAGAAGGGACCTTTATTTCAGTTGACCTTCCATAGCCAAAGTATGTTAATGAACATGTTAATGCTTAGCCTAAGAGCTTTAGTAGTATGTTAGGCAATAAATTGTTGCTTTACACTTTCAAGTTATGTATATCATGTTTGCAGAATCTCTTTGCACCTTGCTAAAGATGCCTTAATAAGCTGAACCATAACAGACCTCCACTACTGTTAAAATTTTGGCTAGACAAATAACACTTGGCTGACATCAACCTGGGATAAGACTTATATGCCTGAATTTGGAAAAATCAAATATTTTGAGGAGTTTTATGTATAATCCTGTCTCTTTTGTTTAAACATTTGTGCCTGTAAATTGGTCGACATGTTAGAATTTAAGGACTACTCCTGAACTTAGGATGCTGACTACAATAGTTTTTGTTTTATGTAAACAATGTGTTCTGCTACCTATAGCTGACTCAGACAGTGCCTTTGATTCTAGCGGGTTATAGACTGACAACATATAACATATGCCTTCCTGCCTCCTGTCTTCAGCAATACACTATACCTGGGCATAAAGCCACCAACACTCAGGAATATACAATATTTACATAAGACCACAAGAAACATACTCAGAAACATAAAAAAACTGAGACTATAACAGCTCTGTACTCTGACACGATTGTGTTCTAACAGAACACAATCAAATGTCTTTATTCTTATCTAAATCATCCTGAATTCTTGAGTCTAGGACACCAAGGGAACATATAAAATAATGAGAAAAAAAGGATCAAGGTCATAATTCCTATTTTTTAGATACAACTGAGACTCTATTTGGATATATAAATTTATTGTAAAAGCAATGTTCAATGTAACAAGCCTGATACAAATCTGGAATAAACTTTGTGATACAAGAAAGAACTGACATTTCAACAATTTCTCTCTGTACTTTCTAATTCATGCTTCTATTGGAAGCCAAAACCAACAGAAAAAATAGTAAAATATATTTAAAAGTGCTTTGTGTTTTTATTGTGTGGTTGACAAGTTATTTGATGGATTATAGGAAGATACACAAATCATGAAAAAACGATCATAAGAGCCTATACTTATAAGACATACACGTATGAGCCTACACAACTATGAGAGAGTCCAGAGGAGGGCCACAAGGATGATCACAGGGCAGAAGCACCTCTCCTATGAAGACAGGCTGACGGAGTTGCAGTCCAGAGAAGAGAAGATGGCTTTAAACTCAAAAAGGATTGGTTTAGATTAGATATAAGGACAAAATTGTGAGGGTGGTGAGGCACTGGCATAGGTTGCTCAGAGAAGCTGTGGCTGCCCCATCCCCAGAAGTGTTCAAGTGTTCTTTGAGCAACCTGGTCTAGTGGGAGGTGTCCCTGGCTATGGCAGGGGGGTTGGAACTTGGTGGTCTTTAAGGGTCCTTCCAACCCAAACCATTCTGTGACTCTGCAGAGCACGCTTTGGTGCTCATGGTGATTCCCCTAGCTTTTTCAGGTAATGTACGGTTTATGAATAGTTATCAATAACAGAAGTGTCCCAGAAAAACTGCAATCTATCACAAATGGCCTTTGGATATAAGAGTTGTATATATATATATATATATATATGTATATATATAAGATTAATACAATCCACATTTTCTATACAACCTTTTATTGTCTATACACAATAAGCTTGTCCATTTACTTTTTTTTTTTTTTTTTTTAACACAGCAGGAAGTAAACTATCACCCTAAACAAGCTAAATTGTCTGTAAGTCACAAAATTAATTTTTTTGATATTCAATGTAAATATAAAAAATGAACTTTCAACAATATCACGTCAAAGTTCGATTTATGACAATGAGCTTCTTATACCTTCTTTCTAACCTGTCATCTTCAGTTCTTTGGTATGTAAACCCATAATACACACTACACGTTCATAAGGAAGAGAACCTGTTACGGCCAATCAGGCTGAAAACAAAACCATAAAATACACAATAAAGATCAGCCTGGTACACACATGATAGATCATATCTTTACATTTGTTGCATTTCCTAGGAACTTACACTGGTCTTGTTTTTATATAATTATCACAGAAGTTAATAAAGTTTAATAAATTTAATAAATGCCACCTGGGAACAGGTCATAACTGAGAGTTGTTAACTTAATACAATTTGCTACTCTTTTAATCACTCAGTGGTTAAGTAATCAGCTTTTAAAGGTTAGGAAATTTTCACTCATACCTCGCCATAGTATATTCCACATTGTATAAACATTATGAATATATTCATTTTAATTCATTTCAATTATTGTCTGAACATTTGATTGAAATGTAACCTGAAATGACAAAGTATCAGGGGCATGACAAACATCTTTTTGTTGTTGTTGTTAAACATGCAAAATTCGACACCTTGTCAGTCTTTCCCTTAAGTTACACAAATGTGAAATATTCATTACAAATATTCGTGTGCTTCCAAGATATAACAGAAGAGTCTTACTGGTCTTGCTGAATGAAAAGTAACCTATTTTGATGGTTACAAGTGTCCTGGAACTAGTGCTCAATATTATTTTGATTATGTACATAAATTGCCATAAAATAAATAGGTATACAAGAGGATAAGAACCTACAGGTATTAATTCAGATATATCTTCTAGATATTAGCTATACTTGATACCCAAGTCTCAAGGATTAGTTGCACGAGATAAATTTCTGCATTAGATTTGCCATTCTCCCACTTTTCCCACCTGTCATGTTTAACACCTACTTTTTCTTCCTTTTCCTAAACACCTACACACTCATACACAAATATTCCTTCATTGCTATCAAGTATTTAGTATTTATATGTATTTATATGTATAAGTATTTATATGTATATGTTCAAGCTGTTTTCAAGAACGGAGAGGTTTTCAGCGTAAGTGCTTACTTATAAAGATACACTTCCTTTACTATGCTACCCAAACAATTACATTTCTCAGTTTTTCTGATTCTGAACTATACTTTTTCATTAAACTTATTAAATTTAAAGAATGTATAACGTGGGATAAAACATACATTCCTATTGCAGCAACAGTATAATTAGATTTATGCCTGTATATCTGGGCAAAAATCTAATAACTGAAAAAGAGCCAAGTGTCAATGTGAGGCTAGACTGCAGATTCTGATTCAGAACCTATGTATGTATACTATTAAACATATTGAACTATACATACAACTTAGCAATTGAGTTTAAGCCTACTAAATGTTTGAATCTTGCAGAGATGGCAACATTTTTATTCATGTATTACATGAATAAAAGGAAAAAATTTAGGAAGTCTCTGGTCTTCTCTCTACTAAAGAAAACATGTCCTCAATTATTAAATGATCTCAGACATTATTAATTATCTATTGGCAGCTCTCTTTTTTTTTTTTTGTGATTAATTTTGGAATTTAGGTGCTTGATCTCTTTTTTTTTTTTGGTGTTGTTTTGTTTAGTTTTTGTATTCTTGAATTTTTTGGACAAATGATTTATAAATAAAATAAATTTGTAATGACTTACAAAAATCATTACATCAAAAATAGAACAGTCATTTTCAAATCTGAATTATGCTTATGTACAAAATTATTATTAAATTCTATTTTTCAACAGTGTGCTGGGTAAGAAGAAAAATTATGAGGACTATGCAGATTAGAGTTATGCAAATAAAATACAGAGCTCAGATCTTTACAGTGAAATGAATTTCTGCCCTCTTTGTTGCTCAATGCAATTATCTCATATTCATTCTGCGCTTTCTTTTTGATTTTCCTTCCTCTTTGTATTTTTATCTCCTTTTATAAGCTAAAGAATGAACAGTTCTAATACAATGAAAACTGAAGCATCTTCCAAGAGATTAAGCATGAACTAGGAAAAAAAAAAAAAAAAACTTATAAACCCAGCTGCATTCATCTTTAGCAGTCTCAATGTAGACTTAAAGCAAGACTCCAATAACTAAAACATTGAATTGCTGAAGGTCAACAAGATCTAATGTCCAGCTGTGCTGAGAAGCAAATGAAACCATTCATTTTAATCTACCCTGACCAAACGATTGCAAATATACTGGAGATAATAGAACACAGTACAATTTTAGCAAAGATATCTTCAGAAATACAGTAGGATTACAACTTTTCACACACCTCTAACCACCACCATTTCTACGTAACATACATCTTTGTTCATACCTACTACATCAACCATGGGGTTACTGAAGAAGAGGGCAGGGTGGGATGGGGTGTTGGGGGTGAGACATTGACTTCCAGGGTGACCACTGCCTAGAGAATGGCTGCAGATCAATCTGCTTGTGGGAGGCAGTAAGTGATTTCCTTTGCATCATTTGTTTGCTTTTTTCCTTCCTTCATCTATCAGTCTTTATCCTGACACCTTCATTTTCTTTCTTTTCTTTTCCTCATTTGCTCTCTCATCCTTCTGTGTGGAGGGAGTGGACAGCTATTTGGGTACCTGTGTGGGTTGAGGTCAACCCATCACAAAAGCCTCTGTTAATTTTAAATTTACATAGTATTTACATCATTAGTATAAAATGTCACAAATCTTAAAGGATAACTTTATTTTACTCTAGAGAGTTCACATTGGCTACACTGGCTACATTATATTGTCTATCATTCTATTTGTGGAGAAGAACAATAAATCAAACACAGTTGTGCAATACAAATTTCCATGTAAATACAAAGATTTCCTTTTTTCTTTTTTTCATATCTGAGAAAGAATATTAGTGAATTGACTGCATTTGCTAAGAACTCTGTCACCCAGTAATATACCAGCCCACTTTCCCTTCAATGATTGAATACATTCTACAGACAAGATAATACCAATATCTTTAAAACATCAGTGGATGTCAGCTATTCAATAAACACCTCAAAACTGAAGTTTACAGTAATCAGATAAGTATCAGCTGTTTGACTGGTTTAGATTTTTTTTTTTCCCTGCCACTTATTCTGACATTGCAGTTATTCTTGTAGATAAGTTCCATGTACACAGACAAAATTTTGAATATCATAACACACACAGGTTTTATCCCCATACATTTGGAATGCTGGCATTATTTGGAAACAGGAAAGACAGAGGAGACCTGCAAGGTTTAACTCAGTACTCCAGGATATGTTTAACTCCAAGGAAAAAATTATATGTGAAGAAAAATGAAGTAAAATGAACATATTAGTTAGAAAAAAATACAATAGAAATTGGCTAAAAAATAAAAAGAGAGAGAGAGATAGAGAGAAAGAAAAAAGATTATACCAGTTAGACCAGTTGTTCAGCAATAGGTAAGAATGTCTTTAAACTTATATTCACACATATATTCACATATATTATATATATATATATATATATATATATTTGTATTTCAGTTAATAATAGAAAGCAAAAAAACAAGTCACATTGCAGGGAAGGGGTGAGGAGGGCACTGTAGATTAGAATTTAGTTTTCCAAAAGGAGATTGAACAGCTTGTCTTGAAACTTAGATCACTTTTACTGGTAGAGTATTACAGTCCACTACTTTTATTCTGTGAAAATTTCATCAAAAACAAAGAAACAAACAAACAAAAACCAAACAGCCTGATTATACCATTTCTTTTATGTATGAAACCATAATTTCTGAGGAAAAAAGGAACTGTTCTGGGAGCATACAACTCTCCAAATGAAACTCAAGTTAAAAAAGGATAAATTGCTCATTGTTTAGAACTTATATCACACACAGGGAAAGTATCTTTAAAATTCTGGTTGTTGAAAAACTCAGTTTCCCTGTGACTACCCATATTCTTTTCTAGAGGACTGTATTAACTGTTTCAGCCATTACGTTTATTTAAATCTGTTACTTTGGTTGTGCTTTTTTACCTTTATAAAGAGACATAAATATAGCAACTACTTACTATAGACTACCAGAATTTCATTAATAATTTTTTTTTGTTTTGTTCCAACAGCAACAGTCCCAAGTAAATTACTAGTTTCTCTGCTTAATGATTGGGAGAGTCAGGAGTCAAGATGTTTATAAACACATGTTCTGTATGGGAATAACCTAAAACAAGTCATGATAAAAGAAGCTGTTTGATTAAATTTACTTAAAAAAAGAAAACAGATGAATTTTTCCTTAAACCCTCTCCCTGTATGGGTTACATAACCTTCAGAGGAGGTTGATTTGCACTTAAACATGAACTGCACTAATTCACTTCTTGAAGCACTGCTTTGGGGAAAGATACACATAATGCACTGGCCATGTTGCAAAAACAAATGGGCAAATCCTGCTTCAAGCTAAAAAAAAAAAAAAAAAAAAAAAAAAAAAAAAAAAAAGCAGCCTGAAATTGTCTAACAAATAAAGCTTTTGCAAGTATAAAAATGGAAGTGAAACCTAGGGACTGCTAAGGACTAAACCTAAGTCCTGCTGCATAGGCTCCTATAGGAGTCCCTATAACTAGCAGTGGTGAAAATGGGCAGTATGAATCATAGTTTTGGATGAAACACCTAAGTCCTACAGAAATTCAGCTTTGGATGCCTAATGTTATTTGTTTATGTGGCATCCAGACTAACCTAATTAAGCTAGTTTGTCTTTTCTGACAAACATTAGGTTATCTGACTAATGGCTGATGACCATAAACACTAGCAAGGATCAGAGGAAAAATGATAGGTGTAGGATCCCCAGTAACATAAAGAAATGAAAATAGATTGTATTGAAATGGCTCCAGAGGCCATCAAAGGAAAATTATGAGACAGTTGTCCCTCGTGAGGATACCCACGGAGGTGGGGCAACAGGGAAAATGTCTCCCTGGGAAGTCATGCACATTAAATGGGGTTAAATGGGTTGCTAGGGGGAAGATAATTTGGGGATGAAGCAGAGAGAATATTTGGTATGATGTAACACTCACGTATTTAGGGGAAGGACCAGAGACATGTAAAGGGAGCAGGAGCAAGGTGGATCTGGGAAAGATAAACATGGGAAAAATGAGAGAAAAGGGGAATAAAAGAGGCCATTCACATGTAAATAGGTTGTTGTTCTGTACACTTGCCTGAGGCCTGCACTGCACTGTGGTCTATCCTATCTCCTCATTAATCTCTAACTTCTGCATGGGTATGTTCCCATTTCCAAGTGTGTTTGTGTGAGTGCCAGTGAACTTAAAGCTGAACTAGAATGCAAATGCAGTAAGAGGTCTGAGTAACTCAGGGGAGGCCATGAGCATCACCAGACTTGCAGGTCCTAGTGCTGCATGAGGTGAGACCAGTGGTTTACAGGTCAGCTACTGTACGGGCTGAGTGTCTAAGACCAGGTACAGGGGAGACATGGGTATGTATGTAGTTCTTCACAACTCACTTCCTTGTAAACATAAAGAAAAATAGGATTGGTAATAAAGATCACCTATTAGGAAAATAAGGAAATACGAAGTGCAACCAAAATAAGGTCTTTGAATCATTTGTTGATAAACACACCAGCATGTGTGTTCATGATGGTGCAGTTATTCAGATGTTATTCTGTGGTGATAGAGAAAAAAATTACAAGCAATGGCAGTAATCCCAGTGTCTTGTTAAAAATTAAATTTAGATGATACATATCTAATTGCATTTCTAGGTAATCAAATTGTTCCCTATATAAAAAAATATCTTACTATATTCAATTATAGAAGTTAGACTTCTTTGCTTACATCTCCAATGTCTTCAGTAGTCATTAATCATGCTACTGCAAAATAGCTGAGGTATCTGGTCCAGAATTTCCTGTTTTATTAATGATTTTATTTCCTTTGATATTAATGATATTTCCTTTAGGAAAATATAATGATGATAGAAAATGTGCATTTTACAGGTGTTATGATTTACATGGCAGAATTTCAGTTAAAAAAAAAAAAAAAAAAGCTATGTATTCTTTAGAAGTTGTGCCTAATTACACAGAAACTTCCTTCTGCAAGTTAAACCATATGGAAGCCAAAGCTAATAGGCTTTACAGCCCCTTCATTTCAGAAGAAGCCCCAAAATACAAAATAGGCTGGTGAGGAGACACAGGTCCCATAGCTTTCAAATTCAACTAAATGAACAGTATAGGAACTGTTCATATGAACAATACTATCTCAAAACCTATTCAGGACCAGCTTAGAAAACCTAGTAAACCTAGATGCCAGGTCTATAATCAGTCCAAGATGCTCCCTAGACACAATGTTTAAAAGTTGGAACTTAGGATGTTTAGGAGCTTCTGGAAGAAAGAGAGATGGTCTCAAAAGACCACTTAAAATGAAACATTTTCCTCTAAATCAAAATTTAGAATCTCTATTCTGCAGAAAATGACAGCTGCTCATACCACTACAGGACTTTTTTTTTAATATATTTTATTTTTTCCCTATTAGTTTTTGTTTTGGACTATTGAACAGAATTTTCCATAAGACCAGAGTGCAGATCTCTTTTTTTTTTTTTACACAGCTATTTATGAATCATAATTTTAATATATTAAGTATGTAGATTCACACACACACACACACAAGCACATATATGCATACAGTTTTTTCCATGTCCTGTGACCAGTTCACTTGAATGCTATAATTCCTCTGTTTTGGCTACCCTACTAGAGTTTTCTTTCCCTCCTCCCCTCCTTCATATGATGGAAACACGTGCTCTTGCAGTGAAAAGCATTTATGTCTGGTTAGGGTAACAGTTGCAAATGCACACTGAAGAAAGACAAATTTTTCTCAGTGGCTAGAGAAGAAGAGTACTGTGAACCTCCATCCGTCACTGACACGTGACATTTTTAGATATCTGTAAAACAAAAATAATATTAACATACTGTACATCAGAACATTAAGTTAATTAATGGTGGGGGGAAAAAAAGCTTAAAAATAGTCAGATTAAAAGACCTTAAAAGATAAGGTAGTACTACTGCTACAAATCAAGAGGCATTTGGGCAGAATATAACAAAGCATCTGTTTCTAACACCAAGACTCATGTAAAATGGATACCAAATTCCTACTGGTCATTCCAGACTCTTGTTAAACCATCTGAAGGTTACTTGCACTTTTGGCACTCACACCTTCTTAATTGTATCTTGAATAATCTTGATGATTTAGGGTATTTTTATGTTTAGATAATCTTATAAATACAGAGAAGCAAATAGACCAAAATTTTATCCAAAAGTACATTTATGACTTTCTAATAATTTCAATAGCAACATGTCGTAGTATCATAGACATAGCCATCATGAATCATAGGTCTGTATAAAAGCAGCCATTAGGAAGTGGAAATGCTAATAGGAAGTAACAAATATGAAACCTGTGAAAATAATGAAATCTTATTGTAAACATCTGTAACCATTTCTGGACGAGCTCTTAAAGATTATTTCCCCTTGAAGAAATGTCACCCCATTCTTAACAATTCAAAGCTTTCACATTTGTTTAACCTTCATTATGTAAATAATAAAAGATGAACCCAAAGCATGACAGATACTAGGGCCTATCATTGCTTTTGTTTACCAAATGAATCAAAATGATTCATATTTGTTTTAATATTTAAACTATGCTAGTATCTAAAACTTATGAAAAATGTTTTGAAAAAAATGAGGAAAATCGCCTTTTGAAAGGCAATACTTTCAAAATCCAAATTTCTGGGGATGCCTTAAGGCATGGAAAAAGTAATAACCAATATCCTTGATCCATTTTGTACTATAACTTTTAAGCAGAATCTAAACTAGTGCTCTGATCCACAAGTGAAATCCAGAAGCCAAAATGCTGGACTCACTGAATTCTTTTAATAACCTTCTCTTGTAAGGCTCATATATCAATGCTGTCCTTTGTCACACTGGGTGGAGAGCCCACATTGTATTTACCTTTCTCTCAGCTGAACACCTGATTAATGATGCACCTGATTTAAAAGCAGGAGAAAATTTAAAAATCCTTAATGAAATGAGCTGAAATAAACAAACAACAACAACAAATTCCTGAAAACAACTTCTGCTCACTCTACAATTTTGTGAGCATGTGTTTTGCTTTGCTGTAGTTGCAGTTATATTTACACTGTTGGCTTCAGTGAAATACTATTTCAGACATTCCCAGCTGCCTTCCTTCACTCCTCCCTTCCCCTAGGTGAGCATTAATTACAAATTCTGAAGGAAAAGACAACCTTGAAATCAACACAAAGTTCAGTTTCTAAATCAGAGCTATCTAATTCAACAGGACAGCAACACACAACTCTGAATGGGCAAGAGTAAGAATCAGGTCTCAATTCACTGTACAGTTTCACATTTATTTTCTGTAAGTCATCGCTCTTGTGTTTTTAGTTTTCCTAAGTCATTGCTTACTCAAAACTGGAACCGATCACTCTTTTTTTTTTTTTTTTTTTTTTTGCCCTGTTAGTGAAGTCCTTTAAATTTAAGCTATTCTCTCTCTCAACACTCCTTTGCTTTCTCTGGATTTGCAAACACCCAACACAGCACAAAAGTGCTCACCTCAACTCCCCTCAAAAAGGATTTTTTTTTTTTGTTTAAGTTGGGTATATTCTTATGACAATTTTATGTTCAAATGTACAAACAAAAAACACATGCTTTGAAAAATATAAAATGAGTTTAAATGATGATAATTTTTTACAGATTTACTGTAGAACTATGAACGACTCTTTGGCACAGGCATTAAAATGTGAAGTAGCAATTTTGGCATTTATTCTTCTTTGACCAATGGTTAGAATTTACATTTTATCAGTTATGCATCTCGGAGTAAGACTTGTCAGTAATTCTTTGCCAAAATATACACCCCTGTTCAGAAAATAATAATAATAATAATAATAATAATAAACAAAACAAACAGAAAACACTATTTGTCTTATATTCAGAAGCATCAAATTGTAACCATTATTTATTTGCAACTGTGTACAAAACAACCAAGGGATTGAAGTATGAATCACTATAATCATATAAAGAGGATAATACTTGCAGCAATAATGAGACATATGATAAGGAACAATAGGAACTGTGATTTTACTTGGATAAAAATCTAATAAAATAGTCTCTCAGAATTAAATTATAGTCTATTACATAGCACAGTGCTTTTCAAAATTGCAAAACTGCTGTCTTTATTTTATTATTCACCCTGAACTAGCAGGTCCTGTAAACTTTCCAAATTCAATTGCTCTTACCCACCCAATTTTCCCATCTAATTTGTATTAATCCAATCACAGAAATGAATGGTTCCCCAGTGAGAATGCAGGCCCTTAAGAGAAAAGGTTAGATGTAGTTAAGGTACTTAATGAAGACATCATTCTTTTCGCATAGAAATAAAATAAATAAATTAGAAACCTTTACCTTATATGGTCAGACTTTGGTGGATATTTCCATATTTGAGTGTGAAAAATTAATGGGCTTGTTATAAATAGACTAGTAACAGCAAACAGAAACTCCAATCAGTATTCTTCCAGACGTTTATAGATTTCTAACAACCCATGCGCCTAGACAAATCAAAAATATCACCACAAAATCAGCTAAACCACATGAGGGCGCACAAGGATTGGACCCAGCCAAAGAAAAATCAGAAGGGGACTGTTCAGATAAACGGGGAAGGCTGCAGTTCTCTGAGGTATGTTGCACCTCATTCACTGTGTCCTGAGGAACTTCATCCTCAGAAACATCAGTATATTTTACCAAGAAAGATATAACAATTACCTTTTTTCCCCCCCTTTGTTCATTAAAAACACTTATGGAGTATGTAGGAGATGGCACTAGAATTTGCATGAAGCGCAGCTGTCCTCTTTTGAAGCAAGCAGTAGGCAAACTCTGGAAAAAAAGTGTGATGTGGCAGCTAGTAACACCAAACATCTCCTTTCAAATCTAAGACGTTACAGCATCTGAGATTGATTGAAGCAGCTGTACGCTGTGCTGGACTAAGAGAGTTCTCGAGGCCTCCCATGGTGCAGACCAGGCTGCGGTTCAGGTAAAAAAAGATGCATTTACTTATTCATTTTTAACTTCCAGACATGGATAGTTACTTATTCATTTTTAACTTCCAGACATGGATAGTAACAGGTAGAGCCTTTTTTCCTTTTTTTTTTTTTTTTTTTTTTTTAATTAACCTTTTCGTAACACTGCTACTAAACCTTCAGAAGCACTGAGAATAAGGAGTACAGTAACTTAAATAAAAAAGCGAAAGACTATAGACATCAGGAACTTGACATTATCTTGGTTGTATCAGTAGTCTGGCTAAGAGGCTTCAACAGCTCAACTCCAAGAAAAAGAAGACAGGATGAAGAGAGATTAAATCTTCATGGATTAAGTTTCTTCTTGTTCAGATATTGCATTCTGAACTGGAATGGCCTTTCACTCAGCCATTGACAATGACCTTCATTACAAATGCAATTCAATTGAATTCAATTTAACTGTTTAAGAAAAATGAGGCTTATTATTTGCTTCCTCATTTGCATGATATAAAACCATTACACTCCTTGCCAGAACCAGTTAATACCTGTAATAAGAACACTCCTCTGTCAGTATTAGACCCACTGCCTTAAATCCTCTCACATACCTGTGCTGTTGTCCTCCAGCATTCTTTACTGGAAAATACATCCTAAAGGCAAGTCAGCACCACTTGACTGAATCAGTCTTTAAATTCTTCATAGAAATACCAAGCAAAAAAATGGAGCTAGGAAGAACCTAACGCCTCAAGAGAAGTCTAACTTTCTTAAAAGCATATTTCAACTAAATTTAATAAATATTCTGAAGACTTTTTTTTGGGGGGGGGGGGGCCCGCCCACGGACAAACAAACAAACTAACAAAAATAAAACAGATCTATTGTGACAAGATAAAGTATTCATAACATGATAATACGTAAAAGTATCTTTGTTAAAGAATCTTTAAAAGTATCAGTATATATGTGCCAAAAAAAAATGTGCACAATGGTCTGTAAAACAGGCCCCAATATGTTTTCTGTCTCCTAAATGAGTAATGTGTATTTCAGTAAGTTATTTCTACTATTTTCTGCTACTGAGGTACATATATTTTGGTGATTACTTAGCAAAGAGTGATGTATTAAATATATTTAGAATATATTTAGGGTTCAATTGGATGGTAAAATGGCAGAAGTCTTTTTATTATTTTTTATTATTATTCCAATCAACTGTCTTTATGCTGTTTTAAGCCTGGAGACAGAAGGGAAAATTCAATACTGTTTTAAATACAAAATTTCTGAGGAAATACGTATCTTAACTCATTATTGAATTTTCCCTAAAAGGTCCTTCACTTATTTTATGCTAAAGGTCCTTTTAGTCACCTACAAGCCTGCATATAATGGTGTCTATGGACTAAATATGAGATGAACGCTGACATCAATGGGAAAAATGTCCCAAAAAGGGAATGGGAAAACAACAACAACAAACTAATTAAGTGATTGAAAGGATATTGTTCTTGGCAAATTTTCTCCTTGGTGCAACAATTAAAATTCTTGACAATGTAGGGAAGGAACAATCTTTAATTGTTCTCAAAAATATCTCAAAAAATAAATAAATAAAGGAATAAAAGAAGATAAGTAATGAAACACTAATCTAAGCATCGCATTCCTACCTGAGTTAAAGCAGCCCTAAATAGTAAAAAGCAGAAGGTTTGAATAACCATTTTTCTTCTTCTATTATCTTTACTGATGACTGTTATTAACAACATCTCATCTAGGACTTCATGGTCACCCAATATTATCTTCTGCATCCCTGACTTCTACCTGGGACATCTCAGAACTCTGACCCACAGCTCTGTTAGATCTAGGAGGAACAACACTTTACAGAAGCCTCCCTTTTAATAATATTTCCAAATTAATTGGAGCTCCTGAATTAGGTGACTTAGCTACTGCAACTAAATGCTTGGAGCCAAGTAAGAAGAACACAGAAATGAATATTCAGATCAGTTCAACCTACTATTGGACAGCCATACATCATTCTGTATTTCCACAGACAAAAAATTGGAAATAACTATCTCACATTTTGCAAGACTGTTATGGCAACAGTCAGAATATGGAAAAGCAACTGCCTTAAAAAAAGCCCTTGGTATATCAGTAGATCCCAAATATTTTCAATGGACATACATATAAATGATATACCATCTAGGAATTACTGATCAAACACTCCTTTCCTTTTCTTTGGAAGGTTTCCATAGCAAGGACTCCCAGGCAGATCTAATTTAAACAGGAACTGAAAAACCGCACACTTAACTAAAAAACCGCACAAACCTAACTGCTAGGACTTGCCTGATACTTGAATTTCCAATAGACTTAGGTATTCAGATGCCTAAAAGACAGCAGCTTATTATTCCATTTAATTGTGGAACTTAATTGTGGTCCAGGCCTGGTGGTATTAAATGCCTTTTCTTTAATCCATTTTGAATATATTATTTTACAAAAGAAAAATAATCAACCTCTCTGAAATAGCACTTTTTTTTTACTTGTATTTTGTGGAAGTAAAAGAGGGAGTAACTTTTCAAGTTTATATTTCATTATACACACAAAATGATTAGAGAAATGGACCGCTTGCATCTAGGTAACAAGAATGGACTTTTGGAACTTGTGTGAAGGTCATATACTAAAACAGACAATTATCAGCTGAAATTTAAATGCTACACAACACTTCTTTGAGGCTTTTCAAATCAGAATTAGCATAGTTCAAAATTCAGGTCTCAAAAACTGAAAATACTTTTTATCTGTGGAGTAGGCCAAAATATTTGTAAAATACTAGCATATTTTCTCAATTTTTGCAATTTATTTTTTGGTGGTCATTCTCCACATAACTGGTTACTTAAACTACATTATTAAATAATTATAATAGGTCATTTTGTTGTTGTTGTTGTTGATGATTTTATTTTTATTGAAATCAAATGAAATAATAAGTATCTTGTTGCTCATGAAGTATAGGTATCTGTGAAGAGGTCTGGGTGCCTGCCCATGCCAGTGATGGTAAGCCACTCATGTCTGAAAGAGCATGTGTGGGATGGAAAGACCTCTTCTTTTTTTTTTTTTCAAAAAAAAAAAAAAAAAAGCAGCTAGCTGAAAAGAAGTACATGACCATGCAAATGAGAACCAGGCAATGCTGTCAGTCAGCTCCCTGTAGCCAGAGAACTTAAAACACACGATGATTCTTAATGACTTGGTTTCTTTGACAAAAAAATGAAATAATTGTTCACGTCCCTGAGAGATTCATGATTCTCAATGCTTAAAAGCTTTTTAATCTGGATTTGTAGAATTATATACAGATTTGAGGAGTTCATAATCTTCGAGCATGAGGATTAATCAGCTAATACCAAGTACAAAATGTCCCATGAATATATTGAAATCCAGGCATGGCAGTTCATGGAGTTTTAATAAAAAACAAGATTAAACAAAACTGTCAGGAGGAAAGGTACTCTATCATTTAAAATGATCTACTGAATAAACACCTTTCAAAATATCTTTGGCATAAGGCACAAATAATAAAATGACTATGTGCAGCACTAATTTAATCCAAATGTTCTTGAAAAGCTCAGCTAAGTGTACCTCACAATGATATACCCAAATGCTCATACAAAAAGTCAGTGGAAAGAAAATGGCACAGGATTTTCACAGCATCTAAAACCGCACTACCATATGACCTCTGGGTAAATAATTTACATATAACACCATGCCATTAGTTGTGCTGCTCAGTGAAACAAGTAGTGCAATTACAATGACAATAACAGCCTCAACAAATAGCAACGGCAATATAAACTGAGATTTAGGGCCAGACTCTGCCATTATGCGGTATCTTACATAAGTGGCTTCACAGCTGCTAACTGCTTGGGAAGTAAGCTGCTGTAGAATCTATTCCATGCGAAGAGCAGAATAAGGTTTCTATAGAGCAAACTGATAAACTGGTTTATGATTTAAAGCAGGATAAGTTCCCTGTTTCAAATCTGCTTGATGCATTACGCTAAAACCAGAAGGAAGGCTTATACAGTGAATGAAATAGCTTAAAAAATAGATCAGATTTTTTCCAGATGTAAACTTATGAACCAAGTCTAGATCCATTGAGGCAACATAAAAGTATTTCATTGATTTCTGGGGACTCAGGATCAGACCTTTTCTGCTTGAAGCCAAATGTGCATCCTTTACCTGTTTAACTTCCCCTAAGGTACAATAAAATCCACCTGACTTCCAAATCAGGACAAACTGTTTTTTCCTATGAGTCTGCCTTTTTTGTTGTTGCAGTACAACAGAAGGATGAAGGATGAAAAATGCTACCATTCATCTCCAACACACTGATGCAAAAAGGGAAGCAACTCTGGAACCTTCCTCAAGAATACAATAGTAACTGAAGGGCACATAATAAAGACTAGTCCAAAATAACCAGAAATATCATTAAGTCCTCCACCAACTGAAAGATGACGTTACCCTTATAATTGGAAATTATAATTAAAGAAAAAGCTGTGCTTCAGATAGATTCTAGTTTTTGTTTTCTTTTGTTTTTTTAATCTCGATCCCCTGATTCACACAGTTAGGTGTCCCTTACAGTCACTCACACACACATTAGTCTGCCCCTTGTTACTGTGCCGCACCTTTTCCCAAGTGATTCGTTGGAGAGAGACACCTCTGAAGCACAAAAAGTGGAACAGAAAATAAGTGGGAAACATTACAGCACCTGATCTTAAAAGACTTCTGTGCAAACACTTTTCATTGATTATTAAGATCAGTGAGCTGGTATGACATTTTATATTTTTTTTTCTGCAAAGGACATTTTCAGGTGCAATGAAGAAGAATTTTAATTCTGATAGAAATAGTACGTGGGCAAACATTATTGACTATACCAGTGAATTTAACAAGATTTTTTTTTTTTTTTTTTACTGCTCCATCCTTTTTGTAGTTGTTGTTTCAACAGCTCATTTCATCATTTGCAAAGATGTGTTATTTCACTTATTTTTAGAATTATTTTTGTTTTTTAATTTAAAATTAATGTTGGGAGGCCCTCAACAAATATCATAAAGATTTCAAAGTCCTCAGAATTTGATATAATTTTTACACACAGCGAACCTGTAGCTTTCAACAATATTTCAACTCTCATGATGATGAGATCTTAATATTTCATAAATGTTATTAATAAATGAAATTATTTTCATAAATGAAATTCAGGTAATTATCTAAAAGTAGTCTAAGTAAAAAACTTTGTCCAATAACATGGTTCCCTGGCATATTCAAGTGGACTTACATAATCAAATCTTGCAGAATTATTGAAATGTTTGTCTGTAGTGTTTGTGTTCTTCAATTCTGTTCTGGTTTCAGCTACGATAGAGTTAATTTTCTTCCTAGTAGCTGGTAGGGTGCTGTCTTTGGGATTTAAGATGAGAATAATATTGATAACACACTGATGTTTAATTGTTGCAGAGCAGTGCTTACACTAAGCCAAGGACTTTTCAGCTTCTTGCTCAGCCAGTGGGTAGGTTGGGGGTGCAGCAGGAGCTGGGAGGGGACAGACCCAGGACAGCTGACCCAAACTGGCCAAAGGGGTATTCCACACCATCTTACATGGAATCATGCTGAACAGTTACTATGGGGTGGTTGGCCAGGGTGCTCAGGTCTATCCCGGGGCATCAGTCAGCAGGTGGTGAGCAATTGCATCGTTCATCACTTGTTTTGTACACATTATTATTATACACATACTGTGTACAAAATAATGTGTACACACATTATTTTGTACACAGTATTATTATCATTATTATTTTCCTTTCTTTTCTGTCCTAGTAAGTTGTCTTTATTTCAACCCACATTTTTTTCTGATTTCATTTTTTTCCAACAAAGGGAGTGGGGGAGTGATTTTAGTCATGGTGAACAAGGCATAAAGTGCCCAACATAATTCCTCCTAATTAATGAGGACAATGAATGAAAAGATGAAATAATACATTCTTCTGGTGAAGAAAGTGGGTGATCATTTCAAGAATTATTTCTAAGCGATTCCAGGAAAAAAAAAAAGGATAAAAATTGAAAATACTGAGGAAGTAAAAATGATTTGCCATGGAATTTCTACACCACTCTGTCAAAAAGGTTCTCTTAAAAATAACATATTGCTATATTAGTATTAAGGCAGCCAATCTTATATTAAATAGTATTACATTACATTCAACCTCTATCATAAAGTGCCAGTTTGATTTCTATTCTTCTGTCAGCATCCTTATTCTTCTCAAGGCACCCTACCCATACTGAAAAAAAGGACAGTCTCATATGAATACATCACCAAATGAAAATTACTCCTGTTCTTTTAAGAAAAATAACATGCTCAGCTATTACTATGGCTGCTATCAATGTTAAGGTCTACCTTCAAAGCACACCTTGATGACATTAATCCAGAATTATTTAATCTGCAGCTAGGGATAAGCTTAACATAATGGAGCATTTTTAAATTCAGGTTGATTAAAGCAGCCCTGTGAATGCAAACCAAGCTAAAAATAGGTGCTAAATTATTTTAATCTTGTTATTGAATGGAAACAAAACATCATGAAATGAAACCAATTTATATTACACAAATTGGTTTCTCTACTCTAAAAGATCAAAAGAAATGTAAGTTTTTTTTTGTTTTGTTTTTGAGGGGAGGACATGAGCTTTTACCCTATTCATATACAGCTGTGTTTTACTGAAAGGTTAGTGTTAAAAGACCATGTGCAAACATAGACTACAGATTTTAAGATTTAAATTAAATAGTCCTGAAAAAGACTAATTAAATCCCCCCAAACGCTCTTTCTTAATATTATTACATGTCTAGGCTCACCTACCCTTGGTGAAAGCAGCATGGAGGGCTGCCTGTCATTCAAAAAAGATGATGTATTTGCATGCTCAAAAATTAATCCTTGGCAGGCAAACGTGAGTTTACATTTAGCATCCAGCTGTAGCCTCAGTATAGACCTTACTGCCCAATTCACAGTGCAGTTGAAAGAGGACATAGGCACTATGCTCTGCAGTCTCACATATATATAGGAATAAAAAAAGATGCATAACAGCTTTATCATAGCTTTATCAAATACTAAGAAGACACACAGACAATATGTTTCCAAAGAGATAGTTGTTTCTTCCCTGGACTGTTGAAACATCACTAAGTATTGCAGCACATGGGACCATCTGACTGCTCTTCTCCTTGGATGACTTGCTAGTGCTCAGACTAAGCTTTAAACATATACACAATTATATATTTACTGCAGGGTTACTGCATGACTTCTCACTGAGCCGCACTGGTTACACACAACACATCTACGTACCTCTACGTAAACCATTTTCTCACATAACAGTTTGTGCAAGTGGTCTTCAAATGTCTCAAATGCCTTTAAATGTCTCTCAGGACTAGAAAAGAAGGGACAGCTGGCCACCCTTTCAATTGGGGAGACTTTCAGTTAACCTAAAATTCATCTTCATGCAAAACAGGGCTCCCATCCACTTTACAGGAAGAGTGACCTCTGTCCCTTTCTGTATGGTTTCTGTAGAACCACTAATAGTGGTCTGGAATACTTCTACATAGTCATCCTTGTCACACATTAAATGAAAGATATATCTCTCCTCTCAGTGCTTTGCTAGTCATGCTAAGATATGTATATGCTGAAGTCAGCTCAGCTCTTCTTTCATTTCAGGGTGTTAGACAGATATGTTGGTATGAAAAGGACACTGAAATGGTATATAAAACTAAAACAACAAAAATGTTTTGCATTATTCATAAACTTAAAGAAAAGTGCCCATAAAAAATAAATATAATACACATAGACTTTAGGAGGACTTTAACTCTTCTAACAATTAAAAGCATTGTTAATATAAGAATGTGATATGCCATTATTGTAAAGAGATTTTTCAAAAGTCTTTCAAACTTAAAATGGTGAAGCTGTTTTATATAAAGACAAGGAAATGCCTGAGGACTTGATGGTCCTCAAGTAAAAGCAAAAAAAGCATTGAACCCAAGAGTACAACGGCATCATAAAGATTAACATACTTTAGACAGTCTTAAAACATGTATAATTTGGTTTTGTTAGAGCCTTATTTGGTAAGTTCTTGGGTTCAGTTCTGTGTAAGAAGATATCTACATGCATACCCATTTCTTACACAAAGATTAAGGGCCAAATGGTACATGAAAAGTCTTCCTCACCAAAGCACTTCACTCAAAAGTGCCGGCCACCAAACTCATTCTGAAGTCAGTTTAGATAACCTTATGTAATACAAAAACTACTTTAAACCCTCAAACTGAAATCAGGATCTTTTTTCTTGGGGGAGGTGGGGGAGAGGATCTGACTCTAAACACCCATATACTCTGTCACTCTAGAGGTGATTTCTCTATAGAAGACTTGAGAAAAACTGCAGAAATATGCGTGGAGGAAGCTTCTGTCATGTACATACTATGTACATGACAGATGGCTATGCTACTGATATGCTATCAGTACATGCTATGGCAACTTCAAATCAGTACCTTGTTATTGCAGTGACTGACAATTCAGAAATGCTTTATATATAGGTGAAATTCTCACTGTGGCCTATGAATGATCTCCTAAGAAGAGTTACAAAGACAAATCTTAGAGACTTTTTCCACAACAATTAAATTGCATTTGAGAATTTGTCTAAGGTTATTTGTGAAACTTCAGTTATAACTGTTTAAATACTCTTTATAAGTGGACTCCATTATTCACACAAGTACTTTACCTTTTCTTTTTCTTTGCAACAAAAAAATCACCATTTGTAACTCAATTACAACATTGTTGTACTCAATGTCAATCATTGTCCTTTTATTACTAGAAATTTAAAATAATAATTATATCAAATAACTGAAAAAACTTTTCATTTAATAAAATCAATATTTTATTCAGGTTTCATTCAGCCACAGACTTTATTTTAACAGGACAAAAGTGTTTTTATGTTGACAAATGTAAATGCACATTCAGCTATGCAACAACCTCTCCAACAAATGTTATTAATAAAGAGAAATATTCAGTTAATTCACGTTAAGATATCATGAAGTCTATTTAGCAAACTTGGATACAAAATGCTATATGTTTCGATTAAGTCAGCACTTCTAAACGTTCTCAAGCCTTTCACACACTAGGCTTTTAACGTTGCATTCAGTCAGCCTCCCGCTTGCTTTCACATCAGTGTAGTACCATTGCATAAATGTAGTCCAAAAAAAAGAGACAGAAAGAGAGTGCATTTTGCTGAACAGCCAAAATAATTTCAAAAGAGGATGCTTCAAGTGAGGTATTCAATGAGCAGTCATTAATTCTGAATTCCTTAAGTGAGAATTTTACTCTTGTTGCATATTTCTGTGCTTATAAATAAAGACCTTGGCGCTCTTTTACTCCATGTGGGTTGTCATCTCACTGTGCACTTGACTTAGCATCAGTCTTCTTCACTGGAAGCTCTACATTCAGTTTTAGTCTAATATTGATGATTATTACTAAAAAGCCAGACAGAAAAGTGACAGAAAGAAATGCAGCAGAGAGTCAAATATGAACACAGAGCTTAAAAAAAAAAAAAAAAAAAAAGGATTATTGTAATCACTTATGAAGATCAGAATTACACAGCAGCAAATCAACCTATGCATCTTCCTGGATGCCACTATATCCCTGTTTGATTGTCTATGTGAAAGGGTTCCAGAAGTATCTATAGGATTGAACACAGAAACTAGTTACCAAAAGCAATTGGCCAAAGAGAGGTAAAGCATCTGAACTCTCAGACAGAAAGTTTGTGAAAATTTCCCAAGGACTGACAAGCCCTGGAGACGAACTGTGCTGTTGATACTGCAAGAGCCAACAAATATGCAAAACCAAACGTCTGTCAGATGTACAAGGCCATGGTACACACAACCACCAGCATCCAGCTGAAGGACTCGGATTACATCTAAGAAGGCCAGTATACGCAGACATCATATACATATCATATACAGAGCTGAATGAATGAAAGGGCCCCCTGAAGTTCTTTATGGACACCAAACAAGAAGGCTATGGCATGCCAAGGTAGCACTCTGCTTCTTTACACCATTACTCATGCAAAGGAGCTACAAGCAGGTGCATAAGTACTCTGTGTGAGCAAATCAGTAAATATGTTATTTGAATTATTCTCTGTTATCAATAATAATGGCTTGATTTTCTTAATAATAATAACTTAAAGAATAAAAGGTATTCTTTGGTTGTAATTTGTGTATCCCCTCAATTTGTTCTCCCATGAGGGAAGTTACACCACTGTCAAAAGATGGTATTATGGCTGTTTAGAGATGAAAGAAGCATGATCTTAACTATTCCAGGTCTCCAGTAGAGAAGATAATGGCCAAGAACAAAGCTTGAACAGTGAGCTGGCATTCTTCAAGCTCCTTGGAAAATGGTTATACTGCCAAACAAAATCTTCCCAGCTGCCAGCAAGGCTTGGTAAATCCAGAGTACTGTGACCTTGGACTGAAATTAAATTCTTGAAGACACAAGCTTAGGTTTTCAACAGAGAAAAAGGTGCAGATCAGAGGTAAAACAAAAGGATAGTATTCTGACAGAAGTTGCCTTTGTAGGGCAAACAAAAGCAGAATAGTAATTTTCAGAGTTTAGAATACTTGAATTGAAACAAGCTGCTGACTCAACATCACTGACAGCAGATGCTTAAGACAGAAAAGGTTCAGAGTTTGAGACTGTAAAGCACAAAATCTAGCTGCTTATTTTCTATTATTCATCACAGATGTCTGTTGAATTACCTTAGTGCAGGTAGTAAAGAGCCCACCAAAACCTCAAAGTAAAGCCCGTCTTCCCTACTCTTTTTCTTTTATATCTATCTTGGCCACATATGATTAGCATCATTGAACTGGATGGTCCCAGGTTTGCTGTATCTTCCTTAAAAACAAGAACTGACTTCACAGGTTTAGACATATTTTCAGATGTAACCAGTGAAGTGTCTGAAATTTCACAGATCATTTTTTCTATTCATAGAGATAAGATTATTAACCACTGCAGCTGCAAGAAAATAAACTTAAAAGCCAAAGATACAGCCAAAGACTTTAAATTTTAACCACTATACTGCAGCTTTGCAGCTTATCTATTATCGCATTTGTACATGATGTCACATTAATCTGTAATTAATCATTCTCACCATAAGAAATTAGATGGGACTTTCTGTCCTGCAGAAATAACCCTTCTACACAATTCCAGTGAGAACTGTGGGCTAAGTTTTCTGTTAGAAAAAGTGCAGCAATGCTAGAAACTGTAAGTTGCAATTATAGCCACAGAAAATATATTCCTTTGTTTCTCATTTAGAAGATGTTTTCCATATATTAAAATTCACTGGTTATAAAGTCTCCTTCATTTGTTCACCCCAACTGTTTACTTCTGTTTTACCCTGTCTGCTTTCTGCTTGTTCAGCACGTCTCAAACCTCTCTCCAGAGCAGTGAGAATATATTGGGAAATAGAGTGAATCAAGTTAATGGTCATGCTTGCTGCATTTATGATGCATCAAAGAGTTGTAAGAGGAAACTGCAACTATGGAGACAAACTGTTCCTTCATTTTAGCTCTCTTTTAAAAATTATTTATTTAATTTTCATTTTGCAAATTGTGTGTCTTCATCCACAGAACATCTGGGGGAACTCTCCTGGGGTAGTAGGCATTTTCAGTACTTTTTTTTTTTTCCTCCATGTTTTATGACTTTTTCGTGAAACTGAAAAACAGCATTTGATTCCCCATAGTTAGGGGATATATTCATTTTAATAATTCTTCTTTAAGGAAAACAAACCAACATATAGTAATACTAAATTACAATGTATACTTTAGAAGAAGACCACCTAACAAATTACAAAGTCAAGCTCATCAGCAGAAGCCAGTCTAGTCTATGTTTCATTTTCTAACATCACTTCTGATGTCTTCCCTGTATATTACTGTATAATAGAAATGAATAGGAGTTATCATTGATTCTCTTTACCTTTACCAAATGTCAGGAAGAAATAATACAGAATAGACCGGATCATCACTCAAAGGAAAATTTTGAAAGAAATTAAGGAATTATCAGGAATAGAAGCATGAAAATAGCATGGGTGAGGGGAGCAGTTGCTATCTTCATTATTATTCTATTCAAATTATATTGTTTAGCTTATTGCTTTTTAAACCAGGAAATTCTTTTTGGTCAATATTTTGCTGTGAACATATTCAAAATCAGAGAGTATGATCTGACTTAGGACATGACTTAGTTAACCACATATGAATGCAAACCTTAAGTGCAGTCATTACTGATTTGCATTGGACACATGCTCTTTCTTCCTAATTTATATGGAAAAAGAAGAAAACAAAACAAACCTGTGAAGAGCACCTCTATTTGCAAACACCTCAACTATCCCAACAATCAGATCATCCCAATGCCCTATATAAAATGCAATCACCATGACCAGAACACGTTACAATAGCTTGGTAGAGCCATCTACTGATTAAAGAAAAGAAAGGAGTAACAACAAATTATTCCTTTGTTGATTTCAGAGTAGGCAAAAAGCCTACGTAAGGAGCATATAATTACTGGAAAAAAATACCATTCTGCAATTTGCTAACTCCTGATAAACTATACCACCTCTGGACAGATTCAGTTTAAAAATGGACATTTACAATTTGAATCTTTTAAATCTTCAAAGCCATTTATTTAGACAAAGTGAGTCTCACATACTTTTTTTCATGCTCTTAAGATTCAAAAAGGTTACAATACA
Source organism: Heteronetta atricapilla (assembly GCA_011075105.1). Taxonomy (NCBI): domain Eukaryota; kingdom Metazoa; phylum Chordata; class Aves; order Anseriformes; family Anatidae; genus Heteronetta; species Heteronetta atricapilla. The sequence goes on from CM021732.1 coordinate 100,437,009, forward strand.
GGATAAAGCCTGGTTTAGTGCATTTGGCACTTTCTGGTTGGTGCTTCAAGCTTTAAATGTAAGAGCTTTCTGTCTACTGTAAAATTAACATTTTTATTTTGTCACACTAGTGTTCTTTCTAAAAAATAATACAATAGTCATCAATAAATAACATCCCTTATTCCACAATGTTTACTGAATACAAAACACAAATTGTGTATTTCAGAAGTTTGATTTGCTAGTAAGATAAAAGATTTGAATTCTTGTATCTTATTTTTTCTTGGCTGGACTATTACTGCAACCCAGTGCAATGGCAAGCAGTAGAAATACCACGTCTGTCCTAATATACACTATGTGAATGTAAAAATAAATAAATAAATAAATGTTCTGTGCTCTACTTATAGCAGTTTAATTCTATATCTTTGCTTAACATATAATGGGAAGAAGGTGTCAAATAAAAGAAGAACTGGAACAGGAGATGAAACAAACTAGATGACCATTAAAAGTAAAGCACTATATAGTATAGTTACTATATATGTGATTTACTGTAAAAAGTTCACACAGTAAGATATAGCATTAAAGTTACTGGTAAAATATTAAATTTAAAACTATAAGCATAATATTGTCAACATGCACATCCAGATTAAATTGTAAGGAAATGCAAGAGTTAATACTTCAGCAGTGTTTCCTGGGTCAAGAACATAGCAGTTTGTTTTCAATTTTTTCTTATTAGAAACTTATTGTTTCATAATTTTTGTTTCACAACTCAGTGAAGTGAAAGGAAAAAGTGGAGGAGGAAAGTTCATGATTTTGCTGTCATTACTATTTGACTGAAGACGGTATTCTTATGTTAACAGAATAGATATACATTTTGATAACTGTTTCTTGGCAACGTAAATTAATTTTAACTCACAGTGAAGTACATAAATAGATAGTTAAAGAGACCACACAACTGTGGTACTGCCAATTATTTTGCAATTTCTTAGAAATATCTTACTGTTCAAATTTTAATAAAATCAACATGATTACGGTATATTTTTCCACATCTGTGGATTATAGAATAATAGTTAATAAAAGGTTCTAAATCACATTGCTTAAATAAATAAGAAAAACACACTGTATATTCTATGGATAACCACGTGAGTTTGCTGAATAGTTTGGCAAGAGGAAAGGGTATTTATATGAACAGGACTTGCAAAACTCATAGAATTTTAAATGCAGAGAGGTACAGAAATTCTTGACTTGGGTTTAGAGAGCATCTCATGTATGGTGTCACAGTTTTGGTTGGGACAGAGTTAATTTTCTTGCAGATGCTCACACAGTGCTGATTTGGGTTTTTGGTGAAGATAGTGGTGATAAGGCATAGATGTTTCAGTTGCTGCAGAGCAGTGCTTACACAGAGCCAAAGCCTTTTCTGCTCCTCGTGCTGCCCGGCCAGCAAGGAGGCTGGGGGTGCACCAGGAGCTGGGAGGTGACATAGCCAGCACAGCTGGTCCAGGCTGGACTAACAAATAACCCATGTTATATTGTGTCATGCTCAGCAATAAATGCTGAGGTAAAGGAGGAGGAAGGGAGAGACATTCAGAGTGATGGTGTTTGTCTGTCCAAGAAACTATTACACGTGTTGAGCCCTGCTTTCCTGGAAGTGGCTGAACACCTCTTCTAATGGGAAGTAGCAAATGAATTCCTTTTTTGCATTGCTTGAGCACATGGCTTTTGCTTTACTGGGTAAACTATCTCACTTGCACTTTTACCTTTCCGATCCTCCCCTCCATCTCACACGGAGAGAATGAGAGAGCACCTAGGTGGTGCTGAGCTGCCTGCCGGGACTAACCCATGGCAGAAGAAGATGAGTCTTGTTTAAGAATTATCTTGCTGATGAAAGTCATTTTATTCTTTGTTGGTCTTTCAGGGCTAGAAATACTCAACATGATGGACTACTACAGAGGACATAGCGTGCTGAAGAAATTCAAAACCCACCAGTTGTCTATACTACAAGAAAATAGAAAGAATGCCCTGTTATATATCTAAAGCACGACCTAATACAGCATATAACACTTTATATCATCTTAGACCCATATGCAATTACAACTTAATGAATACTTGAACCAAAATTAGTCAAAGAAAATCTACAATCAATGAACACAATTTTGCTTTAAACTGCACAGAAACAATATAATAATAATTGCTATTAGTTGTTTTATTGCATTTGAGGAACATGCCCTATTTCTTATCTTCTGAGCATCAATAAATAATGAAGGACCCTTATTAGGTCCTTCAGCTACCTTCTCTTCTGTACACATATAGTTGTGAACTGTGTGAGATGATATATATAGCTTATATAATACACTCAAGATATGGTTCAGTAAAAAATAAAACAGATCTTAAATCACATGCAAGCAAAAAACCTCTCTGAATACAGGGTCATGTATTTTTCAAACATGAAGACAAAAACTCATCTGGAGTTTCCAATAGCATCTGCTTTTCACTCAGCTAATATCTTACCTTTTCCTCTACTCTAAGCTATGCATCCAGCATACAAAAAACATGCCAAAACACATAACTGCCACTTCCAGACTATTATGCTAAGTACAAAACACTTTTTTTTTTTTTATTAAGCTTTTGGGACATAAACAACCATATTGTAACATTACTTGGTATTTTTATTACTATTATATAAAATTCACGTGAGTAAAAATGATTTTGAGATATAATTCAGAAATGAAAGAGCAGGTTAGTAGCTTAAAGGCTCCCGTATTATACTGCAATAATACTGCATTAAAAATATACATGAAGATATCTCAGTTCAAGAGCTAAGCTTTTAAACATTTAAATACAACAGCCCTCTCTTTAGCAGTGAGGTTTTTGTCATATTCAGAAATCTGAATGAAACCACAGCTTAATGAATAAATTTTGATATTAAGCCAAAATTATGGTATCAGGAAGATAAAATTATTCATGCAGATGATCCTAGCCAGGCAGGCACAACTAGAGTTTCTCCAAGTTTCTACTCAGTTGAATCCCAGACCTCCAGACTCAGTGCACGTCTAAGAGACGGTCTTCCTCCAGGAGAAAAAATTGTGATAGTTGAAAGTCATGTGAATCAGTAAAGAAAACATCCAGCTATCACATACACTATAGACTTATTTCAGCAATAGCTGCATAACGTCTACTCCAAAAACATTTTCCTGCTCTTCTGCTCAAAGAAAGGTATTTCAATAGCCTGAAACAGGAAATTTAACAATGTCACATGCTGAAATATTTCATCGTCATTCAGTATTACAGCAGAGTCTGCTGTTTGTCCTCACGCTCTTGGTACAAGTGTGACTGTTTCTCTCTAGTTAACAAATTTTAGCTTGCATTAAACCTTATCAGTAAACATGGCAGTACTGCAAAATCAGCAATTAAGGCCTCAATAGCTTCAACCAATTAGGGCTGCTGTGTGCCAAGAGCTACAGCAGAAACAGATTGTGCATTGGGTTTATTAACTCATTCCTCTTGCAGAAGAGCAACTAAGTGCCTCTTCCCTGACCACATTAAAGTAGATATTGTTTTATAATGACATATGCCTCGGCCTTAAAAAAACAAAACAAGCTGTGATTTTTTTCATTTGGGAGCTTTCAGTGTTTATATAAGTGCAATCCACCCATAACTATACCTGTTGATATACAAGCAACAAACAAACAAAAACCATGCTTTTATTGCCTTCAGTTTTCAAATATCTAAAAAAAAAAGACTACTTTCCACCTCTCTTTGTACCCTCATGACCTACAAGTACTTTCCCTGATCCCAACAAACCCATGTAATGCAAATGCTCTGATGGTGACTTGATTCACTTCAGTGGCTGTTTATTCACCAAGTTGGGAGGAAAAAGGAACTTTTATGATTAAGCTTTAGAAATACATCTACTGAGATGTGATAGGCAGAAATGGCTGGTAAATTTAGATAGAGACAAATCTTTCAGTGAAAAAAAAAAATAACAACAGGCTTTGGAGAGTTTAAACATTTCAGATTAACATTTTCAGCTCTTCCAGGAAGGGACCACAACTTTGTTTGGCATTTCCATTCTCCTCAGCATAGTATTGCACTATAAATCATGAACACTTCAAAAATGTGGTCTTCCAGAAAGTTAAACATCTTCAGCACTTTTATTTAAATGAAGGTAAAGAGACAGGGCTACGAGAAACCATATTACAAAAGTCAGATTTCCTTCAACAGGAGAATACACATTTAAGTTTAAATGTTAGAAAATGTCATTCACCACATCTATGAGGATAACTAGAATGCAGTATTAACAGCAATTCATATAACAGAGTGCATTTAATGTGATCATTAATATTTCAGACTGATTTTGAAACACAAGAAAAAAGAAACCAGGATGTGTATGTAATTAAATTTATATTTCATGAACCCTAATTGCTGTAAATAGGGCACGGGGATTAAAGGCCTATGCCTAAGGCATCTTGTCCTGAGGACAAAATATCACACAAGCATTTCAATTTTTGGTTTCAGAAATTAAGTTTTTAAACACTCCTGATTCTTAATAAATAAATAAATAATCCAAACAAATCTCATTTAGTAACACTTTCTTAAAAATAGTTATCTACTTACCTAGAAAGAGAATATTTAAAATGATGAACTGCTCTGTTCAGCTTAATTTATTTTCTGGGACTGATAGAACTTTACTTTATGAAATGGCTGCAACAAAGGATTGAATAAAACTTGACCCAAACTTTCACCTCTATGGTAAACCTGTGGCCGGTACATACAACCTGCAACACTTTCAGGGATACTTAACAGTCAAGGGCAGATTAGGCCCTTTTTCACAAATGCCTTTCCTCTGTATTTGTGTGTATCACTGCAAGCCTAATTTCTAAAACAGATATTACTGATAAGTAAAAATTAACAAACTCTACATGATCAGGTATCGCTTATTTAGCTTTTTCCTTTTTCACTACTTCAGTCATGACCATCCTAAGAGTTACCCAGGGAGCAGATTTGCTTTATAGTTCTCTAAAGTTGACTTCAAGGAAGCAGAAATTAACATTTCCCACTCCAAATCTCTTGGTGTAACTCATGTCATCCATTGTACATTCAGTTCAACCATAAATATCAGCGAGAGCACAGCTGTGGATTAGTTCAGGTCAATAAAAATCAGCATAATTTACAACTTCTTACATTCTCCTGGACTGGAAATCCTGACATATACTGAAGGAGGCTTCTTCTACATATGTTTTTCTACTCACAAGTATGTTTGGCCCATTAGCTGAAGCTTTTTTAACTGGTACAGGTAAATCAGTTAAGTATATTCAGAAGTGTGTTTGTTTGTGTAATTTCCTGATTACAGAAAATTGTTAGTATTGCTATAAGAAGATCAATTATTTATATACAGGCTGGTCTAGGTAACGTTTCAGGTTAGACAGAGGTGGAAAAAAAAAAAGGGAAAATAATTTTGAAGAACAGGTATTCTCTCACTACAATTTTAAACTAAATTTTGCTCATATTGCAGTGGAGGAGACATTCACGTGGAATATTTCTGTTTATAGTATAAGCTTTAGAATAGTATTATACAGAAACTGCAGAAGTGACTGATTTGTTTGTTCAGAGGCAAAAAGAAAAGATCACAGGCAAATTTTTTTTTTTTTCTGACATCAAGAGTTCTGGAAAATATAGTTCCAGAAATATTTTGAAATGTATCTAGCCCCTGGGTTCACCAAGGACAAAAACTTCATTTTGGTATGATTGTGTCACAATAACACATTTTAAAAATATTTTAATGTCTACAAAATAGATACAAATGTGTATATTTTCTTTTCCAGTAATAAATAAATAAAATCCCAAAGCAATACATCCAAATGCTGTATGTATTTGACATAGGATATTTCTTATCCTATGAAAGCTGTTAGACTAACATTTATCCTCACATAAGTACAGTATGTGGCCCAGCAATATAAATTTTCCACTCATTGACCATAAATTTCATCTAATTATTCCACAGCTTCTCCACCAATTCCTCCCTATGTCTCATTGTGTGGCTTCAGCCTTGAAAGCACCTCAGACATCTGAATTCAATGGTATAACCAATATTCTCCACTAAGGTGTTATTATCTAAATCTTTTTACAATTTGTAAGTATTATCTTAATCCCAAAGGATTACGAAGTGTTTGAAAACAGTCATCTCTAATGATCCTTCACAGTCATTCAGAGCTAATTCTTCCAATAACCTAAATCTTCAGTGATCTCGCAATACACTGTTCGGCTTCTGGGTCTCAGGCAAGTCCTGTACCATGCAATGGCTTCTATTCTAGAAATCCAGTGTTTGCATTAACTTACCCACTTTGTCTTCTAGAAACTACAGAATCTTTAGCTTTACTAAGGACCCAGAGACCATAAAAATAATTATATTCCTATTTTAATTCAAAGACATCAGAATAGAGAAGTCAGCTTGCTTGCTGTTGCTCCTTATTCCTTCTGCTATAGGCCATTATCAGAAATAACTGCTGTCAGAAATTCTTGTCTAGTACATGAAGTCAGATCTTAAAATTTTTTACTCTATGTTTTGTAAATTTCACTTTTACTAATTCACTCTTGCTAAGTTTTAGATGTAAATGTAGATTTACTGCAGAGATATTTTTTTTTCCCCATGGCACAGCTTTTCATCCAAAAGAAGTTTGATCTTACCACTTGCTAGAAGCAATTAAAAGTGCACCTATACAGAATAATGGGATTTAATGATAGAATTACATATGCCAGAAACAGCTGATCTAGTTCAACTACATATTTGTTTTACAGCAAAAAGTAGGCATTTTGCCAATTTTTAACATTTTCCTTTCTGTTACTCTACCCTGGGATGGGTCTACATTAGAATTTTCATTATTTAAAAAATAAAATTAAAAAAAAAAGGATTATTGAAAAACTGGAAAAATGTAATAGGAGCAAGGAACTGGGTTTCATTAAATACCTTACTACCAAATTGTGATGACACTGCATAAACCTAAGAGTATATTCAGTCAACATGCACCATATTAACAAACGCTACCTAGTATCCTTTCAACCTTTTGCTTTGTGCTAAGACCCACTGAAGAGAATACAAATCTTTCAGGGATTTGAGAAGGCTGAAGATGTATTTTTTTATTTATTTATGATTAAAGACATACCAGTACCCTGATAACACTAGATATTACAATGCTTCTTTTGGAAGGGCTCATGTTGGCATTACTATTCTGGATGAACTATAACTTGAACAATTTATTTTTTTCTTTTAATCTCTTGTGTATTTATTTACATTCAACAGTTCTGCAATTGCTTTTTTATTGTGTAATTGTGTAGATAGATTTCCTTAAGAGTCAAAGTATTTTGCACTTCTGCAAGTGGACTCAACTATCCCACAATCTGTATACAGTCCCACAGACCTACCTCTATGCAATATACAAATATAATCTCCCTGTGCTGAGCTCCAAGATATTTATAGGTGCAATGTATAATTTAGGTTAGGTATTAGTATTACTAAGTAGAAAGCTTCATATAAGCCTATAGGGTAAAAGTTTTTCAAAATGTTTTGTGGAAAAAATATGCAACTAATAAAACTTAGAGATGAGAAAATCTCTGTATCTAATGTCTGACCACTGCACTAGCAAAGGAAAAAGATAATGTAGGAATACCATTAACCCCACCTTTAAATGAGGGTGTTCCTTTGTCTGTCATATACATTTAACAAATATTGCTAATTTTTTCATGTCTGAGGTCATACATTTACATTTGCAATTGCAGATCAGTAACCCTAGCAGTTATCGAATTGTCTCATGGACGAGATTCAGCTTTCAGAATTGTTCTGCCAGTTATGTGAATAATTCTACTTTTAACATTTTCAGTGATATTTACTTTGAAAAGTGAAACCATTCAGAACTTCAGATTTTGTGCTACAACTGTGTGTCAAATAAATCGAGACAGAATTCCTATTGGAGTTATCAGCTTGCCTTGCTGTCATTGACACCTTTTTCTAAGATGAAAATCGATGAGCAATGGTTTGTATCAAGAAGATCTGAGAAAAAATGTATATACATACTAAAAAAAAAAAAAAAAAAAAAAAAACACTCAGCCACTTGAACAAATCCTGACTGTAAAAAGAGACATTTTAAAGAATTAAATTAAGTATATTTTCAAACCAAAAGTGCTCCTGCATGAGCAGGGGGTTGGACCAGATGACCTCCAGAGATCCTTTCCAACCTCAACCATTCTGTCATTGTGACTCACAATATAATTGTGAGAAAATTTATATAAATAAATTAAAAGTTATTCTGACATCTTCTATACCATGGTGTACTGGGTTTGGCTGGGATGTTAGCTTTCCCTGCAGCAGCCCATACAGTGCTGCATTCTGCACTTGTAGTTAGAACAGCAGTGGTATCACACTGGTGTTGTGTCTGCTGCTGAGAAGTGCTGGCACAGCATCAGGACTTTCTCTAACCCTACTTGGGGGTGGGCAAAAAAGTGAGAAAGAAACAAAAAAGTGAGAAAATCATCAGGGCAGCTGACCTAAACCAACCAAAGGGATATTCCATACCATATGAATATACCATATACCATATTCCATACTCAGCAATAAAAGGTGGAAAAAGGTGTGGTGGGCTCTCGTTGCAAAAACGTCTGTCCTCTTCCTGAACACCGGCTACGTACATTGAGGCCCTGCTTCAAGGACATGGTCAAGCATCGCTCATTTGTGGGAAGTAGAGAGTAATTTTTTTTCCTCTGCACTTCCACATAGCCTTTACTTGTTTTGTTTCGTTATTTCCTTTCCCCCTCCCTCTTCCCCTTTCCCTTTTTTCCCTTCAGTTTAATTAATAATAATATTTTCTTAATAATATTTTTTTTCCTCTTTAATTAAATTATCCTTATCTCAACCTGTGAGTTGTTCTTTCCTTTATTTCTTCCCCTCCTCCTCTGAGGAGGGGGAGTGAGAGAGTGGTTGCGGTGTTCAGCTGCCTAGCACGGTAAAACCACCACACATGGTAACATCAAACAGGTTTTTTTGCCATGATTAGTGTGAGCCAATCTACATATATAAATAAGATCTATCAAGAGTTTATAGATTAAGCAAACAAAATAAAGTGGTGGAAGAAGAGAAATTATACTCATTTTACAGATAGAAAACTTAGCACAGAAAGCCTGTTTCCCATTTACACTAATAGGATTCTTCACTCTGCTGGCAGTATCAGGGGCCTTAATTCAGCTTTAAATTTAATGTATGCAGTGTACACTCAGCTTAGTATAATTGAGAATAAGGCTGGAATGAATCAAAGTGCTCAAGATTACAAATCATATCTCTGAAAAAGACTAAAATTTAACTCCTCTCAAACACAATCCAACGTGTAAGCATGAAGATTTCTGTCTTCTAGAAAAAGGTTATTTCATTAACAGTGCAAAGAGCTCCAAAATCCCTATTGTAATTTCAGATATAAGGACTACAGAAAAAACTATATTCTTTACTACACTTCTTGCTACTATAATGGAAAATTACCCTTCTATATATATTGTTAGGATATTGTTGTTTTTTTATATATGCATATATATAGATTAAAAAAAAAAAAAAGTCTCCTGAAAAGCAAAAAACATCTTAGTTATGAAAAGTTTTTCTTCTTCCACTTGCATCCCTATAAGTCTCAGTACTTTTAGGGTTATCAATAACAATATATATAGATGAAGTTCAAAAAAGTATCTTAGAGTAATAATACTAAGCATTAAATACATCTTTGATACTCAGAAGTCAAGAAATCTATTCTCAGATATGAAGCATAAGTCATCCCAAGTGAAAAGTCTCAATCTTCCTTATACAGTAAGTAAACACTGTTTTGAGTAAGCAACTTAAAAGCAAAAATCATTAATATTAGAATATAAAATATGACTAATATATTTTGCCTTTTTACATTACAAAATTTACATTAAGAATTAGACTCTATGAGAAGCTGAGGACCTTCATTGCCTGCAACAGAACTCAGAGTGATCTGAGACCATGAACTGAACAGCTATAGCTTGCTTTTATTGTAGCAAAAACTACATTCTTTTTCTGTTCTCATAAGGAAAGTTCGTCTTCCTGAGGTATTCATATGAACAGTTTGAAAGTACAGTTTCAAGAAGAAAAATAATTATCATTTGGAGAAAGACTACTATTCTAACTACATCAACAAAAATTCCTTTCCATCAGCAAAATGGTTTCATTTGAAAGTACTTCATTATTAGCATACTAACCTGGTGATTAATAATTTAGTATTTCAACTTCAGTTAAAATGGAAGTTTTCTCCTTCCTTAGTGAGGCCCCATATATTGCATTTTTTCATATTCTCTCATCACACTTGAGCTAGATAATACATTTACTATATCAAGTAAACACTTTATCAAAGACTGTATTATCTACAACTAGGTAGATAAATAAAAATAGTAATTATAATAAATTATCATAATAACACCTAAATGCAATCCACAAATGTAGTCTCCTCTTTCCAGGAGATGAAAACAGTAATTATGATTAATTCTTCAAAAAAAAAAAAAAAAAGTTATTACTTTGTATGACTTCATGTATTATTTTATTTTTGTTGGGAAAAAAAAAAAATGTATGAAAACAGAGAATGCACCAGCTGGGTTTGAGCGCAGAATACCTTGGAGCAACAGTGTCTAAAAAAATATACCACAACAACAAAGAGCAGAAAGCATTAGAACTAAGATGAGCTTCCAGCTCAATATTGGTTCTAATTTGTTTATACCATAATGAAAATCCTTTGATATTAAACTTTGCTAGTATTTCTTTTTGTAATGAAAATGTTAGAGAAATAAGCTAAAGAGCTGTACCTTCAGGAGGAAGGTAGTTGTGGTTTTACTCCAGTGGGCAGCCAAGATCCACCACAGCTGTCTCAAAGGGAAAAGGGGAGAAAATATGACAGAAAAGGCTCAAGGTTTGATGTATGGATGATTTAATTAAAGGGAAGAGAAAGAGAGGGGAAAGTAAACAAACAAAACAAAAACACCAAGCAAAGTCCATGCGGAAGCACACACAGAGAGAGAAAAGCAGTTATGCTCTATTTCCCATCAACAAGCGATGTCCAGCCACGTTCTGGGAAACAGGTCCTCAATATGTGGAGCAGTTGTTCGGGAGAACAGGATCTTCCACAATGAGAGACCTCCCGCTCCTTCCCCTTCCACACCTTTTATTGCTGAATGTGACATCATATGGTATGGAATATCCCTTTGATTGGTTTAGGTCAGCTGCCCTCTTCATCACTTGCCCAGCCCCAGCCTTATGGCAGCTGTGGGGGTTGGAGGGAGTCCAGATACTGTGCTAGTATTGTGCAGCAAAAGAAAACACTGGTGTGATACCAATGCTGTTCTGGCTACAAGTGCAGAGATCAGTACTGCATGGTCTGTTGCAGGGAAAGATAACTCCATCTCAGCCAGACCCAGCGCAGCAGTCTGTATCTTTTTTTCTCCGGGTGCTTGAGAAAATGCCCTGCTTTTAATTCCTGACCAACACCAAACCTTATCAAACTTCCATACAGGTAAACGGGAAGATGAGGGCCAGTGAAGCAGCTGAACAACAGAGAGAAGAGCAATCTTTTAAAATCTTTTAAAAGATTTTAAACACAGTGAGGCTCCATTTGCATGATCTTGTGACCTCTCAGTAGGACTGCAACATAACTTGACATATTATTATTATTTAAAAGATGCAATATGGAAGACTTATTTGGTAGTATGGTTCACTAAAAAGAAAGATATTTCATCAGAACATTACAGATTACATTATTTTTTCTTCCATAATTTCTAAGTGTAACTCAATATTAGCATTCATCTGCAAAACTCTTCACAGTTCTAGTCCCAGCTTTTTGAGAACTGTCTACCCTAATCAGTGAAAGTATTCCTCGAGTCAGCATATTCAATTTTCATACCATCTGAAAGTCTCGGTATCTGGAAATGTCAAATTGTACAAGGCTTTCAGTTCTAAAAATCACTTATTAGCTGCACTAAATACACAAATTTCCTTCTAAGATATGATGCATGGGCATATATTCTGAATATTCTGAAAGTAACATTAATTTATAAATAACATTAAAACAGAAAGTATTTACATGATAGGAAAGTGTTAAGAAAGAGTAAACCCTTGCTTTCTCTCAACTTCTACGTTTGCAAATTTGTCCCACTGTAAACAAACTTTCTCCATAAGATTTAAAGATCTCCTTCTTTATCTTTGTTGACCTCAATACAGAATTTTCCCAGTGTTTAGAGTTGAACTACATATTTTATCCAGAAAAAAAAAAAAAAAAATCAACAAAATGACACTAAAATACAACACCAGTATTTTTTTGAATCTTAAAGCTGCAATACAAAATGAAGAGATTAAAAATACAAAATGTAGCACAGCATTTGCAATTATTATTTTAAATGTAACAGAGTTGAAAGGCTACAGCACAGTGAAGTTTTTCTTTGAGAACACATTATTAATTTAAAGAACAGTGAGGGATATAAATCAGCATCCATATATATTTTTCACCTTCAACAAAGAATTGCTTGCTATGACTGCATATAAGTATATTAACTATATCATGACATCTGTGAAAAGTAGTTCAACCAGCAGATCTTTTACACAGCCTATAAGACAAACTTTTGAGACTATGATAGATACAAGACCCTTTTTTGTCTTTAAAATAATTGTTTCATAGCATGCTTTTTTAGTTTTTCCAGAAAATTCTCATTAGTACCTATCTAAAATGTATTGTCCCTATATAGCTAAAAAAAAATGTATTAAAAAAAATGTATAAAAAAATGTATAAAAAAAATGTATAACTAACAACTGATTCACATATGCTGTTGCCTGAGTATGTTGTTGCCAGGCAACCGCTATAAAGTATTTTGCACTGCTTGCAAAAATCTGAATGAATGATTTGAAGCAAGATTATTTAAAAAAAAAAAAAAAAAATAGGAAGAAAACTCACTACTGTAATGACATGAATAATTCCTTATGTATTTCCAGGATTCATAGAGAATGTTCCTTCCATGATTACTGATTTGAGAAAGGACAACTCCTTTGAGCAGGATTTGAAGGGCATTTTATAAGAAGAAAATTAGTGTTGTATGCATCCAGCTAACGTTCCCTCTTGGATTCTGAGCCAAACCCACAGAAGTTAATGTGTTTCTTTAAATTGACTTCAGGGTCTTTGATCAGGTCTTTAATGTCTGCCATAGGACAAAAATAACAGACTACTAAGCAAAAAAACAACCCCCCCCCCCCCCCCCCCCCCAAAAAAAAAAGAAATAAAATTAAAAGGCTATAATCTCCCAAGAGATACAAAATCTAAACAAAATGTTACCAAACAATGTATGCAAGGGAGGAAGGTCAAGTCTACAAACACTTCTTCTTGTAGTCTTCCTACAGCTAAGGTACAATCTCACTGAGGCTAATGGTATTACACACAAGAGTAAAAATAGGAGCGTTTATAATCCATCGATAACAAGGAAGCAATATGCTATCTGCCACAGAGAAACTATTTTTTCTGTTTAAATAAGTGCCCATCCATTATGAAATTTACAGCTATTTGGCTATCAGACCCCTTGAGAATTAAGTGAAAAAGCACATCAAGAAAAGCAATTGGGAAACAGCAACTCAGAAGCACTTAATATAAGTCTGACTCATAAGTTTCTTTAAACACAGACATTAGCATAAAAAAATGTTGGACTTTTTGTCCTTGTTTACAATGCCGAAAGATATTTCTTTCAATTTGCTACACAATATGCTTAATCAATAAGAACTGGTCCAAAGTTCAAAATGACTGTTCTTTCCATAACAACCTAATTGGAAATCCATATATTTTCTATTTAATTTTGCAAAACCATTCATGTAACTATAGCACAAAAAAGTATTGAAAGCAATAATTATTGTTATTTAAAATGATACTTTCAGTATTAAGTAGTAAATGTGACTAGCGTCCTTAATGGATTACAGTGAAATCCTTTTAATTCCCTATCTTAGGTTGTCTAGAACTAGCATGAAAAATTAACTCCTTTACATGAAAGGAATCTGGCATCTAAATCCTGTAGGTCTGGAGCTTCACTAGAATTAAAATAAATTCATTATAAATAGGAATTAAGTTCTTAAAGTCTCATTTGAATTATTTTCATGCTATGAGATGTAATGCATAGTTTAGGTCATGTGTTATGATGTAGTTATAAATGCCATTCTCAGTGCTTTCAAAAAGGGTAAGCAGATTTGCTATAGGTAACAATATAAAACAATCTGTGGAAAGGATATCCATTCCAGGCTGCACTCTTTGCTTGGGCTTTTCTATCTGTTTTTTTGTCTTATAGCTGCTATAGCATAAGAGAACATGAAGAACCCTGTCCCCTGTATTCATCACAACCCACTTCCAAAGCCACTGTCATCAATCAACATAACCTCAAACTTAAGGCACAGATTGTCCTTGCAGATCCCTTCACTTTCTTCACCCTATCAATTATTATTATCAATATTACATATTATCAATTAAATGTTAAGATTTTGTAAAACACATACTGCGCTCAAAAGGAACTAAGCTGCAATCAGAGGTTCATGTCTATAACATTGTTAACCCTGTCTTCAGCCAATCAGTGTTACCAGCAGAAGGAAAAACACCATGCTTCTCTCCAGAAAGCTACCTGTAATGACTTAAAAGTATAGTTAAAAGCGGGGGAGTTTATACAGTAAAACTTTTCATTTGGTGACTAACAGCATCCTGTTATTTATTACTCAAACAAGACTGACTGGCAGGTACAATTTTCTCTTTGGATAGCAGAAGCAGAGTATAAGTTGAACCAATGAAGAAATAATTCTACTCAGTATGTGGAAACATTAAAAAAAAAAAAAAAAAAAAAAAAGGATTTATTCACCAACTCAGTAAAAATTTCCATTAGATGGGATTCTTTTGTTCTGTGGCTAAGGTGTGCCAAAAATTAGGAGAAAACAAACAAACAAAAAGATTGTGACTTTGAAGGTGGATTTGGGTCAAAACAAGTGACCGAAGGGACACAAGATTCATTTTTAATTAGACTTCCTAATGTGACATCAAATTACTTTTCATTCTAAGAAACAGCACTTAAACTAGGCATGAAATCCTTGCAACTTAGTTTATTAGGAGACAACAAAGGGATTCCAATCTGCTACAGGAAAGTTTCAGCTATGAGCACAGCCAGAACAGTATAAAATTGTGTCATATGAATTTTAATGTAACACAACTATGAAAGACTCTAAAAGAACAAAGGCAGCACAGTCCTATTCCACACTACACAAATGACCTATTCTGATCCAAACAGCACACCACATTACAATCAAATTTATTTCAAAAGAGGGTCACACAGGTCAAAAGTAATGGCTGCAAGACTGAGGTATTTCCTTTATGCAATATTAGAGAAAAGCAAAACATCAAACAGCGCAGGAATGCCAGAATACTGAAAAGAAATACATATTTTAGGGTACAAGGAAATATCTCTTAATAATAATATCTTAATATCTCTTAATGTTTTAATTACAGCCGTCCTCACTGACTACAATTTCTGAATTTCAAGGATACATGATATCTTCATAGAGCCATAGCAAGTATACGTGTGAGAGAGAACATTACGTAGGCTTCAGTACATATTTCAAGGTACCATTGAGCTGTTTTATACACAGCCCATGCTTAACAAAAGTAATGAGATAATCTATGTGGTCTAAGTGACTAGATATTTCTTCATGGCCTAAAACCTCCACAGCAGAAACCATGATATTCCCAGTGGAGACAGATGTCAGCTTCTAACAAAAACAGAGAGGCTGGTAAAGCTCCTCATTTTGACATGCTGAGTATCCGACCCTAAGTTTAAAGAAGTAATGTAAAGATACCAGAATAACAGGGTCTGCTGGAAAATGCCAGACTGTCTGAAAATATACAGCAGTACATTAAGATGTTAATCTTAAATAACTCCAAGTCCTGACTTCTCGATTCAGAATGGACATTTGTCCACCCTCTATGACTGGAGGCAGCACTTGCTCATAGTATGAACTTAATTTGAGTATATGTAGGGAGTAGGTAGCCAGGGTAAGTGCACTTACTGCAAAATCATAGCCATATGTTGTGGTTTAACCCGGCCGGCAGCTAAACACCACACAGCCGTTCGCTCACCCTCCCCCCTCCCTCTTTGGGATGGGGGAGAGAAACGGGAAAGTGAAGCTTGTGGGTTGAGATAAAGACAGTTTATTTAAGAGAGAAAATAATAATAATAATAATAATAATAAT
>CM021732.1:100463166-100479512 GCA_011075105.1 Heteronetta atricapilla
AAGTCAATAGTCTAAAAGGGCTTTTCAGAAATATTTCTGTGAAAAAAAAAAATACTCTCTTATTTAAAACCATTTCTGACATTTTAGGCCAAATGAGAAAGTCTTTTATAATGTTCATTCGTTTCTAAATGTACATGTAAGCATGTGTCCATGTACAAATAAATGTAAGGTCCAAAATGTAATTTATAATAGAACTGGTATCTGTTTTTGTGCCCTAACAGTGCAATAAAACTATTGTGTATGTTTATAAAATAGAGTTAAACATTTTATGAATGTTTAAAAATCATCCAGGAATCTATCAGCCTCTGACTTACTTTTTTTTATAGCTTCAATTTAGTTATACAGATCTGGGCACCTAATTCATTCTTTCATTCCAAAGACAGTAATTTTAAAGGAGTGCTTTCCATGAACCTATCAGTTTGGAGCAGTGAATGTATTTTCAGACAACTACAGTGATTAGATGGAAATTTCTGCGTTGATCATTTATGACTGTCAGATATGCTATTACTTGCCTATCATCTGTTATTAGGAGGTGATCTTAGTATTTGCTCTTTCTGCCTGACATTTTTTCACCACAGATAATCCAGATTCTATATTTTAAATAATAAGGACTATATTAATCAGGAGCAAGCATGATTATTCTTTTCAAAGATGAGATAATTGCAACTGTTACATGATTTCTAGTAAGTATTATGAAAAATTTAGATTTTTCTTTCTCCTCTGAATTTCCAATCTGTGCTCTAAGACCAAGAAAAAATTCAAATGATCCATTTTCTAGAAGGGAAATTTATGTAGAAAACTTTTATTAAAAGTACATGTATATTATTTTATACCTGTTAATTTTTTAATAAATGTATGTTTGCTACAGATAGCATATCACATTCATCTTCTATCAATGCCATGCCTGTTTTAAATGACAACTAGCACCTGTTAAAATTAAAAGGAAGAGAATCTTAAAACAGAGCTTTTGAATTACATTCTTCATGATCTTTTCCCAGAACTCAAGAAATAGACATTAATGGCAGATATGAGATCACCGGTGATGTTTTGTTTTCAGAGCCCAGTGGTCAGTAGAGCAGTGTGAGTGACATAGTGTCCCCGATTATATTTAAGAGATCCCAATTAACTCTTCGTAGTTTACTGATTTAATTTCTAGCCAGTCGTATTAAAATTATTAAGGAAAGACACAGATTTACCCAAGCAGAAATCAAGAAACAAATATAATATCCTCTCTCACTACACTTAAACCTGATTTATTATCTTGACTTTAACAGAGCCTTGGAAAAGTTTGGCTCCAGAAATATTATTTGGCTCCAGAAATATTATTCTGGTGACAGCTCTGGAGAACAATGTTTAAACTCATTATGTGTATCCTTTATAAATTATTTCCTATCATATTCATTTTATAAGCAAGGTATATAGTAGGTTAGGATTTCACTTTTTACTGGCTACACAAAATGTACAACAAATATAGATCAGCTTTGATTGTAATATAAAGCTGTAAAATATAATTAATACCACTAAGCCTTGCATTTTATTTCCAGTTTAAAAGATTTCTGAGAAACAACCAGAACATGGTAACCTAGTTAAAATATATATATATATATTTCAGTTTTGAAAAGAAATCAGTGACTACTACTCAGTACGAGTTTGTCCATTATTAACTGTGAGTCATAGAATAGTTTGTATAGATCCATATGCATACGAGAAAATCTTATCCTGTAAGCAAACAGGACAGACACCTGAAACTAATTTCTCCCTCCTCTGCAAAGTGAAAGCTTCTCACTTAGGTCCACAGTAGCCAAGTACTGAATGTAGATCTGATACTCAGTCTCTTTATCCTAACAGAATCCTCATACTGTCAAACAATCTCCAACAATGAAAAATGTCTCCTTCTCAGTCGTACCCTGTTTAAAGGAAACACAGGGATGTGGTTTCTTGTTTTCTGTATGCTAGTAGAGGTGTGTTTTTTGGGAAAAAAAAAAAAAAAAAAAAAAGTACCTTTGGTGAGACCAATAGAAGCAGTCAGAGATGAAGACATAACAGCCCTCCAAAGCTTCATGACTCCACAGGTAACTGCAGAAGTGAGAACTACACAGTCTGTTCTTCAGCATTCCTACTGGTGATCAACAAAAACAATGAAAATAAGTTTCAGAAAAAAAAAAAAAAAAAAAAAAAAAACACATATCACATATGAATGACAGCTGAAATACTTAAAAATATAAAACCTACTGATACAACATTAAAAAGATGTATGGTTCCATTAGAAGTTAAGGAAAAACCTTTCTGGAGATTTCAATTTTCAAAATCTTGCTGGAGAGACATTTGTTCCTGTTCTTTAAGGAGTGAATGCCTGTATGTTTTAATTGCTGGCATTTTTTCTTTCTAAACCTTTCTAAAGCAGATTAAATCTAGCAAATGTTCAATAGCTACTGTGGCATTAGATTAGGAAGAACTTCTTTACTGAAAGGGTTGTTAGGCATTGGAATAGGCTGCCCAGGGAAGTGGTTGAGTGGTTGAAGTCCCTGGAGGTCTTCAAAAGATGTTTAGATTTAGAGTTTAGTGATATGGTTTAGTGGAGGACTTGTTAGTGTTAGGTCAGAGGGCTGGACTAGGTGATCTTGGAGGTCTCCTCCAATCTAGATGATTCTGTGATCAGGTCTCTCTAAAAAAAAATAAAAAAAAAAAAATACAAAGAAAGAGGACCCCCTCTGAGCACTACTAAAGATTATTTAAGGTCATTGACATGTGACACTAGCTGGGTATTCATAAAAGTGAAGTGATGAGCCAAAGAGTAACCAAAAACACAACTTTGTTTCAAAGTATTCATAGACTGATGGCAGGGAAAAGGGTTCCTTCACATTCAGGGACTGAATATGTAGGTCCAATATATGAACCTACATACATTATATATATGTATATATGTTATATATATAATATATGAAATTTTATTAATTTTTCTCTAGCCTTGTATGATGTATAGACATTTTGTTGTCTAAGCTAGTATTCTTCTTTCTATTAAATTGCTTTTATGGTTTATTCAACTTTTCCTTAAATTCAGCAATTAAGTAAAGCTTTTATGATCACTCTGTTAATGATGAATATTAAAAAAAATCTGCATTTAATTATAGGTATATACTTATATATATTTAGTATCTTTCTAGTAGTTGTGTCTTCCTAGAGCTCAGTCACACAGCAGCAGGGGAAAATATTTCTCTGTTCCACAGTGGTAAAGCCCTGTGGTGCACCACTCTGTCTCCTGCTATTAAATCCATGCACCTGGAGATTTATTGTGCTCTCATTGGTTTGTGTGTGGTGTGTATATGCATTTGTTGCTTGAGTGGGTCAAACATATAAGTTGTAAAATGGTAATTCCATTTGCCTGCCAAAAACTGTGCAGACCCTCAGCTCCATCCTCTGAGTAGGAAGCAAGTAAATATTTTTACCTCATAAAATTTCTCTTTAGGTTATGGGAGATTTCTCCTTGTACTTTTGCATAAAAAAGAAACCTATTTTACAAAAATGATTTTAGAAAAAGAGACCAAACAGAACTTCTTTTAAAGTATTGGTAATGGAGAAACATTTTTTTTTTTTCCTCAGCTCTCCAATGTTTTTTGTTTGTTTGATTGTTTTTGTTTGATTGTTAGTTTATTATTAATAGTGAACGGCATACTTTTTCTTGTGCCAGGATCTGATTTAAGAAAATTCTTTCCTGAATACTGTAATAGTAGCTTATAACAGCTTATATATTCAAAATTTCTGATGCCTTCAATTTTGAAGAATTTTTGCAAAACTTTCACATTTCTGTCATCTACCGCAGACTTTAGAGCCCAAAGGTTAGAAATTGGTGAGGACATCACTGTGTTTTCTCTGGTCACAGAATCATATTCACATTTCACCTGAAATTTGTCTTCATTTAATTTATAATCCTCCAGAAAAAATCTTGACTGTGTGCCAAAGACACACTTGCACTTTCTTAGACCTAAGAGCTAAGCAATGAGATAAGTAGCCACATCAAACTCCTTGGAAGTACTACCTTATTGCAAAAGCAGGAGAAGCAAGAGAATTGAAAGGTGGCTTTGAAAATGTCAGAATTCAGACTGATTGCACATTCCTCAAGCCAAAACTTTTCTTAGGTTCTTGGTAGTACAGCCTTTAGTTGCTTGGCATTCTACAATTTTTAATAGGAAATCACTGTCCTTGAATTATTACAAAGAGCTAGGATCATACAAAAAATCATACCTTGTGTTAATTTTCAAACACCTTACCTTGTGACATGAGTAACACAGGTTCAGTATAGAACATTGTTTTATGCTCATGTTTGTGAGCCAACCTTTGAATCAGAACTCAGTACTATGCACTAGATATTGGTAGAAAATCAATTGATTTTTTTTTTTCTATTTTTCCCACTTTTTTTTTTTTTTTCTGCCTAAGATTTCCTCAGTCTTATTTTCCATCAAAGAGCATTTCAAAAACTTTTTTTTTTTTTCCCTTCTTGAATGACAGATCAAAATATGCTTAGAAAAATTTATAGGCAAAGAAGGTCAACAGGATCTTAGTGCATGCATGAGATCAGAGAAATTTCTTTGAGTCATAGGAAATCCCAAATGTCAGGATCTGGGAAAATGACAAGTCTGTTAAAGCTCCTGCTCACTCTCTTCTAAATGCATTCTAGATTGCATTTGCCTTAACCTCTGCTTAATCTCAAGGAGAACCAAGTATGAATGTTAGTTATCCTACTGCATAATTCAACTGCCATTACTTTGATAACTTTTTAGCATATACTAGTATGAAAGTGACTTTAAATCCTAATTTAAAAGTGTCATCAGTCAGTTTAAACATAGAAGAAGGCTGTCGAAAGTAACGTGACAAAGTAGAAGATTTTTTAATATGACTTCTTTTGCATTTCTTACATGTTACTTGGTTTGACTTTAATTCTGTAAAAGCCTTGCACAGAGTGAGGATCATGAATCAGAAGAGTAGGAATGGACTTTCATGTTCAAGGCTTGAAACTTTTTATTTTTCAATGTGAACAGCCAGTATCACATTAGAAAATAATAACTGAAAAGAAAGACTTAAGAAGTTTTGAAATGCAAATTTGGTAGACATCTATGGTCTTATCTGTCCATAATTTATATCTGATTGTAAAATTTGCACTTAGATGCAATACTCATGTATATGTTGGATTCAGTCTTGTTAATAAAAATAATAAAGCAAAAAATAATTAAAATTGTTGATTAAAAAGTACATTTTATGATGATTTGTTTTAATGACAGAAATCACACTTCAGTGGAAAAGAATGTCTTGAAAATAACTATTACACTTCTGCCAACCCTGCCACATAACTGCCAAAAGTTATAACAAATAACTGTCTGTCCCTACGCAAAATCACAAAGTTTTGAATAGAAGTAATTTTAATTTCACCTTTTTTTTTTTTTTTTTTTCCTTGATCATATCAATTTCCATTGATAACCAGCTGAATCACTGAGTGTTTCAAATAACAACTGAAACAAAACTCTTGTTTCAGTTCCATTTTTCAAGTTTTACCCAAATGGACTGTGACATGCTCTACATAGTAAGCAAGATTGCTCCACCAATGAGATCCTAAAGTTTAAATTCAGTGAACCTTAATAAACAATATCAATGTTTAAACTCAGGTTTTCCAGACCCAATAGCACATTCCTTGTAGTATTTCAGATATAAACCGAATTGGTATTTTATTCTGTTGCTGGTTGGGATGATAAAAAGTGAATAATATTTGAAATACCAGTATATATGTTAATTCATTTAGTTAATTCAGAAATTTGGAGAAGGATCCATAATGATTCTTGTCTGGCACAGCTTAAATACATAACAGACTGCCAAGTATTACAAAAATAAGTATTTATGATACAAAAATATGACTATTTATTTTCTTAATCAGAAAAGCTGTATTGTTGCTTCTTTTTTTTTTTTTTCCTTTTTTATTTTATTTATTTTTTCCCCCACATTATTTATGTAGATGATACAACTGCACTAGTCTCTTTGAGAATGTAGGCACCCTGTTAGATACCAAAGTAAGCTACATAAATGATTAAGTATATTACTTCAGTCATTTGGAGGCAGGCAGGATCTTTCAGTGTCTTAAATATAAAAGAATGGAACTAGACCTGCAAATCTCCCTGTTAGTGCCACTTAGCCCTAAGTCATTGTCGAGCACACTGGAAAACTATAAGCCCAGAAAAGCTAAAAGTAAGTAAACGGCATATGCAAGCTGTGCTGGGTCTTAACTTCCAATGTTAGAAAGCATGTGGTAATATTAGGAGAACTGAAGTGATGAATTGTAGATGGTATTCATGATGAGTACTCAAGTGCTCAAGATGAAGAACCCTCCCAAAGGAATGACACATAAATATCTGTAACTAAGAAGCCTATATATACTAAACCACTGCAGTGCAGGAGATGTGTTCTCTGTTCAGGTGTGACCAAGTTCAGTCTCACTAGGCATTCACACAAGTAGTGCCAAGGTACTCAGAGTCTGTCAACACATCAAAATGGTCTCATGCATTTCTTTGTATGGTAATTTGTTATGCTGCTCATGGCTTAGATCAGTGTATATTTCAGTGGATTAAAAACTGGATGAGTGTACAGGCCCAAAGTGTTGTGGTGGATGGAACTAAATCCAGTCGGAGGCTTGTCACTGGTGGTGTCCCCCACAGCTCAATATTGGGACCAGTTCTTTTCAATATCTTTACCAATGATCTGGACAAGGGGATTGAGTGAACCCTCAGCTAGTTTGCAGATGACACCAAGGTAGGCATGACTGTTGATCTACTTGAGGGTAGGAAGGCTCTGCAGTGGGATCTGGAAAGGCTTGATTGATGGGCCGAGGCATCAGGTATGAGGTTCAACAAGGCTAAGTGCCAGCTCCTGCACTTGGGACAACAAACTCTTGCAACCCTATAGGATTGAAGAGTGGCTGGAAAGATGCCTGGCAGAAAGGGACTTGGGGGTATTGGTCACTATCTGACTTAATATGAGCCAGCAGTGTGCTCCAAGAAAGCCAACAGCATGCTGGCTTGTATCAGAAATAGTGTGGTCAGCAGGACTAGGGAAGTGATCGTCCTTCTGTACTCAGCTCTCATGAGGCTGCACCTCTAGTACTGTGTTCGGTTTTGGGCCCCTCACTACAAGAAGGACATTGATGTGTTGGAGTATGTCTGAAGAAGGGCAATGAAGCTGGTGAAGGGTCTAGAAAACAAGTCATATGAAGAGCAGCTGAGGGAACTGGGATTGTTTAGTCTGGAGAAGGCTCAGGGGAGAACATATTATGCTCTACAGTTATCATAAAGGAAGTTATCATAAAGGAAGCAGTTATCATAAAGGAAGCTATAATGAGGTGGGAATTGTTCTCTTCTATCAAGAGAAGAGGAAATGGCCTTAAGTTGTGCTAGGGGAGGTTTGTGTTGGATATTAGGAAAAAAATGTTCACTGAAAGGGCTGTGAAGTGTTGGAACAGGCTGCCAAGGGAAGTAGTTAAGTCAACATCCCTAGAAGTGTTCAAAAACGCTTTTGAAAGTGGTCCCAGCCAGCATGGGTTTGTGAAGGGTAGGTCCTGCCTAACTAACCTGATTTCCTTTTATGATAAGATCACCCGTATGGTGGACCAAGGGAAACCAGCTGATGTGATTTTTTTGGACTTCAGCAAGGCATTTGACACGGTTTCCCATAGGATCCTACTGGACAAAATGTCCACCATACAGCTAAATAAAAACATCATCCGATGGGTGAGCAATTGGCTAACGGGCAGGGCCCAGAGGGTTATGGTGAATGGGGCTGCGTCGGGCTGGCGGGCGGTCACCAGTGGGGTCCCTCAAGGCTCCATTTTAGGGCCGGTACTTTTCAATATTTTTATAAACGATCTGGATGTAGGAATAGAAGGTATTTTGAGCAAGTTTGCTGATGACACCAAACTTGGAGGAGTTGTGGACTCGGATGAGGGTGGAAAGGCCTTGCAGAGGGATCTGGATAGGTTGGAGAGCTGGGCGATCACCAACCGCATGAAGTTCAATAAGAGTAAGTGCCGGGTCCTGCACCTGGGACGGGGAAACCCTGGCTGCACGTACAGACTGGGCGATGAGACGCTGGAGAGCAGCCTAGAAGAGGCTGGGGGTTGTGGTAGACAGCAAGTTGAATATGAGCCAGCAGTGTGCCCTGGCAGCCAGGAGGGCCAACCGTGTCCTGGGGTGCATCAAGCACGGCATCGCTAGTAGGTCGAGGGAGGTGATTGTCCCGCTCTACTCTGCGCTGGTGCGACCTCACCTCGAGTACTGTGTGCAGTTCTGGGCACCACAGTATAAAAAGGACGTGAAACTGTTGGAGAGTGTCCAGAGGAGGGCTACGAAGATGGTGAAAGGCCTGGAGGGGAAGACGTACGAGGAACGGCTGAGGGCACTGGGCCTGTTCAGCCTGGAGAAGAGGAGGCTGAGGGGAGACCTCATCGCAGTCTACAACTTCCTCGTAAGGGGGTGTCGAGAGGCAGGAGACCTTTTCTCCATTAACACCAGCGACAGGACCTGCGGGAACGGGGTTAAGCTGAGGCAGGGGAAGTTGAGGCTTGACATCAGGAGGGGGTTCTTCACAGAGAGAGTGGTTGCACACTGGAACAGACTCCCCAGGGAAGTGGTCACCGCACCGAGCCTGACTGAGTTTAAGAAGCGATTGGACTGTGCACTTAGTCACATGGTCTGAACTTCTGGGTAGACCTGTGCGGTGTCAAGAGTTGGACTTGATGATCCTTAAGGGTCCCTTCCAACTCAGGATATTCTATGATTCTATGATTCTATGATTCTAAAAAAAACATGTAGATGTGGAGCTTAGTGACATGGTTTAATGGCAGACTTGACAGTGCTAAGGTAAAGGTTGGGCCAGATGAGCTTAGAAGGCTTTTCCAACCTAAATGATTGCATGATTCTATTATTTTGTTTTGTTTGTAATTCAGGCATAACAGAGGTAGCTGCCAATCAGGGAAGGAAAAAAAAATAAATGTCTAAGACAGATATGTCTGTGACAAAAAATGGGCCTTTGCCCATAAGTTGATGACGAAAAGAAAAGAAGAAAAATAAATGCTTGGAAGGAGGGGTTTACTGGAAAGACTGACTAAAGATGCTTTCTGAAAGCCAAGTGAATTTCTGAGAGAAACCTTGAAAAAATAATTGATAAGCCTTGAAAAAATAATTCTCTCTTTCTGATTGGATAATCTCCTATCGTGTTGTGCATATAGCTGTTTTTACCAACAATTCTATGTCTATAAATTGTCTCTGAGAAAAGGTTTTAATGTGTGCCTATGGGGAAAAAAAGCTGTTACTGCAAATGTGTCTGGCAGGCAGACCACCATAGTCAGATTATTACTTAAAAACCAAACCAAACCACCACCACCACCAAACAGCTTGTTTTTGTACTAATTATTTATTTATTTCCTATGGCAGAGTTTTAAGCCTTTTTTTTTTGGGGGGGGGGGGGTAAGGGTTTGGAGGTCTTTTTCACCAATATGACTTTAGCATATCAACTACAATTCTGTCTATGTATTCTCTATTACAATCACTTTCAATGAGAAAACAAAGTCTCGTAAACAGTGTCTCCACAACAAGAACCTTGAAGAGATGGGTAAACTAAAGAGTTTTTAAAAAATGATTTTTCAATTCAGAGGTCAAATGCAATCAAAAAAGTGTGTAGGTGGCATCTGTTTTGAGGTACAATAAACTAGTTCAGGAAATTCCAACCAAAGTAATGGAATTACCATTGTATGGCAGTTTGCTGG
Organism: Heteronetta atricapilla; assembly: GCA_011075105.1. Classification (NCBI taxonomy): domain Eukaryota; kingdom Metazoa; phylum Chordata; class Aves; order Anseriformes; family Anatidae; genus Heteronetta; species Heteronetta atricapilla. The sequence goes on from CM021732.1 coordinate 100,472,966, forward strand.
TTTGACTAGTTTATTCCTCAAACACTGTAGGACCAAGAAAAACACATCTCTAAACTGGACTTTTTTTTTTTTTTAATATATATATAAATACATGTTTTTGTTTTTGTTTTTGTTTTTGTTTTCTTATTAGAGGCAGGATGGGCTTTTCATTGGCCATATTTGAAATCTGTTCATTGACTGTATGATGTTGTAACAAAGTCTATTCCTTTTAAACAGTTCAGAGCATTTTATCCAAATAACTTTTAATGAGATAAATATCAATGGGAACAAGAAACAGCAAGCCCTTTTCTTTTCTCAAAATTATTCTCACGGACTTTCCAAAGGCATTTATATGAAATATAGCAGATATAGATTCATTTGGTAAAGTTATGAGACCTTGTCTTGTTTTATAAACTCATGATTTAGGCACTCTTGATAAAGGATACAATAAAACCTTTGTTCCCATCTGGTAGGAAGACCTACAAATTGGAAGAACATGGTATAGTGGAAGGTGTCCCTGCCTGTACATGGCAGGGGGGTGGAACTAGGTGATCTTTAAGGTCCCTTTCAACCCAAATCATTCTATGAAATCTGCATGTACTTATTCTACCAAGCAAGTAGGGTAGTATGGTAGAAAAATAGATTAAGCATTTACCATTTATTAAGAGAAAAGGTGGGCTTGGGAATGGACTCTAAAAATGTTTTGTTTTGTTTTATAAAGGTAAACTCATCTATTTACCTGACATCTCTAAACCTCTCCCAGTTATCTGTTTGGTTTTGAGAAGGCAGTTACTTGCCTTGTTTCTTGTTTTCAACCTAATCAAGATATAACCTTAGGGCAGCCAGAATTACATATTTTGGTAGGTACTGCATCCTAGTTAAGAGCCTGAAAGCTCCAAGCTTCTGTGCTCAGTCAAGGAAAATCAGCTTGACTACTGAGGGCCCTGTCTGGTGTAGTGAGTGAATCCAACCAGAGAACCTAAAGTTGTAACCTGCACATGAAGAGGTGCAATAGATTGGCCAAGACTTTTTCATTTCTCTTTCCTTAAAATTTTCTGAAAAGATAATGTTCACCTCTGAGGAGAAAGCAAAAGTTTAGTTAAAGATTTCAAAAGATCTCTGCAGGCATATTGCCTGTTCCTATGCTGACAACAGTACTGACTGATGAAATGTCTGAAAAATTATATGCATACACTGATATAGAAGTGAAATACAGACATGCAACATGCTGACCCTTCACAGGGTCATAAAATTTGAATGTTGCCTTAATATTAAGAAGCAGTGCAAAAAAATACCCACCACTGCCAATAACAACAACAACCCCCCTCCCACCCCCCAATAATGACAAAAAAAAAAAAAGAAAAAAAGAAAAAAAGATTTTCCAGATACTGAGCTTATTAGTTTGATTGTTTTCTATGCAGAGATTAAACTGCAATTTCCTTTCTCAGAAGAGTTTTATTCAGAACTTTCTTATAGAATTCAGAAACATTAACCTTATGTTAAATAGTAACAACAGCAGTCTCCCCATTCTCATTTCGGGGTGAAATTACCCCATTCTAATCCCTGCCTGTTCTACTTGTTTAAACTCAATGCGTGTTCAGCTTTTATCAGCTCACAAAGGTGATGTGAAATGAGGACAGTACACTGAATTAACACTAACACTGAAAATATACAAAGGAGAAAAGATGAATATTACCTTTCATATGGGCAAAGCATCAAAAGATCTGCCTCCTCCAGAACTGACAGCAAAAGAGATACCATGTATTTCAAGGGTGCTTCCTACAGGACTGTTCATGCCACCAGACTGCCTTAAGTACATTTATTATGCATTCACTGGAGGAAGGCAAGTCCTCAAGAATGTTAACATTTTCCTTGTTCAAAAAGTAATTGGTTAATATTTGTGTTATGTCATCATACCTACAAGATCCATCCCATTACAGGATTACTGTATAGTCACTTTACCCAGATCCTCAACTTTCTGTAACAAGCTGAAGTCAACCCTTCACAGTTAAGAAAGTCATAAAGCATAGTTTTGACAATTAAGGTCTAGTTCCATTATACAAATGCAATTTTTCTTCTTGATCACATGAACTTTTGCTTACAAACAGAAGGATTTTCAGCACTGTAGCAACACTCTAGACTGAGTTTATTTGGGGTATTAATCAAAACCTCCCATCATACCAACAGCTTTGAATACTTACCTACTTTTTCTTACAGTCCTCTGTCCAACATCAGAACATGTTTCAACAAAAAGCAGCTAAGAGGAGTTGTTATAACTGATGCTTGATCATTACTAATGGAAAGGCTGGCTTTTTCAATTGCTTACATGCACTTCAGTCAAATCGTCTCTCAAAAGACAGAGGAGAGAGAGAGAGAGAGAGAGAGATACAATGGAGAGGTGAAGAGCTAGTTATGGTCTCTCAAATAAGTCAAGCCCTTAAAATTCCAACATTCTCTAATTCATGAATCTACTAAAAACAAACTTAAGAAATCAGTTACATTGCTACATCTTTTCCTTTCATTGCAATGCATTTAAATGTTTAGGTATATAGCTATGCATGACACTGTTGTTGACCACTTCCTCAAAGATATAAGTCTAATTTTCTGTGTAAGTACAGTAGCACTGATTAGCAGTTTCCAAGGTTAGAAATTGTTATTAATCCCTTTCTGAGGAACACTTTTGACTGCCTATTTAACTACAGCACTAAGACAAAACGAGATACACTTTGAAAAATAGTACATTAACATATGCCTCCAAAAGATTGGAATGTTCAAGGCTTGTCCCAAGAACTGTATTAAATTCTAAGTAAATCTTCCCTTGATATATTATGTTGTGATGATTTGATCTTTTATTTTGATATATCATTTTAATTTTGGAAATAACACTTCCTTTTTCGAAAATATGTAGCTTTTAAATAGAATAGATACCATTTTTGATACAGCAGAAGACAGTTGAAGACATAAATACCAAATACATTTTCTATACATCTTTACTGTTTTTAATATAGTTTATTATTTTTACTCCAAGCTATCCAAGCTATTAGTCTCCTACTTTTCTAACTGAGGAGAGGCAGTCTGATTTGCTATTATTATTATTATTAATATTTTTTTTCTCTCTGAAATTTTGTTAAAATAAAATCAGCTTCTGGAATTCACAGTAAATGCTTTGTCATTGACCTTGAAAATACTTTGGCAAGCAAGGAATTTCTATGCTTTGCCAAGAAGTAATGGTGACAGCAGAAATTCTGACACAGTTGAAACTACAATAGTCTACTGTGTTGTTGTTAGCTTCACCTATCAGTGTTCCCAATAGTAATATTGTATTTCAGTTGTCAATTCAGAAGCGTATAATACTCGAAGAATGTGATTTTAGAAAAACAGCATCATAAGCAGCAGTATAGATTTGTCAAAACATAATATTTAAAATTCCATACCATTCTCATATTTCCTATGGTTTTGTGGAAAAATGATGCAAGGTGCTCAAAAATATGTATTTTTTCTAAGTTAAAAAAACAATATAATCAAACTTCAGTATTATGAAGTCTAGATGTTTATCACAGATATGCTTTAATAAGTGTGGAATTAAAAAAATATTTCTCTTTATATATTTATTTATATGAAATTATTAAATATTATAAGAATTAAATTATTTTAATCATTTTTATTTAATAAAATTATATATATATATATATAATACATTTTTTCTCCCTATGGGTTTATATTCATTTATATTAAGCAAACAAAGAAAAAACATAGACTTTTAGAGTGTTAAAATGCAAGGAAGCTCTTTTCAAAATTGTCTGAACTAATTTAAGTATGATTAGCTGTCTTTTTGAGTCTGAAATACTTCAATATAAGTAAAATAAAAAGTCTTGAGGACAAACAATTTGAGTGATGGATATTATTATTTTTAAGAAAATTGAACTTGTCTACAAGTTAAGTTCCCCTGCCTGACACCCAGTACAAGAATTAAAGCATCACCTAATACATTTGTAAACTGTGTAGGGAAAAATTTGGATTCTGTAAGTGTCCCCTTTTACTAAGGGCTAATAGTCTGTTTGTGAGCAGTGAGTCAGCACACCTTGCAGTGAATGGAGCTGAAGTAACCTGGTGCTTCCGTGGCAGCCATGGCTGCAGGCGTGGTGAATTTGTCCAGTGTGGAAGACCTCTGAGAGAGCACCTGGCTCCCTCCTTGCCCACATCCTTTGTGTTTTTCCCTGTGGAAAATAGAGGAAGAGGAGATAGCAGATAGTGTGTATCCAGCCTTTCCCCCTGAAACCAGAGGTTTTCCTGCTCAGATCTGGTCATTAAATTGTACACCTTGACACCATGTTTTCTCCTTGAAGAAAATGTTCAGACATCAGAGTTTCAAAGAAATGTCCAACCATGCTCACATATATAGTGTAAGGTAATTCTCATCTTCAATGAGCAAAAAGGAATAATTTTCATTGTTGTTGTTGTGAGAACAAGCATTTCAATATGCATTTGAAAACAACTTAAAGAACTTAGCTATTTTTAATTCTGTCTCTGATATTTATTTTTTATTTTTCCTGAAAAATGGTAAGTGTTAATAAAATCCAGTTGCTATGCTAAAAAAAAATCTGTAATGCAGCTGTTAAGTCCTACCTTTTGGGAGCAAGATGTTAATTCAGCCATAAAGGCAAGGCAAGGCAAGGCAAAGGCAGGGAAGGGAAGGGAAGGGAAGGGAAGGGAAGGGAAGAGTGAATGTTCCTGCCATTTAACAAATATATATATATATAAATATATGAAACCTATGTGCTCATGATGAAGTAAAAAAGATGGTTTTACTGTATTAAGACATACAGTAAAGCTGAAGGGGTCAGCTTTTTCGTATGTGCAATGAAAATAATCTTATTTGTAAAGGTAGTAAAGCTTAATTTTGTGCTAGAAATGTGTCTTGCATTATACTGATCAAGGCATTGGGGAGTACTGTACACACATAGTCCACTGCTCTAAGTGTTAGGTTATACACCTATTACATTTATTCATGGCTGCCTAATGGGAAAAAGTGTTTGAAAAATGACAGAGAAGATTGAGTTAAATTTTCATGCACACTGTAGTCCTTAGTTGACCAGACATAACTCTATCATGCAAAACACATAATGGATCATCCTGTCACCAACCCAAACCAACTCAGATATGTTATTATTTTTCTGATGATGAGAAAATACTCAACATTACAGAAACAACAATTTATTTTTGTCTGATTTTGTATATAGTCAAACTAATTTGGTCAATGGTCTTTTCAGATTTTCTCATTCTAGAGAGGAATAATAAGAATTTAGAGAAAAGACCATAACAGAACAAGCATATGCAGAAAATGAATTTGGGTGAGAAAATACATTTATTTTAAACTTAACTTTTAAATTCAGATTGAGCTAAATTCAGACTGAGCTAAGACAGCTATCAAGAAGAGTTAAAACTGACGCATTCATAGAGCTATAACTCCAAGTATTTCAAAATCTTTTTATTCATCCACGGTCAGTAGAAACAGTGAAACTGAATCAGGTTTCACATATATTCATGTTACAGTTGATCTCACAGAGACCATTTTTGTTATCTAGCAAAGGTTGAGTTTAAAACGTAGGAAATTTGCTCATAAATGTATTTTTCTCTAAATAAATAAATTTCGACACCTATAGTGCCACTTGTGCTTTAAATAGGTTGGTTGATTGGCAGATCAGATACACAGACAAATGTATAGACAGACTTGTTACCTAAGACTAAATTCTTTAAAAAAACAGGATATCAAGCTTTAATGAGTTTTCAGGCACGAATATCTGTAACTTCCCTAATCAATTTATTCTCATATTTCATTACACCTGTCTATCATGTGCAGCTGGAACTTTCCTTTCTGGAATTTAAACTTCTTTTTTCTTATCCTGTCAGGACTGAGACCAGATTATTACACTCTTCTTTTCAGCAATGTTTTATGCACAAAAAGATTGTCATGTCTTCCGTTCATTATTTTTCAGACTTAAGAACTCTACTTTTTTTTTTTTTTTTTTTTTTTTTTTCAGAAACCTTCTTATGGAACGTGTTCAGAGGTCACATAGGATACATAATCCTCACTTCCTCTGGTCTCTCTTGCAGGCTTCATTTTCCTTGGATTAGGGTCTTCATGATGGAACACAGGTAGACCTCTCTGCTTGTCTCTCCTTCAGAGATAAATACTTTCATTTCTTTGTGGCCATACTTCCAAGAAGTACCTTAGTTCTCATCATAAGGCACCATACTTGTCCCTGCTCAAGACTGTCTTTTATGTTTATAGACAATGTAAGTATGATTTATATATGACAAGATCATTTGGAATTTCTTTTATATCTCTTTATTTTCCTTGTAATACCTCTCAACTATGCCTGTCACTGTTTAAGAAGCATTTGGGTAATGAACTTATTAATATGCTTTAACTTTTGGTTAGCTCTGAAGTGGTCAGGCAGCTGGACTAGATTTTTGAAACCTTTCTCTCCTCTCCTCTCCTCCCCTCCCCTCCCCTCGCCTCCCCTCCCCTCCCTTCCCCTCCCCTCCCCTCCCCTCCCCTCCCCTC
>CM021732.1:100479612-100511106 GCA_011075105.1 Heteronetta atricapilla
TTCTCTTCTCTTCTCTTCTCTTCTCTTCTCTTCTCTTCTCTTCTCTCTTCTCTTCTGTTCCGTTCCATTTATTTCATTCTTTTCTATTCTTGATGATGATATTAAATTTAATAAATATAATTCACCTTGTTAGTGAAAATACTGAATTATCATGGGTAAGTGTCAAAATGATTCTGTTACTGAATCAATGTTTTTCTTTCTATTTTAGGAAGAGATACATTTTTTTTTCTTTTTTCTTTTTTCTTTTTCCTTTTTTTTTTTTTTTCATTATACAAAATCTTTTCCTCTATTTTTTTTCTTTCAATTAAAATAAAAAAATCAGAAATGTTTTTATATATTTTTTTTCTTTCATATGAATCTTCTTTGTTCTGGGTACAACATTAATAAATAAAATTCTGGACACCTTTAGCACTATTTTTGCCATTACTTTTGTGTTCATAAAGCCGTGCTACAAAAGAACAGTGATTTTGCATAATCTGTGTTTTGCTGTGTATTTTTGAATGGATCAATGGCATATCTACTTCGTATCCAACTGCCCTTTCTCTCACAGTGGAGCAGATAAAATTGCCAAATGGGAGTCTTGAGAGATCTTTCCTAGTACTACTCAAAATTTTCTGCAGTTGTAAATTTTTATAAGTTCTGTCTCAATAACTGCAAAAGCTTCATAAAGAGACAGAATCAAGAGATGTATTTTCACATAATTCAGTTATGATGTCTCTTACTAAAACATAGAACAGTTGTGATAGGTCATTAGCTTGTCACTGACCTTGGAACTTACAGTCTAGTTGGCAAAATGAACAAACACAAAAGAAAGCAGCAGATTTCCCCAAAGGTCTACGCTACCATATTTGATATAACCAGGTATTAAAATATGAATGAATATGGCTTCTCTATGATTGCTTAACTATTGCAATGAACTAAAACTGACATAAGCTTTAAAGCTGCAGCTGATTCAAACTAATGCAGTTCCACGTAAAAAAAAAAAAAAAAAAAAAAAAAAAAAAAAAAAAAGCCTGATAAAATTTTAGTACATGACATGCTTGTAGTGTTATTAAGAAACAAACATTTAGGTAGCTGTTACCTTAAAAGGTTTATTTTACTTTATAATATGGATAAACATATAATTACTGTGTGAATTCAGCAGTAGGCAATCAAATGCTATCTTCAGATTAATGGATAATTAGACACTTAAGGTGGTTAAGTATTTTAAAACTAATGCCCAGGTAATTACACCCTTTAATATTATGACAACAGTGTAATTAACTTTGGTGATAGACACAGAGCAACAAATTAACTGTTGAGAGGTGTGTGTGACATGGTTAAAGGAGTATTAGCACCTTCTCGTGCAGTAGTTTCAAGCCACGAGATGACAGCAGCTGCATGTGTTACAAATCAGCTGCTCTGTTTAACATTGGTATTGTATCCATCTACAACTTATTAATTTCATATTGTAAGTGTATATGCTCACACACATAGATGTGTGTTTTTCAATTCCTTGTCAAATTATGCAAAAAGTCATCCCATAAACATAGTTTGCAGTACATACCCTAAAGATAGTTTTGCTTTTAGCGTTACTACCAGATATTGCAGTTCAATTTTAACAGTGATACTTGGTCCATTTTGTCTGTGCTGAGCATTTGTTCTGACAGTTTTCTAACAGATAAGGATACTATCTCGGACACGTGATATTCTTCCCAGTTTGAGTTGCGTATATAATGCACCTGTTTTGGTTTAGGCTTTCATTTGTCTTTGAAGAGCTTTTATTTTATTTTTGTTTGTATTCTTTGTTGCTTGTCTTGCAGGCACATTTCTTTATATTGTGGTCTTTATGTTATTGTCAGTCCCTCCTCATTTTATTTGAGATAGTTAACTATTTTTCTTTCCAAGACTCTATTATTATAATCCTTAATTATATAATCCTTATATATATATAATATTATATAATCCTTAATTATGACCCTTATCATTAGATATGCTGTGGGACACGTGGTGGATAGCTTTCATCTAGTTCTTTGTCTGCTTTCATTCTACTGTTCTGTTTTACAGATAAACTGTAATTATAATAATTTCAGAATAAGAATCTGAAAATCAATATCTGGCTGAACACAGGTCTAATAGGTATCTGGGTAAGTCAAGCATATACATTTTTTCAAAATCTGTTAGTTCAAGTGAGATTTTCCCCAGTCACCTGTTATTTCTTCTTAGAAGAGCCACAGGTAACAAATAATGTTGTGTGCATCCATGCCACATATTGAAGTTTTGTTCTAGGTCAATTTAACTAAGATTATTATTATTATTATTTTAAGACATGGTATTGGTGTGTGTGTGTGTGTGTGTGTGTTCTTTACTCAACTTGCTTTTAGCAAGAAATTTTTCAATGGTCGAAGTTTTGTACTCATTTTAAAATCTTCCTTCCTGTCTCTCCCTACTCTGTGTCAGTGAAGTTACTGATAGTTCTTTGATCTGTTGTGCACAGTTCCAGTATTTGTCAGGCACTTCACAGCTTTTTCTGGGTGAGCAAAAACTTTGTGTGTCCAGCTATATGGATCTGTAGATTGTCTACAAGACACTCCTCAGATATCTGACAAGACTTCCAAACTCATTTTAATTTCTTTTTGGAGAGATTTAATTTTGTGATTATTCTTTTATAAGCAAAGTAGCAGCTTCACAGTATCTTTCACAGAATCACAGAATTTCTAGGTTGGAAGAGACCTCAAGATCATCGAGTCCAACCTCTAACCTAACACTAACAGTCCCCACTAAACCATATTGCTAAGCTCTACATCTAAACGTCTTTTAAAGACTTCCAGGGATGGTGACTCCACCACCTCCCTGGGCAGCCTGTTCCAGTGCCTAACAACCCTTTCAGTAAAGAAGTTCTTCCTAACATCTAACCTAAAAATCCCCTGGCGCAACTTAAGCCCATTCCCCCTCGTCCTGTCACCAGGCACGTGGGAGAACAGACCAACCCTCACCTCGCTACAGCCTCCTTTAAGGTATCTGTAGAGAGCTATAAGGTCACCCCTGAGCCTCCTCTTCTCCAGGCTGAACAATCCCAGCTCCTTCAGCCGCTCCTCGTAGGACTTGTTCTCCAGGCCCCTCACCAGCTTCGTCGCCCTTCTCTGGACCCGCTCAAGCACCTCGATGTCCTTCTTGTAGCGAGGGGCCCAAAACTGAACACAATACTCGAGGTGCGGCCTCACCAGAGCCGAGTACAGGGGGACAATCACTTCCCTAGCCCTGCTGGTCACACTGTTTCTGATACAAGCCAGGATGCCGTTGGCCTTCTTGGCCACCTGGACACACTGCTGGCTCATATTCAGCTGACTGTCCACCATCACTCCCAGGTCCTTCTCCGCCTGGCAGCTCTCCAACCACTCATCTCCCAGCCTGTAGCTCTGCTTGGGGTTATTGCGCCCCAGGTGCAGGACCCGACACTTGGCCTTGTTGAACTTCATGTAGTTGACCTCAGCCCATCGGTGCAGCCTATCCAGATCCTCCTGCAGAGCCTTCCTACCCTCGAGCAGATCGACACACGCACCTAACTTGGTGTCATCTGCAAACTTACTGAGGGTGCACTCAATGCCCTCGTCCAGATCATTGATGAAGATATTAAAGAGGATCGGCCCCAGCACCGAGCCCTGGGGAACGCCACTAGTGACTGGCCTCCAACTGGACTTGACTCCATTCACCACAACCCTTTGGGCCCGGCTATCCAGCCAGTTTCTAACCCAACGAAGCGTGCGACAGTCCAAGCCAAGCGCAGCCAGTTTCTTGAGGAGAATGCTGTGGGAAACGGTGTCAAAAGCCTTGCTGAAGTCAAGGTAGACCACATCCACAGCCTTTCCCTCGTCCACCCAGTGCGTCACTTTGTCATAGAAGGAGATCAGGTTCGTCAAGCAGGATCTGCCTTCCATAAACCCATGCTGACTGGGCCTGATCGCCTGCTTGCCCTTCAAGTGCCGCCTGATGACTCTCAAGAGGATCTGCTCCATGAGCTTTCCTGGCACTGAGGTCAAACTGACAGGCCTATAGTTCCCCGGGTCTGCCCTCTGGCCCTTCTTGTAGATGGGCGTCACATTTGCTAGCTGCCAGTCAGCTGGGACCTCCCCTGATAGCCAGGACTGCTGATAAATGATGGATAGGGGCTTGGCCAGCTCCTCTGCCAGTTCCCTCAGTACCCTTGGGTGGATCCCATCCGGCCCCATCGACTTGCGCACATCCAAGTGCCGTAGCAGGTCACCAACCAGTTCTTCATGGATAATGAGGGCCACATCCTGCTCCTCATCCCCTTCTACCAGCTCAGGGTACTGGGTATCCGGAGAACAACCGGTATTGCCGCTAAAGACTGAGGCAAAGAAGGCATTGAGCACCTCCGCCTTTTCCTCATCTCTTGTAACTAAGTTTCCCCCTGCATCCAGTAAAGGATGGAGATTCTCCTTAGTCCTCCTTTTTGTGTTGATGTATTTACAAAAACGTTTTTTGTTATCTTTAACGGCAGTAGCCAGATTGAGCTCCAGATGAGCTCTGGCCTTCCTAATTTTGTCCCTGCAAAGCCTCGCTACATCCTTATAGTCCTCCCTAGTGGCCTGCCCACTTTTCCAAAGATTATAAACCCTCTTTTTTCTCCTGAGCTGAAGCCACAATTCTCTGTTGAGCCAGGCTGGTCTTCTTCCCCGCTGGCTCATCTTTGGGCACATGGGGACAGAACGCTCTTGCGCCATTAGGATTTCCCCCTTGAAGAGCTCCCAGCCTTCCTGGACCCCTCTGCCCTTTAGAACCGCCTCCCAAGGAACTCCACCAACCAGTGTCCTGAGCAGCCCAAAGTCAGCCCTCCGAAAGTCCAATACAGCGGTTTTACTGGTCGCCTTCCTGGCCTCGCCAAGAATAGTGAACTCCACCATTGCGTGGTCACTCTGCCCAAGACAACTCCCGACAATCACATCCTCCACCAGTCCTTCTCTGTTTGTGAAGAGAAGGTCTAGCGGGGCATCACCCCTGGTAGGTTCACTAATCAGCTGCGTCAGGAAGGTATCTTCCACGTTCTCCAGAAACCTCCTAGACTGCTTTCTCTGGGCTGTGTTGTGTTTCCAGGATATGTCAGGGAAGTTGAAGTCCCCGAGTACAAGCGCTGAAGATTTCACAACTTCTGTTAGCTGCTTGTAGAACTCCTCATCTGTCTCCTCATCCTGGTTCAGTGGTCTACAGCAGACCCCGACCAGAACACTAGCCTTGTTGACCCCGCCGATCCTAACCCAAAGGGACTCGACCTTGTCATTCCTAGCCTCGAGTTCTACAACATCGAAAGACTCTCTAATATAGAGAGCCACACCACCACCCCTTCTGTGCTGCCTGTCCCTTCTGAAGAGCTTATAGCCAGGCATCGCAGCACTCCAGTCATGAGACTGGTCCCACCACGTCTCCGTGATGGCAACCAAGTCGTAGCCTGCCCACTGCACGATGGCTTCCAGCTCCTCCTGTTTGTTACCCATGCTGCGTGCATTGGTGTAGATGCACTTCAGCTGGGCCTTTACCTTGTCCTCCGGCCTTGCCATTGTTCCCCCTGGCACAGCCCCAACAATCCATGCTTCAGCCCCATCCCCCTTCTTACCTAGTTTAAAGCCCTATCAATGAGCCCCGCCAGCTCCTGGCCCAGGATCCTTTTTCCCCTAAAGGATAGGGACCCGTCTACGGCCATCAGGCCGGGTGCTGAGTAAAGTGCCCCATGGTCGAAAAACCCAAGATTTCTTCGTTGGCACCAGCCCCGTAGCCACGTGTTTAACAGGTGGGCTTTCCGTGTCCTCTCCGTACCTCTCCCTGCCACCGTAGGGATGGATGAAAACACCACCTGTGCTCCCTCTCCATCCACTAACCGTCCCAGCCCCCTAAAGTCTCTTTTGATAGCCTTCAGGCTTCTCTCTTCAATGTTGTCACTGCCTGCCTGGACTATCAAAAGAGGATAATAATCAGAGGGGCGTACCAGGTTGGGAAGCTTCCTGGCAACGTTCCTGACCCTGGCCCCAGGGAGGCAGCAGACTTCCCTACGGGTAGGGTCAGGCTGACAAATAGGGCCCTCTGTTCCCCTGAGAATAGAGTCTCCCACAACAATAACCCTCCTGTCTTTCTTGATGGAGGCAATCCTGAGGCGTGGAGTCGACCTCCTCGCCCTAGGCATCCTCCTGGGAACACTTGCTTCCTCTTCCTCACCCACCGGTCTCTCGAGCTCCAGGGCCTCAAACCTGTTCCGTAAGGGCACCTGGGAAGGTGGGGCCGGAAGGTGAGGGCATCGCCTGCGATGTCGAGCAGGGACCTGTTTCCATTCTTCCTCAATTCTTAGGTCCCCTCCCTCTGCCCGACAGCGACAGGGCAGGGGGTCCACCCCCATTTGGGGTGTCTCACCCCAGTACCTCTCCTTGAGGCCCTGCAGGGAGTTACTCCACAAGTCTATCTCCCGCTCACAGTCCCTGATATCCCTCAACCTCTCCACCTCCTCCTTGAGCTCCGCCACCATGCGGACCAGGTCATCCACCTGCTCACACCTCACGCACACAGTATCTCTGCCTCCCGCCGATGGCAGCAGCAGGCTCTGACACTCCCTGCATCCGGTGACATGAACCGCTGCATTCTTTAACGGGCAGTCGGTCTGGGTGTATACCGACTTCCTGGAGAGCGCACCGTGCCTGGTGGCGACCATTATCGCCTAGCTATCGGCTGTCGTTAAGAGGTGTTCGTGTGGGCGGGGGTTGCTCTCCACCCTTCCTGCGCGCCCTGCCTGCGCGCCCTGCCTGCGCGAACTGCCGCGCTAACTGCCTCGCCACTCCCTTCTGACGCGCCACGCCCTGTTTGCCCGCCCTGGTCGCTCGCGCTCCCTAGGGACTGCTTTTGAACGGCCGGGGAGGGGGCGCTGCTGGCTCCGCCTTCGCCTCGTCAGCCTCCCTCACGAGGGCAGCCGGGTCCTGGCGGCTCCCTCGAGTGGGCTCGATGCCGGAAAATTTACCCTGCCTGGCCCGATCCCCCGCTCCGATGCAGAACGCGTCTGCCCCGGAGCCGATCGCCTCGGCAGATGACCAACACTCTTCATCTAATTAGCTGAAAACATGCAGAAGCTTACAGACTGATCTTCCACAAACAAGGAAGAAATTGGTGAAAGAGGTTTTGTATTACTTTTTAATGTTAAATTTAAGGACTGATATAATAAAGGACTGATCACTGAATAAAGGACTGATCACTGAACAGAAGAGGTCACAAAGAAAATGTATGTAATGTCTCTTCCAGAATGTAGGCAGACATTTTTTCATGTTTAAACTCATTCACTCATAATCTCAAAAACAATTTTCTGGTATTTCAATATAAGGTTTACTGATACTGATTTCTTTTATATCTTTTACCTTGAAGTATTTGGGGAATAGATTTGTATTGTGTAACAATGAATTGCCATTCATTGGCAATTGACTCCTTAGTTGAACGTACAATCTCTTTTAGCAGAAACTTAATATTAAATTTTAAAAAGTAAAAATGTAATAAAAAAGTGATCTATTTTTATTTTGAATGGCATCATGAACATTTCTTATTAACTTTCAAGTGCTGGTATTATTTCACATTTTAAATGTAAATAACAATTATTATTTTTTACCTTTAACTTCTACAGTAATATTAACTGAGCTATTATTCCATTTAAGGTATTTCATAAAAATAGCACCTGACAATTTAATATGTTAACTTATTGCATGGGTATATGTACACTAAAAAGGCACTCCTCACTCTCCTAGCTGCTGTTGTGAAGCATTTTTTTTCCCTTCGCTTTTGCACCTCACAGAGGTGAAAAACCATCTAGCCAGAGCCAAACCATATTGGTTTGGCTCTGGCTAGCAGTGGGTCCATTTGGAACCAGTTGAAACTGACCCTTATCTAACATGAGGCAGCTTCTGGACTCTTCTTACAGAAGCCATCCCTGCAGACCCCCCAGCTACCAAAACGTTGTCATGTAAACCGAACAAACAACAAAAGGAGAGACATGCATGACATAAAATACGTTTCAAATTCAAATATTGGTCCATAAAAAGAGACCAAAACCATGAGAAGTTAAGGTACTGTGGCATTCAGGTATTCATTGACAGATTTTCTTCTGATGTAGTCGATATGATTCAAATTATCAATTAAAATGTCTTAGGCACAGTTGACCTATCAGAAATGTCAGAAAATGAGAGACTGAAGAAGGATAGAGAGAGGATATTAAAAGAAGGATTATAGAAGAATAAAAAATTAAAAGGCTATTTTATAAGAGAGTTAAGATTTTTGGAACAAGTCAGACCATGAGATAAGAAGATTATTTATATCTTTTGATTTTCAATTCAGTTTTCTTTTTCATTCAGTTGTGTTAGCTCTTCAACACTTTCAGGCAGCTTCAAGTTAATTAACTGCATCTTATTGCAAGCGAAGCCAAGATTTCAATGCAACATTACAGTCTGATTGCCCTGCTAAAGAAAACTGCTCTCTGGAACTGGAAACAGCTCAGCTTTCACATAGAAAACAACTTCCAGCTTTCTTAATATTGTTTAAAGTAATCAACAGTACAATTAGGAAAGGGGAAAAAATCAGCTTAAAAAAAAAAAAAAAAGGAAAAAGAACTGATACATCATTTGCAATATTTTGTAGGAAGTACAGGCTAAAACAGAATGCATCCAGATGCAATGTTTGTTGCATACCACATGGTTTGCATGGTTATCTATAGCAGATGATTTGAGGGCTAAAACATTCTCCATTTAATATTTTCTTCTCAGCCCCTGCTTCCCATGTCTTCTTCCTGCCCAGATATGGAAAGTGCTGTGGCTTTGCTCATGTGACCAGCCTGAAAACAACAATGCACAGTGGGAAACAAAGTCGAAATGAAACTCTAAACAGCAATAGCTGTAGAAATGGTCACTTGAAGCTGTAGAAATGGTCACCTGAACACAGATTTCGTTCCACTGCTCATTGATACACATATTAACATTTATATTGTAAATATCAAATAGATAACTACAATGCTAACAGTACACATAATGAACAATTCCATTGAAATCTACTTTGGTATGATTACTCCTATCAAGTACAATTAAGTTTGTAAATATATCTTTGCAGAAGCAAAGCTGAGGAAGGAGTATAGAAGTAAAAATGGTTTGAATTTAGTAGCTGCAATAACCTAGAGATGACAAAGAACCAAAACACATGGCTTCCCATCTAAGATATTTGTAGATTTAAACTGCAGTATTTTAATTAACAATAAATGGAAAACAACTTTCTTATTGATTTATTTTTCACATGGCCTCTTTATAATGGGTGAGCTTTCTTTAGAATATGGAACTTTTTTAAGTGTCAGTTTTTTAAGTGTCAGTCAAATTTTGTTTTAGTTACACAAGATCATTTAAGTTATAAATTATGCCGAGTGATAATTTCACAATACAGTCTTTCTGTTCATAGAATATTATAAGGAAAAATTGCAGTAACTAAACATAATAATAATAATGCTATTGAGTAATCAAATTTTCTTTGCTCATGAATTTGTTGAAGCATAGCCAACCATGTAGCATAAACTGTGCAGATTTTCTATCAATTATGGTATGTTACATACCCCAAACAAATAATGTTTAATTTCTTCTCCTCTCCAACTTTAACATGTCAATGATATAGACTCCTTTCAAAATCACTATTTAAAACTTTCAATAGTAAAAGGGAAGACTTTCAAACAACATAGAAAAAAACACTTGTCAAGTCCTTAAAGTTTTATGATTACAAAGGTATCCATCCCCACATTGTTCAAGAAGAAATAAATACTATAGGCCATCAGTCCTTACAGCATAGAGGAACCATGTTCTAAATGTCAACTGCTAGCAAACATTCCATCTTTATTCTATTGTACTAGAAATAATTGTGTTACTTTCAAAGCTATCTTTTCATAGATATATGAAAATAAAACAAAATTAAAAAAAAAAAACATCAAAAAAGATAAAAACAACCCCAACAGTTTCCAAAGCAGTCAACTTTTAATATTTACTCAATCTTTTTAAACAAAGACAACCAATTTGAAGTAAAACATTTAATTAAATTTATTCATCTACTCCCAGTTAGTTATTAATTTCAGTTCCTAATTTCTTGGATTTTTTAAATATTAATTTAATATGCCATAATGTAATTTTTATTTTTTATATGAAAATTATATAATGGCTTCGATGCAGTGGCTTCCATGCAGTGTTAAATATTGTATCTAAAATATTCTGGTCTAATTGCAGTGAACATACTCTGTATATACCCCGGCTTGGATATAACATACCAGAAATATAGTCTTTTTTTTGACATGCTTTGCTTTATCCAAAGGTAAATATTCTGGTGAAAAATATATATATATACACACACACACGCATTTGCTTTGATCATGTTTTATTTTAAAATAGCGTGTTTTCAGAGTTTTCTTTGAGAATTAACTAATCAAGAATTTCAAAGATATACATAAAATTTCCAGGACTGCCAGTGAAAATAGAGGAACAGTGTGCTCCTCTTTAAAACATGTAATGGCTGTGATTCACAGGAGAGAAAGTAGATGAGAGAACTGGGAAATCTAGGAAGCTAAATGCTTTAATTTATTAAAGCTATCTAGTGCCTAGCTTAAGTTGTGCTCTTTGATTAGTCATTCCTCCCTAGTTCCCAGAGTACTGAATAGTCCAGTCTGATAGAGAAATTTGAAGATGTTGAGAGTTATGGAAGGTCTAGAGATTATTTCGTTCGAAAATGAAGACTTAACTATAGGACAAAAAATGTATTTCCTGATAAGGATCAAACCTCATTTTGACCAGAAAATGGCTGGCTTCTGGATAACCCTAGCAGCCAAACCTTGTAATGAGCTCAGTTGGCCTCTGGATGGCATTATGCCGTCACAGAAAAAGGGAGAAAAATCTCTTCCCAATCAGTAAAAAAATAGTTTAAAGAAAATAGTGCTGAAAATAAATTCTAAGTTAGGTCATCATGTTATATTTTACAAGATACATGAGAACATTGAAGTAATGTACTGTATTTGTTAAATTACACATATAATGTATAATATATTAACAAATACATGTATTTGTTAAATTACACAATAATTTAAAAATTGTCAATATTTTTTATTTTCTTATTGCAGAACGGGTCACCAGTGGTCACCTGGTATAAGCCAGGGCTTATATTCAGCCCTGTGTAGTGTGGGCTGTACTGTACTGTACTTTTGAACCAAATCTTTGAAGGCATACATAAAGTTGTAGTGCATCCCAAGCAAAGAGGGCAAATCCTCATCTCTATAAAGATAGCTTATTGATAAAATGACTGATAAATATTTTCCTTTAAGAAAGGAAACTTCTTTGTGAAAAGTTATTTGAAATAATAGATGATTGAATATTTATGTTTTATTAATATTATTATTCAATATTTAAAGTATATATTTCATCCTAGATATGATTTTAGGGGAATTAATGCCATACAGTGTTTTGAACAAATCCAGTGTATGCATCTCCATGGAAATGTGCATTTGCAACTGAAGCATAAGGTGATTTAATTACATTTTTGTATCTTGCTAAGATTTCATTATGTTGCAGTTAGAAAGTAAATGCAATTATTTTGGAAGGCTGAAACTGTTTGTCACATTTGGAAACAACTAAACATTTTCCCTCTTGCTTTTGAGAAGTACAACAATTTTAACTTCTAAATATGAGTAATAATTTAATTTAATTCAAAAGCATATAACTTGAGTGTCAGGAAATGACAGGATCTTAGTGGCTCTAAAACTTATAGGCTCTGATATAAATTCAGATAACTTGCTTTGTCACTTATGTCTGCCTTGTGAATCTTATTGTAAATCTTTTAAAACTGGTTCTTATTTGTGATCTAGAAATTTGGAGAGAGAGGTTGAGAGACACCGGCTTTAGAGGGACAGAGCAGAGACCATCACTTGAATTCACACAGGCTGTAATGCTAACAAAATTCTGTTCTAAGTGACTTATGAGTAGCTAATGATTTGGTAATATTTCTGGAGCAGGCAGAGCATTAGTGCGAAATATAAATCACGAGGCAAATACATATAATCTCCTCTCCTAACGTAAGACTTCTGTAAATTATATGTATAATGTACTTATCTATATAAGTATAGGGAAAATTTAGAAAAGTGTAGAAAACTGACACAGTAAGGAATTTTGTTAATTTTACAGAATTAGGGAAACATGTAGAAAATTTCAGTTGCTGTTCTTATCACACAGATAGTCAGAGGCCTGCTCTATTCAGACTACAGACTCAACATAGGCCTATGTTTGAAATCACTTCCCATTTGACCTTTTTTTTTTTTTTTTTTTTTTTTTTTCTTCTTTGTAGATAATCTGCCCTCCTCCCTGTTACTGTTGTGAATAGAAGATCTTAGTATGGTGAAGGTAGTTTAGATAATACTTGTATTCTATGGAAGGGAAGGGAACGGAAGGGAAAGAAAGGATAACATCAGTCAAAATTCCTACTACGTTCAGGCTGCAAGATTGAGAGGTTAATTACAAAGCATGGGAAACTCTAATAAATTAAAATAAAGAAATATTTCTAACTTGCTTGAACAGGTCAAAGTTTCCTATTAAAAAGAAGAGGAGCAACAAAAAAAAACAGGCTCTAATTTGTGCAAAAGCATTTGCTGACAGAGACCATTTTTCAGTTAAATTAATTGGAGTGAGATCAATATTTGATGTGTGGCACATGCTGATAACCTTTGTGTTATCACTGATAAGGCATTCAGCATTCACTTATTCTAAATGCTCATCAGATATGCTATTGAGCTATTGAGGCCATTATCCTGAAACACATTTAGCAGCATTTGAGTTTTTTTTTTTTCTTCTCTCTTTTATTTTTTTTTTTTTTCTCTCCCAAGTACAGCCTGTCTCACCACTTTTTTTTTTTTTCAGCTGCAGAAGAATTGCCTTAGTGAATTTCTCATCACAATAACTTTAAGGATCAAAAACAACCAGATGGTTCTTTCAAGCTCCTTAGGCAAATAAGATACACCATACAAGGGTTATCCAGTCTTTAAATCCCATTTTATGGACAGACATGAGACAAAATCAGTTATCATTCTGTGCTGGTCAGGAGATATTTATCTGGTCAACATAACACCAGTAAGATTTGGAAACTCCAGTGCAGTTCAGCCATTGCTACATGGCTTTCAGATACTTTGCAGCCTGGGAACTACATGTCAATCTGTCACTAAACAGTTTTCCTAAATACTTCAATTCTTGAAATAAATGCCTCCAAAGCACCATCCTCATCTTCTGAAGAACTTCATTAAATAGGCTAGATGGAGCTAGAGAGGAAGTGAACTGAGAAATTTAGGAAAATATAATGACAGATTGTATTATTTCCTTGGAGAGGCTCAAAACTCTCCTGGACAAGGTACTGAACAACCAGATTTAACTTCATAGTGACATCTAACATCCAGCTGGTCCTGCCCTGGGTCAGAGGACCTCCAGAGATCCCTTTCAACCTATATTATTCTACAATTAATTGTTTTTACCTTCAGAACCACAGAAGTTAATCTAGGCTTCTTGGTTGGGCATGGTTTAGTGATGGCACTCAGTAGGTAAGGCTGATGGCTGGACTTGATCTTGAAGGTCTTTTACAACCTAGATAATTCTATGATTCTATGATTTATTTATTTTTTTATTGTCTACCAATACTAGTTAATAAATGTCGTAGGCAGAACAAAGATATTTGTTTAACTACCACGTAGTACTCTTGAAAGTACTCAAGAATGCTTTGAAACGCTTCACCTTACTGAGCAATCTCATCCCTATCAGGAGACCAACATTTGTTAACATCCAAATCCGGGTAGTCTCTGTACTGTGGTATTTTTATCTTCTGTCCGTTGTACATGTAGGTATTTCCTACACCTATTTAGAAACAAATCTTCTTATGTAAAGTCCTCATCTCTGGACTGTGTGCTACCACGATGTAGTGACTATTTGTGATATTTACTTCCTTTATACACAGCTACCTCCATCCCGGTGGATCCCTGGATCTTGTATTCCAGAAGATCCTTGGATCTTCTAATACCTTCCAGTAGGCCCAGACTGCTGTTTAGTTGGCCTTAATTGACAACCCTTCAATGGCACATATTGTTACCTGAAATGCAGCAGAGCTTTTCTTGAGCTGATCTAAACTCATGCAGTCACTATGTCTGTGGTTTACCGTACACAGAGAGAATTCATACATGGACTCCTTTGCTATAGGTGTCTTCCAAAACTTTAGATGGCATAGGTAATGTGTATGGAAAACCACCTGGAAGGCAGGAGGAAGTGCTGTTTTGTAGTGAACTTGTGCTTTGCCAAAACAAGAGCAACTAACAAGCAACAAAACAGGTGATACATCAACATATGGTGAAACAGACATTTTCAGAATAAGAAGTCAAAGTTTATGACTCAGAGAGGCAGTTATCTGTTAAGTTTTGCCAGCAAAGCTTTTCTTTCTTCCTTAGGAAATAAATATTTCTACAGTAGGTGATAGTATGACAAGTCTTCCCAAGGAGGAGACAACAATACTTCTTGGGATTCTTCTGAACCTTGGGCACAGTCCCTCTGTTTTAAAGTAATAGAATATGTCTATTCTAGAGCTTTGTAATTGTATTTACACTATAAATACAGACCAAAGCCTGTTTAACAGATATAAGATTATAAGAAATTAAAACTACTTTAGGAGCTCAGGACATCTTAGATTCCTTAAGCAGCTTTCTTATTTCAAACCAATGCAAACTAGTTTTGTAGCAGGATAGCCGGTCCTAAAGGACTCACACATCTTCAAAACCTTGAAGCAGTGTGAAAATGTTAAAGTGGTTTAAAATGCATGAGGACTTTTAAGCTTCCACTGGAAGCTAAGTTTCTTAAATCACCTAAATATCTTAACTCAACTCCTGGACTGACTGGTGAAAGCCAAATGGCCCGTGTCAAGTATATCTGTTCATTGTGTTTTTTGAACAAGGATGTAACTGAAAGCAGAATGCATAATGCAATTATTTATTTCCAAATGAAAGAAAAGTTCGCATCCCAACAACTCTTGTGATTCCACTTTTTTGTGAAGAAAATCTCCTCTATGTGCCAAATTCCATCTAATACACAGAGGTAATAATTGACAGCTATTTCCATTTCAAAATCTCAGCCTACAGTTGAAGAATGTATCTTGTATGTTAGAGCAACTGTGACCTATCTATCTACTAAGTGAGTTTGTAATGTGGATGCACCCAAAATTCATTCTAGAAGTCCAGCAAGCTCAGCCTGTTGTGAACGGCCTTGGCATGCCAAGAAAAGGACATTGTAGTGCTTTGATGACTCACTCTAACTACTGATTCAACAGCAGCAGTAAGTCCTTCCAGTCTCTGATTCAGAAGAAAAACAGATTTCACTCACAAGGTATCCATACCCATTCAAAATCTGCATACTACCAAAAGCTAGAAGCTCATGCAATGTGCAGAGAACTAGAAGTAACCCAAATGCATCTCTTATCCTTTTTCCTCCTTACACCCATACCGTGCTTCTTACTTCTCTCCAAACAGTGGATGTTATTGTCTCTGACTTTATGGTGCAACTTTTTAAACTTCTCTATTGCCTTCTTTGAATTAAAGACCAACGGAGCAATGGTTAAGTTCAAGCAAAACATAGAGATGTATTTAGACAGAGTGTATAAATAGAAGAAAATGTCAGAAAAGCAGTTGAAATGCAGTAACAAAATATGAGATAAGAGCGAGGGGAAGAGGAAGGTTAGGAGGGAAAGAGGCAATAGACTTGGAGAAAATTTTCCCAAAGTTTACACCTCTGCAGCAGTTGTGTATCCTTGAAGTAGTTGGAAACATAATTAATAGAGAAACTCAGGGGTAGGAAAAAGTGACAGCTGGCCTCAGCCTTCCTCCAAGGAAGAGGAAGACACTGGAGTCAAAAAGTAGCAAGTAATAGTAGACAAATGCCTGGAGCAGACTACACAGGCAGTCCTTAGCAATTAAGTTGCTAAAAAGTCTGCTCTTTGAAGAAACATTAAATTGCCAACAAGATGACACATTGTCAAGTCATAAAATAAGATATGGGTAACAACCCAAAATCTGTCTACTTTAACTTTGCTGTATTCTGGGCAGTAGAAAGTTTGAGTAAGACAGTTATCAGTATTTGTGTTTGTGTGTATGCACATGATAAATCTGTTGATAGAATAATAATAATAATAATAATTTTTTAAAAATATAAACTGTCAGTGAGGGACAAAGGAGACAAGAGGCATAATAGATAATTGACATAACAGGTAACTACTGTCTGTGTGACATTTTGACATGTAATACTTTTATTGTCTTTAATAAAGATACTTTATGTTAAATATTTAGGTTATATTTATATCTAAGCATATAAAAAACAATGCTGGGTACAGATGACTTTATATCTAAGTCGATTTTATTTTTCCTATATTCAGATGTTATTGTGGAAAGGTTGAAACACCTTTGTTTCTGTACAGAAGAAATTCAGCATTTAGATTCATTTTTTAAGCTACAATAACAGCTAATTTCACATTCAGAATCCTGAAAATTGTCCATTTAGGAGAATAGACACAGCGAGATGACATAACCTCTAGATTTTTTTTTTCCTAGTGTATTAGTTTTTTTGCTTGATGCTGCCAAATAAACAGAACACACAAGGTGGCTCATTAGAAGTTTCATCACTACTTAGAACTGAAATAGAATGAATTTTATTCAGTGCAAATGCACTTGTTTTTATTGCATTTTGCAGCATTGGTGAAGTGGAGGGATGAATCAAAGATTCCTATTAAGAGTAAGCAGACAATCCACAGTTCTATTAAAAGATTAATCTCCTTGAACCTCAGTAAACTTGCTTCTGAAACTCCACAACATGGTGCTCTACTTATACTGCAGTCTGTCTCAGTACTGTAAGCAAGTAGCGTATTCCCATACAGATGTAAGGATTGGGTAAGGATTTGTGCTTCTCCACGTAACACCTATTTTTTGTTTTCAAGTTGGTGAATCAGCAGAAGTTCAGTTTTAAAATGTGAAAGCTTTAATGGCTTATTAAAATTTTACACTCATGACCTGATTTAATGACCATTAAAATCAATACAAGGACTGACTCTCAATGCCTTTGATAGGTTTCATATCATGCCCTTCAGCTTGTCTTTGCACTTAGTCACCTTCAAAACATTGTTCAAGGTAGAACTTTTTTTTTTTTTTTTTTTTTTTTTTTTTTTTTTTCAAGAAACCAAAGCTGTACAAGACTTGTTTAGATATTAATGTGTTCTATAGATCTATAGATCTACAGACACATTACTATTTGATGACAATATTACAGTCACAAACTTCCCACATCTGGGAAGTGGGTTCCCATTAGAGACTGACATAAACTTTAATATTTATTTGATACCACTTGCTTGTAAGCAATATTTAAATATCATTGTATCACTATTGGGTATTGGTGGATAATCAGTTATGAATAAAATTACTATTAGAGATATAGGATACAGTAAAGTTAGCATTTATTCATGTTGCCAGTAGAAGAACTCTATAGGCAGTCAATCTTTTACACAAGCAGAGGATAAGCTATATGTGAATAGAATGAGAGACTTCTTTCAAAGATCAACCTTGGCTGCCATGCAATTTTATGGGAGGATAGGTAGCTTAAGGTGCCGTGTTATTTCAGTCTGTGACTATTCCACTCAAACCAGAAAAAGGTATTTTTATGGGGTTGTTTTTTAGAGTTAACTTGCATTATCATTGAGAAACTGTAGCATGAAAAGCTTTTGACAGTGTACGATTAATGTCATGAGTGGAAGAAACAAATCAAAATGTGATTTTGCCACTGCTCATTGTGCTATATTTTAAATGAAGAATGCCAAATGTAATAAATTATTGTTTTCTTGCTGGATGAAGGTTGCAGGAGGCCACCATGTCAGCACTATTAAATTTATCAAACAGAGTTCTGCAGGTGGACATTAAGTCTGCTGTAATGTCAGCATGAAACATCTATGATCTAATTGGCTTGCCTGCAGACACTCCATGTAGCCTGAAGTTGTAAAGAAAGGTCAGAATTCAAAGAACAGATGGCAACTGGCTAAAGCAATTAAGTGCTGAAAATTCAATCCTTCTTTACACATGTTGAACAAAATGTTTAATTGGAAGTCTGACCAGTGGACTCAGGCACACAGTGTTTTCCTTCTTCCTTTCCTCTTTCCTCTAGGAACTCACATTCTAACAGAAATAAGATATTTATACTATTAAATATACTATAAGTATATTAAAACAATTCTCACAAATAGGAAAAGAACTTTGATACAATAAAAGGAACAATTTTAATTTACAATGTTGTTTTCATTATGTGAAACATCCCCACAAGGAATAGCATAAATGGAAAGCAGATTATTCTCTTATCATTTGTCCTCAGTGCCTTGTTCTTCAGTTCAAATACAATATATGTTATGGTTCTAGTTATAGCCATATGGTCAGTAAAATAAACTGTCAAATAATTAAGAGAGGAGCAAATTTAAGTTAATTTAAATGAAAGCATCTATAAACATAATGTTTCTCAACATGCTGAAAAGAAACAAAAACCTCTTAACCAATTGTTGTAGGCAAAATAGTCTCATCTTGTGGAATTTTTTTCTTAGTTTATTTTTTTGACAGTTAACACAACCATTTGATTACTTATTCGGGTATTGAGAAATACCATAATCACTTAAACACTCAAGGAACATCTTTCATTCCCATTTCACCAGGCTTGTCTCCCCTTGTCTTTGCTGCATGTTATACTTGGTCTCTTCCAAGACCTTCAGTGAGGCCTATGGTCCCTTTAACCACTCTTGGTGTGGGTCATCCACAGCTGCTGTCCTTCAGAGTGCATCCCTTCCCAGAGTGCATTTCTAGCCATGTCCCCAGCAATTCCCCCCCCCCATTTCCGCTCCACTCTCCTCACCTGACTAGTCACGGGTCTCCTCCCCACGGTGGCTTTGGCTCTTTCTTATATACATCAGGGCTGGGGTAGAGTCCCACTGAAGCACTGCAGGGCTGCTCTCTATGGTGTTGGAGTGACACAGGGCAATCCCTGAGCCCCTCAGTCCCCCTGCCTGAATTGTGCTAGGTGTGCCTAGTATACCCATGTGTCTGTTAACTTTTAATGACTTTTCTTTTCTTTTTGGGGGGGTGGGGAAAAAAAAAAAAAAAGGACAGACAATAAAACCAAGTTGCAAATTTGTTGTTTATGAATTTATCTGTTTCCTGCAGGTAGTCTGAAATATTCATATTTTCAAATTTATGTGATAAAACATGGTAACCATAAGATTCTGTGCCTAAATAATGGACAAATAAAATTGTGCAGCTACCATAATTTCACTATGACTTTGAGATAGCTCAATTTTTACTTAATAAGAGATTTGCAGCTAACATTTCTTGTTAAAATAAATAAATAAATAAAATATTGGAACTTCAGCTTGCTACAGTTTTGAGCAGCAGAAGAAAATGTACTCCTTACAATTTTGATGCTCCCCATCAGACACCACCTAGTCTACCACTGCCCTATGTCTAATCAAGTGAAAGGCACAAATAACAGTGCAGGACAGCAATTAATGGTCACTTGAAAAATTCAGAAATGCAGGTTTGACTTCCTAACACCAAATGAACAAAGCCATTCAGACTGCAGAAATTGTTTTTTAATGCCAATTCTGAGGAAAAAATTAAATAAAATTGACCAGAGATCCATGTATGGCTTGTCTTGCTGGGGTATGTCTGTACTTGCCACAAAAATTTGTGGGTAGTTCAAAGTCTTGATGAAAAAAAAAAAAAAAAAAAAAAAAAAAAAGTGCTGGCTCATGGAGAACAGCAACAGGAATACTTCAAAGTTAGATTGGCCATGGGAAGATGTAACAAAGGATACAAAATATTTTGGTGACTAATCACAGAATCACAAAATTACAGAACAGCTGAGGTTGGAAGGGTCCTCTGAAGATCATCTAGTCCAAATCCCCTGCCAAGCAGGATCACCTACAGCACGTTGCTCAGGATGGCATCAGGGACAGTTTTGAATATCTCCAGAGAGGAAGACTCTACAACCTCTCTGGGCAATCTGGCAGACTTCTTTTTTCCAGGCTAAGCAGGCCCAGTTCTCTCTACTGGCCCTGGTACAACAGGTGCTCCAGTCCTCTCATCATCTTCGTACCCCTCCTCTGAACTCACACCAGTAGTTTCATGTCCCTCTGCTGTGGTTTAACCTGGCCAGCAGCTAAACACCACACAGCCGTTCGCTCACCCTCCCCTCTCCCCCACTGGGGTGGGGGAGAGAAATGGGAAAGTGAAGCCTGTGGGTTGAGATAAAGACAGTTTATTACGATAGGAAATAATAATAATAATAATAATAATAATAATAATAATATAGCGTGTACAAAACAAGTGATGCACAATGCAATTGCTTACCACCTGCTGACCGATGCCCAGCCCAACCCCGAGCAGCTGGCCCCCCACCCTGGCTAGCCACCCCTATATATTGTTCAACATGACGTCAGATGGTATGGAATACCCCTTTGGCCAGTTTGGGTCAGCTGTCCACGTTCTGTCCCCTCCCAGCTCTTGCTGCACCCCCAACCTGCCCGCTGGCAGGACAGAGCGAGAAGCTGAAAAGTCGTTGGCTTAGTGTAAGCATTGCTCTGCAGCAATTAAAACATCAGCATGTTATCAGCACT
This sequence comes from Heteronetta atricapilla, assembly GCA_011075105.1. Classification (NCBI taxonomy): domain Eukaryota; kingdom Metazoa; phylum Chordata; class Aves; order Anseriformes; family Anatidae; genus Heteronetta; species Heteronetta atricapilla. The sequence goes on from CM021732.1 coordinate 100,500,349, forward strand.
CTTCTCATCCTAATCTAAAACATAACACCCTACCAGCTACTAGGAGGAAAAATAACTCTGTCCTAACTGAAACCAGGACACCCTCTTGTACTGTGGAGCACAGAACTGGACACGATACCCCAGGTGTGCCCTGACCAGAACTGAGCAGAGGGGTAAGATCACCTCTCTTGACCTGCTGGCAACAATCTTCCAAATGCAGCCCAGGATACCGTTGGCCTTCTTGGCCACGAGGGCACATTGCTGACTCATGGTCAGCGGCTGTCCACCTAGACTCCCAGGTCCCTCTCTGTAGATCTGCTCTCCAGCAGGTCAGCCCCCAGCCTGTACTGGTGCTTGGGGTTATTCCTGCGTTTGCTCTTGTTGAACTTCATGAGGTTCCCCTTGGCCCAACCCTCCAGACTGTTGAGGCCCCCCTGAATGGCAGCACAACCCTCTGAGGTATCAGCTACTCTGAGCTTTGTTTTTCATCGAACTTGCTGAGAGTGCACTCCATTCCATTGTCCAGGTCGTTGATAAATAAGTTGAACAAGACTGGCCCCAGAACTGGCCCCTCAGGGACACTGCTAGCTACAAGCCTCCAAGTAGGCTCCACACCACTAAGCACAACCCTCTGAGATCTGCCATCCAGCCAATTGCCAATTCACCTCATCATCCACTTATCTAGGCTGCATTTCCTAAGCTTGTCAGTAAGGATATTATGGGAGACAGTGTCAAAAGCCTTGCTGAAGTCAAGGTAGACTACACCAACTGCTCTCCCCTCATCTACCCAGCCAGTAATCTCATTATAGAAAGATAACAGATTGGTCAAACATTACTTCCCCTTGGTGAAACTGAAACTTTTGTTTTAATTAAATTAGAAAAAGAATAAAAATAAACTGTAATAGTAACATTTTTTTTTCCTCAATCAATCACTCGGTGTGTCTCCAGAACAATCTACACAAATGTACTTCACACATTTTTATTACACAGTTGCTTCTGTGCTTTCCAAAGTTATGATTTTTCTTTACATTGAAAACAATCTATCAGAATCATAAAAATCCACCTTGGCAGACAGAATATAAGAATTATTACTTGAATTAATTACTTGAAATTAACATGAAAATAAATTCTCAAATAAGATTTATATCCTGGTGCTTCAAAGAAGACAGTGATACTGGGTAAAACCAGACTGAAATAAGAAATCCTAACAATCTGTTCACTTCATCTCATAAGTTTAAACCTTTTTTTCTTTTTGTGAGTGTTGTTTATTTTTTTCTTTCACACAATGGAATCAGAGCATGGTAGATGAGGCAGTCACTGAAGAAATTAATCAGAATAACATAGAGTTTTCAGACTACAGAAGGAGATGGTAGAGTTCAGGTCCCCATACAAAGCAGAATTATTCTACTTGCTTTCTTGTTTCTTCTGGAGATAGTGGTGCAGCATGAGAGGTACCAGCCAGTGATCCTGATGCCAAAACCATCATTTAGTTACTCTCCCCTGCTTCTTCCTTCCTTCCTTCCTTCCTTCCCTCCCTCCCTCCTTCCTTCCTTCCATCTTTACTTTTGATGGCAATTAATATTTCATTAAAACACATATTTTATGGATGGAAAAATGTTCAGTTCAAGTTTGGATCAGCCTTCTATAGAAGGGATTTCTATTTAGTATTCATATTAAATGATACAGCATTCAACCTATCAGTAGAGTGCAATGACATATCTTCTTTGGGGTATATCACAGTCCTTTTAAAGAATTATATATAATATATATTATAATATATATATTATAATAAATATATTACAGTATATATAATATATACAAAATATAATAAACAATACATAATATATAATTTATAATACATAATATAATATATATATATTTGTATATAATTTATATTATATATACAGTGAATTGTGAATGCTGCTATAAAATTGCCCTTATAGTGCAATATCTCATTAAAAAAAAAAAAAAAAAAAAAGTTATACTCTAACTTGTCTTCTGTGATTTTCTCTTCACTTCTGAAGCATCCCAAACTGTCTGCAGATCACAGGCAAAGAAACCCTACAGCAGAGAGAATCACACATTGGGCTCAGATGCATTGCAATCAGATCCCAAGCAGGAGCTTCCCAAATACAATTCCTGTCTCACTTTCATACCAGATACATTGGGACTGATTTTCCAAACCGGTAGATACTTGTTGCCTCTTACATAATCCACAGTTTGACTCTAGAAATTTCAAGACTGAAATGTTCCTTGCAAGGCTGTCTAAGAAAGGAACTTTAGCACATGGCAGTGACTAACCCTGTCCCTGCATCATTGCCGGTAGACTTTTGAAAAGTTAATTTGCAATATTAAGACTTGCCTGAAATTTTTATGAGTATGATTTTTTTTTTCCTGTTTAACCTTGTGTGAACTTTTTTTTTGACAACTGCTATGTTAAATGTTAAAAAGATGGATGGCAGAGATCCAGAAAAACAGGCCTTTGCATAGAGCAATTGTTTTTCTACTGCTAAGGTAGAAAATCAATAGTGCATCAAATATGCTTTGTTCTTGAATCACTAAGGGTGATTAAACATAAAAAAATTACTTACCTCAGCCTGCATATACATATTAGAAAAAACAAAACAAAACAAAAAAAAAACCACAGTGCTTTAAAATGTATTAATTTAAAAATATTTATTCATCATATTCATCATACATATCAATTGTAATCTAAACCAGGAAACACTGCTTCATTTTCCATCAGAAATCTGCCCATTCAGTAGTGACACACACATTGTTGTTGATGTTTTGAAGCACTATTTTTTCTGTCAGCATTATACACTCTAGAGTTTAACATGATCATAGTAGGGACACAGAGAAACCTACCCTTAACTTTTGTCAGTGTTTCTGTAAATACCATATTTGATAAATATGTCAGTACATAGAAGGACAGAGAATAAAATACAAAGTCTTGACTGTTGGAGGACTGAAACTCGATTTTAAACTCATGAATCTGTATCAAAGTTGTTAAAAATATCTAGAGATTTTTACTATCTCAATTATTTATGACTGATTTGAAATACTATATTGTTTTTGAATTGTCAAAATTTTGTGAGATTCTACTTACAATCCTTACACTGGCTAGAGTTCTCTGGTATTCTTATTTTTATCTGAGATCTGATCTTGTTTTCATTTATGTAAATCTGTTGTGTCTTTAATTCAAAATAGGTTGTACTTTGAACAGGCAGTATTTGGACTTAAATCTGATGAAATGGCAATTAGAAGTTTATTTGTTGGAAAAGACAGAATCTAAACAATATTAAACAATATTACTCAGAGGTACCTGAATTAATGCTCCTTGGTGAAGCCAGACCCCTGGCAATAGTTTTGGAAAGAGAATCAATGGTGTTAATAATTCTTTTTGTCTAATGCAAGTGATGGATACACAGAACGCTGACTCTAAGCACTCATACATAACATTGAAAGAAAGGAAACACGATTCCCTACCTCTCTGAACAAGATAGAAGCTAAAAAATATAGCACTTCTTATTAGAGTAACAATAAATATAGAAGGGGACACCATGGCTTAGCAAATCAAGATCTTCTGCATGACAGTGAAAGTTACAGGGTATTTCCCTTGGACCTCACAAAAACTTTATTCCCCATTCCTTAAGAAAAGATCCTCTGTAATTCATCTTCAAACATACCTAAGATTTACAGTACAAGAACAAACCACAGCTATGACAGATATCAAGGGAATACCAAAGATCTGTATCCTAGGTCCCTTATCACAGCTGATCCAACACAGGGACCACATATAAAAGAGAAGGAATCATTATTTTTCCACTTGTATTTGAAGTCTAAGTCAAGCAAGGCAAACCAGAATGGTAAACAATGTAAACTTTACACCCAACAGTGGTATTTCTCATAGCCATTTGGCAAAATCTATACAGAAATTATGCAGAGAAGTACTGGCTGCTTTTGGAACAAAAGACTTGAGAGGATGCAGTCAGCCTAGCCAAGAGACTGCAGGCTCTGCCCATACTGTATTGATTGACAGTGATTCATTTTGCTTCCTTTGTACTCTGCAACACCTAAACTGATGGTGAATGGCACATCATTGTTAATGAATGTTACTTTGATAAAAGAGTCAGGTGGTGCATGTCAGATAATTTGCAGAAAAATGTCACATATAGCTGCAGCAATTTAAAGCCACAGTTAAAAACTAAACTTGGCACAGAATAAAGTGATGTAGAGGGCAAGAATGAGGTGGACAAGAAAAATGGTGGGATTCCTCACAGTTTCATCATATATCCACAATTTTTCCAACCAGCAATTACTTTGATCAAGACAGCTGTTGTTCTCACAGGGTAGTGCTTCTCAGCAGACTCATAATCACAGAACCACAGAATTTCTAGGTTGGAAGAGATCATTGAGTCCAACCTCTAACCTAACACTAACAGTCCCCACTAAACCATATCCCTAAGCTCTACATCTAAACATCTTTTAAAGACTTCCAGGGATGGTGACTCCACCACTTCCCTGGGCAGCCCGTTCCAATGTCTAACAACCATTTCGGTAAAGAAGTTCTTCCTAACATCCAACCTAAAACTCCCCTGGCGCAACTTTAGCTCATTCCCCCTCGTCCTGTCACCAGGCACGTGGGAGAACAGACCAACCCCCACCTTGCTACAGCCTCCTTTAAGGTACCTGTAGAGTGCAATAAGGTCGCCTCTGAGCCTCCTTTTCTCCAGGCTGAACAAGCCCAGCTCCCTCAGCCGCTCCATGTCCTTCTTGTAGTGAGGGGTCCAAAACTGAACACAATACTCAAGGTGTGGCCTCACCAGAGCCGAGTACAAGGGGACAATCACTTCCCTAGCCCTGCTGGCCACACTGCTTCTTATACAGGCCAGGATGCTGTTGGCCTTCTTGGCCACCTGAACACACTGTTGGCTCAAATTCAGCCGGCTATCCACCAGCACTCCCAGGTCCTCTTCTGCCTGGCAACTTTCCAACCTTTCCTCTCCCAGCCTGTAGCTCTGCTTGGGGTTGTTGTGCCCCGGATGCAGGACCCGGCACTTGGCCTTGTTGAACTTCATGTAGTTGACCTCAGCCCATCAGTCCAGCCTATCCAGATCCTCCTGCAGAGCCTTCCTACCCTCGAGCAGATCGACACACGCACCTAACTTGGTGTCATCTGCGAACTTACTGAGGGTGCACTCGATGCCCTCGTCCAGATCATCAATGAAGATATTAAAGAGGACCGGCCCCAGCACCGAGCCCTGGGGGACGCCACTAGTGACTGGCCTCCAACTGGATTTGACTTCATTCACCACAACTCTTTGGGCCCTGCTATCCAGCCAGTTTCTGACCCAACGAAGCGTATGCCAGTCCAAGCCAAGAGCAGCCAGTTTCTTGAGGAGAATGCTGTGGGAGACGGTGTCAAAAGCCTTGCTGAAGTCAAGGTAGACCACATCCACAGCCTTTCCCTCATCCACCCAGCGCGTCACTCTGTCATAGAAGGAGATCAGGTTCGTCAGGCATGACCTGCCTTTCATAAACCCATGCTGACTGGGCCTGATCGCCTGCTTCCCCTGCAAGTGCTGCATGATGACTCTCAGGAGGATCTGCTCCATGAGCTTTCCTGGCACTGAGGTCAAACTGACAGGCCTGTAGTTTCCCGGGTCTGCCCTCCGGCCCTTCTTGTAGATGGGCGTCACGTTTGCTAGCCGCCAGTCGATTGGGACCTCCCCCGATAGCCAGGACTGCTGATAAATGATGGACAGTGGCTTGGCCAGCTCCTCTGCCAGTTCCCTCAGTACCCTTGGGTGGATCCCATCCGGCCCCATCGACTTGTGCACATCCAAGTGCCGTAGCAGGTCACCAACCAGTTCTTCATGGATAATGAGGGCCACATCCTGCTCCCCATCCCCTTCCACCAGCTCAGGGTACTGAGTATCCAGAGAACATCCGGTATTGCCGCTAAAGACTGAGGCAAAGAAGGCATTGAGCACCTCCGCCTTTTCCTCATCTCTTGTAACTAAGTTTCCCCCCGCATCCAGTAAAGGATGGAGATTCTCCTTAGTCCTCCTTTTTGTGTTGATGTATTTATAGAAACGTTTTTTGTTATCTTTAACGGCAGTAGCCAGATTGAGCTCCAGATGAGCTTTGGCCTTCCTAATTTTGTCCCTGCACAGCCTCGCTACTTCTTTAAAGTCCTCCTTAGTGGCCTGCCCACTTTTCCAAAGCTTATAAACCCTCTTTTTCCTCCTAAGATCAAGCCACAATTCTCTGTTGAGCCAGGCCGGTCTTCTTCCCCGCCAGCTCGTCTTTGGGCACGTGGGGACAGACCGTTCCTGCGCCATTAAGACTTCCCTCTTGAAGAGCGCCCAGCCTTCCTGGACCCCTCTGCCCTTCAGAACCACCTCCCAAGGGACTCCACCAACTAGTGTCCTGAGCAGCTCAAAGTCAGCCCTCCGAAAGTCCAATACAGCGGTTTTACTGGTCCCCTTCCTGGCCTCGCCAAGAATAGTGAACTCCACCATTGCGTGGTCACTCTGCCCAAGACAGCTCCCGACGATCACGTCCTCCACCAGTCCTTCTCTGTTTGTGAAGAGAAGGTCTAGCGGGGCACCACCCCTGGTAGGTTCACTAATCAGCTGCGTCAGGAAGCTATCTTCCACGCTCTCCAGAAACCTCCTATACTGCTTTCTCAGGGCTGTGTTGTGCTTCCAGGATATGTCAGGGAAGTTGAAGTCCCCCACGAGTACAAGAGCTGATGATTTTGCAACCTCTGTCAGCTGTCTGTAGAATTCCTCATCCGTCTCCTCATCCTGGTTTGGCGGTCTATAGCAGACCCCGACCAGGACCCTAGCCTTGTTGTCCCTGCCGATCCTAACCCAAAGGGACTCGACCTTGTCATTCCCAACCTCGAGTTCTACAACCTCGAAAGACTCTCTAATATAGAGAGCCACACCACCACCCCTTCTATGCTGCCTGTCCCTTCTATAGAGCTTATAGCCAGGCATTGCAGCACTCCAGTCATGAGACTGGTCCCACCACGTCTCCGTGATGACAACCAAGTCGTAGCCTGCCTGCCGCACGATGGCTTCCAGCTCCTCCTGTTTGTTACCCATGCTGCGTGCATTGGTGTAGATGCACTTCAGCTGGGCCATTGCCTTATCCTCCGGTCTTGCCATTGTTCCCCCTGGCACAGCCCCAACAATCCTAGCCTCAGCCCCATCCCCCTTCCTACCTAGTTTAAAGCCCTCTCAATGAGCCCTGCCAGTTCCTGGCCCAGGATCCTTTTTCCCCTAAAAGATAGGGACCCGTCTGCAGCCATCAGGCCAGGTGCTGAGTAAAGTGCCCCATGATCAAAAAACCCAAGATTTCTGCGTTGGCACCAGCCCCGGAGCCACGTGTTTAACAGGTGGGCTTTCCGTGTCCTCTCTGAACCCCTCCCTGCCACCATAGGGATGGACGAAAACACCACCTGCACTCCTGCTCCATCCACTAACCGTCCCAGTCCCCTAAAGTCCCTTTTGATAGCCTTGAGGCTTCTCTCTTCGATGTTATCACTGCCCGCCTGGACTATCAAAAGGGGGTAATAGTCAGAGGGGCGTACCAGGTTAGGAAGCTTCCTGGCAACGTCCCTGACCCTGGCCCCAGGGAGACAGCAGACTTCCCTACGGGTAGGGTCAGGCCGACAAATAGGGCCCTCTGTTCCCCTAAGAATCGAGTCACCAACAACAATAACCCTCCTGTCTTTCTTGGTGGAGGCAGTCCTGAGGCGCGGAGTCGACCTCCTCGCCCCAGGCATCCTCCTGGGAACATTTGCTACCTCTTCCTCACACACCGGCCTCTCAATCTCTAGGGCCTCAAACCTGTTGTGTAAGGGCACCTGGGAAGGTGGGGCCGGAAGGGGAGAGCATCGCCTGCGATGTCGAGCAGGGACCTGTTTCCATTCCTCCTCAGCTCCCAGATCCCCTCCCTCTGCCCGACAGCAACAGGGCCGGGAGTCCACCCCCATTTGGGGTGTCTCACCCCGGTACCTCTCCTCGAGGCCCTGCAGGGAGTTACTCCACAAGTCTATCTCCCGCTCACACTCCCTGATGGCCCTCAACCTCTCCACCTCCTCCTTGAGCTCCGCCACCATGCGGACCAGGTCATCCACCTGCTCCCACCTCACGCACGCAGTTTCTCTGTCTCCCGCCGATGGCAGCAACAGGCTCAGACACTCCTTGCATCCGGTGACCTGAACTGCGGCATTTTTTAACGGGTAGTCGGTCTGCGTGTGTACCGACTTTCTGGAGAGCGCGCCGTGCCTGGTGGCGACCATTATCGCCTAGTTACGGCTGTTGTTAACGAGGTGTTGTTTGTGTGTAGGGGGAGCGCTCTGCCCTGCCTGCGCGCACTGCCGCGCTAACTGCCGCGCCACTCCCTTCTGACGCGCCACGCCCCTGGTCGCTCGCGCTCCCTAGGGGCTGCTTTTGAACGGCTGGGGAGGGGGCGCTGCTGGCTCCGCCTTCGCCTCGTCAGCCTCCCTCACGAGGGCTGCCGGGTCCTGGCGGCTCCCTCAAGTAGGCTCGATGCCGGAAAAAATTAGCCCTGCCTGGCCCGATCCCCCGCTCCGCTGCAGAACGCGTCTGCCCCGGAGCCGATCGCCTCGGCAAAACTATATTTTGATTATTATATTATTATATATTTCTGATTTTTTTTTTTTGCGGGGAGGAACAGAAAAAAAACTAGGTCACTGGTGCAGGATTTGTCTCCTTATGATGAAAAATTTTGCTTGTTATTGTATGAGATATATTTTCTCTCAGTTATATCACCTTCAGTGCTCCTGAAGTGGAGGATGAATTACCTCAGAATAGATGCACATTTTTTTTTTCTTAAATTTCTCACAGAACCAACAGGCCAAAGTGAAGAAAATGTGCCTACACAATTAAGAGTTGGAGTTCAGCTGAGTTTCTAAGTCACTTACATAGCTTGGAGATCTTTCTTTACATTCTTTGTAAATTGATGTCATTGTTTCAGAGTCAACAGAGTGCTGACAGCCTATAATACCACGAAAACTTGCCCAATGTGTCAAATATAATTATTATCACATCTTAAAGCAGATCTTCTTCCCTGAGAACATTTTGAGTGATGACGATGAAATACAGACTTCAGCATCATGTTTAATCTTATAAATGTATATATAATTGTGACTTCACCCAGACTATTGTTCATTCTTATAATTTTTTACCTGTGCAGTCCATAAAACCTTAGAAAATGTGCAACTTCAAAAATTAAATTCACTCCAGCTGTTTTCTCAAAACTCTTTCTTTTATAAGCTTATCAGAGTTATGAGATTTGGATAACTGCAATAGAGTAAATGAGAAAGCCATACACTGATTAATGTAAATCCCCATATTTTGCCTGGCTAATAAGTGCTGCCTGCAATTCAGAGTATGGGAATTCGCATACTATGGTAAATTACTAAGATAGAACCGTGCTGTCATTATGTAAATAGAAGTGCAAGAGAATGACTGACAGAAATAAGTATACAAACTGAGCTATAAGGGTGAGTTAGGCAAATTACATATAATATAATTATATATATATAGTTATATATATATAATTACATACATACATACATATACATGAATTCTCACTGGCTAAAATGTTTTTAGCTTGGAAGCAATAGTACTGGAAGAAGTGGAATATGCAGAACTATAAAGTAGAGAAAGAGGAACAGAGTCTGTTACAGTTTTCAGAGACTTCTCTAAAAGTTGATTTTCTGCCAATATCCCTACTACAAAATGAGTAAAGCATTTGTTCACCTTATAAAGATGTCTGGGCTCTTAAATTAATAATGAGCTCTGAGACCCTTAAATAAAAGAGAAGAGATGGAAGTCTTAGGTGCTATAGCAATGATAATTAGTATTATAAATATGTTAAAAGTACAATTGTTTTATTCATGTGTCTATAAATATATATACATATATTTGAGGAAAATTATTTTTTCATGACCTTTGGAAATTATGTTGACTTTCAACTATTTTTTCAACTTAGATATATTTATTCTGGATATAAATATTATGGAATGGGTCGAAGTAGATCATAAAAATGAGTCTTTTCTTATTCTTTACTTATATCTCATTTATAACTCATTAAATGACACACTAAAAAAATGCTCACTATCTATCCCAGGTACTCTAATTCTTAAAGGAGACCCTTCTCATCTCAGATAAAATTGTGTAGTAATTATTGCTAAGATGATGAATGATATAAGGACGGGATCTAGGAAATGAATAATTGTGTTAATATGTATACTGTAATTGCATGACATTTATGCAAAATTGTCAGAGGACAAGCCTGCCGCCTGAGAATATATCTACAATATTGTCCATTAGTCTGTATGATTTGACACGAAGTTGCCTGGCATCTAGACCTTGGGACTTCAAGGGACCTCTATTTCTGGAAGATTTTCTCCTGAACTATTTCTTTGTTTCTGCGGCAGAATGAATAACCATAGATATTATAAAATCTCCCTGGACACACTAGCAAACAATAAAATAAGCCATTCTAGAACACTGAAGAGAAACTCTATGGTTTCTGTTGTTTACATGTTTGTTTACATCCTGTATTTTCTTACATCGTTTTTTTTTTTTTTTATTATTATTTTCCTTTTTTCTTCCTTTTCCTTTCCTTTTTTTTCCTTTTCCTTTCCTTACCTTTTCCTTACCTTTTCCTTTCCTTTCCTTTCCTTTCCTTTCCTTTCCTTTCCTTTCCTTTCCTTTCCTTTCCTTTCCT